>CAJHZP010000005.1:0-600000 GCA_905163415.1 Noctua fimbriata
TTTTTTTTTACTTTGTATACCATATTTTTTTTTTATAAACTTAACATAAACACGTTAACACAAACGTTACATCACGCCTGTAACTTCCGAAGGGTTAGTCAGAGGTGTAGCTGATCCACAATCCATATTTCACGAGTTATGTTTGAGTCCCATGTAATAGGGGGCGAGCCTATTGCCATCAACCGGGCGCGATTCCAGATTCCGCGGCTCCTACTGAGAAATTTTGATGGAAAAACGCAATAACACTGCCCGACCTGGGAATCGAACCCAGGACCACTAGCCAAACGACGCAGTCAAGTTTTTAAAGGTGAACGGCAGGGTTATATGGGAGTTTCGTACACCTAATAAAATACCGTGTTTTGGGATATTTTTTGTTTTAATTGGTAGTCAATACGATAGGCAAGCCCTTTTAAAATTCTTAGATTTTTAGAAGTTGGGACCTAAAAGTTATAACCAGTTTTATTTTTGTGGTTATGTCCCAATAAATATTATTACAGCTTGGCAACTTGAAACTAAAAATCGATGATTGTGGCAACATTGCTTTACTTGTCAACTGCTAGTACATTCTGTGTCAACAATGCGTTCAATCGTTTTTCATATATTTATAAAAATTATTAACTTTCGTTGCATAATTAACAATATAAAAATGAAATAAAACTATTCGTAGTAGTGGCAGAGCTGCAGAGCAGTGATTTACCGCGCCTTTTCGCGGTGTTTGGCCTAATCTCAAGCGGAACAAGTTTTGTCCGATATCGAGAATTTTTTTATCAAAGAACTGCCGATATGACAGGTATTTATGTCCGTAAATAAGGTCCTTGTACCTTAAATAAGTTGTTATATTGGTTTCAATGCGTACTTTTGTTTATATCCTGATTTAAGCAACTTTTAGTCTTGTTTACCAGAAATTGAAAATTGAGGTTATGTTTTGTAGTTGACAAGTCTCGTCTTACTCTCTCGTTTCTTACACTACTCCCGATTTCATGAATTTAAAAAAGCAGATATAAAACAAAATACCATGTTTCAGGTGCCTACACTGAGTTTACTGCTGGTAGTTAGAGAGGACTTGGGTTATAATAATATATATATCATTTATTTCAGGTAACAAAGACCCATAACATATATACCTTATAGACTATAATACATACTTTATAAAAACAAGAAATATAAACTATTGTACACGAAGTGACGGTGTCGTGTTGCAACTGCGTGGTGTCGCGTAGCCTACCGCGGAAACGCCGATATATGACACCCTTCGGCCAAAACTCTTCCTTGAGGAAGGTCTCAATATGATGAGTCGGAACTCAGCCTCGTAGCTGCGTAGGCACGTTTAGGGGTCGACGTACCCACAACGAGTCACTACCTCGACCGGCATCGAGTTAGCGACGGCGGCGGCGCAAGTTGCAACGCGTGCAGTTTCAGCAGCGGGTGACGCAGTGGAGCTCGCCGACTCAAAACTGCCGTTGCTAGCGTTTCTCGCTCCGCGACGTGTGCTCACGTTGGATGCATCAGGTGACCTATTTACCGTTACAGTGTTGCGCAACAACTCCACTTCGGCTCGTAGCTCACCAATGGTGTTATTCGACTCGCTCCAACTTGGACTGTACCTCGGCAGGTCTGCCTGTTATGATGGAAGCCGTGAACATCTCAGAAAGATATTACACTCACTGGGTTTTTCATATAAGAAATGTAAACAGACAGATCGGCTCTAATGGAGAAACCTAACATAGCAGCAAAGCGGGAGCAATATTAGAAAATTATTATGGATAATAGAAACCTGCCTCCACAACTACAAAAAGAAATAATATATTTGGATGAAAGTTATATTCACTCATCATACAAGCTGAAAAAATGTTGGCAATCAGTTGATGTTGGCGGAGTGAAACACAACATATCAAAAGGCAAAAGATATATAATTGTACATGCTGGGAGCGAGAAAGGATTTGTTCCAAATGCACTTTTGATTTTCAGTGGCACAAACAAAAATGAAGACTATCACTCGGAAATGAATAAAACTAACTTCACAAAATGGGTCACTGAAAAATTAATCCCCAACTTAAGAGAACCTTCCATTATTGTAATGGATAATGCTCCTTACCATTCGGTGGTCTTGAACAAGGCACCAACTAGCGCTTCAAAAGTTGCCGAGATAAAAATATGGTTATTGCAAAATAATATACCTTTTGATGAGTCTCTCCGGAGGCCTCAATTATTAATGCTAGTGAAGTTTCATAAACCAGAGCCCATTTATGAAATTGACCATATTTTAGGAGATCATGGTCACACTGTGGTACGACTTCCACCTTATCACTGTGACCTGAATTCTATTGAATTAATATGGGGAATTGCAAAGCATAAAATTGCTTCAGTCAATGTTGGATCCATTGATATAAAGGTATGTAGCCTAGTTCATATATGCATATTTAATGTTGCTATGTAAGGACCATTGTTAATGATTTTTTGAACAAGAATTTTCAAACATTACTGCCGATGACTGGAAAAATTCATGCAAGCATGTAATGAAAATAGAAAAAGAATATTATGACAGAGGTGTGACCATGTATGAACAAATAGAACGATTAGTAATAAATCTCAAGGATGACAGTAGCAGTGATTCATCAGAATTAGACGATTCTAGTGATTCTGAAGTTGCAGGAAGCTCTAGCCAAAATGTGAGCTTTTCTGGAATTGAATATTTAGATGAAAGTGTTTTCGATTTAGCTGATTGACTTTTTTGTATTAATAATAAAACTTCAAACAAAACGTTTTCTTTCATTAACCCTGTAATCGAACTATTATCGTCAATTCCTAACAATCCCACTATTAGACTGCCCTCGGGGGCATGGTTATCTGTCTGTGGGAACCTACTGCACCGCTTTCGTGCAAGTCTACAGCGCCCACTATTAACATTGTTAATACTGGACATTGAAGCTTTCCATGGTGTTTGCGTAGCGTCAGAGGGACTGAACAATCTACTTTGGATTGGAATCATATACCCAAAAATAACAAGTATCAAAAACTGTTGAGTCGTAGTATTAGTTATTCAACACTCTTTTTTGCCAAGCTGTACATGTAGGCACATAAACATTGTTTTGGTGAAAAAGGATATGTTCTAGATAGCTGGTGCTATCTTTGTAGTGTTTTACTTATCATTAAGTTGGCAAATTGACATGAGAATTGCACCTATTCAGTAGGGTGCTTTAGGAGAGACCTACGTCCAGCAGCGGTTTGCAATAGTTTGATGATGATGAATGATGAAGTGCTGATGGAGTTTTGAGTGTGAGTAAATAAAACAACTTTGTTTTTGTAGGAACTTACATTTATTTTATTGTTCTTATAATTACCTAATCAATTCTTAATATTATTTCATCTAAGAAAGGGGCAGGTCGGGTCATACCTTCATGGCGAGCGTAACTAAGGTACCAAATAATGCTCATAACATGTGAGCAGCATCCCACTGTTCTTAAACCTACAGTGCAATTACAGCAATAACTTTTGATTGCGTCCCGACCATTCATATTTGTTTCTGCAACTATGAAAACAAAATCTTGGTTTCTTCAGGCACAATATTTCACTCTGGTTCCATGCACTCTTGGAAAATGCAGTCTTGGTGTTTCAGCCGCTCTTCTTATATTGGGCAACACAATATGTTGGGGTCTTTCTTGTGGTCCTTCTAGAACATAGAAGCTCAAATCTCGAGCTTGGCCCCAGCAAACTCCACAAACTTCATTCATGGATGACATCTGTAAATAAATAACTTTGATGAAATACAAATTGAACACTAAGTTTGATAGACATAAATTGCGCCCAACATGACCAAGCTACAGAATAGTCCTTGCCATACAATGATTGGTTTTCACTTTACAGAAAATCTTTACCAAAAATATCTATGTTGTGTTAATATGAGAGAGAAGGGCTATGTGACAAAGAAAAAACCAGTACCCTTTTGTTGTTAGAAGAGCCAACATCATGACTGTCCCAGATTTAGCAACATAAAATAGTAATTGCCCTTTGCATGACACGTTTTTATAAGCTAATTACTATAAATATTTTTAGGAATCAGAAGTAGAATTTATTTAAAAAAAAACACACCGTTCACAAACTTTGATCTTTAATTATTTTAATTAACAATTGCACAATAAATAAGTTGATAATCAGAGGAACAAAATCTACCCACACTATAAAAAGATGAATCACACGATTACAGCACTCACTCTACCGATGTGTACGCTTCGAAGGCTGGCACCAGAAAAAGGGCCGCGCCGATACGGCGCTCCTTTTTATAGGGAGTAGCGAGGCAATACGGGGGAACTGCTTATACGGCCTCTCCTGACATAGTGTCGTCCTCGACACAGGCTTCATGTGTGGTGCTGCTGGATTCAGCGCCATCTAGTTCAACGTCTGCGTCCAGTAGGGGCATTGATGGCCCAACTTCTGGTTGACCACTGGATCCCGGTGCCACGCCGCTGGGAGCAGCATGAGTAGTTTCGTAGTCCGGGCCTGCATCCGATGGAGGCGTAGAGGGATCAACCGTAGGAGCTGGTGTGCTCTCTAGTGGATCCTGCTCGTCTACATTTTCATCTGAAAACATTACACAATTAATGGTAATCCAATCTAAACAAGGTTGACCTACTCAACCCATTTGCTCATCATCTCTCAATTAATTCAAACTTCGTCGATCACACGCTTTTCACACATCACTCTAAAAATTATAACAGAGACGTCTCTTAAAAAAAATGAATAAGCCAAGGCATTTTCCTTTGTATCCTCGGCTCTCCTATTTGTACAGGCTTCACTGCTTGATCACTATCATCTACAACGTGTGTATGAGAACGCCAAGACCATAGGTCTGTAGTTCAACGAACGCCATGACAGCATGTCAGTAGTTCAACGAACGCCATGACAGCATGTCAGTAGTTCTAGGAACGCCAGGGCGATTTGCCCGAAGTTCTATCATAGAACGCCAAGGCACCAAGCCTGTAGTTCAGTTAATGAACGCCAAGACTATAAAGTCTTGTAGTTCAGCGAACGCCATGACAATGCGTCTGTAGTTCAACGAACGCCAAGACTGCATGTCAGTAGTTCTAGGAACGCCAGGGCGATTAGCCCGAAGTTCCACCATAGAACGCCAAGGCTCCAGGCCTGAAGTTCAGATGAGAGTTCATACATACCCTAAAAGAAAGCGGCGCACGACTCCGGGCACCACTCGCCTCGCCAAGGCACCATATACTGTGCCGCTGCTTGTGTGGTTTTTTCATAGCTGCCACTGATTAGCTTAAGCTGATACCGTCCATTCGGCAGAACTTTCACGACTCTGTATGGGCCGCGCATCCCTGGATAAAGTTTTCCTGTCGACTGCGAATACTTAATAACAAAGACAAGGTCATTAAGTTTGTACTGACGAGGTGGGCGTCTAAGTCGGTTGGCATAGTCATCTTGCCGTTGCTTGTTAGCCATCATCAGTTCGCTTGCCCGGTTCCTGCTGATCTCCCGTAGGGACTCCCGGTTGGGGTTGTTGCCCGTGACAGCGATATCACGAACAAGGCTTTGGACTATTGGGGTGGTTGCGTCCGTTCCGATCATCAGGTTAAGGGGTGAGGCCTGGGTGGTCTTCTGCTTCGTAATATTGAGGGCCAGCTGCAGTTTCCAGAGAGCTTCCGACCAGGAGGAGTCTTTGTGGTTTACTTCAATTCGCAACATATTGAGAATAGTGCGAATGTACCGTTCCACCTGACCGTTTGCGTGGTGCATTTCCGGGGTAATAAAATGCAAGTCACTCCCCATATCCCGTATCCAAGTCGTGAATTCCCTGGATTCAAACATCCGTCCCTTATCGCTAACAATCAGCTTTGGGACGCCAAATAAGGAAACCGCTTGCATAAAAGCACGTTTTAATTCACCAACGTCTTGTCTGTAGATTGCATACAACAGGCAAAATTTCGTGGAAGCATCCAAAATAACCAATATGAATTTGTACCCATTAGAGATAGGAAGAGGACCCAAGACATCGGTGTGGATTGTGTGAAAAGGGGAATCAGGTTTTTCCCAAGACGTTATGTTCTGATTAGGTGATCGCGGTACCCTCTTTTTTGAGATGCAGACTAAACAGTGAGCTACGTATTTGTTTACAAATTGACGGAGCCCCGGAAACCAAAAGTATTTGAGAATGAGGTCAAGAGTCTTGTCAGCGTTAATGTGCTCGTGTTCGTCATGAAATATCCTCAACAGGCTGAGCCTATGTCCCCTCGGGATATAGCACAACAAGCGGGGATCCTCGCCGACGGGCGAGTATTTGTAATACAAAAGGTCTTTTTGAGCAACATAACGCGTCGGGTCTAATTCACCATCCCTCAGTTGCTGCAGCAACGCCTGTGTCTCATTATCCGCAGATTGCGCTATTTGAGCCCAATTTCGCGGTCGCGAAATTTGGTTAGCTACAACAACTGAAGGATTGCGGCTAAGATAGTCGGCGTGTGGCATCATTACCCCCTTTCGGTATTCAATAGAAAAATGAAAATCTTGGAGGTAAATCCACCAACGTGCAACACGCGGCAGCAAATCTTTCTTGCGCTCGGTGGCCTTCAAAGCATTGCAGTCTGTTACCACTTTAAACTGTAAACCCACGAGATAGTGGCGAAAGTGCTGCAACGCCTTGACAACCGCCAGCGTCTCCAACTCATATGAGTGGTATTTACTTTCGGCGCCTTGCGTCGCTTTACTGTAATATGCCACCACGTGCTTGCTACCATCGCCATGTGTCTGCAATAAAATTGCACCGTATCCAACACTACTCGCGTCCGTGTGGACCTCTGTGAGGAGCCGTGGGTCAAAAACAGAGAGAACTGGTTTGTTAGTAAGGAGTTCGATTAATGTTTGACGAACCTTTTCTTGCTCTGGGCCCCATTTAAACTCTACGTCCTTTTTAGTTAATCAAGCAACACAAGCAGTTAATGTGGCGTAGTTTTTGACATAACGCCGGAAGTATCCTGCGAGTCCCAAAAACTGGCGCACTTGTCGTACGTTCTTCGGAACCGGAGAATTCACGAGAGCTTTGACCTTGTGTGGGCTCGGCCTAACCTGACCCCGACTCACAAGTATCCTAAGGTACTCTACTTCCGTTGCAAGAAACGTGCATTTTCGAAGGTTTATAGAAAACCCGGCTGCAGTGAGCGTCTGCAAGACCTGCTTTGGCAAAGAGAGACCTTCGGAGACCGTAGAGCTCATGATAAGGACGTCATCGACGTAGACCAGTACCTGGCCAGCCTCTATGAAGCACCGCAACGTATTATTAATAATACGCTGATACACAATCGGCGAGTTCGTTAATCCGTAAGGCATTTTGATATATTCGTAATGCCCCTCCGGCGTAACGAACCCAGTGAGGTGAATCGACTGCTCATTTATCGGAATTTGGTGAAAGCCGGTGGCCATATCAAGGCTAGTGAAATATTTATAGTTCCCCAGCCGATCAATATGGTCATCGATCAACGGCAATGGATACTGATCCTTAACAGTCAATCGATTCAGCGCCCTAAAGTCGACATATAGGCGGTCAGAACCGTCCTTCTTCTTAACGAGTATTATCGGACTCGCGTAATCCGAGCTTGACTCCCTGATGATTCCTTTGTCCAAGAGATTATTAATTATTTTGCGGACCCGAAGTTTCTCATCATACGAAAGTTTGTAAGGCCGGTAAACAACTGGGGTTGGATTGATTAATTTTATATCCATCTCACCAGTGTTAACCGTAGTTGTGGCTGTGCCAGCGATGAAAAACTCGGAGTATTCTTTAATCACTCTTATCAAAGAGTCGTAATCATTTCCCTTAAGGGGAGTATTTATTTCGAAGGATTCCTTACTTTGAACCGCGTTAACATGGACAACGGGATCATCAGACCTAGCTAAAAACTGTCTATCTTTAGTGCGAATGTACACGATACCGTCCCGATTTAGTATATCGGTTCTTATGATAATAGGGGCGTTCATGCACGAAGAGGGAACTATGATTAGGTCGGCCTCTACTGAAATCTGGCTAAACTCGAGAGTAACGGTCACGAAAGATGAAGCGACTATCTCCTTATTACTGATGCCTTTTAAAATGCAATGTTTAGGTTTTGGTTGGCAGATAAGGTGTTTCAGTACGTCCGAGGAAATAAGAGACACGTTAAGGGCACCACTATCGATAATAGCGTCCATGGGGATGCCATCGATTACAACAACAACAATATCATTGGCACCTGCAGCATTCAAACTATTTTCTGTACAAAGATTGACATTGCGTTCATTTCGCGACTGGGAGCGGGCTTTAGCAAAACACTGGTCTTCGAGATGACCTGACTTCTTACAGAAGGTACAAGTGGTACTTGTGCTGCTTGGAGTGGACGTTTTCTCGGAGTTAGCTTTGGTACGACAGTGACGGCTAACGTGTCCCTTTTGACCACACGAAAAACACTTCTGTTCGTTTCGATTCGGAGCAGATGGAAGAGAGCGCTTTTTCGATGCTAAAGGTCGAGTATCGGGTTTTACACGAACCGGCTTCGTATAAATAGACAAGAACGATACTATTGTCTCAGGGTTAAGATTCGCGTTAGCCGCGGCAGCTCTCACGTGAGGGTTATCGATACCGCGAATCACTATTAAAGTCATAAGGTCCTCGCTTAAACCTTCGATAATTCGTAACCGTAATAATGTACGACGCGCGTATTCTGCATAAGTGGCATACTTTTCAGACGTCGTATTCATAGTGTCAAACAGAACATTGGCATAATCTAATTTTCGCAGACACAATGATTTAAATTCACGCTTGAAGTTTGTCCAGGTGCGGTCAGCCGTAACCCACTCGTTGAGCCAAATCTTTGCGTCGCCTTTAAGACACGACCCAATACGCGAAAGACACTCGTAGTCACTCCAGCCATTCGCATCCTGTGCACGGTCGACCTCTTTACACCATTTATCTATGTTGTGAATGGAGGGATCAAAGTTCGAAACGAAATAACTTTGGGATCTGACTGGCTGCAGTGATCTAAGGGCGTCAACAAGAGTCTTAGTTGGGTCCGACGTCCTTGATTCTAAATTATCTACTGATGGTGTCAAAATGTGGGTAGTTGACAAACGATTTGTTGTTCGGGTCTCGTGAGCACTTAATTGGGGAGCCGGTGTATGGCATCCTGACATATTCGATTGTGGTGTACTCAGTTCCACTTCAATTGTTTCACGTGTGTTACTCGGGTCACAACGGATTACGGTTTTATTTGAATTTACCGCATGATTATTTTCGATCGACGTTAAACGGTTCATGATTGAATTCAACGTGTTATGAATCGACACATCCGTAACATGATGTCTAACGGGGGTAGGTGATTTATCACTACGATAAAAACGATGGCGCGAACGATCACGTCGCGACGCATCACGGGACCGTGCTTGACTTTTAGTAGGTGTTCGGCTACGCGAATGACGCCGTGAACGACGATTTGTCATCGCAGTCCGACCACATGAACGATATCGCGACCTATCTTGGCTGCGAGAACGTAGTCGTGACCTACATTCGTTATTACGAGACCCACCGGCCATTGCAACAAAAACACAAAATAGCAGGTAAAATAGACGAGACTTTGTTCCTCTTTACGTGGGCTAGAAGTTACTTATCCCACTTCTGATTTTAGGAATCAGAAGTAGAATTTATTTAAAAAAAAACACACGGTTCACAAACTTTGATCTTTAATTATTTTAATTAACAATTGCACAATAAATAAGTTGATAATCAGAGGAACAAAATCTACCCACACTATAAAAAAGATGAATCGCACGATTACAGCACTCACTCTACCGATGTGTACGCTTCGAAGGCTGGCACCAGAAAAAGGGCCGCGCCGATACGGCGCTCCTTTTTATAGGGAGTAGCGAGGCAATACGGGGGAACTGCTTATAATATATTATTTCATATATACCTGCTGGTGCTCCAACAAACGAGCAGTGTTGTCGGGATTCCACTCTTGATCTGATGTTGGGGTGGATAGACTCTGACCACATACAGCACACATCAAATCAGAATGATCGGGTGGTGGTACCTGATCATCTGGAGGGTTCCAGATGATCAGGTACAATGGGTTGAATATCTTCATTTGGTGAAACAACCCTAGTTCTTCTAGCTCTTAGCCAACACGGCACACAAGCTTCATCTTCAGAACGAAGCTAAAATAAAAAATATAAATAAAGAAAAGCTTGCATTTAAAAATGCATGGTATTAGTGGGAAATATAATATATTTTTTAACGCATAAATCAAATCAAGATACCTGATTGATAAAAGTTATAATAGGTACATGTTGTTATACCTCTCGTGGTTGGATCCAAGTAGCAACTGTGTTAGCCATTCTTTGTTCTTCTTCATTTGCACCTTCAATCAAAATCCAGCGTTGACTGATTCTTAGTATGGATCGTCCGCATACAACACAAACACTTTGATGGCCTATGTGTCTCCTCGGCATATTATCAGAAGAACGTGGATGAGTAGCTAGCTGCCAGTATGCATGGCAAACATGGTCAGCAGGTGTTATCTGGAAATAATGAAGTGATTTTGAGTAGGGCTCAACATTGCTTTATATGACTATGACACTATGACAGTCATACTAACAGAGTAATAACTATTATAACAGTGTTAGGCAAACCAAGTTAGGCAACCAAGTGTTAGGCAAGTAAAAATACATGTAAACGATCACTAATGTGTTTGTACATTATATAGGACAAATTGTAAATATTTATGCAACCACAACGGTGTTTGTTATTTTTTCAAATAATGTTTAGATTAGTTTTAGTACACACATTATTTTAGTATGATATCGTGTAGTTTAAATGGTAAGGACTACTTTTTAACACGTAAAAGTTATCACTTCATAACTGGCACACTCGTACGCAAAATGTTATTTGGAAACTACTTACATCTCTAGGATATGTCCACAGCCGAATAGTATTGACGATATCTTCACTCTTATCGGATAAAGCGTGCCTTTTTATTTGGGACAAGCGAACGTTGCAATTAATGCATTGCAAACTCGTCATTTTAATTAAAGCACGTACACACACACAGCACAATTAATAAAGCGTCCTTTCGCGAAAGTACTATCAACAGATAGAGTACGGAGGAGCAGTTGCTCAACTCAACGTAAAAATGGCCAGATGATTTGCTAAATTGCTCAGATGCAGTTACAAACTACAATCCAAAACAACAGCAAAGAACTGAACAGAGACTCGGAAAGATTTTCTTAATCTGTCAATAAAATAATTGCCAATACAAAAAAAACATTGATGGCGAAAATAATTCCTATCATTAAATAGTTAATTATTAAGATTGTATGCAATAATTATTCATTGTAAGGTATAATGTGTAATTGGTTAATTATATTTACTGTTATTTCTATTTTTAAATAATTATTTATCATTTTGAGCCTCGTGATATTTTACAAATGGCAACTTCTAAAAACATAACTCCGTTTCGTTCAAATCAAATCAAATCAAATCATTTATTTCTTTGCAAACATGGGTAATAGGTACATAGATGTTCTTTTATAATAAGGTTCTCCACATTTTGCCGTCACATGGGCATGCAAATGGTTTGTTTACAATTATAAATTTAAAATAAAGGGCATGTCATTAGAATTGTATACAATAATAAAAAAAAAAAATTAAAAAATGTCAATATGGTCAAAGTAATAAAAAATAAAAAATAATATGTAAAGTCAAACGGAATAATATTATGCCAACTTGAATAACAATATTTCAATTAGAGTAAAAGTAGGTAGTGACAGTAAGTATATCAATCAGTCAGTGAATCATCATTTAGAAAGTCGTCAATTAAGTAATAGCTTTTCATAATTAAAATTTCCTTTAGCGCCCTTTTAAATCTTAATACAGTCATGTTTTTTATAACATTGGGTACTTTATTATATATGCGTGGGGCGATACCAAAAAAACTTTTTTGCATTAGTGCGGTTTTACATTTCACTTGACATAATTTATTGACGTATTGAGTCCGTATTGGATTTTTTCTGACCTCTGATAATTTTTGAAATAGATTTGGATTACATTTCACAAACAAAGCCGTTTCTATTATAAACAAAGAGGGCAAAGTTAAAATGTTCAATGATTTAAAATAGGGCACACAGCTATCAATTGTCTTAAGACCGCACATTGACCTGATACATCGCTTCTGCAACCTAAATACCAGCTCCCTATCAGTGGACTGACCCCAGAAAATAATGCCATACCGCAATACGGAAGCAACCAGTCCATGGTACGCTGCTAAAAGTGCCTGACCGTTAACTTTTTTTGAGAGTTGAAATAGAGCATATGCGGATTTGCTAAGTTTCTTACATAATTCTTCAACATGAGGCTTCCATGTAAGTTGGTTATCGATTATAATACCTAAGAACTTAGCTTTATTAGCTTCTTCAATATCACAGCCATTGTAGGAAATGTTAACCTTTGGGTTTGGACATCGTTGATAAAAATGCATGACTTTTGTTTTAGTCAGGTTTATAACCAAATTATTATTATTTAGCCAATTTATGATGTCATGTAAGCAAGTATTGATGTCATTCTTGTAATTATTTGTATCAGTACATTTTATTATAGCGGTACTATCATCTGCAAAAAGAACCATTTGGTTGGTTGTTGCTTTCGGGAGATCGTTTATGTATATCAAGAAAAGCGGCGGACCCAGTACGCTACCCTGTGGGACGCCATATTTTACAGGTCTTGGTTTTGATACATATATGGTTTCTAATTTGCTTTTTGGACATATCCTAGAAACTTCTGAGCATTGTACTCTATTACTTAGGTATGATTCTATTAACTTTAAGATGTTCCCTCTTATACCATAGCTATGTAATTTGTGCAACAGAATCTTATGGTCCACGTAGTCAAAAGCCTTTGTCATGTCAGTGTAAATTGCACAGACTGGAATTCTCCTATCCACAGATGACATGACATTAGCCAACAAGTCAAATAGTGCCATATTAATCGTAGTGTTCTTACGGAAACCCTTTTGTTCTTTGCAAAATAGTTTGTACTTTTCGAAATAGGCATATAAAGAGTTATAGATAACTTTCTCAATAATTTTAGAAATAATCGGAATTTTTGCAATCGGCCTGTAATTTTTTAAATTAGTTTTGTCATCTTTTTTATAAAGAGGTTTTATAATAACTTTTTTGAGCTTGTCCGGAAAAATGCCATCAGCTATGCACAGGTTAATAATATGAGCTAATGGAGATGCTATTAGTTGTTTGGTAAATTTTAAAACTTTTGTGGAAACTCCATCGTATCCAACAGTATTCGTGTTTTTAAGGTTGCAAATTATTTTTATTATGTCGTCAACGGTAACGGGTTGCATAAATAGTGAATTTAAGGTATTATTATTTAAAGGTGAATTATTCGATGTGATGTCAGCTTTAATATTATTCTCAATTGTGTCAATAAAATAATTGTTAAACTCGTTTGCAATGTCCATGGGGTCTGTAAATGTCAAATTGTCTCTACTTACGCACACTATAGGTTCCTGCGGCAGCCTAAATTTAGATTTATTTATTATTTGCCAGGTGGCTTTTGATTTATTTTGGGCTGTGTTTATGAAATGATTGTTTTGTGCCTTTTGTGTCAAATTTATAATTTTTCTATAACGTTTGGTGTAGTTTTTAAGGACTAATTTATTTTTTGAGTCTGAGTTTAGTCTATATGCCCAAAGTAACTGCCTTTGCTTATTACTACAAATTTTTATTCCGTGAGAAATCCATTTCGTTTTCTTGCTAGTTGGAATGGTTATAATTTTTTCAGGAAAACATAATCTATATAAAAAGGAGAAATCATCCATGAACATGTCAAAAGCTTCGTTAGCGTCATTAGCATTATGTACTTGCATAAATGATAGCGAGCTGAGATGTCTTTTGAAAGTAACTAGATTTTCCATGCATATGTCCTGTTTTTTTGTTTTCCAATATTTTAATTTGCAAGTTTTGTTTATAGGGACTTTAAGTATTTGGGAAGTATGATCGGAAAGGACCAGATCTACAACTTCAGCTTTACATTCGTTCCGATAGTTGTGAGCAAAGTTGTCTATACAGGTTTGACTTTTTAACCTAGTGGGAGTATAAAGCGCCAGTTTTAAATTGTACTTCATAAGAAAATATTCAAGTTCTAATGTAGTTTTGTTTCTTATCAATACATTTATGTTAAAATCTCCACACAAGACGACCTTCTTATTTGAAGATAGACACACTTTATTTAAGATATAATCCAACTTATCATAAAATACTTCGTAATTATTTTTTAGAATTATTATTATTTGTGTCTATAGGACACAAATAATAATAATTCTATAAGCTATTATTTCCACAGCGCAACATTCAAAGATGCCTGAAACTGATTGCTTTGCTATATCCGATATTTCTCTAAACTGTAATCCTACTCTTACGAGTATACCTGTTCCTCCTCTCTTTGTATTTCTCGAAAAGAAAGCAGCTGGACAAAAATTGGGAATATGCAATAAATCCTCATACCCTGTTTGTATGAAGTGTTCTGTAACACAAACAACATCTATACCTGTCCCCTTGTTGATTAATTCTACCAATTTTACAGTTAGTGTATCGGATTTATTAATCAAACCAGCTATGTTCTGGTGTAAGATGTTAAGGTAGTTAACGAAAAAACTGAGAATTTGATTGTTGTGAATTATTAGAAAGTTGACTATGATTTTGAGGGTGGCAGTCCTCCCCCGAGCGCGTAGCATTCAGATTGCATAGGCTAAGAATGAGGTCTTGTAAATCTGACATAACTATATTTAAGCCACTGTTATTTAGGGTTCCATATCGTTTGCTGTAAGTATCATAGTCATAAGATAGATTAGAATTTGAGTCAAGTAAATATGCATAGTTACATGTGTTTATGTCCAAGTAAATAAGGTTATTGAATGTTTCTACCCGGCTGTTATACATTAAGTTAGCATCTATCATGTATTTAAACGTTGGTAAGCAAATTATAAAATTTGTATGACTCAATTTCATTAACTTTTCTCTTATAAACATGACTAATTCTATATAGTTGTGTGTTTTCCGAAAGTCTTCCTCGCCAATGTAAATAACACAGAAGTCTGAGTTCGTAAAGTTTTGCACTTTTCCCTCAATTTTGTGAAGAATTTGCCGCAATCCGCATGTGGGTTTTCGATAATGGCAGATTTCATAATTACGTAAATTAGTTCTTTCGGCAATAGTATATAATCTGTTAGATGTCTCGCTGCTTATCAGGCATATTTTGTGTTTTGTGGAAGATTGTTCCGTAGTTGTTGCGGCTCGTATGTTTGAAGTTCGGTTAGAGCTTAGATGAGCATTGCTGTTGATTGGTTGTTGGATTTGTTCTGGAATTGTCTTATTACTGCTTGTTTTATTTTGTATGGCCTTGGGTGTTATCGTAACTTCTTTCTGGTTAGATATAAACGAAGGATCTGTTTGTGTCTGTTTGCTGTTTTTCGGACATTTCTTAATTGGAGTTGACTTTTTGTGTTTTTTAATCGGGCTATGTGTGAGTTCTGTAAGGTGGTTGTTTTTGCTTTGTAAAACAATATTTCTTTGCTTAAGGTCATTGTTCTCCAAAGACAGTGACTCGATTTCCTGATGTGCACTGTTTAATTCTAACTCAAGCTTATCTATTCGTTCTTTTAACTTAGTTATTTGCTGATGTGCATCATTAATATCATCGTTTGATAAATCGGGTAGACTGTTTATGGTATCTTCGAATGTGTCATTTTGTGTTTGGTTGATGACGGTATTTGAATCAGATTTTGTTCGCGTACGACGCATAGTGATATTTTCGAAGAAATTCATTTCCGAATGTTATTGGTATCGTCGTGTTTACTCACAGATATTGTCTATCTATATTTGTGTGTTTACCTCACTCTGGCCGAGCAATTTGGAGTAATGATGAAGACAATTTATCAATTTACAAAAAGACGTTGTCGTCGGTGGGATTTGAACCAGCGTCTAAGTAAGTAGAAGTCTGTACGCCTACCTATAGAGCCATTTGACATCTGACAAAGTGTGTTAAAATTATGTATCTGTTTCTTGAGGTATGGAATTGATAAAAGTTCGTTATGATGACTCGTAGATTCTATAATTCAAACGTTTGACAGATTGTTTTTTCACTTTTTGTTTCGGGTTTTATTATTAAAAATTATTTGTTTCACTTAATTATTCTACGTCCACTGTATTATTATTGATCTTTAATGTAGTTTTAGATCACTAGAACACAGAATTAGTCTAGTTTTGACAGGGTTCACTGTTCAATTGAATGTAGCACTAAAACATTTTTGTTTATGAGAGTTTTTATGAGATAACACTTCCACTTATTGTTTACAATGTCTTTTTCAATATTTACGTGAATACACTGTGAAATAACTTTATTTTTATATTTTTATGAAGATTAGTAACGGAGCACAATGTTTACTTGTTCAAACGTCAACTGTCACCTTCGTTGCGTTTAGTTTAAGATTATATTACGTTTAATTACTTAAATCTTTTAATTGATATAATTAATTAATCCGGACTTCTAAAAATACTAATGTTTCATGAAAATGAACGGTTTAGTTGCCTTAATAAGTGGTACAAATTCTATCACAAAACAACAAAAAAAGTATGTTGTACGAATTCTGCCGTTGTTCTTTAGGAAAAGGACATTATAATTATTAAAAAAAAAATATACAATAAACAAAAACAAACTTATCCTACATTAGCACAAATGTTCGGAGCTACCTCCAAACCAACCGTGAATATCTATAGAGAGGTTAAAACCACCTTTCATCATGATGTAATTTCACTGGCCTAATGTGATATCCATGTACATTTAGTTCTCGCCGCTATCTGTCCCCGGACATCTGTATCGGTGGCAAGACCAGCATTATTGAACCGGTAATTTATTGCCGGGACTTAGGGACGAATTAAGAAATTTTCGGTATAAAACTAAGATGTTGGAGGACAGTTTTTTTTTTGTTTTTTTTTTTATTTTTATTTTTTATTTACGGAGAATGGAAGTTATTAGGGCTTTTTGTTGAGTGGCTTCTATTGTGGAAATCGATGATTTTGATGAATGGTTTGGCTGTGGGAACTTTGTTTGTGACATCATCATCAACTTATTACCGTTAAGCGTTTAGTGTGTATCCGTGAATAATTTCAGCCGCAAGGTGTAAATTACAAATAAACTACCTTCAGGTTACACGTGCCACCAACTCATTCACTAATTACCATCAGTCAGTCACCTAGAGAAGAAAACGAGCGTGAACTGTGAAAAAAAATTAAATCTAAAAATAGTTTAGGCTCAAAAATACACAAACATCGACATAATTTTAATATAATTCACAAAACTGCCGCTAAATCGTGCATAATTAAATAACCAAACATTTTTGTTATAAAAATAAAAAAACTCATTAAACGTACGGTCAGTATGTTTGTTAAAGTCTTATTCATAATGTCTGTTTTTTTTTTTTTTTTTATAAAAAAAAAAAACGGAACGCGGTTTTTTTTTTGTTTTGCCACATTGCGGTCACTCACTTAAATTTTTTCTATTTTCATTTTATTAAAACAATTTTATTTCTTTAATTTATGCCAACATATAAAAATACATTCGTGGATACATTAAAAGCAATGTGCTCATAAAATTTTTGTTTAGCCCGTAGGGTGCCATGTTATATAGTGAAGCGATGATTTTTTGTCGATGAAATTTTATTAGTGCGATGTATAAAACTTCACGTTAAAATTAAGTCATAAAATTATTAATGATTCACAAATTAGACATTCTTTTATGTCTTTTAACAAATTAATATGTCCTTTTTTGAGTTTGCCATTTTAATTTTGACAATGTTTAACGTCCTCATTTAAGCTTTCATAACTAACTCGCCTCTTCTAATACTATAAAATACTCGTATAAAGTATTATATGCAAATAATTATACACTAGGTTAATTTCAGTTTCGCACGGTAGTTACGAACATAATAAATTGATATGAAATTACGTAAAACACTTAATAACACTATATCCAATGAAAACCGAATATGTTTTAAAACGCGCTCCTCACTAACTCATAAACATTTTAATATTTCGTCATGGTATCAATGTACGTTTGATATCTATCGTTTCTATATAACTCCAACGTTTTAAGTACTAATAATATGAGACTTGCTCTGTTGCATTATATAGTGTCCCCGGTAGCACCCCCCGTCGTCATGTTATGCGATACGACACATAATGCCGACGAATTTTATAATTTTACATTTTTAATCGCGTCGACGTCTCGAAAAAAGTCTTTAAGTGAACAAGATTCTTATCTCCGTATAGGCTTTCTCGATGTAGGGCGAGCTTTAAGGTCAGTTATGTAAGGTAATATTCTTTCTTAAGTTATACTTGTGAGTAGAATTATCGAATCGTTTACCTGTCAAAAGCAATGTCATTAATGTACATAATGTGCCCGTGCTGATATTTACGTGTTGTTTTTCGGCTTCATCTGTTTATTTTTATTAGGGTTTGATCTATAAGTAAATATTTTAATAAACCTATTTCAATAATTGTTGTCACTTTTGAGAAAACGGTTTCTTGATTTCTTTTATTACAATAATAATTTGTCCGGTCTTACAAGAACTTATAATGACAGTGATAATGAGCAGTATACACCTCTTATACAATTATTATTCAATGTCTGCAATTATTGCCAAAAGCAAAGTCTTACTCTAAGTAGAACTCACAAACCAGTTCCAGATTCAGGAAATAAAATGCAAATTAGATGCAGAAAAATGCAAATTAGATCCAAAGGTTACCTAACTCTGCGAAGTCATCTTCCCAAGCAGTTCCGATTTAAATATTAAAATACACTATTTTGTAGCTTAAGGCCACAGCTACTGTAACTAGGACTGTAAATAACAAAAAGGTAATAATGACTATTATAATTCACAACTTATTATTCAATTTCATAACTACAGAGTCGAATTAATAAAAACAATGTGATTCTGTCATAAAGAAACATACCTATTACCATTATTACCGCGGTCAACCACTTCGTTTTTGCTATTACAAAAAACACCGGACGAAGTGTTATCGTTAAGGAAATCTCCTTTTTTTCTTTTCGGCCTTAAAAACATGAATGGTACGTACGATTTATGATATCATAATTCTTTTTATAACCCACCCGGTGTTTTTTTAAGTTTTTTTCGGCCCACGCGTTATCTTCACAATTTTGTGTCTCAATCTATTAATAACGTCTTCTTTTAAGACGCGACGTTTTGTGTCGATGTTTATCGATAGCTGACGTGTCAGATGGTACATCACTAGATTCGTTTTGTGATTGGTCAGATTTATGTGTCGAGATCGTTATTGTTTTAATTCGTGCGTGATTTTTTTATGTTTCTGCTACAGTTATTGCAGAGCCGGTGATTTTTTTATTTGTAGTATTTTTAATTATTCTGGGTTTCAAAGAGAGTCGTTTTGGATGCAATTACTGACAATATTTTGGGTTTTAAGAACTGCTTTAGTTGTTATTATTGTGTTGGTGGTTGCCGGTTTAAGAACCCGTCATTATTATGCACAATTGTTAACCCGACACGTTACTTTTCATGTTCAAGTTTAACACGCCAGCACTGAGCTTTGAGAGATGCCGACACTTTTGTATTGAATACTGTTGTTAACTCTAGAAATACTCAAAGTATAAAGAAGGTGCAAATCGAGATGAGAAAATATTGTTAATCTTAGAACGCCTACATACTATTATTAAGGATTCTCGGTACCTAATTGCATTGTATCACGTCTGATTCACTTCGAAAGAACCCTGCTCTTTACTTAAGTTCCAATCTCATTCATAAGTCATAAAATTCCACGTATAGATTTTTGTTTTTAAACTATAATGCCGTTTCCCTAACATCTGAAGACGTAAAAAAAATCGCATGTCTCACTTTCTGTTTGCGGAGACCGTATCATCAAGTTGGAGCACGAACGCCTAAGGCTGCGTTGTACCAACCAGCATACTTTGACCTTCCCTGCTTCCCTTATTAACCCATATTTATGGTAAAGGGGGGTGTTGACATAGTTTATGAGAGGTCTCGGGTGATTGGTAGCAGTTATCGGTGGTTGCCGAGTAAATCATGTCGAACAAACACAGGACGGGCGTCAACGCCGCGCATCGCACGATCAGTGTGAATTGTGTGTTTTTACGTTCGCGCTTCATACGAGCTACAGGCTAGGCAGAAATTTAAATTTAGTCATGATTTCAGTTTGTGTATTGGGAAGAATAATTTCGTTCTAAAATAATGCTGAAGAACATGTCGGTATTTCCATTCATTGGTAGTTGTAGTCTTTACTCGGTTTAGTGTTCTCTTCCCTTTAGCTCTAGGGAAAAAAAACTTATTGACTTCTTATATTTTAATAACACGACAGAAAACCTTACAGGGATCAGTAAAAAATAACCTTATACGGACATCGAAACAGATTATATTTTGACTCAGGCCGTAACAGTTTGCATTTTAAGCAATCGAACATTCTCCGCGGTGCGTTCGAAAACGCGGTTCGTTTTACGTATCGGTCGCGGCCATTATATCGCGCCAATGGGCCCCCGTATAATTACTTACACGCTAATTGTTCAGACTTCGGAACGCACACTTGCAGTAAATAAAAAACAAATAAATAAATTGACGATTTTGAATGTGGAATAGGTACTAAAGTTCGAACATTATTTGATTTTTAAATGTAGAATGACGGTTGGTAGCCATGTTTTCGCAACGGATTATTTGCAAGTGATTACTGTCAAATGGTTGTTAAATTAAAATATTAGGTAAGTTTAACACTGGGCAAATTTTTAAGCATATAATATAAATATAGAAAAATATTGCTTTATTTTAGATTAATTTAGTTCAGGATCATAACAGGATATCTTTCAGACAGATAATTCAGAAACTAAGAATAAGAATAGGTGTCTTATTGTTAGATTGACCGATTCCCGGTCAATGCACTCAATACTAGAGATGCCGCGAATAGTTGTTATAGTGAATATCGAATAATTATTATCATTACTGGACATAAAAAAAGCAATATGAAAAATTGTTTATTTATTCTCAAATAATAATATTAAACTTGTACTTAGCAACCTTTACTGTAACCTGAAAAATCTAAGATTAAGAGAAAAGAAAACAATGAAGTTAAAGAAACCAGTCTCATATTTTACTGAATTTACATTTTTAAATGTTGGCAACTCTTTTCTTGTAGGTTATATATATAACGAGGAATACGTCGTTTTGTCTAACCCAGAGTTTAATAGTTAAAAAGTCAACTAATTATTCAATATGACTGATTTTTTCTAACTTTTTATATCAATGAGAATAGTACTAAGTCTGCTTTGTTTTTAAAGATTAATAATAGGTAGTTTAATTATTTAGAAGTCTATAGTTTTTCTGTTCATTAAAATTTTATTTTTATTTAGACAACAATTCGTCTAATGTCGAATAATAGACACTTATTCGGTATTCGACAAATAACAAAAAAAATCGAGTAATGCCGAATACCGAATGATAGCAAGTATTCGCGGCATCTTTAATCAATGCTCAATAACGGACTTTATGCATTATGGTGTATGTGCAACGTGTGTTATTCAGTCGGTTCTCGCAGTGTTAACAGAAATTCTTGACTAATTGTCACTTGTCACTTCGGTATCAAACTTCACCAAAAACAAATTGTCTCAATCTACGATGCTGAAACACGTTGGCAAACGTATTCAACTGTTACTCGCGCGGATAAGATTATTCGAAAGCTGACAACGTGTTGTTAGAGCCCGCTTAAATATTCAGTATCAATCACTACGATTTTCATTATCATTCGTCGAAATGCCGCCACAACCACTTATTCGAATTGCACTACCAAATTCTCGATAGTCTGGCTTGTACCGTATACTGGTTTCTCGCTGTCCGATACCCTTAACCGCAAATCTCAAAGCGTTTCTGTAAACATCGCAGTAAGTTTCGGTTTATTTATTAGCAGCATTTATCGGTCGTTAAAACGAAGTCGCGGCACCGTGCCGGCTCCGTCACGGAGACGTCACGGTTCGTATTGTAACGGAAAACAATGCGGCGTGCGTGTTACGATCGATTTATTACCGTAGGCCTGCCATGCGTGGGGATCTCGAGCGGACCCGTTTCGGAATTGAAGGACCGCGCGAATTTAAATATCGAACTTTGAAGTTGTCGATTCGAATTTTCGCATACGCAGGGAATGGAGGTTTTCGATTTCAATGTGGGCTCGGATTGGACCTGCTAACTTAGGTGTTGAAATTGAACAGGAATGCTAGCTTTTCAATCATAAAGCTGTATGAAAGCTCAATCTGATTGATATCATGCCGTATTGCACGTTACGAAAGCTTTTTCACAAACTGCAATGGCAGAGTTATTCTTTCTCTTTTCTTGAAAATGGGAGCGTCCTTGTTTTACGATATAGCCTGGTGGACTAGCGCACGATACGCTACTGATTGGCGATTCTTTCCACTGTTTGATATTCGCTGCCTGTGGAACTTGGAATATTTTCAACGGAACGTTTTGTTCTATTTTTCGTCCCGTCGACTATTATCGGTCAGTCGTCGCGCGCACGCACTAATGAGCGGTCGCTGATTTGTGCGTTAAAAATGTCTGTGAACAGTGTAAATACGGTCAAGTGTACCAGTTGTAATGTGGTTATCTCGGAGGTCCTTGCCTTCATCCGAAATAGGCATGATGTAGTGGACAACGAAAGTTTAATAAAAATATGCTCATCGGCTTTTTCCGAGGAAGATATTGATGAAGCAAAAAAGTTATTGTTTGTTTCCACGAAGACAAGCCAAAAACTCGTGTCGAGGCGTAAGAACAAAAAGCAGAAAGACCTGGAGGACATGATTACGGTGTTTAAAACCATGGATCCCGAACAAATCCCGGTTTTTGTGGCATATGACCTTCACAAATTGCCACCGGTTTGCTTTGATCACGTAGATGTGACGAAGTTGTTGAAGGATTTATTGGTTCTGCGGTCGGATGTTAACGTAATCAAAAGTGATTATGTGACTAAAGAGCAGTTGGAAAACATGAAATTGAATGAAAGTATTTCGACGCCGGCGCCGTTACCAAGTTTGAATGTGAATATTGAAAGAGGAGGGTATATTCAAAACAATAACTCAGAGTCGTTAAATGTATCTCATAAAACACTCTGCGCACCGCCGTCCCCGAGTCATCGAAGCCCCAGTTGTATGAGCCATGAACGTTCGAGTGCTGTGCTGCTTACTAGCACTGCCAGTGATAGGGATACTATACCTGTCTTGCCCGTCCCGCAGCGCCCGACCAGTTCTACGATCGCAGAGAAACAGCTGACAGCGGCAGAGATTGTAAGCAATGGCAATTGGAAAGAAAATAAAAGAGACGATGGTTGGACACTAGTGCAGAAATCAAAATATAGAAACCGTTTTACTGGTTTGACAGGGAAGGCTGTGTCAAATGTACCAATAAAGTTTCGCGCTGCAGATATGAAAATACCTTTGTTTATATCATATGTAAATAAAGAAACTACAGAGGAGGATATATGTGACTATATACAAAGTAAAGTTAACGAAGTGGTGACCTTGGAGAGAATTAATATGAAAACTGATAGGCAATATAATGCATTCAAGTTGTTTGTTCCGAAGCACAAAATAAATACGTTTTTAGACGACAACTTGTGGCCTGAGGGTATTGCTTTCAGAAAATTTATACGTTTCAAGAACAGGATAGACAATAGGATTTTGAATGTAACTTCATCTCAGAATAATTGCCAAGGAAATAAAGAACACATACCTAGCGACGTTTAATTGCAAAAATATCACACGATCAGCTGATTGTGTGAGAAGATTATGCGGAGTGGCTGACGTCATCGCGCTGCAGGAAACCTGGCTGTTACCTCATGATCTAGCCTACTTAGGCACAGTGCATGAGGACTTCGCGTATACTGGAAAATCTGCTGTCGATACGTCTGCCGGAGTACTCATAGGCAGACCCTACGGAGGAGTTGCCCTACTGTGGAGGAAGTCGGCTTTCTCAAAGGTGTCGGTAGTGACGTGTAATAGCGATCGTTTAGTTGCTATTAGAATTGATCACACGGATCGTTCTATGTTAATTTTCTCAGTGTATATGCCTACTGACTCGAGTGATAATTTAATAGAATTTACTACATGTTTGAGTGAGATTATTGCGATTACTGAAAATAGTGATACGGAGACGGTGTGCATATTAGGAGACTTTAACGCTCACCCGGGTGAACGATTTGCAAGTGAACTGTTAACAGTGTGTACAGAGCAATCGTGGTCGTGTGTGGACATGGAGTTGTTACCGAATGATACTTATACATTTAAAAGCACAGCTAATGGTGCGCTGCGGTGGTTAGATCATTGTGTGGTGAGTAGTGCAGCGAGACAATTAGTAATGAAAGCAGCTGTTTTTTATGATGTTTACTCGTCAGACCACATTCCTTTGGTTATTGAGTGTAACATAAATTTAATAATACCTAAGTTAGTCAGCAAAACCCGCTCTTGTAACAAGGTCATTTGGGGTGAAAGAAATGCTAAACAAATTGATGAATATACAAACTTTTGTCATTCAAAATTCAAATTAGTAGATTTTCCTACGGAATTTCGGTATTGTTCGCATGGAATGTGCTCTGATACTAGTCACCGCAGTCTGTTAGATGAGATGTACGACACAGTTATAAGTATTTTGAAAGAAGGCGCTGATATTTCATATATAGGTTCTGATAACCGTTGTACTAGAAAATATGTGACTGGTTGGAACGTGCATGTACGTGACGCTCACAGGGAGGCTCGCATGCATTATCAGACGTGGTTGCTGCATAACAAACCCACATCGGGGTGCATACATACAAATATGTGTAAATCCAGGAAGGTTTTTAAAGATAAGCTAAAATATTGCCAGGATAATGAGCAGCAAATAAAAATGGATATTATAGCTAAGAATCAGACTGACAAGCAATTTAGTGCTTTTTGGAAGGCAACAAATAAATTGAATCCGCGGTCTAGTTTTCCTGTGAGTGTGGCGGGCGTGCATGAGCCAACAGAAATAGCAAACTTATTTAAGCAGCACTTTAAGGTTGAGTCACCACTTGTTGGAACGACACGGGTTGTCGATGCTGAGGCCGTTTCTGGTGACATTGACGTTCATTTTACTCCTAAGGAAGTTGCATCGGTGGTAAAATCAATGAAAAGAGGTAAGTCACCAGGTCACGATGGCCTCAGTATCGAACATCTGAAATACGCCGGGGTGCACTTGCCACGTGTACTTGCCATGTTTTTTAACTTGTGTATCAGTCACTGTTATTTACCTAATAGCTTCATGTTTACAGTTGTGGTACCTGTTATTAAAAATAAAACTGGGAATGCCTCTGACGCTTCAAATTACAGGCCTATATCCTTGGCAACTGTTTCAGCCAAGGTGCTGGACAGTCTGCTTGACGCACAATTGGCTAAGCATATAAAACTGCATGACGCTCAGTTTGGCTTTAGGCCGGGGCTGTCCACTGAAAGCGCTATATTGTGTCTTAAGCAGACTGTGCAGTACTAAAAGGATAGAAAAACGCCTGTCTTTGCCTGTTTTTTGGACCTATCGAGGGCATTCGATCTTGTCAGTTATGAAGTCATGTGGAATAAATTGCTATCTGAAACTTCTGTACCAGCTGAAGTTATATCAATATTCAAGTATTGGTATAGCAATCAAAGCAATTGTGTAAGGTGGAACGGTTCCTTCTCGAGTGTGTATCGGTTGGAATATGGGGTGAGGCAGGGCGGGTTGAGCTCCCCTCGCTTGTTCAACTTGTACATTAACCGGCTGATTGTTGAGCTCAGCAGCACCAAGGTCGGATGTCATATTGACGGAGTGTGTACCAATAATCTTAGTTACGCTGATGACATGGTGTTGCTGAGTCCATCAATCAGCGCTATCAGAAAGCTAATGTCAATATGTGAGTCATATGCGGTGGCCCATGGGCTCAAATATAATGTTGGGAAGAGTGAAGTAATGCTCTTTAAAGCCCGAGCATTTCCCAATGTATCTCTGTGTGGCACTCCTCTGTGTAGGGTCCATAAATTTAAATATTTGGGTCACTGGGTCACCGATGATTTAAGTGATAATGTGGATATAGAAAGGGAACGCAGGTCGCTGGCTGTCCGTTGTAACATGCTGGCCCACAGGTTTGCACGGTGTACGAATTCAGTTAAAATCACGCTTTATAAAGCATATTGCCAATCTTTCTACACCTGCAGCCTGTGGGCCGGTTATTCGCAGCGGGCATACAGCGACCTGCGTGTCCAATATAATAATGCACTCAGGGTACTGTTGGGGCTGCCATGGCGCTGCAGTGCGTCAGGGATGTTTGCTGAGGCGCGGGTGGATGGCTTTGCCGCTATCGTTAGGAAAAGATGCGCCTCCCTACTCGCTCGCGTTCGTGGCAGTACCAACACTATACTGGGTGTTTTCACTGATCGGTGGGAGTCCCCCATGCTGCAAAGGTGGGTGCGGCTTCATGCCGTAATTTAAATTTTGTTTTAGCCTATACTAACATTAGTTTTTTAAGTACATTGTTACTAACAAAATATGGACCTAGTCTGAAATAAATGTTTATTATTATTATTATTATTAGACATGTTACGCAACGGTGTAACATAAGGATCGCTGATATTACGATTCGGTGTTATACATGGACTGTGGACAGCGTGACCTCGATATCGCCCATCGCAACAACTTACACGTGCTGCATACGCAGCACTTTGCAACCGTGGGACCGCACATCGGCGATGCCTTCTACGACTCCGCGTTTTACAGGCATTCTTGGTACATACATCGACCATTTATCACCTACATAATTTTAACTTGTAATTTGTAATTTCTCTATTTCAATAAATTAGTTTAAAGTAAATTGGTTTTTTTTGCATCCTCCGGCTCCAGTTAACGTAATTGGCGCAGTCGGTAGGATACTCGCGGGCCGGTTCGCGAGAGTAAATTCATAGGATCGACCTTAGGATCGCGACTCGCGAGTCACCCGGGTGACTTTCAAGCACCGTACGAGTATCCGGATCTTCAGAAGCTGTAGTCGGAAGGAGTATCCAGACATCGATACCGCAGAGGGACCAATTATGTTCATGTGAGTACTTTAGAATAGTTCTTGAGTTGCTCATCCTTATCCCTAAGTGTTAATCATAAAAATCCAAGATTTTCCATCCCAGGCAATCGAGGACCCCTAGGTTAGACAGATCGTCTAGATCATCATTGTTAGATTCATTTAGGCAATTAGAAGATAGAGTAACAACCATAGAAATGTCGGCGATAGACGAAATCTACAAGGCCTTACGCATAGTCCCCGAATTTGACGGGAACCCCAATGTCCTCACTAGATTCATTAAACTGTGCGACCAGTTAGTGCAAGCCTATGTAACAGCTGAACCGGGGCGTGAATTAATAAATTTGACTCTTTTAAATGGGATTCTTAACAAGGTCATTGGACCCGCAGCCCGGTTAATTAACACCAACGGCGTACCAGAAACTTGGGATGGCATACGTAGTTCTCTAGTTAACAATTTTTCTGACCAACGCGATGAGACCTCGCTTTACAATGACATGGCTCTATTAACTCAAGGCTCTTCCACACCGCAGGAATTCTATGAAAAGTGCCAAACCCTGTTTGCTACTATCATGACTTATGTATCACTACATGAAACCGTTCAAAGTACAATCGATTCGAAACGTTCCCTTTATAAAAAATTAACTTTGCAATCATACTTACGGGGCCTTCGTGACCCTTTAGGTTCACGCATTAGATGCATGCGGCCGGACACGATCGAAAAGGCACTTGAGTTTGTTCATGAGGAGATGAACACTCTCTACTTACAACAGCGAAACGAGCATACACCGGCTAAAAAACCACAACCTCAGGCACCGACCGAGCAGACCAAATTATTCCACCCTGGCATGCCGCACATTCCCATGCCCATGCAGAGACCATTTAATTTTAATATGCCCGGTCCCTCTCGACCAAACATAGCTATGCCACATCAGTTGCAACGTCTACCACAAATGTGGAGACCAGGCTTTAACCAGCCCTGCACCGAATCGGGCGGGTGGAAACGCCCGGGTGTTTCCATTGTGAGGATCGTCCGGAGGACACGGTGCAGCACACTGTGGAGGCCTGTCCCGCTTGGGCGGAGCAGCGCCGTGTCCTCGTAGAGGCGATTGGCGGCGGCGACCTCTCGCGCCCGGCCCTGGTTCAAGCCATGGTCCGGAGCGAGAGGGAATGGGAAGCCGTCACCTCCTTCTGCGAAGCAGTCATGCTAGTGAAGGAGGTGGCGGAACGTGAGAGGGAAAGAGCCTCACGTCCCAGCCGCCGCGGGAGACGCCCTGGGCGTCGGGGGTCACGTGGTGGCCCCCGGCCACCGTAGGCGCGCGGGCCTGTGGACGGCGAGTTATGGGCTAGCTCGCCGTCTGGCCGTCTTATGACGACAGGCCGTGTCGACGGCGCGTTCGTGTTCCACGCGCGCCTCAAAGAGATGTCAGCAACCACGTAGGGGTCCGCACGGGCCGATGCCTGCCCCAGGGCTGCGGGACTGTTCGAAAGAGATACCGCGGCCCTGGAACACAAAGGGCAAAGAAGGAACATGGATGGGTTTTAGTCAGTACAAGTCTGACACTCCCTTCCGCTCCGCCCAGAGCGGGGGGGGTCATTAGATGATTTCCCATCCTAAAAAAAAAAAAAAAAAAAAAAAAAAAAAAAGGCTTTAACCAGCCGCAACAGTTCCAACAGCAAGGCCCATCGCGTACGCAGCAGATATTCGGGGCACGTCCTTCTAACTATAATCCACAAAATAATTCATCTGGTAATAATCAACCTAAAGGGCCGAACACAAACGATACACCCAAACCAATGAGCGGTGTATCTCATTTCATACCAAGACAGATGCCATTCCGGGGTAACGATTGGACTAGGCAAGGAAACCCACCACCTTCTAATTATTTTAGAACCAGAGAAATGAATTTCAATGAATGCTTTGAATATCCATATATGTTCGAACCCTATTGTGATAATAACTACGACGGTTATCAGTATAATTTCTTTGAGCAACCAGACTATTTTTATTATGACGCTTTGAATGCATATATGAACCAGCAGCTAGGCTCATCCCCAGAGGTAGGTCAGGCGACATCTGAAGGGAAATCTACTGTGGAGTCAGCGTCTTCGAACCAAGAAAATTTTCAGAAGAGTCCGACTACAAACGAATCAAAATAGAGGTCAACCTACAAACCCAACGTTACCTACCGTATATAGTAATTTCAGAGCCACCGTTAAAATTATTAATCGACACAGGAGCAAACCAATCATTTATTAGCCCTGAAGCTGTTCAGAGATTTTACCCACATTTACCATGGAACTATGACCCTTTTGAGGTAACAAATGTGCATGCAACTAGCCGTAATGATTACTCCATTAACCTACCTTGTTTTCAGGAAATAAACGACAATAATGATTTAACATTCTACATTTACAGATTTCACGATTACTTTGACGGCCTTATCGGTCTAGATTTGTTAAACAAATGGGAATCAAATATTGATCTTAAAAATAATAAATTAATTACAAAAGCTGCAGTCAACCCAATAGCTATGTACAATTCGCGCAACAGCAACTTATATGAAGATATTATCCCAGCAAATTCCTCAAAGTTAGTCAGAGTCCCAGTCAATATACAGGATGGTGATGCCTTAATTCCTGATCAGATAATTTCAAATTGTTGCATAAACGAGTGTATTACAAGCGTCAAAAATAATCGAGGTTATCTAGAAGTTTTCAATCCAACTAGTAACGACTTAATTTTTTCCATGGACCAACCTATTAAAGCGGAAACATATAATATAGAATGTACTCACCAATCACCTCAATCCCGGATAGAGGAAGTATTATCTCGGTTACGCACTGATCATCTAAATAAAGAAGAACTTGCTAATTTGAAGTCCTTAGTTTCGCAATATGCCGATATATTTTATATAGAGGGAGAACCACTTACCTTTACAAATAAAATAAAACACAGCATACGTACTTCAGATGAAGTACCGGTGTATACCAAAACCTATAGATATCCGTTCGTCCATCGCGAAGAAGTACGCAGTCAAATTTCTAAAATATTGGAACAGGGAATCATTCGACCTTCGGAATCGGCTTGGAGCTCACCCATTTGGGTAGTCCCAAAAAAAATTGATGCATCCGGTAAAACCAAATGGCGAATCGTAGTGGATTTCAGAAAACTAAACGAAAAGACAATCGATGATAAGTACCCCATCCCTAATATAACTGATGTGTTAGATAAATTAGGCAATTGCCAATATTTTACGACTCTTGACCTCGCCAGTGGTTTTCATCAAGTCGAGATGAGCCCAAACGATATCCCAAAAACTGCATTTAATGTAGAGCATGGCCACTTTGAGTTTTTACGCATGCCAATGGGACTAAAAAATTCACCATCAACCTTTCAAAGAGTTATGGACAATGTGCTTAGGGACCTCCAAAACTCAATTTGTCTCGTATATTTAGATGACATCATTGTATTTAGCACTAGTTTACAGGAACATATAATAAATTTGGAAAAGGTTTTTAAAAGACTCAGAGATTCAAACTTCAAAATACAGATGGATAAGTCGGAATTCTTAAAACTGGAAACAGCGTATCTCGGACATATAATCAGTAAGGACGGCATTAAGCCGAATCCCGATAAAATTTCAGCTATCCAGAAATTCCCACTTCCCAAAACAGCCACGGAAATTAAAAGATTTTTAGGGTTACTAGGATACTACAGGAAGTTCATTCCCGATTTCGCCAGAATCACGAAACCAATGACCCAATGTTTAAAGAAAGGTTCAAAAATAACTTGCGATGATACCAACTATACAAATTGCTTCGAAAAATGTAAAACACTACTTACCAACGATCCGATTTTACAATATCCCGATTTTAATAAAGATTTTCTGCTCACAACAGACGCATCAAACTTGGCCATAGGGGCCGTACTCTCACAGGGGCCTATAGGTTCGGACAAACCCATAGCCTATGCTTCGCGCACGCTAAACACAAGCGAGATCAATTATAGTACAATAGAAAAGGAGCTTTTAGCTATAGTTTGGGCAACCAAATATTTTCGGCCATATCTATTCGGACGAAAATTTAAAATCATAACGGATCACAAACCACTTCAATGGATCATGAGCCTCAAGGAACCTAGCTCGAGACTAACTCGTTGGAGACTCAAGCTCAGTGAATATAATTATTCAGTAGTTTACAAGCAGGGCAAAAGCAACACAAATGCCGATGCTCTGTCGCGAATCGAAATTAACAACGAAGAAACGAGCTCCATCATAGTTAACGTATCGGAAAAGCCACCATCTGTAGTGGGCTCGTCCACTCTCACAGCTCACACTAGTGCCGAAAATCCAATATTGGAAATACCGATTTCAGATGACCCCTTAAATAAATTTAACAGACAAATATGTTTCACGGTAGTAGGCGACATAAAGAAACGCCCAGCAGTTTCCAAACCATTTGAGACGCACACCCGTACCTCCATCCAACTCTCTGAATCGAATTTAGAGGAGGATGTGATAAACGCAATTAAAGAATTCGCAAACCCGAAAGTTAAAACTGGCATTATAATACACCCCCCATTAGCTATGTATAAAATAGTTCCAATAATACAGGAAAAGTTCAAGAGCTCCGCTATGAATCTTGTTTTGACTAAAACCGAGGTAGAAAACGTAAAAGAATATCTCAGGCAGCAAGAGATCATTCAGAAATACCACGAAGGTAAAACTAATCATCGCGGTATAACTGAGTGTTACCTAGCCTTATCCCATAGATACTATTGGCCAAAAATGAAGGACCAAATTTCAAGATACATAAATGAATGCAATATATGCGGGCAAGCCAAATACGACCGAAATCCCATAAAACAAAGATTCTGCATAGTACCACCACCGGCAAAACCGTTTGATGTAGTTCACCTAGATTTGTTTACGGCCCAAAACGAGAAATATCTGACTATCATTGATGCTTTCTCTAAATACGCTCAAGCATACCATCTTAGAGATGGCACAGCAGTTAGTGTAGTGCAAGCCTTTTTAAAGTTTTGCTCCAATCACGGCGTTCCGGTATCAATAGTCACAGACCAGGGACCCGAATTCACTAACCAATTATTCACCGAATTTACGCGCGTCCATAAAATTATACATCATAAAACCTTGGTCCATACTCCCAACGATAATGGGATGGTGGAACGCTTACACTCCACTTTACTAGAACACTTGAGAATCCTAAAATTACAACACCGTAGTGAAGCGATTGTTAACCTAATGACATACGCCCTATTAGCTTACAACAGTAGCATACACAGCTTTACGAAATGTAGACCGCTCGAAGTAGTTACCGGTCATACGGACCCTCGCGATCCCTTAGATATAGACTTATCTGTGCACTTGCTGCAGCAATATATGCAAGAACACCGAGATAAAATGTCTAAGGTATACGAGGCCATTAGCGAAACATCCCTGCATAACCGCACAGAACTAATCGAAAATAGGAACCGAGATAGGGAGCCTGAAAAGGAATACGAGCCAGACCAACAGGTATTCGTTAAGAATCCACTAGCTAGCAGACAAAAACTCGCACCTCGTTACACACATGACACAGTATTAGCTGACCTGCCCATTCATATTTACACAAAAAAGAAGCGTGGTCCCGTTGCCAAGTCACGTCTTAAACGAACACCTAACACGAAACAATTGTTGCAGAATACCACTGACGATATTGCTACACCTGGTCCAAGCGGAGGACATATTACTTGAGCCTCTAGAAGACGGACCCGGACTACTCCCTTTCAAATTGGGACCTACAAAAATCGTGTCCCATTATCATTCCTTCCTCCTACACATAGATTTAGAAGATATCCAGTCAAAAGTTGACTTAGTCAAATCGCAATTAAACGAATTTAGGCCATTAATTAATAATAAAACACTGTCACTCTTTGAACCCCATATAAGTTACCTTGGGAACAAACTTGAAAAGATATCGTTACAATTAGGAAGCTTTAAACCTAGCCGTGTTAAACGAGGCCTCATTGATGGATTAGGATCAGTCATAAAAAGTATCTCGGGAAACCTAGATTACACAGATGCAATCAAATATAATAACGCCATCCAAGTTCTAGAAGGTAATGACAATAAACTGGAAACGGAACTTAACCGTCACATAAGCTTGACTAACGAATGGATGTTAGAGCATTCTAATGTATTAAAAAATATAGTAGACAACCAGAACATTGTTGCCAGTAAACTTAACCAAATCATAAAACAAGACGCATCCAAACAGGCAGATCTAGTAACGTATGCCCATTTGGCACAACACCTACTTATTTTAAACGATAATATAGAGACATTATCGGATGAGTTAAATAAAATAGAACTCATGGTAGCTTTTACGCGTGCCTCCAGCACTACCCATTCTATGATTAGTTTAGGTAACCTTAGAGATATGATAGGAAAATTAGGGTTATTATACTCAAAAGACGAAGTCATCGACATCGACCTTCGAGAGTACTATAACATTTTAAAATTAGGATCGTATTATATTGATAAGAAAATAGTTATAGTTATAAAGGTGCCGATTGCCTTACCCAGAACCTACATCCTATATAAATTGTCCATAATTCCTAACAAAAATAATATGGCCCTTATTCCTAACTCACCTTATATAGCAATTCATGAATCATATTCTATGTACATAGAGACAGAATGTCCGAAGCTTAACCCATGGTACCTCTGCGAAGAGAAAATTGGTTTCAAGATTATAGATAAGCCGGACTGCGTGCAGCAGCTCATAACTCAACAGCATCTCAACTCCTGTACGTTAACGCCAGTCACTCTAAACAAGCAAGCCCTGGAACAACTTGACGAACAACATTATACACTAAGCTTCCCGATACCTGCAAAAGTACAGATGTCATGTGGACAGGAAGAATTCAGAACACTTCAAGGAAGTTATTTAGCTACAATACCGCAAGGCTGCCTGATAAGAACCACCGAATTCACTATCGCTAACATTGACAACCGAATTAAGGGACATGTACTTAGAATACGAACACTATGGGACCAGAACACCACATCAAAAACTGAAGAATCATTGATACAGCTTAATTCAATCAATCTCGAGAATCTCCACGAGAGTTACAAGAAAGTCTCAGTACAGCCTCCAGTAAGACTTAACAAGATATCAGATGGAAGCCTCTACCACACTACCATACCTGTATACCTATTACTGTTTAGTGCAGGTGTACTTGCCATTGCTCTTACATACCGGCATCGAATAGGAAATAAGGATAAGAAGATCGACCCAGCATCCATAGAAACGAATGCAGATCAAGACATTTATGCTGAAACGGAAACAAGAAGGAGTATTCATTCAGCTGGAATCAAGATGGACCCCAGTCATCTCACAGCAACATTTTTAACGTCAGTTAAGAAATAGTTGCTGTTCTACGGGGGGAGATGTTACGCAACGGTGTAACATAAGGATCGCTGATATTACGATTCGGTGTTATACATGGACTGTGGACAGCGTGACCTCGATATCGCCCATCGCAACAACTTACACGTGCTGCATACGCAGCACTTTGCAACCGTGGGACCGGACATCGGCGATGCCTTCTACGACTCCGCGTTTTACAGGCATTCTTGGTACATACATCGACCATTTATCACCTACATAATTTTAACTTGTAATTTGTAATTTCTCTATTTCAATAAATTAGTTTAAAGTAAATTGTTTTTTTTTGCATCCTCCGGCTCCAGCTAACGTAATTGACACGTATTATTTTATTTTATTTTATTTTATTTTATTGTGTTGGCCAAAATTTCAACCATGCTTCCATATTTTGAGAGATTTACCCGAAATATTCCGATAATTTTCCTGTTTGTGTAGCAAAAACATATGCAAGAATCCAGGACATCTCAAAGTTGTCATTGAGATTGTTAATTAAAGCGAGGATCCCGTCCTCAATGTGTAAACTCTCGTAAAATACGCCTATGAAATGTAAACATTTTATATATTTTTACATACATTTTTATCTTTATAGCCGTTTACGACCGTAATACAGACAATAACAATTAACAAAATTAAATATAAACATGTAAATATTGGCATTATCATGCAATGTGCAGATATAAAACAAATTACGTTAATTTGGTAAATTGATAGTTGCCGATCGGGTTTTTTCGCGATACTTAAGTAGATGCATATTTGGTTCTGCGAATTTTGCGATGCGATTGCGACTTTAGTGTTGTTCATATCTTGTTGTACAATAATTGTTGTAATTACTGCTAATGCTAACAATTTTAGTGTACTAGCATTATCCTTGTTCGTTGTAACGGTTTAAATATTACAGTAACGGTTTTAATAACAGTCGGCAAACAAGTTATTTTCTAGTCCCAACTCAATGATTTGAAAATATATGGTTTACCACCAAAGAGAACTTCCCCTGCATCGTCCATGTTTTTTCTGTCTCAAAAAATAATGTTAGTACAAAAATTCAGCATTTAGCAGTGTAACTGTCGTTGCCCAATCAGATATGAACCCTGACTATCTGGAGATGGGATTCCGCGGCGGAGCCGGGCTGGGCTCGTCGTCGCGCACCAAGCGCATACGCACCAGCTTCAAGCACCACCAGCTGCGCACCATGAAGTCCTACTTCGCGATCAACCACAACCCTGATGCCAATGACCTCAAGCAGCTCAGCCAAAAGACTGGGCTACCCAAGAGGGTCCTACAGGTAATATGAAGTTTCTATTTCGGTATTCTAAGGCTGCATTTCCACCAGACATGTGCGAGGATTCGTGGCGAAAATAACCATTAATATCGCTTCTTTTTCAAAGCTTGAACTACACTAGCTATGTGATTGGTTAGTTTCACATACATTCCCTGCTGCACAACCTCGCGCATCTCTGGTGTAAACGGAGCGTAAACTGCTTTGTCGACAATACTGTCTCTTCTGATGACGCGTGCATTCAAAGAATCATTTTTGAAGAGTTTTTTTTCATCGAAGATTTAATTTTATGATTTTTGTATCACTTGAGCTGTCAACATGACTTAAGAATAACAAAAACAACCTAAACAAACAACCTAATTCATTCACAAACAAACTAAGGTAGGCACGATAAAAAAAAAACTAAATCGAAGATAAAAATAATCCATTAGTTATTTTTTTCTAAAAAGAATTCAGCGTCCGACGTGAAATCGATAGTATCGAATAATATAGTATCGATTTTATATTCGGTACATAACAAATCGAGAGGTGTTATTTCACGCGTAGGTAGCCGCTTCATTAGCATACTGATCAAGACGTTAGAATATGCTGGACTATGATTACAAGCAATATTACTGATAAGATACGTGCTTCGGAATGTTTGATTCTACACTTATTACCGTTTCGATATCGGGTGAAGCTTTCTTCAAAAATATATGCAAATTATATCGGTTAGTTCTGCCATAATTATCATAATGTTTCTAAGTTTTATTATTATATTATAGGCACAAGCACAACACTATTTTTTTTAAACAAATAAGTAAGGTATTTTTTTTGTGTTCGAAATCAGTATAACTGTATTGTAGGGAATTAACAAATTAAATTATAATTATTGTAATGAGGTGCAGACATAAAAAACGGGTTTTGAATTTAATTATTATCAATCAATGTACGAAACCAGTGTAAAGTTGCCATTAGTCTCAAATGCTAAACTTTAATCGTTCGTTTATTAAAATTAAGTACTTAAACTTCACTAAAATCCGACGGACGAGACCTATAGGCGTAAATAACATTACGATTTTGGGATTAATCAACATATTTTAATGAAATTAAACGTTATGTCTATGTATGGCGGAGCATTATGAAAATCGTTAGCTTTAATGCATTAATATATTTAGTGGACACAGCGTCAAAATATTTTAAAGTCCATTTAAAACATCGTTAAATCCACTGACGGTCAGATAATGTAATTTTCCAAAGTTGACACACAAAAATGATTTTATCTTCGTTTAACGTCAAATTGACGCGGTACAAGCCCCGTACAGATGTTGACGTGCTAGCACGTAAGTTACAATACAGCAGTGACTCAAACCAGAACTCAAGTGTGTCAAACGCATAAAATAAGTCTTAAACAAACCGGTAGTTGAAAGCTAATGCGAATTTAATGTAGTCCCGATACCGCGTCGCTTTGCTCAGTATCGACTTATCAACATTTCCATTGCGAATGTTTTATAAAGTTGAATTTTATTTATTGGTTTTTATCATCACTCGTTCTGACGGCTGACGAGTGGTTCAACCGAGTTGTTTTAATTTATAAACTGATAAATCTGAAGGAACGTTCTAAATTTTTAAATAAGTCAGTACTCAGCCATATTTTTTAATTTACATGTTGTTTTTTACAGTTGAAGCCAAGGTAAGGTCATCAAAATACTTTTTTCTCCCACCGTGTGATTTCTTCTTCGCCAGCCAGGACAAAGGTATTATAGGAAAAAAACCTTCCAAATAAGATGCCCGTGATCTATCACATGACAAGGATGTCAACATGATTGGTTTCCCAGAAATTGCGTGTTGCAAGCTCAAAATTGCACTCCGCGCTGCGGTAATTGTGGCGTTATTATTGAGCGCCATAATCAGTGTCCACAGGTAGGGAAGTCAGGAATTTTGTGAAACCGAACTTCAAACTAGTAAACGAAGTGAAAGGTGGGTAGGTGGAGGTACATAGTCGATTGAGTAAGCAAAAGTGTAATTTAACGGTTTATTAAAAAAATATGTAGATAACTTCAAAGATAAAATTACTTCGTAGATTCTGCAGCTTCCTAGATGTAAACAGCCTGTATTATCCACAACTTAATTTCTTTAATATTTATTAACCTTTTGCTCCATACGAAATAATTACCAGTACTTCCAAAGTGGAGTTGCAATTCCGATAAAAGCTACAACCCTTGAGTGCATGAATGAGATAGTATAAAATAAATACACGTAGACAATATTTATTTAAGTTGTAGCCGGCCAATCAAGCTTTACAAAAGCATTTTATGCGGATCTCTCATTGTACAGGAAATCTGTACAAAGCGAGGCCAAGTTATACTGGAAATGTACAGCTTCATGTGCCGCCGTGTGTACGTGGTAGCAATACTTGGTCGCGCGAACGATGAAGGTTTATTCACGTTTAAAGTTGGTACACAAAAATCTTGTGCCTGCCGACTTCTTTGTCTTTGAACTAAGATTATAAGTAGAAACACACACTTCGGCTCCTCTTCGCATTTAACACTGAATATTGCATTTAATTTGTTTGCTATAAGCGGCACTTTAATGTAGGGCTGGGCAAAGCGCTTCTTTTTGTTCTCCTAATTATTCGGGTAACTTGAAAAATTTCTTGAGTAACACGGACGCATACGCTAGTGACGTCACAGACGAACAATTGAGAATCGAATTATTGGTTTTGTTTGTTTTAAAAGGGAATTAATATAATAATTATGATTGATATAATAGAGCTCTTCTCATTTTGTGACGTCGTATTTAATCATTCTGATTCTTATTCCTGATTGAATTAAAGTTTACAATGGATTGCGTAAAGCCGAAGTTTCTAGAAAATGTAAGTTTATGAAATGGCTTAGCGGAATAACAAGAACCAAGTTAGAGTAACCTAAGCTACAAGGGAAACTAGACCATATTACAGAACAACTAAAGTTTTTTATTCAACATTATCGCATTCATTTTCTTAATGAAATATTTAAATAATTTTTTTTTGATTCACACATCAATGTCTGTCTATTTAGTAGATCAGATGTCTTTTGTTCGTGGTTGATTTTTAATTGGTCAGTTGGTTTGAGTTGTACTTATTTGGTTGAGGTACGTGACTGAAATCTGAAAGCTACTCAAATCAAATCCTAAAAATAACACTGCCTTGTTATACCTAGATAGATTATAATTATCTAATGGATTAGATTATGTGAAAACCTAGAACGTGTTAAGTACTTAATTATACGTGCTGTTTATGTAGTATTGTAGTTTTATACCATGTTTTGAGTACCTATTAGGTACGTAGCTTTTTCGTTCATAAATCATCATCATTTGCCTAGCTTTTTCCCAACTATGTTAGGTTCGGCTTCCAGTCTAACCGGATGCAGTATAATACCCGTATTTTTTATTACATGGAGCGACTGCCTATCTGACTTCCCCAACCCAGTTAGTACTAGGTAATTCGATATCCCTTGGTAAGACTGGTTGTCAGACTTTTTGAGCCACTGACTACCTGTAACGACTGTCAAAGACCTACAAATGACAGCCGGGGCCAACGGCTTAACGCGCTTTCCAAGGCACGGAGGAAACTCGGTATGTAATGGGTGGTCACCCATCCACAGACCAACCTAGGCAAGCACGGCTTAACCTAAAGATCGATCCGAGCGGCTGTTATTATTTAGCCTCGTTCATAAATCCTAAGACGTAAACATTCTCTCAACATTCGGTACAGTCAGCCAATATTTGTCTAAATGTTATGGGTACTATTACTGCGTACGTAGAGCTTAGAGAAACGATTGTTTTGGGCCAACAATTTGGATGCTCGTGGAGACCAGCACCGATCACCAATATGCGGTAGTTTGCAACGAAATGGAACCATGTCAAGCGATTTTTACCCCTAAACGCTCTTTCGAAGATCGTCTAGTATATTCCTACTATTTTATTTGATAGATATTTTCAATAGTGTATGATTTACTTTGTAGCACTATTCAAATATACTGTTTATCGAAAGTTAAATTTACCTGCAATATTCCATTTAAAAATAATTGTGTTGACAGCCATAATTACATTTCCACGAACAATATCACATTTACATTCACATTTTAAATCTGTAAATTTATATCAATTCCCGATAACTGTATTTAATTTTGGATACATTTTAACTTTTCATGAATATGCAAATAATTTCCCTGTTCATTCATGACTACCAGCTTATATTTTGATTGGTAAATTATTTAAATTAAAAAAAAAACCTTTCACATCTAAAACACGTGTTCTGTGTACAAATCTTTGTATTTACTCTGTTTTTTTTTCGTAGATGCGTCAGTCTTTAGTGGTTGCGAAAGAAATGTTTTTCTCCTATTTCTTACTTCAAGCAAAAGTTAGAATTTCTCTTCCACTTTGTTACATTCATGATCTGTATTCTGTTCTCCAAACTCATTTCGTGCCAATTAGTTTTGATGAATTTGTTGGATCTGACTCATAGCTTAGAATTTATAACCACGTACACGAAAACACCGTCTAAAACATACATCGCGACGACTAAGTACGGAGATTGTCGCTTATCTTCTTGACACTGGAACCTTCTGGCTCAGTACCTACTCACCTATATTTCCAATGAACAGCTCCAGGCTACCTAAGTAAAGTGCGTCTTGCTGGAGGCGCTGTCAGACACATGACGCGTGTTCAATTACCATCAATTTCCAGATCCTTGGTGCTAATTAATATACTACTAGTTAATCAAACTTGTGATAATAACGTGTATATAGGCTTAGGCTTTCTCAGTCATAATTTTCTTATGGACGCGTATTTGAAACACGGTATTGGCGGATATTCATTAGTCAAATAAAGCTGTTGAATATGTCATGTGTCATGAGTTACCTTCCTGGAGCTAGACTTCTATCTCATCTTAACAATGGATTATCTTCCCAAAGATAGAACTCCTCCCTAAATTCTATCTCCCAATAAGGACAACTGCACGTTCTAGAATCAACTAAATACATCGAGTTCGACCAACGTGCAGCCAAAACGTAAATTACATGACCCTTGTTTGGCTCTCCATAAAAATTGTAAAGGCTCCCAAATTTTGTTACTCGCAGCCTGTATATAGCAACCTGTCTTTATCGTAGCAGACCCGATTCCGATATCAGCAGCATAAATATATCCAGCCAACCAATTATGCGAAAGACCCCCCCTTCCCCTCGAATATTGATCGAGATTTTTTTCTCGGCAAAAAGCTTTCGACTCGTCGTCGTCGCCATATTGTAAAGATAATATCTTATTCGTTTTTGCGCCTCGACGCACTTTTGGCTGTGGATGCTGCGGACAACTGTTTTGTTTTACCTTTTTAAATCTTGATATTATCGCTTTAGATCTTTTTTGTTTTATTCTATGAAATTTTCGGTTTCCAATTGTTTCCTTTGCCCACAAACACACTGTGTTGAAAATTCCACAAGAAATTAAAACGGAAATTCATTTCAAAACTTTTAATTAACCGTTTAAATTACTAGACTAGGTCACATTCGTTTTATTATACCGCCATATCGAGAGGCTTCAATTGACGTACCCCAAAGGTCTTTACAACTCAATTCAATCACAAGAAACGGCATCAAAGAATTATAGGCACCAATAATAATAATAATAATATAATATATCATTTATTTCAGGTAACAAAGACCCATAACATATATACCTTATAGACTATCATACATACTTTATAAAAACAAGAAATATAAACTATTGTACACGAAGTGACGGTGTCGTGGTGTCGCGTAGCCTACCGCGGAAACGCCGATATATGACACCCTTCGGCCAAAACTCTTCCTTGAGGAAGGACTCAATATGATGAGTCGGAACTCGCACCATAAACGACTTGAAATTCGTGTTGTGGTGCGACTCCAACTTCTCAACCCTCAAGGTCCAGTTGGTCTTCGCCCGGACATACTCCACGACCTCCTCAACCTTCGTGGTGTGATGTAGCCGGGATACATAAAGCTGCGTCGTTGGTATTGCCGGACGCAGCACATTGGGTCCTACCAGCGCAGTCCCGCACTGGTTACGATAGGGTGGCTTCTTCCTCTTCTTTCTCTCCACCTTCACGAAGCCATCCTTGTCACACGTGCCCGTAGCTGGGCCTTGCTCTTTCAAACCCCTGTTGGCAGGTTCACAGCAGCTCTTCTTAATCCCCTTCTCGGTCCGCGACACACATTTGTGCGGGTCGACGATAGCTGCGTAGGCACGTTTAGGGGTCGACGTACCCACACGAGTCACTACCTCGACCGGCATCGAGTTAGCGACGGCGGCGGCGCAAGTTGCAACGCGTGCAGTTTCAGCAGCGGGTGACGCAGTGGAGCTCGCCGACTCAAAACTGCCGTTGCTAGCGTTTCTCGCTCCGCGACGTGTGCTCACGTTGGATGCATTAGGTGACCTATTTACCGTTACAGTGTTGCGCAACAACTCCACTTCGGCTCGTAGCTCACCAGGTGTTATTCGACTCCACCAACTTGGACTGTACCTCGGCCAGGCCTGCCTTAAGAGTTGTGATGTCCTTCAGCAACCTGGTGACGTCGACGTGGTCAAAGGTGACTGGGGGCAGCTTATGAAGCTCCTTCGCCACAAAAGCGGGCACGTCGTCCGGGTCGGTGCTCTTCATCAACGTGATGATGTCCTGCACACACTTCTGGCCACCATCCCTCCGGCGGGACTGCATCTGCTCGACTTTGCCAAGCGACTGGAACAGCAGCAGCTTGGCACTGCTGATCTCCTCCTCCTTGAAACTGGACTTGCAGATCAGAATAAACCCATAAAAACCGCTGTCGATGCCGCAATACCGCAGCATAAAAAGCTAAGCATTTTCAGCTATCCCTAAATAAAACACGACACGAGGGGCTGAAACCAATAGATTTATGTCTCTCACCTCTCAAGTTATTTACGAGAATTACGGGACTAATTGCTTTTGATGACGAATTTGAACGAAAGACCTCAAAGGCTGGCATTTGAGTCCACCTTTGGAGGAGAGATGCAGCGGATTGGAGAGTTGCTCCTCGCTTTTCCACTTTCTACGTTCGTGTGACGTTTGCCGCGTCGCTGGCGCGCACTTGAAGCCTCGGCCTAAAGAGTATGGCGTTCTAAACGTAGTCTTTGAAAGGTCTAAATGCATGGTGTCTGTTTGGATTAGGCGCACAATGCCACATTCGCAAAATGACATATTGACGCAAAATGACACATTCGCAAAATGTCATTACTCAATATGCCACATTAGCAAAATGCCACATTAGCAAAATGCCACATTAGCAAAATGACACATTCGCAAAATGACACATTCGCAAATCTTCTTTTCTCAAAATGACACATTCTTAAAAGTTAAAGGCACTTAGTGACTTCTGAGCCGATGATTTATAAATAAAAAATAAAACTAATTTAATTACGTATTTAATCACATTATTTATTCATTTTTATTATACCTTCGCTCATTTTTAATATACATATTTTTTTAACAATTAAATATTAATAATGATTAGATGCAAATGTAATGCAATGATATATCATACATATAATTAATGTCAGAAGAATAATTAGAATTATGATTCAATCAAAGTATTTTTGTATTGTCAGTGTACCTTTAGGGTTAATTGATTTGCAGCATTGATTATACGATTTGCTTAATCAAGTCTTTCTTAAAGTTATAGCTAGTTGGCGTTATTCATAAAAACATTTAACGTCTAAATATAAAAAAAATTACTATGTCCCAAGTGACATTTCGATTTTTTGATTATTTGACATTGTGCGAAAATGGTATTTTGCGATAAGGCATTTTGCGAAAATGACATTTTGCGAAAATGGCATTTTGCTAATGTGACGTTTTGCGATGTGGCGTTTTCGGAATATGACAATTTGAGAATGTGACATTTTACGAAATTTCAATATGTCATTTTGAGAACGTGGCATTGTGCGCCTAATCCGTCTGTTTGTGCACTTACTCCTGAAAGCACTGCTCGTGATGTACTTCTATGTAACACGAAGAAGTATGGATATGCGGCAATCAATTAATTTCGATTGATTTCGTTTCCGAGATTTTTGTTGCGACTATCATGTTGTCATCTTTGCCGGCTGCTACATGCACTTACCGCTACTGAAAGTACCGCGGCTGGAAAATATTTAAATGGATTCACATAAGCGAGCGATATATGATTCCTTTGTTCGGCTTTTATGGAACAAACATGAGTAGAATGCATTATTTCGTTTCTTTTTGCAGCCTGAATAATTTCGTTTATATTCTCGTTTAAGATAATACTCGTTGTTTCGGATGAAATGAAATGAAAAACGGTTAAAAATCTCTTCGGGACGTAAACTGAAATGTTGGCACTTTTCAGTATTCCATGAATTTAGTTGAGAAAATATTTTAAAATGGCCGTTCAGAACAGGTGTGCTGCCCGCCGTCTAATTGCCTCGGGCGCCCCTATAATATATAGACGCACTGTCACCCGAACCCGGCGCAGGCGCATTTAGAACAAACCACGCCATATATCTCTCCTTGCGTCCGCAATTACGTGATTTGTCACTCCACTCTCGTTTTTTTCTTCTTCCATTCTGAAAAATGACTCGAGTTCAACTGTTCAAGTAGCTCAGACGTAATTAGTCGACTGAAAAAGTGCCTTTCCTTGTTCACTTTATGGTGCGATCAATTCACATAGCTACTGTGTTTAATCGACTATTAAATTTATCTCATTCGATTAATTAGTCGATTTCCAATAAGACCTTATTGGTTAATTTTATTTCGAACGGGTTTTGTGCGCGGTTGTACTGTTGTTCCTAAGTGTGACTGACTTCTTTAACTTTTAATAAAATTATTAATTCCTTTTTAATTATATGGCGTAAATAAAATTGCGTACAGGATTTAATCTGAAATAAATATGGGAATAGTTTCCTTCCTCGTTAGTATTTGCATGCCGTTTGTTTTTTAAACGTACTCGTGTAATACAATAACAAATAATAATATGCTGATTTAGTTTACGCTTCCCTTATCTCAATAATTCCGTCCTAAATATGCAAGAACCGCCAGCATTATTTCATTTCATCTTTGTAAACTGCACACCAAAGTTGTTATATTTAACACCCATTGAAGATATAAATTTCAATGAAAAAGCAAAACATCTAGTGATTTATAGTGTAGCTTCTTCCCGAACTCACAAAAAATTAATTACGCCGTGCTATTTTTAAAACGTTTTCATGCCATGATTTCGAACACTATAAAGATGCCTCTTAACGGCACACAAATATCCCGGGCAAAGGCGATGGCTCCCAACCCTCGCAATTAGTATCGGATGGTCACACCTTGACGTTCGACCGCGTATAATTTTACTTTCTAAGTACACGAGACCCAACTAATTGATTTACAGATTATATGTGTGGGTGAAGTCATAGTTATGCACACAAACACTAAATAAAACGTGCGAGCTCGGTTTTTATTAGTGTGCGTGTGGCACATCATTTACCATATACCAATATACACGAATATTTTTACATCGTTCTGGAGCCGAAACATAGTAACTCCAGTCGAGTAATAGTTACTATTAGCATTGTTATTGTTTTTTTAAGACATCAAATAAAGAAGTTAGAAATTTATCACTTTTATTCTGTCATTCGAGTTAAATCTTAGTAGCGGTTTCAATATTTCATTCATAAACGCAAGGTCGTGCGCTCGCGGTGGGTCAATGGACTCCGGACGAATAACCAGCTGAAAAAGTACTTGCAAGTAGATATTTCATTTCAGGTACGATTAAGGTTGGTGTAAGTTCATTTACCTCCATCATCTCTCGTCTCCTCGTAAACGAGAGAAATTAATTCACCAGTCTCGCATCACGAAATCACTAATACTCGTACCTATTCAACTACACAACGACGAGTACGCTTGGGAGTTGTTTTTAAGGCATTGAATCGAGTGTTGATCAATCGATCTAATAGGTACTTAAGAAACATACCCAATACCCTACCATATGATAAATAAAAAATAGTATTACAGCTTAAAACAATTTTGTTGCGGCAATGCTAGTGGCGGCTTCTACAAAGGCAGGCAATTCGAACAGAAAAAGACCCTATTTTCATAACGTTAACCGTGGAATTCGGTTGTGCATCCTTGTAAAGTCCACTCCAACACGATACAATAGATTTCTCAGAATATTTTATAGTAAACTGCGTATTTACCTAGTTTGATGAAATTTCTAAATTTCACCGTTTACGGTTAAGAAATAAAGTCTGAATTCGCTTTTCGTGTTATTATTTGTTTGCCTATTTATCTACCGCGTAGGTATGTATTTTTATTTATGTTGATGTACCTATCTTAAAGAACACGGCGCCGAATTATTGCTTGATTTAAATTGCGTTTATCTACTTATAAGTTCAATAACTCTAATTTTTCCGTCATACTTTCTACAGGCTTAGGAACGTCGCGTCAGTTATACATTTTACGTATCTAAATACTTACTTACTTGTACACTTTTAATGTCAAGAAAAATAAATACAGGCGCAGGCGTATTTAAAAAAAATTGAGCTATTTACAAACATAATCATTATTCACAATTTATACTTCCCTGTATTCTGTATTCCTCGATACACAAACGGGCACGTTTAATGAGATTGTCTTTTAATTTAGCTAATGCGTCTCTGTCACTTTTCACAATATTAAACGCGTCCACAATCGCACTTCTTAACTCATCTCGAGTAGTAGGTATGTTCCTCGAAATAAACTAGTCTTTTTATCTCAGACCACAAATAAAAATCCAGTGGGGTTAAGTCAGGGCTCCTTGCGGGCCAAGCCACAGGGCCACCACGACCTATCCACCGCTCACCAAACTCACTGTTCAGATACGCACGCACTAAATTCGCATAATGAGCAGGGCATCCAACATGCTGATAGTACATACCGCGTAAATAAGCCAGAGGCACATCCTCTAGCAACTCCGGTATCAGATTCTGCAGCATATCCAAATAAGAACCACCAGTCAGGTGCCCTTCAATAAAAATAGGCTCTATTATTTGGTCATTAATAATGCCTGCCCAAACATTCCATGATCGAGGAGGCGCTGGGTTACAGCCAGATTGGTGGAGGTGAAGGGAACTTGAGGATCGGTGATTCCACGAGCGCGCAGTGAGTTCAGGTTTTCCGGCTGAGCATACAAGAGTCTAGCCTCTTCCAAGTTCTGGTGCGCCATCCCATAAAAATCCACCATTGCCCATTACTCCACATTGGAGTAGACATATTGCCGAATCATTTTTGACACGTGATTAGGTTACGCGTGAGTGACCTAATACAGCGAAGCGCGCGACAACACTAGGAAGAAAGGGCGCCAATCGCGTCGGCTAGACTGTGTAAGCGTGGGGTGGGGGCGTGGCTTACGGATCAAGCTGTCTGATCGATGAATGGATTTTTCAATGGGTATCGTTTGCATGTGTTGCCGATCGTCGATACGTTACGTACACATACATATGCATTTACCGCAAGAACTACTACTTCGAGTTCTCATTATTTAACAAAAAAAACAATAAATTTAATTTTTCGTGATTTTTTTTATTGTTACTTTTTGAAAAAAATAGTCCCAATCGTTTCGAGTTCGATGATCGAGTTTATGGCTTTCGGTTCCAGAACGACCTAAAACTAACCGTGTATAGTCATCATTCACTTATGGTACTGAAGGAGGTATAATATTTTGCATCATATCACTATAGCAAGCTTGGCACAATGGCTATCGTCTTTGGTCAGTAAACAAGAAGCCGTAAGTTCAAACCTTGTATGCAACAATATATTCTTTTTCTTTTTGTATTCATTCTTTTGTTAAAACGTTACTTAAAGTAGAATTTATAACGATTCGATCCCGTTCAAGGTTGGGTAATGAAGTTTCCAATGTTTGAGATAAACACGGAACTCTCAGGTCATTTTATTTTGACTGTTTAGAAAAAAACTACCGACAATTTAATAATATTGTTTTCAAACACCTTCATTTATAAAAATGAGCGTTCTTAGTTGTCAATCTACGAGTATTTGCATTACTGAGTTTATTGATTATTACTCATGCGCATGTGCGCGAATTTATTTCTGTGGATCCAACAATGTAACATTTTATCAATGTTCAAAAGGGTAGAAATCGTTGTTTTGGATGAGCAAAACATATCTATATGTGAAATTGTGAGTGTAAATGTGGTGCTGCCCCACAAACGATGGGACACTTTATATCGTGTCCTGCCTGTCCTGTTGTTTGCTCCTGCGATGTGCATCACAGGACGCTACTGAAAGTGCCAAAGTCGTCGACAAATTTTGGACTGACTCAATTTGAATTGTCATCGACACGCTAAGAAGATGCGAAATTGGAAGGCGCTTAATGATATCGGTGAGTAACAGTTACATATAACACTATGTTGATATTATACCTACTTCACTTTAACTAACTCCTCTCACCTTTCAATGTTTACTACGAATAAATAATTAATGTAACTTAAGTGCAATACCTACCATAGTTATAATAATATATTATCATGAATGAAAGATTTTTTAAAATTTATCTTAAGATGATAAAAATTAACTTGGTCTAAAATTAGCTTGATTTAGCCCTTAGACAGTTTAAGAAAAGCTAATGTCAGTGTATATCTTATATTTAATTTTTTGATTTGTATTATTATAAAATTAATTAGGTATATATAAGTTTATTATTTAAACATTGTATATATTATGTATATTTAAATGTAGTATATATTTTTTATAATAATAGCTATTATTAATAGTATTATAAATACTCTTTTTATCCACAGAGGAAAACCGGATTTTGGAGACGTAGAACATCTTAGGCCAAAACCAAAGGCAAATTCATCGGCTCGACACCACGACATCGTGGCAAGGCACAACGCTGTTCCCTTCTTGTCCACCCGCGTAAAAGCAACAGCACACAATATGTGCTTACAAACTGTCCACTGCGCACCGACAAAACCGACTACACTTTGCTAGGTCATAGATTAATTTTGATTGGGAGAACAATGTGCTGATTTATAGCGACGAAAAAACGTTTAAGTCAGATAAAGATGGGCGTAAATGTTACTAAACATATGCGCGAATATGGTTAACAGCATGAGGTGAAGGTTACAAGAAGTAATAGAAAACGAGGGTTTACAGACTCATTATAGTCGAATTTATTTTAATTAGTAGGCGAATATGAATCTTATTTTTATGCAAATAATGTTCATATTTGTTAAGCGAATGTAAACAAATATAAACCTTAGCAACAATTAGGTATAGATGTTAATAATCTCCTCCTCTAATCCTCTTTTTAAAACCACAACTCGTAAAGTATTGAAAGTATGGTGAAATGATGTTATTGTTATGCGGTTAGAAGTTGTCATAATTTCTTACTATCTAACATGTTGATTCACTTCACCTCTATATTTACTTTGATTCAATTTATATACCTGCTACTTTGACAAATTATTTACGTCCATCCTTACCAACAAAAAACTTTGCCTTTGTCAATAAAACTGGTAAACAACAGTGTTTTACTCATTCGAATGTCTAGTATGGATAGCTATAGCCTATATATGTTTAAAACCAGTTCGTATTAAATCATTGTATCAGCCACACAAGTTTTTTTTGCTAACATACAACTCCCACCAAATTGAACCTTAAAACAACCAATGTAAGGAAGGCAAAGGTCCTTTCAAACCCAATGTTTATCTAATAAAAAATCAAATTATTTTATTGGTTTTTATTTAATTACCTTTTTACTTTTTGCTTGAGTGATTTTATTGGTCACAAAATTAATTTAATAAAGAACAAAAAGTAAAAAACAGCAAATATAACTACTCCTCACCTGGGATCGAACTCACATCGTTAAGCTTAGGTCACTAACTGACGCAAGCGCTTACACCAATCAGCTATGGTGACAATGTTACACTTGTATAAAATGTTGGCCTTATCGTAAACCCGTTTTTTTATTTTTTCCTTGTACCCTACAAGGTTGAAGATAAAAAAAATAAACCCCGTGAAGGGTAGACTACGTATACGCACACAATGATAATGAGCGGCTGTACGAACATTACCGGCTCGTACAATGACTGTTACCGCTGTGTGCGATGTAAGCTATTTAGCTTTGCTGACTGTACATTTTGTGACAATAATAAGCAAATTCCCACATTCAACTTTAAACTTTATAACACAGCATTAAAGTTAAAAATTCTACACACAAATAAGATCAAATCAAACAGTCTAGTAATTAGTACAGGCGCGCTCAGAGACGCTCCGTTGGGCAGATAATTTCCGCTGTACGTTCAAAAGACGTCCATTTGTCATTTGGTCGCGCGAAGTCGCACAGAGCGGACGTGCTAATACTTAATTTATTCAAATATTATTTATTTAAGGAAAACGGGACTATTAATCACATTTCTACAGTTTTTATTTACACACGCGGAACGCTGCTCGCTTTGATCGTTCAGACATTTATTAGAGGTCCTTATGCGGTATTTTATTTACTAAGAGGGTGGAGTATAATTAAATTGGGTGTCATTTTACAAATTATCTATATTTCTTGTATAAGTAGACAAGTACCATGTTTGTTATTCTTCGATTCATTTGAAATCATCATAACTAATTGGTTTGCCGCAATCTTTTGAATTCCCACCAATTTGAGTGTGCTGCCTATTTTCATATTTGTATGGGGTTTAATGAACACTCTTTCTAATTACGCTTTTCATGTTAAATTTACGCCTTTTAATGGTTTTTAAATATTTGTTGCACTGGAGTGCTAGATACATCGCTATTAAGGTTTTCTTTTCACATTTCTTAAATGCACATTGGTTCATAAATGAGAAAATTTACACTTTCGGAGATGACGGTAATTAAAATACTCGACGCCAACTTGTTTTCTCACAAAAGTCCCAGGAGCTAGTTCAACATCAGTGTGTGTACCGTTGTAGCCTCCAGGCTCCTAGGCTAAAGTAATCCACACACAATTGCGCCAAAATAGTACCACATATTTACAAACACCACACTAAACATACCTAAAGCTATTTTTACAGTTCAGGCGGTCACAAGCAGCTGGTGCTCATTTACAGTTACCCATTAAAATTGTCACGAACGTTTTACAATTTATCGTTAGTACACTATTCGGAACATCTGGCACCACAGACAAATTCGCAAAACATATTGCCAACATTAATATTACAGCAACTTTTATACTATCGTCCTATTATGCCATGATGTGACAAAATGACTTAATTTTCGTTTGCCATTCCATTACCTGGCTAGTGTTGGGGCATGAAATGCATGTAATCAGTCATGTTATGTTTGGCATGAGGCGGTGCCTCCCGTGCTTCTGCCATTGGAATTGTGGGATGAGTTTGCTTAATAGACTGCAGAATCATTTTCTTGAACAGAAATTTTAAGTTTCTTGTAGGGAGTTTCTTGTGAGTTAGTTTTGAATAAGAAAACGTACAGATAACAGATCTGGGTAATTAATAAAAAAACAGAGGCCCCAGCACGAGTTTTGACGTTTTTCGTAATGTAAATACAACGATTTTAAAATTAAATATACTTGTTTCACAAATAATATTTTCATAATTTTAAAATTATTCATATGTTAGATATACTGATTGTGCTTTTTGCAAAGAATTTAACTAAAATGCTGTAGGATAATTGTATTTTCGATTCGAAAATCCAGAAAATAAAAGAAAATCAAGAAAACGAAAGAAATACCAAATAATAAACATGAAAACAGAAAAAAACAAAGACATTTCAATAATTATCAGTCCACATTTCGTTGTCCACTGAACCGTAGTGTCGAGTACACGCGTACTAAATTCGCTCAATTTTGTCTCATTTGTTCTAGCTGGGTGAGAGGGGTCAATTTGCAAGCGTTTGGTGTCATTGCGCAGTGGTTTGTGTAATTGTCCGTGACGCAAAATGAGACATCAGAACAACATAGGGTGGGGTGCTTATTATTGTACCAGTGGTTCATTTGAATAAAGAACACAATCAATCATTTTTTTTTTTATATCGATTATAAAATACTAGTATTATGGAACTGATTGTTACTTCTCTGTGGTAGATGCAGAGTCATGTGAACACGAGTTGAGTTTTGATTCTAGAAATTGTTTGATTTAGCATAGGATATTGGTAGTGTTGAATTGATTTGATTAACATCAACAAATAAGTAGATTTATCTATACTAGCTTTACAAATCAGGTATCCCTAGATCTTTAAACATACTCCAACTTCACGTAAAATTATGAAGTGACCTAAAGAAGTAGATGTCCTCACTGGAAGGCACACTTGACTCCACTTTAGCAACTCAACAAATCCGCCTAAAGTGACTTCTGATTGAGGAAACAATAAGAAAAAAAAAGATCTTTAAACCATTGAGAGATCTCAGCCTTCTGGGTGTGCTTCAGATTTTCCTGTAAACTACCGTAATCCTAGGGCCTCTAGATCAAACATTTCAGGCATTCAAAAGTTCAGACATTATTTAACATCTAAGCATCAGACCGGTGTGCTCACAAATGGACTTGGCGTACAAACGGTAGATATAAATACTGTTCAAGATCATTCAGTCAATGTCTGGCGTCAGCTACCGTACTGACGGCAGATCGTATCTGAATGACAAATAGTGCTACTGTTGTATCCCTTAGCATTTAGTTACTGCGATGTATTAGTAAGCTCTTAACTGGCTAGAAGATTTTGTGTAGCGATGGGGAAAAAATAACGGCTACTTATAAATTCCGAGACGAAACAATCCCCTGAAAAGCAATAAGAGTACTTGCATGGAATTAAATATAAGTAAGTGAAAACAAGGTTATTTTGTGAAAAGTTCTCAGTTATAAGACTCTTGAAAGTCTTTGCTCAAGATATTTGCAGAGAAAACAAAGAAACAACTTGTTTGTTCAAGCCCCACTCATGTCTCCAGACGATATTGAAATGTAGTATTATTTCTTGATACAAAATATATATTTGAATTGAGAAAATGTTTGTGATCTCATAAATTATAAAGTAACAACATCGGATTACTCACGCAAAATACAACTCTATCTCACTCTTGACATCAATATATCTCAAAAATCTGACAATTCAATTTTTCATTAAACATATATCATTCCGTCATTTAAAAAAAAAAGAAATAAATGCGTGCATAAATAAAAAAAAATGTATCGTTAACACTCGACCGCTGAAAAATTACTCGCATGAATATTTTCAATTGTCTTAGAGCGTCTGTCGGTAAAGCGTATTGAGTCGTATGTTTTGGTTGGTAGAAGTTATTTTCGATCGGCGATTGTGCGTGACGGTATAACTAATGATGTGTCCGAAGTAGTGCTTATTTATTCGAAATGTGAGCCAGAATAGCGTGTCGTGGTTTTGGCCTTTGCCTCGAGTACGTACGTGATAGAGATTGTACTACGTTCCTACTACATGCTAGTCTGTTATCTCCTTGTATTATCGTTATGTGCAATTTTTGCATATTAGCATAATCAGCCTAGAATATTTCCACTGCTGGGACACAGGGCTCCTCTCTATGAAAGGTATTGGGCTAGAATCCACCGCGCGGCCCAGTGCGGGTTGGTAGATGTCACGCATGTCTTAAAATTGGTTCCGAGACGTGCTGGTTTCCTCAAGATTTCTCCCTCACCGTTTTGAGAGTAGTGGTGATGAAATAAAATACACAAAGTAATGCGCCTAGCTGGGTTCGAACACAGGACCTGCCACTCGTAGGCCGCCGGTCGGGCCGTCACATCTCTACAAGTTCATCAAAGACAGCGCTGTGGGGTCAATTAAAGAACTTATTCAAATTTTCTTACGTTTTTTGCAATTTGTCGGTCAGTGTCAGTTTGTACGTTGATGAAAAATGACTCATTTTTCATCAACGTACAACCTAACAACACTGAACTGATTTCGCGGGCTACCTTGGCGCTTCCACCTAAATCATTTATCGTCTCCATTACTGGGACAATTTCCTTTTCAGGGAGTGGACAGTATTCAATTGAATTTACTTCATCATCATCATTTCAGCCGAAAGACGTCCACTGATGGACATAGGCCTCCCCAAAATGTGTGAATGACATTGACGCCGTGCGTGCGTGTTTAATTTACTTGTTAATGCTATATTTTCGGCAAAACATTTGCAACTACAATTCACATTAACATATTGTATTAAATCACTACAATAAAGTAGATAAGTCAAAAGTTTAGTTATTCACAATTCATTACTAACACGCATATCCAGTAGTAGAGAACAGATGACAACGTCAATTATACAAGCACGAACAGCGTCATTCGTAGCTTAACTGAGCATATTGTCTCGGGACCACCTAGATGGCTTTATCTCTTCGTGACACTGAAGTCATCAATCCTGCGCAGCTTTCCACTCATTCTTTATACTACTAGAGTTGGGGCTCAACTATCGACAAAACAATATAAGTCATCGGACATAACGTTCGAAAAAAGCGTTTTTTTTTTAACTTTTTTTAAACTATTTTTACAGATATGGCAAGATAAATGCAGATAAATTCGAATGTAAAATTGACCGATTTTCAGTAATAGCTCCTACATTATGTACTCGTATACTTAGTTTCAGGTCAAGTTGGTGTGAGTAGTTAATTTTATAAATAAGATGCCTAGCAGGTATTATTTATTTCAATAAACAAATAAATTTATGAGAAATTGTAATAGCTTTTGACCTTCAGATTCAATGTGGTTTCAATTGGATAAGATTTTAGAGAAATTTCATCGTACGATTAAACAATATCAATTTTAGTCATATAGTAATTAAGTGAATAAGATACGTTACCTGCTAAAATATAACAAAGTTAAATCACACACGAAATCGAGAAGATAATCGGCTGGCTATATTTGAATCACACCACTATTACGGTACCAAATACTGCGACACGCGGGCGGACTCGACGATTAGTTACAAGCACTGGCGGGAACAACTATTAGTACTTAACACGACTCCTTTAAAAATCTCACTATATTTATCGAAGTAAATTCAGTAGGTAGGCTACTGAATTCACTACGATAAATATAGTGAGATTTTAGCAACGAAAACGCCTTCATAATTTTTTTCTTAACACCGTGTGACCATGTTCTGTATCGAATTTATCACCTAATTATTATTTTATTAGTATTAGGTATTACGATTTATGTAGGTGAATACAATCTATGCTTCATAAATAAAGTTGAAATTTTGGTTTTCCTGACTATAAAAGTATGGGTACAACCGATTTTGTACCCATACTTTTATAGTCAGTGAGAAAATGTAAGATAAAATTGCAAAAAAAAAATAGTAGAAAGCTACGACTTAGGTTAGTGATGTTGTGTCATACAATATGCGCGTAGATACTTTTATAAATCAAGCTTAGCAATAGTAAATTGAAGAAGGTAATACAAATATTTAGATTCCGCGATCTTTCAATGAAGCTGTAATTAATTCTACCGATAACCTGTACTTATAGCATCAATAAAATATATATAGATACGTATGTACGTATTACCAAGTTATTGAACTTTTGCTTTTCCGGACAATCGCCAGCCGAATGCCACTTCAGGGCCAAGAAAGAAACGGGCATCTAAAGGATCATGACCATCAACGGTACTGGTTTTTCTCATGTCTCAAGATAAAAATTATATTACAATTATTTTCTTTATTTTTGAAGTCATTCTGCAATTAGAATGCCAATTTTGTATAGGGGTTTATTTTGTAAACTTAATAAGTTATGAAATTGTTTTGATAAAATGAATTACCTACTGCTGGCTATTCTTACGTTAAAGTGTTGCCATAATCAAAATAAGTAAATATATTGACAACTCTAATCGATTTTTTTTGTATACGATTACAAATTAATATAAATGTAAAGTCATTGGAAATGTAAATCGCGGGGTTTTTATAAATAATAAAGCGAGATGATACTACTGTGGTGTGAAATAATTAGTATTTCACACACACAGTAGTCTTATTATTTTGCTTTCAAAACTTTTTAAAGCAATTTCACTTTGTTGGCTAACGATACATATGAATGATTGCATAGATTTTTTTTTTATTATCTTGCTTCGGTTTGATATAAATCGAACCTTTTTAATAAATTAATGATTATAGAACTAAATCAGTCATTTGAAATAATTATGTGTCGAGTGTATTTATTCGAGTAATCGATTTTCATTTAAAATCTAAAGTGGCAACATTGGTGTTGGTGTCTCAAATTGAATTGTCATTGTCAAAAAGTCCAATGTCAATTGCGCGTGGTGCATGCTAAGTTTGTTCATTGCGATTTAAGTATTACAGTTTTTTTGTGTTGATCGAGTCCTACTCTCCACAGTAATTGTGATAGTCATTGTAACTATTTGTTTATTTCTTGTTTTCAATCACTATCGCTAACTTTAATGTGAAATTGTGAATCTTACGCCAGGACGTTTTTACGCCAGGAAGTTTTCACTTTGTTTGAAGTTTGTGTGTGATTCGTATTTTGTTGTACTGTACTACTTAGCGACTACTGAAAATGTCGACCACTTCGCGTGAGGTACCGACAACAAGAACAATCGACCGGCGAAACCGGTGTATCAACTGTTTTTTTGCAATCCTAAGAAACCAACGCAGGTATTCTTTGGAACAAGCTACTACTCAGATGATCAATGTGTTACAGTCATGGATAACTCCTACTCAGGTAAGCACATTCTATTGACGTTTTCATACCTATCAGTCTATTTCTTGATTTCTCAGACAGTTTAAACCTACCCAGTCATTCTCTTGTTTTTATATTTTAATTTTTGCTTTTTATAAATCACATATTAAAAACTATAGACAAATGATAGCATAAAATCAATGTCACAATGCTGAAATTGGAAGCACTCCGTGCTGTAAGCACAAAATATAATTATGTTGTGCGGCCCATTCAGTTAGACTTGAAGTCGGTGATTGTGACATTCCTTTGCTCATTCTATTATACTATATTCTAATGACCTTTTTTTTATATTTCATTTCAAATATATTTTTTTGATTGCAGCTGTCTCCAGGAAGTATAATTTGTTCCGAGTGTTTTGGACTGCTTCAAAATCGAGTTAACACAATGAGCGAAGGAAGTGCTATGCCTTTGCCTGCTCATGGACATAGAAGAATCTGCTTTCCTTGTGGAAATTCTATCTTACGAGCACCAAGAACATACCCTGTGCGACATGATCGACAAGAAAGAAACATTTTAATGAGACTGGTTCCACTGCACTTGGTAAATATTTATTAGTATCTTATTGTGTCTAATACAGAATCTGTCTACTTGGGCTAACAGAAAAAATATTTAAGCACCTTATTTTTTTTAGGTTTCCAGAATGGAACGTGTATGTGCTGCATGTTGGAGATCAGCTATGAGAGAAGTACAGAGGCAACAGCAGCATGATTCAAATCGTCCTACTGTAGCACATGCTGTGTCAAGTGATGATTTCAATATTCCTGAGCCACCTTCTCTTCCATCTTCAAGACCAATAGCAGTTCAATTAGCGGCACCAAAAATCACATCATCTTTATATAGACGTGCTGCAAACACATCTGGCCACTGCATATTCGTTAATTGTTTTGAAAATGAACGTCTACTTGTACCAAGTGCTATAAAAGATTTATTATTGTATCATTATAAATTCTATGTACCATCTGGTGCACGTGTTTGTCGTCACCACTTGGATCACGGTTCTTGGAATGAATTAACCTCCCAATTGAGGGATTTTACTGGTAGTCAATTTGATAATATTATGACTATGATGCAGCGAGCAGCTAATAACAGATTTGATTTTTCAAATATTAGGATGATGCCTCCATATTTATGTCATTATTGGCTTGGATTCAATGCTGACCAGTTTTATGATTTACTTAACAGTATCCCAAATCTAGCAGAACAGGTACCAAATGCTTCTATAGCCTTGTGCATATATTTAGTTAAGGTAAGAACTGGTGACAGTAATGAAAGGTTGGCTACTCTTTTTAATAAACCTCGAACCACTTTAGAACGGTGGATGTCAAAAGCAAGAAATTGTTTAATGAGTGATTTTGTCCCCTTGCACTTAGGATTTAATCATCTTACTGTACAAGATGTTGCTTCTCGAAATAAGATTATACCAGAAGGACTGTTTAGTAATCCTGATTTGCCACCAGATGTTAAACCTGCAGTAGTTATATGTGATGCTACCTATGTTTTTGTGCAAAGTAGTTCAAATTATTTGTTTCAGAAACAAACCTACAGTTTACAAAAACTAGACAACCTAGTTAAACCATTTTTGATTGTGTGTTGCGATGGCCACATTGTGGAATGTCTTGGTCCATAAAAAGCCACTCTTAATGATGCTACAATAACAAGTTTAAACTTAAATAATGAGGGATCTTGTATAAGATCATTTTTTAGAAGAGGTGATATTTTTCTTCTTGATAGAGGATTTCGAGATGTTATAAATGAACTCCAAGAACACGGTTTTGTCACCCACATGCCAGAGTCTCTCCTCGAAAATGAACACCAATTAACAACCCAGCAGGCAAATCGGTCTCGTCTAGTAACCATGTGTCGCTGGGTTGTAGAAATAGTCAACGGTAGGATAAAAAGAGACTATAGACTATTCCGTCATGTATTCAATAATAGAGCTGCTATGCACCTCAGTGATGATTTTAGGATTTGTTGTGCCTTATTAAATAAGTTTCATGTTGCCATAGATGACCCACCGGAGGCTTTGGAATATGTTACAATAGCTAAAAGTAGACTTTTTCTAGTAAACCATCTGGCAACATATGTAGAGCAAGAAAATCTTAACAGAAGGAGAGCTAGCTTCCAAACAATTGATGGCAATCATCCTCATTTGGATAGATTCCCACGACTCACAATTACTGACCTTAAGCGGTTTGCTCTAGGTACATATCAATTAAAACAGGCCAGATCTTACTTCGGGGAACATGTTCGTCACTCTGGAATATATTCAGTGGAAGTGAATACTGAAATTGATGAGGATATTCCTCTGATTTTAGGTCTAAATAATTATTTGTTAAGAGGTAGGATTAAATCCAGGCATGTGAACAGTCGTACATATTACACGTATTTATTAATAAGCAGAGACGATGCTGTAGCAAATACATTACAAGCCATAGTAGGTTATTGTTGCAACTGCCTTGTTGGTAAGCGAACTGTTGGCTGCTGTGCTCACATAATGACAGTGGTGTGGTTTTTGAGTTGGGCTCGATACAATGATATCACTGCTCCAGCATCTTATTTAGATGATTTTTTTAATGAAAATGATGAATGAAGTCATTCGCTGTTCCTATATGAATAGGTACCTACCTACTTAAATATAAAGGCTAGGTACTGATTTATTTAAGTCTCTATCCCATCAGATATGCTAATTAATCTGCTCTCCAAACTACGACCTTACTTACCTCTATACACGACGGATATTTCTATTTTGAGGTTAAGTTACGTTTTCTAAAAAAACTTGGAAATGCGGCTCTTGATTCCAAAATGGCAATTGTAGATGGTTATTTGGTTAATTTATAAGCATCTAAAACAACTTTGGAATTGACGCAACTCTGTACCGTGGTCCATATTGTCGTGGTCATTGTCCTTTGGCGTAAGGCAACATCGGCCGCCATGACGCGGGGGGCGGGGCCACGGAGTGGCCGCGCGTGATTGGTCGTGAGATTCGCGCGCTCTTGCACTGAATCTTCAACACGAATGTATTACTAGTAACAATAAAGTCGGTCAAATCGTCTAGGTTTATAAATATGACCGACATAGCCCGTGATTCGGTAGCTTTTCCCAGTGAGCACATTTAGTTGCATTGAACAATGCTGCGGAATGTTGCGCCTGCGACGGTCACGCACTGGCGTACTGGCCGGTCCGCTCGCTAATTACAGATAAAATCTGCACTACGGAACGCTCAACGGCGGGCAAGAACGCAATCACATGCCACAAAAACGGGACAGGCAGGAATCCAGCTTCCGCGTGCAATGCGGTCGGGCGGAAGCCAAGACGGCCAGTAAATTTGGAACGCGCTCTGGGTTTTGTCTTTACGATATTTATATTACGAAGCTTTGCGCTCGCTGGCGTTATTTGTCATATATATGCCACGTTAACGGTTATATTTTTTGTTCGCAGGTGTGGTTCCCGAACGCGCGAGCAAAGTGGCGGAGGATGGTTACCAAACAGGAATCAAAACTCACAAACAAGTGTTCGCCAGACGCTTCCTTGGAGATGGACATGTACCACGGCCCGATGGGCTCGATCCAGTCGCTGCCGCCACACAGCCCGCCTTACAGCGTGATGGGGGCCCCCCCCAGCCGCAACTCGATGGACTGCCCCTAGCCTTCATATTACGCTTGTTCAGCGTTTTAGAGTTTAACAATAGTGCACATGCAATTACTTTGCGGTGGCACTTGCTTTGTACATAGGCCCAGGACAATATATCGATGCCTTAGTTCACAATTGCACTAACTACAAAATTTTCAATTTTTACTTTTTTAATGCCAAATAAACTAAATTTCATGCTCTTTCGTTTCCGCGCATCGAAATACCGTTATTCCGTCTCTTTCTACCAAAACCGTGGGTCACAATTGTATTAAATGAGTTCGTTTAATGTTCCATGAATGTGGTATTATACTAATGGTCTTTATTTTTGTTAAACCAATCAAGATATACTTTAACTGATTTTAAGTTTCTCAACTGCAGGAAATTTCAAAACACAAACGTATTATATATGACGGAGGTTCGTTATCAGTGGGTCGCGACATCGGAAATAAAACTCACAAAACCTTCGTTTACACTTTTAATAACTTGCTAACACGCACTCAATACAAAATAATCAAGGATGCCTGAGATATGGCTCGATTAAGAATTTAGGAACGCGGGAAGTTTAGCGCGGAGTAACGAACGTCTACCCAGACTGCCGGACCGATTCAAAGTGCCCTCTCTCAACTGTCACCGCACACGTGCACTACCCCCGTTACAGGTTAGCCAACCTACCTGTCTACGTCAGTACCTGTCAATGTCGAATAGCCGATTATACTTCCGGATCGACATTTGACTCGATTATTCGCTCAGTGTCGCCATTACTCCACGCTAACCATCCCCAAGTTATTACTTGACGTTCCCAAACATTAGTTGTCAAATCTAACTACATAGTTCCTCCAGTGAGAGATAGATGGCGCTGATCCAGACCGACTGATATGCGTCGACGCTTCGACATATACATTTGCAATATCTGCTCATACTTTTTAGCAGTGCTACAAGAGTGTATTATGTGTTGGTAGTACAAAAGGATCAAGAAAGTTTGATGCCCAAGTGTGCTAAGTACTTTTACTGGGAGGGGCTTGGCAATTTTTTAAGTGCACAAATACATTAAACCGTTTTGAGATATAGTCCGAATTGTACAAGTGTATTAAGTACTTTTACTTGAAGGGGTTTGACAATTTTTGAAGTGCACAAATGCATTTAATCCTTTTGAGATATATTCCCAGTGTACATGTGAAATAAATGAAAAGCGGAAATAAACTAAGCCCATTTAATTTAATGTTTATTTCGTAGTGTGAATACTCAAGCGTATTACTTTCATTTAAGACATTTGTGTTTTAAAGATTGATTTTGGCGCGTAATTTTCAAGGAGCAGCGACTTTACTTCGTCATGGTTCGTTCGATCGGGATCGCGTGGTCAGGCGGGGAAGCGGGGGGTAGGCCCTCCGCTTCGTCGCTTGACCGCGTGATCCAGCGTATGCCGCAAACGTCACAAACGTAAACAAGTTTATACGTGCAGAATATTCGTTTGCTCTGCGGAAAGTGAGATAATTTAGACGTTTGAAGGTTTAAGAAGTTAAGATTTACTGTGTTTAAGTTAAATGCCATAATGTTTAGTAAAGGACGTAAACTAGTCGATTTAGTGAATCAAACTGATAGAAACAAGACGGAATCGCAAGACGTGCCACCATCAGTGTCCGGCCAAAAAGCAGAAGTGAAGAGTTCATCACATAAAATAACCAAAAGTAAGTAAAATAAGTGTTACATTAATTAAATAACTTGTCATTCATTTTTAAATAACTTCAAACGGCTACCTACCGCTGCCGTTGAAAATCGTACCTAAACACCATAATGATTAACATGAGTGACAGTTTAATCTTTTGAGGGATGGTATAAATATAAGACAGGACATCAAGTGTAACGTAATAATATTGAGACCGCCCGTATTTCGTATGAAAGTGTTATAGGTACCTACTCGTATAGTAGTCGTCACGAGTCGTGAGCACAAATGTCAAGTTTATTTTTTGAGTTTTGGGTTCCTTTCTGGGTTTTTTGATTAGTCCGTCTGTAGGATCGGTCGCGTGGAGCGTTTGATCGCAATGTTTGTGCTCACGACTTGTGACGATTGGTAATTCACGTACTTTTGCGGTACGTTGTAGTTAAAATTATTTATTACCTACTTAGGGTCTTATTCTGAAATAATTATTATAGCTAATCAAATTATTAAGATCTTTTGTACCTTATTTTTGTATAATTATTTATATGCGTAGTTTATTAACACTACAATTCTATTATTAGCAAATAACTATTCAACCACATAAGTAGTCAGTCATGTTAAACGTATTTAATACTTTTGTGCATTAAACCATATATTCTCAGAGAGAAAACTAAAGGCACTTAATATGTTTGTGCATAGCCATAAGTGCTGTTAATACATAAGTTTACTGTTCACCTTGCTAACGTGATGGAATGTAAAATAATAATTATAATTCATTAAATTAAAAATTTAGCATTGCTGTTAATCACACGTGAGGTGTGCGCGTGTGTAGGTCGCCTTTCATTTGAAACTTTGGAATCTAATAAAAAAAAAATTAAATCCACGAATAGTTAAAATGCGAATTAAGGAAGCGCGAATAAGGAGCTTTTACTGTAGGTACTGCTGTGTGTTAATTTCTTCAGACTACTGGCACGTAAGGCGAACCTTTCGCCATCTCTTACTAGTTGAATATCACTCAAATGTCAATGTTTTATTACAGATGTTACTTCTGCAGAGTTATTGGCAGATAGCTACAAATCTCAGCAGAAAAATGAGGACAGAAGTTCAAACAAAACATTGATCTACAAATCGCCAGCTATAAATGAAGTTAGCGTCACTCAAACACCACGGTCAAAAGTTGCAAAGAATTTAAATACGCTGCAAAAAGTCAAGCTTTCATTCAAAATTCAACGACATCGCCTGATATTATATGCACAGCCAATCAAGTAATAGTTTCAGAATTTGATAACAATAATTCACCTGAAGATATAAACAACTGTGACAAATCCGAGTCAGTTCTAACTTCACAAGCATCTCCTGACATTTATGACATTACAGAAAACGACGTAATCACCTCTACACCCATAAATGCTATTGGTCGAAAAAGAGATCCATCACAGTCTGCTGGATCAAATACAGTCTTAGGTCACGACGTTGAGTCTCTGCAATATGTAGAATCTGCCTCTAAAATATCTGATTCGGATCATATTTCAAAAGAAATTTCCCCATCTGTTCTCAACGTACAGGTGTTAGAAGACCTACCTGTTCCCAACGAATCTGATCATGTTTCACCAAAGCCGAGTACATCAACATGTGAAAATACATTATTACACCAAGATCTATATTTGTCAGATGATGAAATATCTCCATATATTGATTCAGAATCGTCTTATGCTCCATCACCATCTAAACCACGCCATCTACCATTATCATTAGATAGCGATTTAACTGACGTAAGTGACTCAGTAGAAGCTACAAAGGAAAATCAACCAAAACGAAGAAAGAAGGCAATGCCCGAAGCATGGAAAAGAAATGTTCTTAAAAATTTACGCCAAACAGGTAAAGGGTACACAAGTAGAAATGGAAAATTTATGGAACCAAAAGAATGCAAGCCTACAGATTGCTCTAAATGTCGATATCAGTGCAATTCTTTGTTTCCAGAAAATCTGAGACAAGATATCTTTGAAGAGTACTGGAGCCTAGGTGATACAAAACAACAAAAAATGATGCTCAGTAGCCTGATTTCTCACGCTGAAGTCTTTATACGAAGGCAAAAAAAAATCGCACTATGTCACGTCAGTATTGGCTTTTTCACCAATCTGTAGGTAAAAAACGAGTTTGCCAAAAGTTTTTTTGTAATACATTCAATATTAGTTCAAGCATCATTAATAATTGTTCAAAAAATAGAGGGCTCAACGGCATATTTATGGGCATTGACAAACGAATAGGAAAAATGCCCGCAAACATTACTTCAGTGGAGTCTACTAACTTTGTAAAAGAGCATATTAACCTGTACCCTCGCGTTGAATCCCACTATTGCCGAAAAAGTTGTAAAAAACAGTATTTAGACAGTGATCTCAACTTGAGTCGCTTATATCAAATGTACAAAGATTTTTTTTGCCCCGAAAAGATGATAACTCCTGTATCGCCTTATGTGTATCAAAAGATTTTCCACTCTTATAATCCAAGACTAGCATTTTACAAGCCAAAGAAAGACCAGTGCACCAAATGCAACGTGTATAAACGATCCGACAATAGAGCTCCCTTACAGGAGGATTATGATGCCCACAAAAAACGCGAAAATGATGCACTGACTATGAAAAAAGAAGATAAGCATCATGCATCATGCATGCATGCATGCTTGAATTCAGATGGAGCTTTCCGGGCTATAACATTTGACCTTCAAGCTATCCTATCGGTACCTTTTACCGGAGACTGCAAAATCTATTATTTACGTAAATTATCGATGTACAATTTTACTATCCTAGATTGTCATGCTAACACTGGCTACTGCTATTTATGGGACGAGTGTAATGGCAAAAAAGTTCTACTGAAATCGGATCGATATTGTTAAAATATCTTAGTAGTTTACCCGAAACTGTTACTCATGTCGCATCATTTTCTGACACTTGTGGTGGTCAGAACCGCAATAAATATGTTACTCTAGCGGCTTTATACGCTGTCAATAACATACCTCACTTAAATACGATCGATTTGAAATTCATGGAATTGGGGCATTCGTATTTAGAAGTGGATTCAATTCACGCGTGTATTGAAAGAGCGCGAAAGCATAAAAGCATATTCACTTTGCGTGAATATGCATTGGTGATAGGGTCTGCTAGAATCAAGCCGAAACCCTACGATGTTATTATTATGAAACACGGGGAATTCTATGATTTGAAGGGATTCGAAAAAACTTTGAATTCCAATACAACAAAAAAACCAAAAAATGAGCCAGTACAGTGGCTGAAAATTAAGTGGCTGCGGCTGCAGAAAGAATCCCCCACTTCAATTTTTTACAAATACGATTTGACCGATCCAGATTTCAATGAAATAGACATTTGTAAGACAAAAACAATGAAGAAAAATAAAGACATATGTATAAGCAAACTAAAGAAACCTCTGAAAGTAGCATATAAATCACTGATTGCAGTTTCACAAACTAAAAAGAAAGATCTGATAACACTTTTAAATGACGGGGTTATACCACCAGAATATGAGCACTATTACAAAGATATTCCATCCACTTCTGCGGCTATTGTTAACAATAATTGTGATGACACTGAATCGTCTGATGATGATCCAGATGAAGAGTCCATTGTTGAAGAAATTTAAGTTTTGATTCAATTTTTAATTACCAATTAGTAAAAATGAATAATCCTGAAACTGAAGACTGACTTTATTAATTTTCTTAAAAAAAATCTTATTTTAATGATTCAGAAACTAATTGTTTTGTGAAATAGCTAAAGATTGGGCTGTAATTGGGCTTCAGTCCTTTTATTTTTTTGTTGTGACTTTGAAATTTATTTTATTTGATTGTGGATAAAAACTGTTTGTGTTTTATAATAAAAATAAACATTAAGAATATGGATCACTGGTTTATTATTTTGTCTATTTAATGCAATATCCATAACTATTATTATCCTTCTTCTTGGACCTTGAACCAGCCTGGTAAAGCTGTTAAATATTTTTGAGTTTTTTCACTTAATGCCAGTCAGCATAATCAATCTTAGTGCACAAATGTATTAAATGGGGGGTTTTATGTTTATTTGGCCATTTTGAAAAGGTAACGTTTAAACTAATATTACAATATTGAGATATGATGGAGTAAAAGGACTAGTCTTATGAATAGATGCATATTTTTTTTGTTATTTTACTTGGATTTTCTACTGTTCTCGTCTAAACTTTAAAAAACTTTAAAGCTCTCTCCTCAAAAATGTAAATTTTGTAGTTAGTAGTTAGTGCAATTGTGAACTAAGGCATCGATATATTAATTGGGAAATGTACAATCTAATAAGAACATTACAAAATCGTAGAAGACTTTCTCAATCAGCTGTTCATCGACTTAATTCCATACAGTCCACTGATCTGCGAACGATCCATCAACAAGCTTCTCAACAGCGTGTTGTTACAGAATTTTTCCGGCAGTACACTAACGGGCCTATATTTCAACATCTTGTTCCTAATAGGACAAATCCCCAACACTGCTAATGGGCAAAATGTGAACCATTATCCATATTCTGCTCATTGGCAAGATTGGCCACAACCTGGTCGGCAGCAATCACTTGGACAAGAATTCCGAGTACATGCTCTTTGTGGCGAAAGACCAGGTCCTCGTGGAGGTGGCCAAACCAATTCTCAGGCAAGGCTAGTTTTGGAACAGACATTCCAGCTACGACCTGAACTGACCTTCCCGCAGATAAACGGACAAAGATTCCTAAATCATTCTATCGACCAAATAATTTCACAACCAGATTATAGACAACCATTCCCGCAGCAAGACTTGAGACAAATATCCCCACATCGGTATGACGGGCAAACATTTACACAACAAGATTATAGACAACCATTCCCGCAGCAAGACGTGAGACAAATATCCCCACATCGGTATGACGGGCAAACATTCACACAACAAGATTATAGACAACCATTCCCGCAGCAAGCCGTGAGACAAATATCCCCACATCGGTATGATGGGCAAACATTTACACAACAAGATTATAGACAACCATTTCCGCAGCAAGACGTGAGACAAATATCCCCACATCGGTATGACGGGCAAACATTTACACAACAAGATTATAGACAACCGGGAATGGTTGTCTATAATCTTGTTGTGTAAATGTTTGCCCGTCATACCAATAAGGGGATATTTGTCTCACGTCTTGCTGCGGGAATGGTTGTCTATTACCTTGTTGTGTTAATGTTTGCCCGTCATACCGATGTGGGGATATTTGTCTCACGTCTTGCTGCGGGAATGGTTGTCTATTACCTACCTACCACGGATGAGCAAATATCCCCACATCGGTATGATGGGCAAATATTTACACCACAAGATTATAGACAACCATTCCCGCAGCAAGACGTGAGACAAATATCCCCACATCGGTATGACGGGCAAACATTCACACAACAAGATTATAGACAACCATTCCCGCAGCAAGCCGTGAGACAAATATCCCCACATCGGTATTATGGGCAAACATTTACACCACAAGATTATAGACAACCATTCCCGCAGCAAGACGTGAGACAAATATCCCCACATCGGTATGACGGGCAAACATTTACACAACAAGGTAATAGACAACCATTCCCGCAGCAAGACGTGAGACAAATATCCCCACATCGGTATGACGGGCAAACATTTACACAACAAGATTATAGACAACCATTCCCGCAGCAAGACGTGAGACAAATATCCCCACATCGGTATGACGGGCAAACATTCACACAACAAGACTATAGACAACCATTCCCGCAGCAAGCCGTGAGACAAATATCCCCACATCGGTATGATGGGCAAACATTTACACAACAAGATTATAGACAACCATTCCCGCAGCAAGACGTGAGACAAATATCCCCACATCGGTATGACGGGCAAACATTTACACAACAAGATTATAGACAACCATTCCCGCAGCAAGACGTGAGACAAATATCCCCACATCGGTATGACGGGCAAACATTTACACAACAAGATTATAGACAACCATTCCCGCAGCAAGCCGTGAGACAAATATCCCCACATCGGTATGACGGGCAAACATTTACACAACAAGGTAATAGACAACCATTCCCGCAGCAAGACGTGAGACAAATATCCCCACATCGGTATGACGGGCAAACATTAACACAACAAGGTAATAGACAACCATTCCCGCAGCAAGATGTGAGACAAATATCCCCACATCGGTATGACGGGCAAACATTTACACAACAAGATTATAGACTACCATTCCCGCAGCAAGCCGTGAGACAAATATACCAACATCGGTATGACGGGCAAACATTTACACAACAAGGTAATAGACAACCATTCCCGCAGCAAGACGTGAGACAAATATCCCCACATCGGTATGACGGGCAAACATTTACACAACAAGGTAATAGACAACCATTCCCGCAGCAAGACGTGAGACAAATATCCCCACATTGGTATGACGGGCAAACATTTACACAACAAGATTATAGACAACCGGGAATGGTTGTCCGATTTAGGAATCATTCCCGCAGCAAGCCGTGAGACAAATATCCCCCACATCGGTATTATGGGCAAACATTTACACCACAAGATTATAGACAACCATTCCCGCAGCAAGACGTGAGACAAATATCCCCACATCGGTATGACGGGCAAACATTTACACAACAAGGTAATAGACAACCATTCCCGCAGCAAGACGTGAGACAAATATCCCCACATCGGTATGACGGGCAAACATTTACACAACAAGATTATAGACAACCATTCCCGCAGCAAGACGTGAGACAAATATCCCCACATCGGTATGACGGGCAAACATTCACACAACAAGACTATAGACAACCATTCCCGCAGCAAGCCGTGAGACAAATATCCCCACATCGGTATGATGGGCAAACATTTACACAACAAGATTATAGACAACCATTCCCGCAGCAAGACGTGAGACAAATATCCCCACATCGGTATGACGGGCAAACATTTACACAACAAGATTATAGACAACCATTCCCGCAGCAAGACGTGAGACAAATATCCCCACATCGGTATGACGGGCAAACATTTACACAACAAGGTAATAGACAACCATTCCCGCAGCAAGACGTGAGACAAATATCCCCACATCGGTATGACGGGCAAACATTTACACAACAAGGTAATAGACAACCATTCCCGCAGCAAGACGTGAGACAAATATCCCCACATCGGTATGACGGGCAAACATTAACACAACAAGGTAATAGACAACCATTCCCGCAGCAAGATGTGAGACAAATATCCCCACATCGGTATGACGGGCAAACATTTACACAACAAGATTATAGACTACCATTCCCGCAGCAAGCCGTGAGACAAATATACCAACATCGGTATGACGGGCAAACATTTACACAACAAGGTAATAGACAACCATTCCCGCAGCAAGACGTGAGACAAATATCCCCACATCGGTATGACGGGCAAACATTTACACAACAAGGTAATAGACAACCATTCCCGCAGCAAGACGTGAGACAAATATCCCCACATTGGTATGACGGGCAAACATTTACACAACAAGATTATAGACAACCATCCCCACAGCAAGACATGGGACAAATATTGCCGATGCCCAATTACGAACAAACTTTCCCACAATCTGACCCACATCAAAATATTGAGCCGAGAGATCCGCAAAGAGACTCCGGGCAAAGAGTGCCGTTGCCCGATTTTTGGTCTAATTCTGAGTCAATACTCACACAAGAAAATTCTGGGCAAATATTGGCACTACCAAGTTTGGAGCAATCGTTTACTCAGCCAGATAGTGAGCAAAGCACACAGCCAGATTATTGGGAAAGTTGGTCCCAGGTAGATTTACATCAACACGTGCCTCAGTCAAATTTTGAGCTAAACGAATGGGAACAACTCATAACACAATTATATGATCAAACACCTGAAAATATTTCTGACAGGCAAGATCCTTTAGAAGTTGGACCATTGCTATGTCCGTTGCCTACGCAAACATTGTGATGTCCCTGTAATAGGCAAACTCCCCAAGAGACTGTTTGTGGATATTCTACTCCAGAGCCAGCGAATGAACAATGCCCACAGCCATTCAATAGGGACAATTTCCAGCCGCTTCATAATATAGAAAGCCAACAGCCTATTGATGCACAAAGTGCACGATCGTTTGTCCCCCTAAAGCCTGAGAACGAACAAATTCAACAACCGATTTATCCATCAGGCTCACATTCATACAGTAGACATAGTTTTACACGAAATGAAGAGTTGTTTTGTGCAGATAGCCCAGAGCTATTTGGTTGCGGAATTCCCGAGAGAGAGCTCTAATAACGCAAAAACTCAACAACCAATTTATGCACACAGTCAACGATCATCAGATGGTCACAAATATCCTAAAAATATACAATCCCCACAACCCACGAATTCACGAAGCCCACGATCAATTAATCTTCAAAGTGGTCAAGACTCAAATGAGTCACAAACTCCACAGCTTTTGAATTTACGCAGCCCACAATTAATTGACCGTCAAAGTGATCAAGATCCAGCAGAGTCACAAACTCCACAGCATTCGAATTCAAGAAACACACGATCAATTGAACATCAAAGTAATCAAGACCTAGAAGAGACACAAACTCCACAGCTTGCGAATTCAAGAAGCCCACGATCAGTTAGTCGGCACATAGCCTGATAACTCGTAGTGACAGTGAAACTTGCTTGGATCACGCCTTAATAAAAACTATAAGTACTGCCACTGCAATAGTCCCATTTTCAACGTTAACAGACCACTATCCGGTTTTACTATGCCTACAGCTAAAAAAAACTTGGCATTATACAACTAAAACTATAACTAAAGTTAACAATGAGGGAATAGTACAAGACCTATTACAACTTGATCTTGATCCCATTTATCAGTCGGCAGATCCTAACCTCACATTAAATTATTTGATGCAGTGCCTTCAAAGTATTATTAAAAAAAATACACAAACAAAAACCTTACCAAGACGGTCAAAAATCATAAAGCCTTGGATAACTCCGGGTTTACTGAGGTGCATGCGAAACAGGGACAAGTTACATAAAAAAGCTAAACTATCACCGAAAAACGAAAATTTTCAAATTACATACAGACGTTACAGGAATTTTTGAAGAGAGAGTACGAAAAAAACTTAATTCAAAGTGCACAAAAAGACAGTAAAAAATTATGGAAAGCCATTCGAAACATCGCTAACACAACAAAACCAATGCAACGCACAAAAGAACTCCTAACATTCTCCACTTCTCCGGAGCAATCTCTAAATAAAATAAATAGTTATTTCATTAATGTTGGAGCCTCTCTGGCTGATAAAATTTATCAAAAAACAAACACACCAGATGCACATTCTCAATATCGTATGGACGAGTGTAACCGGCAGAGTAATTCATTTGTTTTGATAGACACGGATGAGCAAGAAGTTGAACAAGTTCTAAATGGTCTAAAAACAGATTGTACATCAGGCGGTGATAACATTAGTACTAAATTTCTAAAATTGCATAAAAATATTCTTATACCACCTATTACAAAAATTATCAATGATAGCCTACAGTCGGGCTTATTCCCTGATTCCCTGAAAAGGTCGGAAGTGTGCCCAATCTATAAGAGCGGAGACAGAAACCACATCAATAATTATAGGCCAATATCCATACTACCGGCATTATCGAAAATATTAGAAAAAATCATTAACACTCGCTTGGTAATATATCTGGAAAAAAATAATCTACTGTCCAAAAATCAGTATGGTTTTCGGCATGGTAAGTCCACAGAACAAGCAGTGAACAATCTCATCAGGTCTATTAGCACAAATTTGGACAAAGGAAAAAAATGCATTTCAATATTTCTCGATCTCGCCAAGGCATTTGATACGATTTCTGTTTCCCTCTTATTGTCTAAGCTCGAGAAGATAGGAATCAGAGGTACCCAGCTAGAACTCTTTAAAAGTTACTTGTCTGAGCGTAATCAGTGTCCGTGTGAGTAAATACAAAAGTACCTACCTTCCAGTTACACATGGCATACCACAGGGCAGCATCTTAGGACCTACATTATTTCTTGTTTATATTAATGAACTCACGAGTCTTAAACTCACCCAAGGCGAAATCATATCCTTCGCAGATGACACTGCTCTAGTTTTTGCCGCCAGTACTTGGGATGAGGTATTTGATGCTGCTCAGCAGGGCTATAATATCGCTAGAAGCTGGCTTCAGGCGAACATTCTGACATTAAATGTGGAAAAAACCAAGTACATTTCGTTCAGCATCAAAAATTATGCAAATCTCAGTGACAGCCACAAAATTATCTCTCATGAGTGTAATCTGGAAGTCAACTGCGCGTGTTCTTCTCTGGAACGTGTTCACACTATCAGGTACTTAGGTGTTACCATAGATAGAAATCTAAATTTCAAAGAGCATATCAAGCTGCTTGGTGCACGAGTACGCAAACTCATATATGTTTTTAAAAATTTGCGGCACGCTGCTGAACCTTATCTCCTAAAACAAATTTACTATGCCTTAGGTCAGTCGTTATTAAATTATTGCATCTCATCCTGGGGCGGTACTTTTAAAACCACCATGAAGTCCATTGAAATCGCACAGCGCGCAATTCTCAAGGTGTGTATTTTTAAACCTATCCTTTTTCCTACTGTCTCTCTATATCAGATTTGTGGGGTTCTGACCGTAAGACAACTTTTCATCCTCAAGGTCATTCTGAAACAACACACAATTCTACCTTATGACCCACTCGTGCAAAAACGAAGAAATAAAACGGTATGTATGGAACGAATCACGTCTAAAACCAAATTTAGCGAAAGATTCATTGAATTTCTTGGTCCGTTCCTGTACAGCAAAATTAATACAAAATTAAATATTTACCCGCTTACTAAATCAAAATGTAAACAAATTGTAAGTGAATATTTGCAACAACTAAATTATGAAGAAACAGAGCTATTACTGAACGTTCAACAGTAAATTGGAATGTTAGGTACGAATCAAAATCGAATTAGTTAAAATAATCTTAGATACAATCATGCTCAAGCACTTCAATCTCACACAATCACCCCTCCACTCACACACACTCACCCTCACATATCTACATACACCAACACACACATGCACCCACATCACTTACACTCCACATAAATCACCTACTGGTCCACACGCACTCATAAACACTTCTCACTCACGTATAGATCCTATTTAATTTTAAACAATGTAGCATTTAAGTTAGTTATAAGTCATGCAAAATTTAATTAGTAGTTAGAACCAACCATATTTCCTCTGTTGGCATTTTATTGCTAAAATATCCAGGGAAAAGGCGCTGAAAACTGAAATACAGGCATTGCCTAGTTCGGTTGCAGTAGCTACATCCACTTATTAGAAATAAATACTGCCAAATTATTTTTTTGTAAAATATTACTAAGCTTTTTTGAGAAATAAATTATTATTATTATTATAGTTGATCGACAAAGTGACCAAGCCCCCTCTAATGAGTCACAAACGCCACAGCTTTTGAATTTACGCAGCCCACAATTAATTGACCGTCAAAGTGATCAAGATCCAGCAGAGTCACAAACTCCACAGCATTCGAATTCACGAAACCCACGATCAATTGATCGTCAAAGTGACCAAGCCCCTCCTAATGAGTCCCATACTCCACAGCTTTCGAATTCACAAAGCCCACGATTAATCGATCGTCAAAGTGACCAAGCCTGCTCTAATGAGTCGCGAACTCCACAGCTTTCGAATTCACGAAGCCCACGACCAGTTGATAGCAAAAGTGACCAAGCCCCCCCTAATGAGTCACAAACTTCAAAGCTTTCGAATTCAAGAAGCCCACGTTCAGTTGATCGACAAAGTGACCAAGCCCCCTCTAATGAGTCACAAACTCCACAGCTTTTGAATTTACGCAGCCCACAATTAATTGACCGTCAAAGTGATCAAGATCCAGCAGAGTCACAAACTCCACAGCATTCGAATTCAAGAAACACACGATCAATTGAACATCAAAGTAATCAAGACCTAGAAGAGACACAAACTCCACAGCTTGCGAATTCAAGAAGCCCACGATCAGATGATCGACAAAGTGACCAAGCCCCCTCTAATGAGTCACAAACGCCACAGCTTTTGAATTTACGCAGCCCACAATTAATTGACCGTCAAAGTGATCAAGATCCAGCAGAGTCACAAACTCCACAGCATTCGAATTCAAGAAGCCCACGATCAGTTGATCGACAAAGTGACCAAGCCCCCTCTAATGAGTCACAAACGCCACAGCTTTTGAATTTACGCAGCCCACAATTAATTGACCGTCAAAGTGATCAAGATCCAGCAGAGTCACAAACTCCACAGCATTCGAATTCAAGAAACACACGATCAATTGAACGTCAAAGTGATCAAGATCCAGCAGAGTCACAAACTCCACAGCTTTCGAATTCACGAAGCCCACAATCAATTGACCGTCAAAGTGATCAAGACCCAGCAGAGTCACAAACTCCACAGCTTTCGAATTCACAAAGCCAACGATCAGTTCATCGTCATAGTGACCAAGCCCCCCCTAATGAGTCACAAACTCCACAGCTTTCGAATCCACAAAGTCCACGACCGCTTGGTGGTCAAAGTACTCAAGGGACGGACGAGTGTCAAATCCAAGGTTTATCTGGTTGTCCTAGCCTCATTGGGCCTGAACAAGCTTTTTTTTTCAAGCTGTTGCAATCGTTGCAATCGTCCACCGAGTCCAGTGACAGTTGTTGCTCAAAGTCCCGAAATGTCTGACGAAACATTATCTCTGCAGATCTATCAAACGATAAGCAAAGTGGGATTTTGTGGTCAAAGTCCCCAACAGCGTGAAGAGACTCAACTATCACAGCCCATTAATGCACTACGCTCTCGGCCTTTTGATGGACAATGTCCTGAACAGCCTGATGAAGCATTATCTGTACAGAAAAGTCCTGAACAGCCTGATGAAGCATTAGTGCTGAGCCCAGGGCCATTTGGTAATCAAAGTCCCCAATAGCCTCACGCACATACACCCTCAAAGTCCGTCGATGAACAGCTTCCTTACGAGCAAATATACAGTGATGATGGTGAATTAAATCTGCCTGTGAATGTTATTTTATACAAACAATACCAGTACAATTGTGATTAAAAGTGACGTGCAGTAATGTAATGAAAAGTGATAAAGTTTACGTGAACCCAAAACTGATTTATTGAACTGAGATTTTGTGACAGAATGATTGTAATGTTATGTTATGTGAGAATATTCATGAACTTTTTGCGTACTCGCGAATACATATTATATTATTCTGTGAGTTGAGTGGTTGTGAAGTCAATTCTTGTTGTACTAGATGAACTCTGCAATTTTATCGAATCTCCAAATGTAACTGATATGTTCACGACATTATAGTCAGAGGATAAACGCATACTGTTGCTTCCGTCCAACACATCAGGTACATTGCTTGTCTCATAATAAAGTAAGAAGAAATCATTGCATTCCACTAACTTTATTGCATTGAGAGCAAAAATCTTTCCTGTATTGGCTCCGAGTCAAAATATTCATAAGTACATAAATAAATAGGTATTCCTAGATCCTCGCATTTATTCTTGGTTTTGAGTAAAAAAATAAATTTTATTACATGTGGTGTCAAAGTGGAATACCATAAGAGTATTTCCGATTAAGTTTATTTGAAACATTGTATGGCGACTTTACTTTGTAAATGTAAATACCTATAAATCATTATCCGTATAAAAGCATTGTAAATAAATAAAAAAAGATCCATGTTTTGTAAAACCGTATAATTACTGTTTAAGGGCATTACATTGCTCGATGACCTTGATGATTTGATCCCTGTACTGGTTTTTGTTGACTTGCCCCGCACATTTCGCAAAATTTCGGTTTTTATTTATTATTTAAAAATATTAAAAGAAATAACAGAAAAAAAACAATACAGATTGTTAAGTAAATTACGTGATGGGCAGCGGAGGAGTCCAAAAAAAACACCAAAGTTTCCACTAAATTTATTTAATAAAGAAATTACAATTAATTCTTAATATTAGATGAGTAAGTACTAAGTGGGTGTCCTAACGACCGATGTATGTGACGAAAGGCCCCGCGCCGAATTTGCTGGTTGGTTTTATTGGATGTCTCAAGTTGGGTTGCGCAATCCGTTCAAAGTAACCGAATGTATGGTGATGACGTATCTGGGAGGCACTCACAGATATAACACCTTCCCCCTTAGATGAGCAACTATTTGCCAATTTCTACGGCAAAAGTTACGGCTTTCTTATTCCGCTGCGACAACTCGATGGTTTCTTTATTCGTTTCAATTTTGACGACTTTTGCTCGATGACGACGAATAAAGTAGATGGTAACAAGTGCACCTGCACTTAACAATGCAAGTACAATCGCGTACAATGGTATTGTTGTGTGGTAGAGACTCGATGAATCCGCAGTATCGATTTCAACAGACGATTCCATTGTAATTTGTTTCTGTATCTTGTGCAATGTACTGAGATCCATTGAAGTCATTTGGTAATTTGGTTGAATCTTCTGAGAATCATTAGTCATCCGTGGGAGCGCTGTGATTTCAATTGAAATCCCGTTGACTTTGTCATCGATGTTGGCCAATGTGAATTTCGGGGTTTTCATTGTGCAAGACTTCGGAATTGTAGCCAAAAAACTTCCTTCCAGAATTTGATGTTTTTCAGGGCCGCAGTAAAGTTGAACCTTCGTGGGCTTCGGGAACGAAACTATGTAGTGTTTGCTATCCAGCTCCAACAGGGCTTCCTTGGCCAGAGAAATAGGCGTGATTTGACACGTTTCATCTATCTCCTGGAAATGTATGAGTTTTTCTATGCAATCCTGACTGGAGCGAATTTGGTGGCTTGTTTTTTGCTCGCAGATATGCCAGTTATTTACCTTCGGGCATTCAGCCTCCATGTACACATATTCCTTTGAATTGATCGCTATATATGGATAGGAAGGTAGGATGATCTCAAAGTTTTTATTAGGAACTGGACAAAGTTTAAATAGTTCAAAAGTACTGGGAAGAGTGATAGGGAATTGAAGGATAACCACGATTTTCTTATCGACATAATACGAACCTAAGCTAATTATGTCATAGTAATATCTAATGTCTAAGTCTATTATCTGATCGGTGCTATATAAATGCTGTAATTTGCTTATCATAGTTCTTAATTCCCTAACAGATAGAATAGAATGGTGCAAGGATACCGTGCGACTAAAAGCTAATATATTTTCTAGCCTACTTATTTCACCGGATAACTCTTGTACGTTATCGTTAAGTATAACGAAGAGTTGCGCAAGGTGAGCATATCTTAAAGTACGATCGCTCTCTGACGTAGTCATATTGATGACGTACGATAGGGCTTTATCTAATTTAAGCTGATTTGTTGTCAGATTATTCAGTATATGAGTTTGCTGTAAAGAAAATTCTTTAAATAATGAAATATGCTGATTAATTTTGTTGGAAATGAGTCTATCGTTCCGTTTTAAAATTTTCATAGCATTTTCAAACCTTATAGCATCATCATGATCCAAATTTCCCGAAATTGATTTTATCAAAGTGCCCAATGGGTTTATCAAGCCACGTTTGACTCTACTAGGTTGCAACGTTTCTAATTGTAAAAGGATTTTATTTAATTTAATATGTAAGTACTTAACTTGTGCACCGAATATGAGCAAACTATTATTACTTAATTTGTCCGTAGTGTCACGTAATTGTCGTTGCAAGCCATATATCTGTCGTTCTATCTGAATTAAGTTAATGTCCTGTAAAAACGTATGATAATGGGATACGATTTTCGTGTCTCCTAGATTATAAGGTAAAAGTCCCGGTCCGTCATGTAAGCTGTCAAGTTGGATCTCTTGAGCTCGGCCCAGGCTCGTTATCGTCAGTAGTAAGTACCTGTAACAATCGAGGGTCTTTATTCTTTTTCGGTCGTTTCAGTCTACCTTTAGCTACCGGTCCTCGTTTCCTTGAAGTATAAATATGAATAGGTAAATTAGCAATAACCTTGTCTTGAGTAAATCGAGAGGCAAGTTTTTGCCGAGATGCAGTAGGGTTCCGTATATATATCTCCTGGTTTTCTGAGTACTCAATTTCAGGTTCCCTATCGCTGTTACGTTGCGTCATCAATGCCTCGCGTTCGGCAAGCGATGATTCATGGACAAGGCTATATACCGTTTCCATTCGACTACGGTGATCTTGAATGTACTGTTGTAGTAATCTTTCCGACAGATTTAAATCTGTGGGGTCCCGCGGGTCGAAATGTCCAGTGATAAGGTCAAACGGTCTACATTTGGTCAGACTATGAATGGAACTGTTATATGCCAAAAGGGCGTAAGGGACTAAAGTGATAGCACATTCATTTTTGTGTTTCAGCTTTAATATGCGTAAATGTTCAAGAAGTGTGCTATGGAAACGCTCTATCATCCCATTTTCATTCGGGGTATGAGCTGCAGTAGTATGATGTTGTACTTTCTGTAATCTTAAAAATTCACTTACTACTTGATTTGTGAATTCGGTTCCCTGGTCAGTTATTAAATTCATTGGGTAACCATGATGCGTACAAAAAGTTAAAAGTGATTTTATTATATTAGGGGCTGTACAGTCTGCCATACGGTAAGCCTGAGCATATTTACTAAAAGAATCAATTATAGTAAAATATTTTTCTTGTTTGATAGTTAACACATCGGCGTGTGCAGTTTCAAAGGGCTTACTCGGCGGTGGAAAGATTCTAAACTCTTGGCGAATAGGATTACGGTCGTATTTTGCACAGTTACACATCTTGCATTCATTAATGTACTTAGTTATGTCAGGTTTCATTTTAGGCCACAAAAATTGACGTGATAAAGCTAGATAGGTCTCATTTATGCCACGGTGATTTGTCTTTCCCTCGTGATACTTGCGAATAATATCCTGTTGCTTTAAATATTCGGATATATTAGTCACTTGGCATTTAACTAGAATCAACTTCATAGATAAGCTTTTAAAATTTCTTTGAATTACAGGAACGATTTCAAGCATTCTCTCTATTGGTTGGACTAAAATAGCTGTGCGGAATTTGGGATCTACGCGTTTTTTTATTAGGTCTACAATATCATTATCAAAATGAGATTCTCGTACATTCGTTACAACTTGCAGGTAAGTATCAAACGGTTTTTTAATTATGGACTTAGATATTGGTGAGTCACTAACTATATTAACTATAATTTGTCTACGATATTTATTTAAGGGGTCTTCACTAATGGGAATTTCGATAATTGGGCTTTCTACGCTAGTGTGAGCGGTCTCACCGTCCGATATATCTTGAATTTCAGGTGCTGTAAGAGTTGAAGAACTGTGATTATCTTGGACCAATGAAGAACTATCCAATGACATAGCTTCAGGTGCTGAAATCGTTGAAGACGTACTATGGTGACGTCGTGGTGCTTGTGACATGTTGACTATCATTGAGATAGTTTCATCGTTATGAATTTCAATTCGCGACAAAGCGTCAGCGTTTGTATTACATTTACCCTTTTTATAAATTACATTAAAATCGAATTCGGATAATTTTAGTCTCCACCTAGTCAGACGCGAATTAGGCTCTTTTAAATTCATTAGCCATTGCAACGGTTTATGGTCGGTGACTACTTTAAATTTGCGCCCAAATAAATATGGCCTAAAATACTTTGTGGCCCAGACGATTGCGAGGAGTTCTTTTTCGATCGTTGAATAATTCGTTTCGCTATCGTTCAGTGTCCTAGATGCATAAGCTATAGGCCTATCAGTTCCTATTGGACCTTGGGATAGTATAGCGCCTAGTGCGAATTTGGATGCATCAGTAGTGAGAATGAATTCCTTTGAAAAGTCTGGATACTGCAGTATCGGGTCATTAGTCAGAAGAGTCTTACAGTGTTCAAAATGTTTTATATAATTAGGTGTAATATTAATTTTAGCTCCTTTTTTCAGACATGTGGTAAGAAATTTTGTAACACGAGCGAAATCGGGAATGAATCTACGGTAATAACCGATAAGGCCTAGAAATGATTTAATTTGTTTCGGAGTTTTTGGGATAGGGTAATTTACAATTGCCGAAATTTTGTCGGGATTCGGTCTGACACCTTCCGGGGTAATAACATGTCCTAAATATGGTGTTTCACGTTTTAGGAACTCGGACTTATCCATCTGGATCTTAAAATTGGATTCCCTAAGACGCTGAAATACTTTACCTATGTTATCTATGATTTCCTGTAAAGAAGTACCAAAGACTAGGATATCATGCCATGGGCATTCGCAGAAATTCATAATGTCCATGCTCCACATTGAATGCCGTTTTATGAATATCTTTAGGGTCTAATTCAACCTGGTAGAATCCATTAGTTAAATCAAGGGTAGCGAAGTATTGACACTTTCCTAGCTTATCTAATATATCGGTGACATTTGGGATGGGATATTTATCGTCAATTGTCTTCTCGTTCAACTTACGGAAGTCAATGACTATGCGCCACTTAGTTTTGCCAGACGCGTCACTCTTCTTTGGTACCACCCATATAGGTGCGCTCCATGCGGAAGTAGAAGGCCTAATTATCCCTTGATCTAACATTTTACTGATTTGAGTTTGTACCTCATCCTTATGAATATATGGATACCTATACGTTTTACTATAGACAGGTAATTCGTCTGTGGTGTTAATGCTATGTTTAATTTGGTTTGTAAAAGTTAAAGGTTCATCTTCAATATAGAATACGTCCGAGTATTCTCTGCAGAGGTTAGTTAAATTGATTGTCTCCTCTGGATTTAAATGATCCATGCGCAATCGCGATAACACCTGCTTGGTTCGACGAGTATTGATGTTGAAAGGATCCGATTTCACTGCAGGTACAGTTTGTTCGCTAAATACACGTGCGACGATTGGTTCTGACAAAGATAAAATTACGTCATTATTAGTAGGGTTAGATATTTCTAAAAAAGCTCGATTATTTTTTGCTGTAGTTATACATTCACTTATGTTACAACTCTGTATACTTTGCTGATCTATGTGTATATCTCCTTGGCCAATACTAATGGGTAAATTTACTATTTTAGAAGATTGTGCCGGAATAATTTTCTCGTACAAATTTACACTTTGGGAGGTATACATATGTATAGGGTTGCTAGAAAATTCAGTTTTAAGTACCCGAGAACTTAAGTCAATTTTTGCTAAGAACCGTTCAAGAAGATCGCACCCTATTAGTCCGTCAAAGTAATCATGGAATCTGTATACGTTCAATTTAATTGGTTTATTGTCTTTAAATTCTTTAAAACAGGGTATAGTGATTGAGTAATAATTCATCGTGGATGCATGCACGTTAGCGACTATAAATGGTTCATAATCAAGTTCATAATCGGAATAGTCCCTTGCCACAGATTCAGGACTTATGAACGACTGATTAGCTCCCGTATCAATTAAAAATTTTAAAGGTGGAAAGTCAGGCCTAATATTTAATTTTAAAAAAGGTAATTGTCTTTTCCCTTGTATATTAATTTCTATTCGGGGGCATTTTTCTGGGCTTCCTTTGGAAAATTTGACGGCTTTGGATTTTCAGGTGAAACTGTAGGGGTGGGTTCACCTACGGAGGTGTCCTGTATCAATGTCAAGTGAGTGGTCGGGTCACAAGCTGGGACACAGTCTGGGACATAGTCATAGTCACAGTAGTAAAAGTCCTGTGGGACATAATAGTCAAAGTCGGGTTCTTGTACAAAAAATTCATTTACATTTGCTTCTCGTGTTCTAAAGTAATTACTAGGAGGTGGATTACCGTAATTACGCCAATCATGCATATTGGTCGGTGGCAGAACACGTGCGACGGGGTGACTAACACCGCTCATTGGTCGAGGCTGGTTGTTCGGTGCCTGCTGAGACGTTGAGGGTCTAGGGTTGACTTTAAAACCGGTGGACATATTGGATCGCGGTAAAGCTTTGAACATTTGTTGGGTTCTAGACGGTCCCTGATAAAATGGACTAGGCTGCTGTGGAATAAAACGATTTGGATAAGAATTTCGAGGCATCAAATTTCTATTCATCTGAGGATACTGAGCTAGCAAATTTGGGAATATAGGAAGTAATCTTTTACTTGAAGGTATAATTTTTTGTTGGAGGTAAACAACGTTCATCTCCTCTTGGGCATATTCTAAAGCTTTCTCCAGGGAAGGGGGCCTCATGCATCGAATCTTAGATCCTAGAGGTTCCGCTAAGCCTCGTAGATACGTCTGCAAAGCTAGTTTTTTATACAAGGTTCTTTTTGCTTCGACCGTGGTAGCGACAGTGTCGTGTATTTCTACGTAGGTCATGATGGTGCTTAAAAGGTTTAACACGCGCTCATAGAATACTTGAGGCGTATCCGATCCTTGAGATAGTAACGATAGATCGTTATATAAAGCAGACTCATCTCTATGGTCTGAAAAATTATGAATTAATGTATTCCTAATACCGTTCCAATCCCGGGGAACACCATTTGTTACTAATGTCCTAGCGGCGTTCCCGGTGACCTTATTTAATATGCCATTTAATAATGCTAAGTTAGTAAGTTCATGACCAGGTGCTGGATTAATATATCTCTCAACAAGTTGGTCACATAATGATAAAAATCTAATTAGGGTATTACTATTACCATCAAATTCTGGTACTAATCGTAATGCTTTAACAATTTTATCAATCACATCGTCTTGATTTTCCATTATTATTTCTAAGCTACCTAACTCTAAATTTCGGGTAGAGTCCCTCAGCGAGTTGCGAGAGGACAACCGATTGTCCAGGGGTTCGATACCCCCAGTAGATCGCGATGATCGTGGGTGGAAAATTTTGGAGGCGGGAAATAGCGACCGACTGTAAGGAATTTGTGCAACTCACATATAGTACATATCGGCGGTTCCCGTAGTATCGATGTCTGGATACGGTCTACAGGATCTCCAACGGCTGCTTTTGGTTCTTCCGGATTGTCGACGACGCACGTTGAAACATGAACAGCACGCACAAATGTCCAAATGTTCAGCTCGATCGTGAAATTAGTCTTTGATTTTCACGCACTGACTCGACAATCCTACCGGCTGCGCCAATTAAGTGATGGGCAGCGGAGGAGTCCAAAAAAAAAACACCAAAGTTTCCACTAAATTTATTTAATAAAGAAATTACAATTAATTCTTAATATTAGATGAGTAAGTACTAAGTGGGTGTCCTAACGACCGATGTATGCGACGAAAGGCCCCGCGCCGAATTTGCTGGTTGGTTTTATTGGATGTCTCAAGTTGGGTTGCGCAATCCGTTCAAAGTAACCGAATGTATGGTGATGACGTATCTGGGAGGCACTCACAGATATAACATGAGTCAACCAATAAGCCAACTTATAAATAAAAACAAAAAGATGCTATTGGCGTGTGGAGCCGTCCAATAAGCCATTTAACAAACCTATCCTAAAAGAATTAAAAATCCCCTGTGTACCATGGCGTACGAGACCGCCCAGAGCACAGCATCGACCTATTCCATCATCCTTAGAGCCTCTGTTCTAAACAGCATCGACCTTTCAACCACCTATCCTATCCCTTTTACAAATATATTGAAATCTGTTGTCATGTGGAATGAGCAGAAATATTGTGAATGAAAACAAAGTTAAGCCTATGGTTTTCATGTGAGATGAGTACCAGGCCCCCATTTTTGTTATCATTATAAAATGTTTACTTGATTTGTGTTCACGAGGAGTGAAACATTTCTGTTGTAACCTTTTACTTCATAGGCTTGTGTGTACTGTGGAAGTGCCTGGCCTCACAAACTTATATTTCTATTGCAGAAGAGAACAGGAGCAATGCAGGGCACGCATTGCGCATCAGAATGGCCGTGTCGCCGCAAAGATTATTTTGCTGATTATTAAGAATTGTTTTATTACCTATCTGATTTAATTGGCTTACTTTAAAATAATTACTTCATTATTAATTATAAATCTGGTTTATATGTGCAATTATTTAGAGAAGTTTTATGTTTATAAGTAATGATTTGGTTGGTGACGGTGTTGACATTAGATGTCGAAACCGTTACCTACTAATTAAATCCGATAAACACTTTTTAAAGAAATAAATAAGCTGTGATTATTTTTAAACAACTTAAAATTATTGAAACATTATTGTAAGAATAAAAACTTAATATTTTAATTTAATCTGTTTTGTAAAATAACGGTTGCCTCTGTTGGGCGACGTTATAAAAGAGTGCGATCTGAGTGCGGAGCACACTTTGCTGCCGATTTTTGGAGATACAAAATTGTGAGTAGAATCTATGTTTGTTTGGATAAAATAATAATTATTATAAAATTGTGTTACTTGTTTTTCTTGCTGAATTCCCTAAGTTTGTCTGTGGATTTGAATAAATTCCACTGTAGCCATCGCAGAACCAAGGGCCATGATGGGGTCGGCGGTTCTGCGACTTTTTTTAAAAATAACCGTCATTTCCCTTCTTCGACATATATAATACTGATTATTATGAATAAAAATAAATCTAAACAAAAAAGATATGACTTTGAATAATAGTGTAAAAGATGGTTTTGTTGAGAAAATATAGGAAAACAAATAAAAGTATAATAGATGTTTATTGCTAGTGACATTATGAAGTTGAATGCTTCGGAATTATGAACATTAGAGACAGAGTAGTTAGGAATTGTGATTGTTAGGATGAAAAATGTTAGGAAGAACATTTTCGGATTTCCAATTATCGGAGTTGAAAATTTAGGTGAACTTTGGCGCACCCCGGTTTACCCACTACTCCTGCTTCACGGACTGAAGGATGCTGTAGAAGCAACGCTTCGAATTCCGCTGGAGATACCTGAAGTTGAAATGAAGTAATATTTAAACCACCTCCACAGTCATTCGTGGACGGCTCAAATCTCAAGTGTACGAATAGAAGAATGGAATGCTTGATTTTTTTTTAGAAAAATACTGAAATATAACTCCTGAAAATGCTCTCGGAAGCTATCACTATATCAGTTTTTCTTCAATCAGCTGTTCCATACATTCTGGGTGGTCTAGAATCATGTAGTCACCGTTTAAGTATACTTTTTTTTATGTCGCACAGATTTGCAATATGAAAATGGAATTTTGATGCGAGGACATAAGGTAGTAATTCCAATGACATTGTGTGAAAGAATGTTGCACGAACTACATAGTACGTATTTAGGCATTGTTAAAATGAAATGCAATGCGCGCGCTAGGATGTGGTGGCCCGATATAGATGAAGATATTGAGAAGTGGATCGGCGCGTGCGAGAGGTGCGCGAGCGTGCGGCCCGCTCCGCCACGGGCAGCGCCGGCGCCGTGGCCGAGCGCAGAGACATCGTGTGAACGAATTCATATAGACTATTTATCTATACGGCAACAGACTTATTTAGTAGTGATTGATGCGTACTCTAAATGGTTAGAGTGTATTTTTATGGGAAACGATTTTACCACACAATCATTAATAAAAAAACTGATGCAAATATTTTCTGTGTTTGGATTACCGGGTACACTAGTCTCAGATAATGACGCAAAAATAAATTGTAAGGAATTCAAAGGGTTCTGTTCCAATAATGTAATGTAATAAATATGACTGGGATAGGGCAGACTTCCATAACTCTACGATACAGATGTTGGCCACTTACCAAAGTAGAGATCGATGACATTAGTATTGAGATTTGTTTTCATGTATTGCCTGATCATTTTCTACGTTATGGTATTTTGATTGGACGTGAGATTCTAGAACATGGTTTGACTGTTCAGATGACTACTGACCGAATTAAGATCTTTAGGTATCCTTTTATTGCTTCTTGTGAGGTAGAGCGAACTCCTGAAATTGACTGGAACTCTATCGATACTGATGTACCGGCGGAACGTAGAGCAGAGTTAGTGAGTATCTTGCAGTCTTTCGAGAAGACTATTTGAATACTAAGTAGTCAACTTAACATTTAGAGTACCTAGCATAGTAAGAGTTTTCTTATAATCTGTAACGTTATAGGAAAAATGAAGTAACATGTTGAACAAACCTACTTTAAAAATTATTTTGAATGGCTCGAAATGATTATCTTGATGGTGTTGTTTGTAACCGGATGGAGGTTACATGTGGAGGTAACCGGATAGAGGTTACGTGTTGAAGACCGGATGGAGGTCGATTGGTTTGATGCTTATGACCGGATGGAGGTTATAAGCGTGATGTTGAAGACCGGATGGAGGTCAGAGTATGAGCACTGCAATATTTTAATGAGTTTCCTATTATTTGAATGAGTATGGGTGTTGATCGACATGTCAGCTTTGAGAGAAAGAGTTTGTTATGATTTTCATTAGAACCTGTAATGATTTTGATCAGAATACGTTTTATTCCCCACCCGCTTGGGCCAGGAATGGCCGAACGACTAGTACGAGTACTGTCCGAGAATTTTCTTTCATTTCAGGTACTCCACACGAGGACGTGTGATCATCAGGACGGCCGTGTCGAAGCGTCGACGCATATCAGTCGGTCTGGATCAGCGCCATCTATCTCACACTTTGAATCGGTCCGGCAGTCTGGGTAGACGTTCGTTACTCCGCGCTAAACTTCCCGCGTTCCTAAATTCTTAATCGAGCCATATCTCAGGCATCCTTGATTATTTTGTATTGAGTGCGTGTTAGCAAGTAATTGAAAGTGTAAACGAAGGTTTTGTGAGTTTTATTTCCGATGTCGCGACCCACTGATAACGAACCTCCGTCATACATAAATGTGAGAACGATGTAGAAAGACGTTTCGACACTAAGAGCGTCCAGAGTAAAAAGATTGAATCAACAGTTCAAAAATCAGGTTATTAAACTAAACCGAGGCAGCTAAGAGATGACTAGTCCCAACTGACGCCCGTTCACGAAAATAACGCATGGGTCTACCCCATTCAGCTTAACCATTGAACATGTGAACTAAATCCCACCCCACCCACCCGCCACCCGCCACTATCAGCAAGATATTTGAGTGAGCATGACATCCTCAACACATTCGAGGCAATGACAGTACTCACACATGTGCTATTCAATCATAAAATGCTAGGAATTCGAGTCTATACAATGCAAAGATAATCTTACAGTCTTCTGCAGCTTACACATTAATTTTTGGTTGTGGAACAGGCAAGCATTTTTATCATCAATCTAATCCCACAAATAACAATATGCTTACCTACATAGTATGCGTTTTATACATGTTTTTTTCGTATCATTCAGTTGTAGTACGTAGGGAGGTATTTTGTTGTAACATTATTTTTCTGTTAATTGTAAATGAAAGTAACAGTCTTTAGAATATAAATAAAATTAAACTTAAAGATTTTGGCTGCATATTTCATCATGTCTCGTTACGTAGCCACGCCCACCTCTCTTCGGGTAAAACTTACTCTAGCAGCTTACGACAGCGTTTGCAGCTAAGAACTGCAACGATAGAGTTCGGACAACAGCAAGTTTGGTCTCCTGAAGGCTCCGACTTCCTCTTGTACCGCACCCTGACATGTGAAACAAAACGATTACAGAACTGTATTTTGAGATGCATATTATACAGCGTGTTTCAGAAAGGTGTGGTCGTATTATATAGGTGTGTGGTGCAGACCGTCAAACTGAACCACATTCTCTAAGGGTCCAACATCGTAATCCCGAAAAGATATCAGCTGTCCCACACAATTGGGTAGAGTAGGTGTTGAAAGTTGGTATGGGCCACGCCTTTTTAATACATGCTGTATATTTATACTATTTCTTTAATATAAAATTCAGGTGCGTTTGTTCTTATTCTTCAACCAGCTTCCCCGATTTTAATGTTTATTATCCGACTGAGGCGAAACCCAAAAGGAAGGTTATGATGATCCTATGACAAATCTGTTAATCTGTTGAAGCATGATTGATTTAAATAAATTTCCAAACATACAGAATTTCTCATCTTATATTGCTTGTATTTAGGAAGCACCAGCGCGAGGCGAGCATAGGATAGGCGGGGCGAGATTCGAAATACATATTTATTTGTACAACATCGAACTTTAATGCTATAGAGTAGTTGTTACTTTGCTAAATGCATACAAAAAATCTCGCGCTGGGAGGGATTTATACCGATACATGTTTCGGTGTGAAAATGCGGGTTAGTAGATATTACATGTTTGGTAGTAGGATATGCCGGTTTCACCGTTTTGAGAGCAGTGGTCATGATATAAATTACACAAAGTAATGCACCCAGCGCCTGACTGCGTTCGAACCTATAACTCGTGACTCGGGGCCGTTACCGCTGAGCCACCAATGGCTCGGAACCGATGGGTGAGATTTTAGGTGGTGGTAAGTAGCTACAGGTAATACTTACATATAGTGGTCATCGTAAGGGCTGCTAAAGCTTGTTCTGAAAACCAATGGTGTCAAGCTTGTCCTTCTGAAAAGAAACACATAAGATTATTTTGTTATAAGAATACTATTTACGGTTATAATATATTTGAACGGTACATAGCCTTGCGTTTTGCTTTGTGTGGAGTGTACTTATTGCTATCCGTAGGGAACTATCAGTTATATGCCAATCTAATCACTATTCTACAGCAGAGGATCTATGGCTCAGCATACGCTTGTAAAATTAGAATACACGTAAATGTATGTCATTTATTTATTTCAACAAAACTTGGCCGTTTCTTTTTCTTTACGACGTCGCAATTACTTCACAATATTAAACCAAACAGTTATAAAGTAACTCTTCTGATTGATCTCTCGTCGTTGGTGACATAAACAGGAGCGGTATTAACTGGGTCCCATCTGAACGCTCGTCCCAATGAACCCTAACGAACCCGACGAAGTTTTACCTAGATTGCGGTCTGGACAATGGTTTGGAGTGGTATAATTTTAGATTTGATACTTTCAAACCAATTAGTTTACGTTGCTGTATGTTCAAGCCCGCTGGTTTCCGTCGACGCCTACCATCCATTGCCATGTACCATGTATTAATTATTATGCATTGCGTTGAAGGTCCCCTGTTAGACTATGAGTCTATAAACACTATATTTATATGACTAATAAGGGCCGATTTTTCAATCCTCAGATAAACAGTCAGATAGTACTTATCAGACAGATAACAAAATATTGCATTTTTCAATCGTCAGATAAGCTCTATCTGGTCATTAACGGCCCTAACTGACGAATAAATCTATCTGCCTCTTTGACGGCCAGATAAATGTCTATTCAATAGATAGAACTAGATCTATTGACGTTTAGTTTGAGGTTATTTCTTCTTTTTCCAAAGTAATATCAAAATTATGGAAATTTTCGATACTGTTGACGATCTGGCAATTAAAGAAGAGGCTGTAGGATAAGTTCGCTAGTGTGTACCGCGAATGGTACACCTAAGACCCTACTGTTTTGAAGGAATGTTCAGAGAAATACTGGTTTCGGTATTGACAGTTTATTTTACTCACATACACTGTTACACGATAACTTAGAACAATAGGACATATGCGTGTGGCCGGCTAGCGAGTACCGGAGCGACTAACGACGCTACCGAGTTACGTATGAAATGTCTGAGTCAACATATTACAATGTAGTGTCGCCTCTAACCCTACAAGGCTATAATGTATGAATATTTAAATACTGAAAGGAGACAAAGAGTAATCAGACCAAGGCCCGACCAGTTTGCCATGTGGGATTCAAAAGAATTTCATCGCCGTTTCAGACTTTTAAAAGAATCTGTGCTATATTTGCTTCCCCTGATAAGTGATAATATTAAGCACGAAACACAAAGGTAAGTTCAAGCTAGTTTTTAATAGTGATCCAAGTAGGTAACTTTCCTACAAAATAGAGTTGTAAATAAAATTGTTATGTCCCTAACTATAAAACACTTTATTATTGTTTCAGGAATCAATGTATCTCACCCATGTTGCAACTTCTTATTTCTCTACGATTTTTTGCCACTGGAAGCTTTTACATCACTGTTGGAGATTTTGGTGGCATTCACAGCTCCACTATGTGCCGTATCATAAAAAAAGTTGCTCAAGCCATAGCATCTTTGAGGCCAACATTCATTCAGTTGCCAAGAGGCAGTGAAGAAATAAGAAAAACTCGGGAAGAATTCTATAAAATAGCCAGATTTCCTAGAGTGATTTCAGCCATAGATTGCACTCACATTAGGATTCAGTCGCCTGGTGGAAACACGGCAGAGGAATTTCGTAACAGAAAAGGCTTTTTTTCCTTTAATGTTCAAGCAATGTGTTCAGCAGATTTGCTATTTCAAGATATTGTAGCACGTTGGCCCGGCTCCAGCCATGACAGCATGATATTTTCAAATTCATCGGCTAAATTTCATTTTGGGAATGGTGAATTTGGCAATGGAATTGTACTTGGTGATAGTGATTATGAACAAAGTAATTACCTATTGACTCCTTTTCAAAAACCAAATACACCAACTCAAGGTTTGTATAATGAATCACAAATACGAACAAGAAATGTAATAGAGAGATGCTTTGGTGTGTGGAAACGACGCTTCCCAGTTTTAAGCATAGGTTTAAGATGTACCACCATTTGATGTTCTACCATTAGCACAAGATATAATTGTAGCCTGTGCAGTATTACACAACTTGGCAAGAATGAAAAATTGAAAAATGAAGAGGAACCGCCAGAGGATCCAGAAGTAAATGTTCCACCACAACCAATGTTTGCCCCCACCATAGTCAATACCACTGGTGAAGAAAGGCACATGACTAGAAACATTGTGCTAGAATATTTCAGTTCCTTGATTACCTAAATTATTAAGCTTATTATTTCAAAATTAAACAAATTTTACTTTTAACAAGTCTTTATTTTCTTTTAAATATAGTGATGGTATTGCCATTGAAAACAGGTCCGGTGTTTCTTAATTTTTTTAAAATCAGTTGATGTAATTCTTGTTTTCTTGCCTCATCATTAGCAAAATGTGTCATTTTTAGCTTGTGTTCATCTTCTATGAACTGATGTTGCTTTTGGGTAGTCTTCAGTATTTAATAACCTCCTTTGCATGGACATACAATATAATAAATACGCACATTTTTTCGACTCCAACTATGGTTTAACATTTGACATGTTTTCTAGCACATCTGGTAAATTAAATAAAGCTGGAACACTACAGATGTTTAGAAACATAATGAATAGAATTAAAATTGACATGAAATTATTCCCTGTGGACCACCCACCAAATGGTCAGAATAATAGTATCATAAATGACAGTTCTTCCGACAGAAACGAGCAAAACGCAAGCCTCACGGAAAATTCAAACTTTTTTCGTCTATAAGAACATATATGTCCTACACCAAAATATCGCCGGACTCCTAAACAAAAGTGACATCCTATGTGTCTGTTTGGAAGAGCTTCAAAGTAAGAAAAAATCTATCGATGTTGTATGTATTACGGAACATTTTATGACGCCTGAGCAAGAAGAATCTTTAAATATACCTAACTATAACATAGCTATAAGTTTCTCAAGAGAATGTAAAAGAGGTGGTGCATTCGGTTACTTTCGGCGTCCCTCAAGGCAGCATACTGGGCCCCACCTTATTTGAAATTTACGTCAACGACCTTTGCAAAATGAACCTCCCAAATACTTGATGACACCGCGATCGTAGTTCTGGAATATTATCAAATCTATAGCAGAGTCGGTAGTAGCGGAAATAATGAAATGGCTTAATTTTAATCTTCTATCCTTAAACATAAACAAAACCTGCTACAGCCTATTTGCAATAAGGCGAAAGACCGCACTGTCACAGTTTCTGAATTACTGTAACCGATCAGCACAATGCCGTTGTCCAGCACTAACTAGAAGTGACAACGTAAAGTACTTAGGAGTCCACATTAATGACGGACTAACATGGAAAAAATAATTTGGTGCTGTCACGACTAGAACTTTGAGCTTCATACATACGAGGTGGAAGGGACACCGACGCGAAAACGGTTACCACGTATTCAGTACAACATTTGGAGCCTTCTCACATAGAAGTTTTTCATCGGTATTTAAAAAAAAAACACCTGTTCCATACATTTTGATCGTGTAGGTATTGCACTTTTGTAGGAAACAGCTGTTTTTTTTTTTTAATATCAGGACTATGCCCCAACGGAGACTTTACTTACCTACATCGCCTAATAAGCACACATCTCTATTCTTGCACGAATACAACTCCCCCCACTCACTTACACACCACATCGCCACTTATCCACACCTTTTTTTCACATGGGAAATCATCAAATGACCCCCCCGTTCTGGGCGGAGCGGAAGGGAGTGTCAGACTTCTACTGACTAAAACCCATCCATGTTCCTTCTTTGCCCTTTGTGAGCCAGGGCCGCGGTACCTATCTCTTTCGAACAGTCCCGCAGCCCTGGCAGGCATCGGCAGTTGCGGACCCCTACATTTTTGCTGACATCTCTTTGAGGCGCGCGTGGAACTCGAACGCGCCGTCGACACGGCCTGTCTACATAAGACGGCCGGGCTTATCCACACTCACACATTCATTTTACACTCAACTTCTCACGTACTAATACATAATTTAAAAACTAAATTGTATTTTTTTCCCTTCTGAAGGTAAATCAACACAGTTCACTCATACATATATCAAATGGAACCTCATTGCAAAACACTGTCTCTTAAGATACAGTGTTTAATCTGCAATGGACAGATTTCTGCAGCATCCAAATGTATAATGTAAATGTTCTCTACCATTAATTCAAAAATTGTACATTTTAAGTACAATTATTTGTATTTTTGAAAACTGAAGATGTTTATTATTTCCTTTATTTCTATGCAAATCAATTATATTTTTCAATATTCCTTACAAAAATATATTTATTATTACTATATATTGTCTACAACATTAATTTTAGTATATGCGAAACCTGAATATAGTTTGTTCAGAATAAGTAACTGAATCGATTCCAATAATTTATAAACCATGTTACATTTTCTCCCAAAAATATTTAAAAAAGGTTACAAGTTGGACACCGAGCGACACTAAGTACCTATCGCAATAATTTAGGTACCTACTGCCAAATTATTATTATTAATGAGCTCAAGACGATGCTGGAGGCGCGCACGCGGGCGCGCCGCGTGGTGACCACGTTTTTGTGCGGACAGCCAGGTAACAGAACAAGCTTATAACTTTGTGATTTTTCATGATACAGTTTTGAAATTTTGTACATAGATTCTTTACATAAACATACTAGACACGTGTTTCAGGTTTCGCATATACTAAAACTAATGTTGTATATTTCCTGTGTGTTATGTGATAAGTTGAATTGACCTTACCGCTTCAAATGTTTGTCTTTACATGTGGCATGAACGTAGTAGGCATTACTGCTGAGCTTTTAGATGTGATGTTTGGTCTTAAGAGGGAACAGGAGCTGCGACTCTCCATACTAATTGATTCCCCTTTTTTCTTCCTCTAGAGAACCATCATTTATTTTTCATAAAAAACAAGGTCTACTGTAGACACGTCCCTGTAATTTTTTTTTTCAACAAATAATAAAGAAAATATGACCCTAAAAAATACATAAAATACTCTTTCTTAAAATTATAATGTCAAAAATAATTGAAACGGCTCTGCTTTCAAGGAGAAATAACCCTCTTTTTGGGCTTAACCGCAGTCGGGTAAAAATTAACTTTTGTAATATAATCGGTCTGAGCTGGAGCTGTCCCTATCACACTCTAAGGCGGCAGGCCATGTATTTTCATGGGCTTCGGAATGCGCCACCGTCGGGATCCAAAGAAGGAACATGGATGGGTTTTAGTCAGTAGAAGTCTGACACTCCCTTCCGCGCTGATTGGTAACTTACTTACCTACATAATTAAACGCAATCAAGGAACACTAAAGCGCTGGTCACACATTTCCGGATTCTTATCCTTGCCGTATTCCGTCAAGGACGGGGAAAAATCGGTTACATACGATTTGTACGAACTTCACACAGGCCCGTATCAGGCGCATCCGGGCTGTCAGTGTCACGGAGCAGGCTCTGACGCACGGACGCTCTGACAGTGCTATCCGATTTTTATCCACGTGACCGACATTGTGTGCAAGAGCAATATGATTAAAGATACTGTTTTAAACTTTCACGGTTTACAACTAAACTTATACTGTCACTTACGGGATATCTTCCGTGGTTGTTCATTATTTTGAGCTCCCGATATTTCGGCGCTGTTTTAAGCAACCCGCGATGGCGCTTATAGTAAGTTTATGATTGAAGATAGGTTGATAGAACTTCTACGACAGAATAATTTCATTTATGAACTTTCTAATCCTCATTATTTGAATTGTAAAAAGAAAAATATTTACCGATAGTTTTCTAGGTAATGAAAAACGGATGAATGAAAGGCATTTGTATGTGGTTGAGATGAGAATGCTAAGGGGGATGTGTGGTTTTACGCCAATGGATAAAATAAGAAATGAGTATATTACGTTACAAGTCTAAATAATAATGTTAGTTACCATGATAGTTTAAAATCTTATAGTTCAGTTTGATAGTAAAAAACAGTTGATTGGGATCCTAATCCTGAAAAAACTCAACTGTTTTTTCATAAAATGTATACTTAACTGCTGTTTTTTGGTATTGTCCACCAAATAAAGCAATTTCAGTATGTAAAAAAAAAAATATAATAGGAAGTCTGAAAGTGGCGCCGGTGACTGAAAAGTTGTGTGGTATTCGGTTGTCGTGGTATGGGCACGTGGAGCGGAGGAATGAGGAAAATGTCGTGAGTAAAGTTTTAAGTATGAATGTGGTTGGGTATATGAGTAGAGGAAGTCCAAAGAAACGATGGACTGTGTATAGGATGATATGGCAAGAAAAGAGGTGACTGATGCGATGACCAGTAATAGAGACAGCAGTATGGACGAAGAAAGACATGCTGCGCCGACCCCAAATGAAGAGAAGTTAAGAGTGAACACGGGTGACGGAGGGCACGTCCCTGACGGAGACACTGAAACGAACAACTCGGAACTCGGATAGCCCAGTACCGGAAATGTGTGAGCAGCGTTTAAGAGGGAAGAGTGCCTGCGAGCGCGGAAGGGAGTGTCAGACTTCTACTGACTAAAACCCATCCATGTTCCTTCTTTGGATCCCGACGGTGGCGCATTCCGAAGCCCATGAAAATACATGGCCTGCCGCCTTAGAGTGCGATAGGGACAGCTCCAGCTCAGACCGATTATATTACAAAAGTTAATTTTTACCCGACTGCGGTTAAGCCCAAAAAGAGGGTTATTTCTCCTTGAAAGCAGAGCCGTTTCAATTATTTTTGACATTATAATTTTAAGAAAGAGTATTTTATGTATTTTTTAGGGTCATATTTTCTTTATTATTTGTTGAAAAAAAAAATTACAGGGACGTGTCTACAGTAGACCTTGTTTTTTATGAAAAATAAATGATGGTTCTCTAGAGGAAGAAAAAAGGGGAATCAATTAGTATGGAGAGTCGCAGCTCCTGTTCCCTCTTAAGACCAAACATCACATCTAAAAGCTCAGCAGTAATGCCTACTACGTTCATGCCACATAATAGTAAAGACAAACATTTGAAGCGGTAAGGTCAATTCAACTTATCACATAACACACAGGAAATATACAACATTAGTTTTAGTATATGCGAAACCTGAAACACGTGTCTAGTATGTTTATGTAAAGAATCTATGTACAAAATTTCAAAACTGTATCATGAAAAATCACAAAGTTATAAGCTTGTTCTGTTACCTGGCTGTCCGCACAAAAACGTGGTCACCACGCGGCGCGCCCGCGTGCGCGCCTCCAGCATCGTCTTGAGCTCATTAATAATAATAATTTGGCAGTAGGTACCTAAATTATTGCGATAGGTACTTAGTGTCGCTCGGTGTCCAACTTGTAACCTTTTTTAAATATTTTTGGGAGAAAATGTAACATGGTTTATAAATTATTGGAATCGATTCAGTTACTTATTCTGAACAAACTATATTCAGGTTTCGCATATACTAAAATTAATGTTGTAGACAATATATAGTAATAATAAATATATTTTTGTAAGGAATATTGAAAAATATAATTGATTTGCATAGAAATAAAGGAAATAATAAACATCTTCAGTTTTCAAAAATACAAATAATTGTACTTAAAATGTACAATTTTTGAATTAATGGTAGAGAACATTTACATTATACATTTGGATGCTGCAGAAATCTGTCCATTGCAGATTAAACACTGTATCTTAAGAGACAGTGTTTTGCAATGAGGTTCCATTTGATATATGTATGAGTGAACTGTGTTGATTTACCTTCAGAAGGGAAAAAAATACAATTTAGTTTTTAAATTATGTATTAGTACGTGAGAAGTTGAGTGTAAAATGAATGTGTGAGTGTGGATAAGCCCGGCCGTCTTATGTAGACAGGCCGTGTCGACGGCGCGTTCGAGTTCCACGCGCGCCTCAAAGAGATGTCAGCAAAAATGTAGGGGTCCGCAACTGCCGATGCCTGCCAGGGCTGCGGGACTGTTCGAAAGAGATAGGTACCGCGGCCCTGGCACACAAAGGGCAAAGAAGGAACATGGATGGGTTTTAGTCAGTAGAAGTCTGACACTCCCTTCCGCTCCGCCCAGAACGGGGGGGTCATTTGATGATTTCCCATGTGAAAAAAAGGTGTGGATAAGTGGCGATGTGGTGTGTAAGTGAGTGGGGGGAGTTGTATTCGTGCAAGAATAGAGATGTGTGCTTATTAGGCGATGTAGGTAAGTAAAGTCTCCGTTGGGGCATAGTCCTGATATTAAAAAAAAAAACAGCTGTTTCCTACAAAAGTGCAATACCTACACGATCAAAATGTATGGAACAGGTGTTTTTTTTTTAAATACCGATGAAAAACTTCTATGTGAGAAGACTCCAAATGTTGTACTGAATACGTGGTAACCGTTTTCGCGTCGGTGTCCCTTCCACCTCGTATGTATGAAGCTCAAAGTTCTAGTCGTGACAGCACCAAATTATTTTTTCCATGTTAGTCCGTCATTAATGTGGACTCCTAAGTACTTTACGTTGTCACTTCTAGTTAGTGCTGGACAACGGCATTGTGCTGATCGGTTACAGTAATTCAGAAACTGTGACAGTGCGGTCTTTCGCCTTATTGCAAATAGGCTGTAGCAGGTTTTGTTTATGTTTAAGGATAGAAGATTAAAATTAAGCCATTTCATTATTTCCGCTACTACCGACTCTGCTATAGATTTGATAATATTCCAGAACTACGATCGCGGTGTCATCAAGTATTTGGGAGGTTCATTTTGCAAAGGTCGTTGACGTAAATTTCAAATAAGGTGGGGCCCAGTATGCTGCCTTGAGGGACGCCGAAAGTAACAAACTCCTCATCACTGAGGTGGGTATCAATTTTAACTCTCTGGGTGCGATTCTTGATAAACTGTGAATATTTTAAATGACACGCCACGTACACCTAAGTGTTCTAATTTTGAGGTAAGGATGGGAACAGAAACTGTGTCAAATACCTTAGAATGATCTAGGAATACTTAACATTGTGTCTTCTTGTCCAGATATTTAGCTTCTTGTGTCAAACCCAGCACCGCATCTTCTGTTGAAATACCAGCTCGGAAGCCATACTGGTTGTCTGCTATAATTTTGTTTTTCTAAAAATATAATTATGGATACAGATTCTGCTCCCTCCCTTGCGTATAGGAGGGACTATCGCTTTTTTAAGAGCGTCCGGGAACAAAAATTGTAGACTGTAGTTCTATATGAAGGTAAGTGGCGGTATCAGTACGTGGCGACAGTTTTTCAATAAAATAGGCGATATACCGTCCCATCCAATAGCTCAGTCATTCCGTAACAGTAGGATAAGGGACTCTGTTTCAGTTTCACCTACTTCTAAGAACGCAAGAGAATTTACAGTGGAGGAGTTTATACTATTTAGATGAGACTGATCGTTGATGTGATGTGGTGTGGTGTTGTGATATAATGTCATTAGCCAGCTTTTTTCCTACATTACTAAAACAATTGCAGACCTCATTTACGGAAGACTTAGGCTTTGACTCATACATATATATATATATATATACTACACAAATAAATAAAATTGAAGTGACTGTTTGTAATTTCAAAATAATAGATTTTTACTGAATGCATATGAAAATATATACAGCTGGACCGATTTTGACCGGACTTTTACTCGCAGATAGCTGATAGTATAACGGGTAACTTAGGCTTACTTTTATTTTACAAAAAGACAAGGGTTCCGTGCAAAAAAATAAAACCCTTGAAATTGTTAACAACATCCGATCCAAACAGGGAAGTATATTTTTTCATAAGAATCTCACGCATGCGAAGGTCGCAGGGTACAGATAACACAAAGCGTAATAGCAGACTTGAGCACATCATCTACGCATGCGCCCATATAATGTGATAATAGACACTGGTGTACATTAAGGTCAGCAGATGCTCTAAGAGATGCAGAGTGATACCTTGGTTGACTCTTTGCGGAGTCGTCGTACTTAGAGCTGCTAGCTGGAGACAAATCAACAAATAATTACAATCGCGGGCGCTGCGTATACATTTATACTTTGTGGGTCATATTTCGGTATGTAAAATAAAATTAGCCTGTGATAATTCCGAAACCATTTCGAGAATTTAGGTTTCTAAACCTTATTTCCTATTTTGAGCTCTTAAAATTATAAAATGGAGTTTTTTTCAATAAAAATACTTGATTTTAATTTTACCTCCATATGACGTCACACGTTGGGCTGATTGAGGCTACTAAATGTCATCTGACAAGTGTTAAGTTTGAAGTTTCTATTATAAAGCAATAAACGTCAAATTTAGGTATTCTGTTCTTGTAATATACGTGGCAAAGACATCGAACTCCTCAGCTTCATCTCTGACGGCATCACGAAAAGAAGTTTGGAAATAAATGGGAAATTATTAATGGGACGAATAAAAATTCAATTGGCGACTAATATACCGAATGGGTGACTAATATTCCAAGTAAGTAACTATTAATCCGGTCATTGCGGCATGGAGAACATAGGAAGCAAGAGCGAACGAAGCGAGCTCGGGACCTGGGATGGCGGGGTCTAAACCTCGCAATCCCCTTCGTGCTAGGTTACTTTAAACCCTGCAAACAGAAATAGGAGCCCCGCGCAGAGGGGCTACGTCGACTACGCCTTATCTTCAATCTGGTGGTTAATAAGCTCGTTTTAGTTTTTTTTCTGAGTTTTAAAATATCGCACTGACCGTATTGAACAACTAGTAACTCAAATTTGTATTTTCAAGTCGCCGTTTTAAACATTTGTATTCGCCCACTTAATATTTCAGTAGCCAAGATTCAGTATTTTTGACACCTTTAATTTGATTTTATTTTCGCTCATTTAAATACTTACCCATTGAAAATTAAATATAGCTTGAAATACAAAAATATTGAAATTAGTTACTTGAAGCGACCCAATCTACAAAATAAACGTCTCTTCTTTTTCCTAGCGCTATCCCACTTTAGGTGGTGTTAGCTCTCTTAATTTTCTGACGCTGTGTCCTAGGATGTCGGGTCGGGCAGTTCTTCCTCCAATAGGAACTTCGTCATGGTAGTCCACCACGTAGCCGAAGATCGTCCTCTACCTCTCTTATGTTCGGGTAGTTGCAGTGCTTTCTTCACTACATATTCCTCGTCTCTTCGCATCACGTGACCATACCATCTGAGACGGCTCTCGGTTAGTAGCTCTTTTTTTAATTAGATGTTGTTTTAGCTATGTAGTTTTACGGCCAGCTGCCGCATCACGCCAATGTAGTGACCCTCCGGGAGAGCCTGGGTGCCGCCGTTGATCATTAGTTCCTCCGCCGCCATCCCTGCTGAGTTCTTTAACCTAAGAGTTCAGTACACTAGTGGTTTTGACTCCAGACTTGCTAGAGCAGCCATTGGTCAGGTTTTTTACGAAGTGTCCTTCTTCGGCCTTGTGGTCCGCGGGAGATATTTTATTTTTCTCCTGCCCTTTGGTTTGTGGTACTCCAGGAGTTTGCCAAACCGCCGGGATTTCCCCTATCCGCCACCTGGGGACGCGTTCTCTGGGGAATGAGGCTACCCCGAGAAATATACAAAATAAAAGTATATAAAAATACCCGAAAAAAAATTTACTTACCGAATTGAGGCAAAACTAACTCTTTGTTTGTTTCGCCATAACAATCAAGAAAAAATATGGGTACCTATGCAATAGAGAATATGCATGTAATTTTTTTCTTCGCAATGAAACTCAGGGCCCTACCACGATGGGGTGCGTTGTCAGAATTCCTCCTCGTGTGCCCGATGGCTGCCGGTCCCTTTCGATACGTCGGGAGGGAATAGCAGCTGGCGGGCCGGTGCACCCTGGGCGTGGGCAGTATCCTTCCCCGAGGAATGGGAAGAGATTCTTATTCCTTGGGGAATGTTACTGTCTATGGCTAATATTCTGACATGGGAGGAGTCCTTTTGTGGACCAAGGGGGCGTTGCTCCGCGTGACCCTCTGAAAAGCAGAGGGCACAGCGGAGGAGCAAGGGCGGGCTCGGTGAGCACTTACCCTGCCGCCGAGCAGACAGTGAAGGACGCAGTCATTCACTGTCCCCGTCGATATCGTAATCCCACCGTCGAAGTGTCGTGGATCACGTCTCGCGGCTTCGATTGGGACCGAGGGTCTTGGCTTAACCGCCCGGATCGCGAGGTAGAAAACCTCTATAAAAAGTTACCCCGAATCTCAAGCGGCGGCGCACCGCGAGGAGATGTATGGCTGACGGGTTCCTTTGGAAAATCAGTCGCTAGTGCGAACCACTGCCGGGCCTGGCTATGGCTTATCTGGGTACAGGGGGCACTGCCCAGATGGACTTTTTATTTCCCCCATGCTCGTGGGAACAGAATGGATAATACAACAACCCAAACGACGGCCGGTAACGGCGAGGGAGGGGACGGGAGGGATGCGGGGTCGGAATCCGGCGCCGCATCCAGCGGTGTGAGCGCGGGAGGCTCAGTGAGCTCCCGGCGCGAGAGGACCGGGGCCGCTGCGGAGAGCAAAGAGTTCTACCGCAAGCGGTCCAGGCCGGCAGGCGACCGAGAGTCGTCGTCGGAGGGCGAGCTGGCCTCAGCCCGTAAGATCCCGACCAGCAAGCGTGGCGGGATCCGCGGCAAGGGAAGAGGCCTCTCTGCCACCGAGAGGTCGGCGCGGCTTGCCGTGGAGGGGCGCCACCCGGGGGTGGCCGGTCAAGTAGTGGCCCGTTCGGGCTCCTCTGGCGACGAGGCGGGCGCAGTCGGCGGCTCCGATGCGGAGCGTAAGGCCGAGTTTGAGAAGGAGGTGGAGGCGGCGCTGAGGGCTGTCTCGTGTAAGCAGAAGCCCTCCACCAGGCATAAGGCCATGCCCGCGGCGATCGCCTCCATCATGGCGTCAGCGGAGGCCAGATATTCGGGGCCAACGTCTAATGAAGTTGCCAAACTGCGGGCGGAGGTCGCTCGCCTGACGGCGGCCATGGAGCTTCTCGAAGAGGCCAATAAGAAGCTCCGAGCAGATCTGGCCGGTCTGCGCGAGTCCGGCTCCCGCAAGGCGCCCCAAAAGCCAGCAGGCCAGCAGCGACCAAGCCAGCCCGTGCCCGTGCCGGCTGAGAATCAGGTCCTGAACCTGGTTCGGCAGGAGCTGGCTGCCTTCCAGGCACGGTTCTCCGTCCTGGAGGGCATCGTCCTGCGCCCCCCCCTGGCGGCAAACAGGGCGCCCCCGGGACTGAGGGCGGCCACATATGCGGCTGCTGCGGCCTCCGCACCGAGGCCGTCCGGCCGGCCCTCCGGCAGGGTTGCGTCGGACCCCGAAGGGCCGGCTCCGGCCAAGAAGGCGGCGGCCCTGAGGCAGGGCAAGGTGGCGGCCCAAAAGAAGGGCAAGGCGGCGACTGTGCCAGCGCCAGCCGCGAGACAGCCGCCACCGCCGCCCCCCCCGCCCCCTAAGCCTTCCGCGGCTGAGACCGGGTGGCAGGTGGCCGGTGAGAGGACGCGGGCGCGAAAGGCGGCTAAAAAGGCCAAGAAGCAGCAGCGGAAGCGCCAGCAAAAAGAGCGGAGCGTCGCGGCTAGGCTCAACGCCCCGAAGACCGCAGCTGTAGTGATTACACTACAGCCGGACGCGGAAAAGAGGGGCGTGAGCTACCGCGACGTGCTTGCTAAGGCGAGGGCGACGGTGGATCTCGGGGAGCTCGGGATCACCGGGGGCCTCCGCCTCAGAGTCACCGCGACAGGTGCTCGAGTGCTGGAGATCCCCGGCGAAACCCGTGGCTCGTCCGCGGACGCTCTAGCTGAAAAGCTTAGAGCGTCCCTAAATGCGGACGAGGCCCGAGTGTCCAGGCCCGTCAAATGCGCAGACCTGCGCATCCTGGGTCTGGACGACTCCGTGACCGAGGAGGAGGTGGTGGCCGCCGTCACCAGGACCGGTGGGTGCCCTGCTGAGCAGGTCAAGGCAGGCACCTTACGTCCGGACCTGTCGGGCATGCGAACCATAACGGTAAGCTGCCCTGTGACGGCGGCGAAAGCCATTGTGGAGGGCCGAAGGCTCTTGGTGGGCTGGGTGTCGGCGCAGGTTAAGCTGCTGGAGCCCAGACCTCTGAGGTGCTTCCGCTGCCATGTGGGGCACCACGTGTCGGTCCGGTGCACTTCGGAGGTGGACCGCAGTGGTCTATGCTTCCGCTGCGGCCAGCCCGGTCACATGGCCGCGGCTTGCTCCGCCGCGCCGCACTGCGCTGCATGTGCGGCAACCGGCAAGCCGGCAGATCACCGGGCAGGGAGCAAGGCCTGCGGTACACCTGCCAAGGCCAAGGCCAGGGGCAACGGAAGGCCCTCCACCACCACCACCAAAACCCCCACCGTCGCCACCACCGCAGCCGTCGCCGCCGCGGCCGCCACTGCTGCAACTTCTGCAGCGGGGCCCTCGCAGGGGGCCCGGGAGGGGGCTGAAATGGAGTGCCAATAACGGCCCCATTACGCCTTCTCCAGGCGAACATCAACCACTGCGCCTGCGCTCAAGATCTGCTGATCCAGAGCATGGCGCAGTGGTCGATTAACATCGCCGTGGTCTCTGAGCCGTACTTTGTCCCGCCCAGGGATGACTGGGTGGAGGACCTTAGCGGCTCAGTGACCATAATTGCGTCGGCCGCCGCCGGTACCCCGACCCTTGAGAGTGTCAGGAAGGGTCAGGGGTGCGTGGCAGCACGGTTCGGGGAGATCGTTGTGGTGGGAGTCTACTTCTCCCCGAACCGAACTCTCGCCGAGTTCCACAACTCCCTCAGGGAGTTGAGTGTCGTCATCGGGAGCCATTCTCTCCCCGTGCTGGTGCTCGGGGACTTCAATGCCAAGAACTTGGCTTGGGGTTCTCGTTACACGGATGTGCGGGGTAGGTAGGTGGAGGACTGGGCTCTGGAGACAGGCCTGGTCGTCCTAAATCGGGGTTCTGTCCCCACGTGCGTGCGGATGCGGGGCGAGTCGGTGGTGGACATATCGTTCTCTAGCCCCGCTCTGTCGCCGCGTGTCGTTGACTGGCGCGTCATGGAGGGGGTGGAGACCTATTCCGACCACCGGTACATCCGGTTCGACGTCTCCACCCAGACCTCAAGCGCGCCGGTCCTACAGGCCCCGAGTGGTCCGCGATGGGCGCTGAAGCAGCTGGACCGGGAGCTCCTCCTGGAAGCCTCGATCGTGCAGGCCTGGGTGTCATCACCGGCCAGGCCTGCCGACATCAACAACGAGGCGGGTTGGTTCCAGGAGGCCATGTCCGAGATTTGCGACGTGGCAATGCCCCGAGTTCGGCCAGGAAGCGCCCGACGTCAGGTGTACTGGTGGTCGCGGGAGCTGACGTCTCCACGTGAGGCGTGCGTTGCCGCGCGGCACCGGTACGCCAGGCATCGCAGGCTCCGCATCCGCCCTCCGGATGCGGCAGCCATTGAGGCGGAGCTTTACGAGGGGTACAGAGCGGCGAAGACCGCCCTCCAAGAGGCTGTCCGGCGGGCCAAGAACCTGGCCCGCGAGGAGATGCTGGAGTCTCTGAACGGAGATCCGTGGGGGCGCCCTTACAAGATGGTGCGGGACAAACTCCGCACCCGGGCCCCCCCGCTGACGCAGAGTCTCCGGCCTGAGCTCGTGGAGGACGTGGTGAGCGCTCTGTTCCCTTCGCGAGGGAGGCATCCTCCCCCGCCTATGGCTCCGCCGCCGCTTGCGGTGCCGGAAGCGGACCACACCGATGACGACGTTCCGGAGGTGACTGGGGTAGACCTGAGAGTGGCGGTACGCAGGCTGAAGGCCAGAAATACCGCCCCGGGACCCGATGGCTTGCCTGGCAAAGCCTGGGTCCTGGCCTGTGAGGCTCTCGGGCCCCGACTGGAAGGGCTCCTAAGCGCATGCTTGGAGAGAGGCCAGTTCCCGCTTCGTTGGAAGACGGGGAAGCTGGTCCTCATCCGGAAGCCAGGGCGCCCTGCGGACTCTCCGTCCGCATACCGGCCCATCGTGTTGCTCGACGAGGTGGGCAAGCTCTTTGAAAGAGTTATTGCTAACCGCCTCGCCGGGCACCTCGCGGGAATGGGGCCGGATCTTGCGGAACACCAGTTTGGTTTCCGCAAGGGGCGCTCGACGGTGGACGCCATCATGCGCGTGAGAGCCCTCACGACGGGGGACGCGGTTTCCCGGGGCGGGGTCGTCTTGGCGGTGTCTCTTGACATCGCCAACGCCTTCAACTCCATGCCCTGGAGCTGCATTGGGGAAGCACTCCGGTATCACCGGGTGCCAACCTACCTTCGTCGTGTGGTCGGGGATTATCTGACGGATAGGGCCGTCACGTACCCCGGTCGGAGCGGAGAATGGAACCGGCGAGAGATGTCGTGCGGTGTTCCACAGGGATCGGTTCTGGGGCCGGCCTTGTGGAACATCGGTTACGACTGGGTGCTGCGCGCCGACCTCCCTAGCGGCGTCAGCGTAGTCTGCTACGCTGACGACACGCTGGTACTGGCACAAGGGAGGTCACACGAGGCGGCGGCCGAAAACATGACACGCGGGGTTGCGATAGTCGTGGAGAGGATCCGGCAATTGGGTCTCGAGGTGGCATTGCACAAGTCCGAGGCTATGTGTTTTCATGGGCCTCGGAATGCGCCACCGTCGGGATCCCTACTGACGGCAGGAGGGGTTTCCATCGGCGTCGGGTCGACGCTGAAGTACCTGGGACTCGTCCTTGACAGCCGGTGGAACTTCGTGGAGCATTTCCGACGTTTGGCCCCCAAACTGGAACGGACCGGGGCTGCCTTCAAGCGGCTCCTGCCCAACCTGGGGGGTCCAAACGCCTCCTGCCGGAGGCTCTACGCGGGGGTCGTGCGGTCCATGGCCCTTTACGGGGCCCCAGTGTGGGCGCGTTCTCTGAGGCGGCAAGCCGCCCGCTACTTGAACGCGCCCCAAAAGGGGATAGCCCTAAGGCTAGTCCGGGGGTACCGCACGATCTCCGGTGAGGCGGCGAGCCTCCTTGCCGGATTGCCGCCATGGGATCTGGAGGCGATAGTCCTCGCGCGCCTTCACGAATGGCGCGCGGAGGCACTACGTCGGGGGGAAACTCCGCTGCCGCGGCAAATCGCCGCTCAACGGACAGACCTCCGGAGCGATCTCATGGTGACATGGAGAGAGCGACTGTCGCAACCCCGTGCAGGGCACGCCACCATAGTGGCGATAAGTCCCCTCTTTGAGGAGTGGCTAGAGAGGCGCCACGGCGCCCTCACCTTCCGCCTGACGCAGGTCCTCACCGGACACGGTTGTTTCGGGAGGTTCCTGCACCGAATCGGGCGGGTGGAAACGCCCGGGTGTTTCCATTGTGAGGATCGTCCGGAGGACACGGTGCAGCACACTGTGGAGGTCTGCCCCGCTTGGGCGGAGCAGCGCCGTGTCCTCGTAGTGGCGATCGGCGGCGGCGACCTCTCGCGCCCGGCCCTGGTTCAAGCCATGGTCCGGAGCGAGAGGGAATGGGAAGCCGTCACCTCCTTCTGCGAAGCAGTCACGCTGGTGAAGGAGGTGGCGGAACGTGAGAGGGAAAGAGCCTCACGTCCCAGCCGCCGCGGGAGACGCCCTGGGCGTCGGGGGTCACGTGGTGGCCCCCGGCCACCGTAGGCGCGGGCCTGTGGATGGCGAGTTATGGGCTAGCTCGCCGTCCAGCCGTCTTATGACGACAGGCCGTGTCGACGGCGCGTTCGTGTTCCACGCGCGCCTCAAAGAGATGTCAGCAACCACGTAGGGGACCCCTACGTGGTTGCACGGGCCGATGCCTGCCAGGGCTGCGGGACTGTTCGAAAGAGATACCGCGGCCCTGGAACACAAAGGGCAAAGAAGGAACATGGATGGGTTTTAGTCAGTACAAGTCTGACACTCCCTCCCGCTCTGCCCAGAGCGGGGGGGGTCATTTGATGATTTCCCATCCCAAAAAAAAAAAAAAAAAAAAAAAAAGGGCCCTACCACGATGTCTCAAAGCAGTCCTATTTTAACCTTACTTTTGACATAATAACAAAAGTTCTAACGATCACATGACCTAATTTCATATATATATTTTTTTTTTGTATAACGATGAAATGATATAATGAATTATTGATATAATTTCAGTTTACCTAATTTTATATGGTTTAATAAACATTTTCTTTAATGCACATTTGAACTAATATTCAGTTAGTATAACATTTAGTTAGTATAATATTCAAATTCTATAGTAACGTTTAATATAATTTTGAAATAAGGATAGTCAACCTTAACATAGTATTTTGTCTTCACTTATAACATTGTTGTATGAATAAATAACTACGAATTAATATGTTTTTTTGTTCTTTCATATTCACCTCATATATACCTGCGTCAGATCCCCTCTATGCTTGGTGAATCATTTGGGTTAGATGAGGTTATAACAGTATGATGTTTTCTGATATTTACTTATTCACTACAGCATTTGGGCAGAAAATGAGTAAATATGAAAATTAGGTCAACTGAACGTTATATAAAAAGAGCAATATTTTATTATTTTTATTGAAAATTATATGAGATGAACGTTATACTAAATGTTATTAGAGCAAAAGAAGTTAATATGAAATGTAATATTAGATCACATGAAATTAGGTTATTTGTTTTTATAGCATATGAAAATTATATCATGTGAACGTTATTTCAAGTGATAATATAGTATCTGTTATTATGGCATATTTCACACACCCCCTTAAAACAAGCTTATTGTATTCCTGCTAAAATTAGCAGTTTTGATGACGTCACCTCAAATAGTTAATTCAATTGGTACCACGACAAGCATTTTGACAACCAGCAATAATGTTTTTACGTCAAATAGCAGGAATGTTTGACAGTCTAAAAAAGTTGCTCCGGACCGACGGATATATTATTGTTCTGCAAATCATAATTAAAAACTGCATTGCCGTGTCATATAAGGTGCGATAAACGTATCTATTTATGTGTGAGGGGTGTACTAAACACCTCTGCTCAATCCTTCGGCGGGTACAGGCGTGATGTTATGTTATCGAAAACTAGTCGACTGTAATGGCGATTTCAATGCATCATCATCATCATCATCATAATATCAGCAAAAGACGACTACTAACTCCCTCACATCGAACGGTTTAGTGTTTCTCGCATTCAGCCACGTTCGCCAGATCATCAGTTTTAGTACATGCATGGGTATTATGTATGGATAATTCATTTTTTGTATGATTTTAGATGGAAAATAAATGTAATATTAAAGTTTTTGAAGTGGTAACGCCGATGGCAGTGGTACACGAAAGTGGCGGCACTTGAGGCTTATAAAATGAATGTGGCCTTATAATAAGACTTAATGTACGCAATGGATGGATATTCAAAGATGAAGAGCACAAAAAGGAGCTCATCATAACTATGCCGAATAACATTGTGTGTGATAAACTGATACCTACCTATAACCATTTGTATCGACGTCCTAAACAATCTTGTGTAAATTGTACTGTGCTATAGATTACCTATAACTTGAATTGCTGGAGAGTCAAACTTTTACCATTAAACCTGTGTTATTGTTTGTGTGCTTGAACATGACGGTGCTGAATAACATTGAAAACGAATTACACCATTAGCACCTCCTTGACTATAATGACACGTGTGCGACTCTGTATTGTATTGTTGTTATAGATTATATACAGTGCTACTGAGAATCAATATATTTTTACCATTTGGGGTGTCCGCTAAAACTCCCGCGAGTGTACGCTGTCAAAATATCCTTAGAACACCGGCCACAAGCGCTCAGCGCCCACGCGTTTTGTCGCTGCTCATACTTCTTCAATCCTGCCTGACACGCGAGCGTACACCTAAACCCGTACCTGCGCGTGTTTCAGTAGTCATCTTTAAATCTTTTGAACATTATTTGTCATCCTCAAATCATCCACAACTTCTTACACACAGTCATCCATTCTACTAGACCTACAAGTATTAAATAAAACTATTATTGCTAATATTGGTTTATAATCAGAATGCTTTATTATACAGTTTGAAATACTCGAAGACTAGTCCATACTCGAATTTCCTGAGATTTTTTCAACGAGCTCCATACTTACTCTATCCATAGAGTGGTTTCTAAAACGCATCGATGCTGCATTAATGATATACGTCCCATTTGTTGCTCTTTAGTTCGTACTTTCACGTTAAGTTTTTGTTTTCAAGCCAACTTCACAATTAAATAAGGATAAGACCAATACAAATTGTGGATGAGACCGCATCTTCATAAGGAGCGGTAGTTAGTAGCATATTGACGTCCATCATATAAAAGAATAATCAAATTTTTGAAAAAGTCTCTTTGTCACAATCACAGCACATAAGAAAAGTAAACACTATTTATTTAATTTACGGTTTAAACATAATCAGATAATTAATTTTTGTTGATAACCACTGACAAGTATTATGACATAATGTACTGACATGGATACCACTTTACCTAGGAAAAGATAATGATACCAGCCAGTTACAAAAATTCTGTTCCGATTCCTATCATGTTACATTAAGGACACAACCTCCTTTTAAACTTACTACTTACTGCGTACAGAAAAATCCTCAAAGATTTTGATTTTTATGAAAACTATGCTTAGAAATGAAATTTTGTTACGTAATCATTTTTTATATGTTAATTACAGTTATATTTTGCTCCAAGACTATGACTTCACAAAACGATTCGGACCGTTTATTTGAGAAAGAGACAGCGCTATAAGTTTTTATTGCTAGTTGTTTCTTTCATGCTATAGCAGGGAATAGACAAATCTTATAAATCGTTCGTTCTTTCCCCGCACTACGCAGGAGTAAAACAATATTGATTTGTAGAGGTCATGGTACCAAACAAAGTAATATTATTATAAGCCTGAAACAAAACGTTCCTGCAATAAGATTGTTTTGGTAAAGGTCATGGTGGGGCCCTGTACTATCATCCCAAGAAAAAAATTTAAAAAAACAATATTAAACTCCTACAATTTTCTATGACAGTTCAAACGTTCCTTACTGTCGCGGCCATGCATGTCATGTTATGTGACGTCGTTTACCTCTATCTGCCTTGTTTATATCAATATGTTTGCCCTTAATAGGAGCATTTTACTATGTATGTGCTTTTTTTAAACAATATTATAATAAAATTTTTGTGAAATTTTAAGTACTTTTCAAATGAAAGCGTTTCTTTGACACATAGTTTTTGACGTCACTAACGGCACTGTCGAGGACGATGCGTTTTGAGTTTGCGTTCCGTTTCACCAAAACACGCTACATAAAATAATAAATTGTAAAAAATAAATTGTGTATTAGAAAATTAAACAAGTGTACCACAATGTTTGTTACAATAATGTTTTTTTGTTTATGGGCCAATACAAGGCATTTTTAAGAAATTAAAAAAGTTTTGTATTTTTTGCATATTCCCTATTAACGTAGTACATACCTTAATCTTAGCATATACATATGTCGGATATGTCAGGATTTACTCCGTTAGGCTCGTACACCATGGATGATGGGTTTCGTGCTATGAAAACACGCTTGGTGCGATATACTGTTTCCAGCAAACTAACGAGTTACTTGAGATTACAACTTAACACATTAACACGGGGCACAATGAATCGGGTACAGTTCCAAGATGTCTCAACTCCTCCGCGATCAGACATTGACTGTCGCCCTCGCCTCCAGTTGAACATCAGGGCTCTGTAGAAACACGCTGTGGTGTGGGTAGACTCGTAAGTAGGTCACGACATGTCACCAGTGCCCACTGGCGTGTTTGCCGATTCATTTTATGTCCGTACTAACGAACGGATCCTACACATATATTATGCACAAAGAGTTCAACATAACTCTACAAACTTGCATAACAACCTTTATTTTTAAATTACAAAGGTTTGTTTGTTTTCAATGTGTCAGAATGATTTGTTACTTCAAACAGCAATGCACAGCAAAAATACATTTGCAGTTTTGCAGACATTTTTTCAATTGGCAGTATCAAATATTTACTTAAAATAAATTGTTATATTGTGTAAAGATGAGGGTAAGCATCTTTACACAATATAACAATTTATTTTTCGCAATCGCTTTGGTTTATATTCAAGCTTGTAAGGAGTCATCCATAAATTGATAGCGTTCGACGAAGTATGACAAGGGGTGGGAGGGATCCTAAATTTCGTGACGTCACATTACAAAATCTAATATACAGGGTGTAAGGGACAGCCCTCCGCAGACTGATGGGGTGAATTCAGTATATCATACTAAGATGACCGGTATTTCAGGAATATTATGGGAAACCAATAAAACGCACGTAGCGAATGGCAAGCGCGACGACGAGTTCGACGAACTCTGTAGCTAGGCAGCAAGTGAACAGCTGATTTCACGCGTCGTTCGGAGTATTTCAACATCATTGTTTGGTTTTTATTAGACGTATTATTTACATAAAAAATGCAGTGCTGCGTACAGAGAATGTAATGTTACATTGAAATAAAGGAAAAGTAACTTAAACAACGAAAAAAAAATGATTCAAATTAAGGACCTGAATGCACCCTGTCAGTTTGTAGAGGGCTGTCCCTTACACACTGTATCTAAGTATTGAAACACGAAATCTGAACTATTAACCAAAAGTACAATTATTTTTTTATTATTATTTTAATCGCTTAGTTTAGATAGTTTCAAATTTGAGAGACAATGAAGACCACATTTGCTGAAGTGGCAGAGAACAATATTGTGTTGAAGTACATACCTTCATCAATCCCGCGCCACTCAGGATTCTGAGAGGAAGCGCTTGGGCCTGGTTGGGCTCTGAAGTAGTCTGGTTCACTTCGTTCTCTGATGGCTACCGCATTGTATCCTACTGCCACGGGCGGCGCGCTTAAATGTGAATTATAAAACCCGTGAGACCCACTTGTCTATTACAAATAAATAAAATTGAAGTGTCTGTTTGTAATTTCAAAATAACAGCTTTCTACTCAATGTTATATGGGTTCTTCCAATAAAACATTGCAGTCTTGAATATTTAATCGTCTTTTATTTCTGAAACAACGTCTTCGTGATCGTTAGCTATTCTTACATGGCGTCGTTCCAATGCCTTCTCTCTTCCCTCGTCTATCACTGTCTCCCTCACACACATCACTCTTTCCCTTACTTCCATTTACGTTCCATTTCCCACACTTATGAAAGTATACACGGTACTTTTAGCAAAAAAAAAAACAATATTTTTAATTTTTGTTTGTGGCTGTTACCGATTTTGACGGTACTCTTACCGGCAGATAGCTTATGTTATAAGGCGTAACTTAGGATTTTATTTTAGAAAAAGAATTAGAGTTTCATGCACAAAAAGTTACGCCTTATAACATCAGCTATTTGCCGGTAAAAGTCCCGTCAAAATCGTTTCAGCCGTTTTGGAGATTAGCCGTTTGAATCGGATGTTGTTAACAATTTCAAGGGTTTTAATTATTTGCACGGAACCCTAACTATTTTTCTGAAATAAAAGTAGCCTTATAACATCAGCTATCTGCCAATTAAAGTCCCGTCACAATCGGTCCAGCCGTTGCGGAGATTAGCCGCAACAAACAGACAGACGGACAAAAATTTTAAAAAAATGAGTTTTTGTTATAATAATAAAAGTATCAGTTACCACTTTTTAAGGTTCTGACATAATCTTGGATGTTAATCATTACACTTAACAAAACTTTTTTGCAAAAAAAATAACCGACCTCCTTAAAAAAACACAAAAAAGTGAAAAAATATTTTTACTTTCGGAAGTCGGTGACTTTTGTTTGTTTCATTGACTTTTTTGCCACTGACTTTTTTAGTAGTGGTATCTCACACAAATCCTTGACAAGTATCAATGGGCATTGTCCAAAAAATATTAACTGTATAATTGTATATTTTAATTGTTTTTAGTTAAAATTTAATATTTTAAGAAATTTGTTTGAAAGTTTATGAAATTCAATGGCTAGTTTATTTTCCATATAATTTTTAAAGCTTTAGGGCTAAAATCGTAAAGCGGTTCACAGAATACATCTGCCTACTAAGTTTCAACTGTGTAGTCCTACTAGTTTCGGAATAAAGTGGCTGTGACATACAGACGGACGGACGGACGGACGGACGGACGGATGGACGGACGGACGGACGGACGGACGGACGGACGGACGGACAGACGGACGGACGGACGGACAGACAGACAGACGGACGGACGGACAGACAGACAGACGGATGGATGGATGGACGGACGGGCCGACTGACAGACGGACGGAAGGAAGGACGGACGGCAGGACGGACAGACGGACGGACCGACGGACAGACGGATAGACAGACGGACGGATGGACAAAACTCTAACTCATTAATCATTATAAATGGGAAAGTGAGTATGTTTAAATGTGCGGATTGTGTTGTTTGTCACACGGGTAGATCTGGGTCAGGACAAAGGACATTTTTTTTGGTATATGAAGAAAGACTTACCATGATTTTGGAAGGGGTGGTGGTGGAACATTAAAATTAACTGTAAGCTCCTCTGCTGATGCTTCTGAAAGATGCGCTGATGCAGTCGTTGGGATAGAACATACTTTACTTTGTTCTCTGGCGGCTTCGGCAGTGTATTCTTCTGCCACCGCCGGGGTGCTTAAAAGTGAATATTAATAAACCAGTGAGACTCATTTGTAATATAATAAAAGTAGCCGTTACCACTTTTGAGGGTTCTGACATGATGTTGGATGTTAATCATTACACTTAAAAAAACGTTTTGCAAAAAAATGACCAACCTAAAAAAAACACTAAAAAGTGAAAAAAATAACTTTACTATCGGAAGTCGGTGACTTTTGTTCGTCCCTAAGCGAAGTTAATAAAATTGATATGGGACCCCCGCGCAAGCTTCCTCTACCAAATGAAAAAAGAATCACTTAAATCGAACCAGTAATCAAGGAGTAATCGGTGAACACAAATGAAAACAAATACAACGCTGGTGGAATACATAACCTCCTCTTTTTTAGAAGTCGATTCAAAAGCGCAACATAACACTACCATGCAGCTGCAGTTGATGGAAAATCAGATCTCAATATTCATGTTGCAAAGTTCGATATTGCCATAACACTAAATGCCGGGAACAAGGAAAGTGGCAAAAATCCTAACTCATATTATAAATGGGAAAGTGAGTATGTTTAAATTTGCGGATTATGTTGTTTGTGACACGGATAGATCTGGGTCAGGAGAAAGGACTCTTTATTTTGGTATAAAAATAAAGACTTACCTTGATATTGGGGGGGATGGTGGTGCTGGAACATAACATTTAACTGTATGCTGCTCTGCTGAAATATCAACAAATATATTATTTTAAGCTAAAATAAAGGGTGTAACAAGACCTTAACGAAGCGGAAAGGCACTTGTTCTCCCCGTCATTACGATCACTTCTAGTTAGGGAGATATTTGGGGTCGAATTATTTTTTTAAATACATGTTTTTAATGTAAGACTTTTACTTTAAACACCTCCACGACTCCCATATGTTTTGGTTGCGTTACATTGAGTCCTACCGTAAAACGTGATTTTTGACCCCAAAAAAGAAAGTCGTTTCCCAGCAATAATTTCTGCGTAAAGTTACTTAGTTTTATGTACATAATGCTTGGTTAACGGCTTCGTGAAGGGTCCGTTTACACCCTGTGTTAAACAAGTTTTGTGAACAGGTCAAATTAAATGGTGAGAGTGTATTACCTTCAGACAGTGGTGGCGGGGGTGAAGGTTGCAGTACACTAAATTCTTTTAAATGGGTTCTGGTATAGAGTGGTAAATATCCAGTCCTGTAGAAATGTTCTTGTTCGAATACTGTTGCGTGAACGAATTTACAATTAGGAAGAAGACATACTGAATTCTGGAAACGTCGACAAAATGTGTAAATTCCCGGCAACTGGGAGAGAATTATTTCATGTTCATATTTGCATCTTTCTCCCAATCTGCAAAGGCCACGAACATAACTTCTGCACATCGTTAAAGTAGGCTGCTCCTCAGATTTTTCTTCCTGGTTGAACTCTGTTAAACTTTCAGTGGACCCGAATTTATTTTTGTTGTCTTTAATGTCATCTTCTGCCACCGCCGGGGTGCTTAAAAGTGAATATTAATATAAAAGTAAAAGTAATAATAAAAGTAGTAGTGTTTAATACTAAAGTATCAGTTACCACTTTCTATGGTTGACATGATGTTGGATGTTAATCATTTCACTAAAAAGTGAAAAAAGTAACTTTACTTTCGGAAGTCAGTGACTTTTGTTTGTTTCATTGACTTTTTTGCCACCGATTTTCATCAATGGGCATTGTGCAAAAAATCTAAACTGTATATTAATTTTTTTTTTTTTTAGTTAAACTGTAGTATTTTAAGAAATCAATTAAATATTTTTTTAAATTCAATGGCTAGTTTAACTTATATTTAATTTTAAAGTATAAACTTAAAAAATGGCGTCAAAAAACTCCTCCTCAACGTAGTCAACTGGTAATGTACCCAAAAGACTGGCGGCGTTGCCACGTTGTATGGCAACGCTAAGCCTTTGGCCAAGGTAAAAGCCAGCCCTTGGGTCACGGGAAGAGTCAACTAAACAAAGTATTAGGGCTGATTATCGTAATCACTGGAAAAGATTCCTTTGCTCATTCAACGATTTAATACGTGAGTGACATGGAGTGACACTCTTATCACAGTTTGTTTTTTAATGGCATCCACATGAAGCTAAGGGCTCGTTCAGACTCGCGAGAACCGCGCTTTTTCAAATCGTGCGCGATTGCAAATCGTGCTGTTTGGAACCGCAAAAGCTTATTTTCACTATATTCCTTCTTGACATGGCGACATTGAAGGTCAAATAAAGGGTTAACCTTTATTTGACCTTTTACATTTCTTCAAAAACATAATTAGTAGGAAGTATTTTTTTTTAACAAGAAATTAATAATTAGAGACCTTATTCCTCTAAATGGTTTTGTAAATAGCACCATTTTTGAAAAATTAATAATCCTAACTTTACATTTTTTTTTTAAATCCTCACTTAAATTTGTCCTGTCCGTCTGTCTGTCTTTCCATCCGTATGTCATAGCCATTCTACTCTGAGACTGCTGGCACCTAAATACAAAAATTGTGCTAATTAAAGCTAGCTAAAGCATGTCAAGGAAGACATGCTTTTGCAATTAGCATGCATGAAAAACGGACAATCCCCATTTTACATTCTAGGTAACTAGAAAGCCCATCATCCACATAGATAGACGAAGAAGTAAAGAAGTATAAATTAATATTATAGAGGATAACCTCTATAATATTAATTTATACTTCTTCATATAGTACCCAAGCGAAGTTAATCAAATCAAATTGGTATGGCAACCCCGCGCGAGCATCCTCTATCAAATTAAGAAAGAGTCACTTAAATCGGACCAGTAATCAAGGAGTACACGGAGAACACACATGTGTAACATAGTGTACATAACATGTACACTACTACTACAACTACTATAAATAATAAATAAAAAATCAACTATTTTTAACTATTATTTAACTATACATACATAACTATAAAACTAAAATTGTACCTAGGTTGTAGTAGTGTAACAATCAAGTGACGCGGACAACCGCATTATTTTATATATACGGAGTAACAGGTTCCTCGTCGCGGCCCGCCACCCGGCCGCGCGCTGCGCGAGCGCGAGCGAGACGACATCACGCAGTCCGCAGCCAAACCTCTTGAGGCACGGACGCTGTCGCTCGGACTAATTTCTACATTTGCTTACCGTCATTGCGAAATATAAGTAATAGACAATTTACACCATTCGAATATTTTATACTAAGTATCTTGAGACTGGATTGCTTCTTCATACTGCTAAATTAAAAGTTGTAATAACTATAAGTGACTGTGATTCCCAAACTTGGGTAAGTTATGCACAATTTTGTATAAAGATTCCTAACGGCCGTTACCTACCTATTTTGTTATTATATTATCTTGTGTTAATTTGAAGGTACGAGTCCGTCTAAATTTCGTAGCTTATTCCTATCCTGTGTGTAATGCTTTGCCTTTCTTTCACTATGTTCTTAGTATAATGTTTATAACCGCCTCTGCTAGCGAACATGTATCTGCATTATAGATATAGATTCACGCTTAGAATTCTTCCCGCCTTATAAGCCCTAATTTGCCAATCTAGTTCTTGCCATGCATACCTAGCGTTTCCCGTGCACCCCTTATACCGGCAGCTTACTGATGTGGCCTTTGTCCCTAGGAATTACGTCACGGTTTTACTGACCGAAACCGTATGCTGGATCTGTCGCCTACAACACCTGAGTGGAGTGGCCGAGCTGACGGGGACTACGCCTGAAGGACGGGAGCTCGCCAGGGAAGTGTGGTAGGCTAGACAAGTGCGCAAGACCTAGGCAGAACCTTTATTTTTTTTTTTTAAATATACCTACATATTTGTTAATTCTAAACCTAGTTTTATTTCTCTCTTGTACACGCCCTATAAACGTGACAATGGCGCCCAAAAACGTGGTTTAAGGTCTTTCGTACTTGCTTTGGTCATTTTAGTGGTACTGTAAGGTGGTGGTTTTCCTAGTAGTGTTTGTCTGTTTCTCTTATTATTTTTTCAAAACCTTAAGTAATTTTGGTATTTAAATGTAATTGCATTTACTTTTGTAGTTTAATTACCTTTACTTCTATTATCTTTTATGAAAATTATAAAATTTTAAAGTTGTTTGAATCAAGTAACTTAGTGTGTTTCACCTGACTTCACCTGTTTATTATTTTATGTTTTGCTTTTTGTGTTTGTGTTCTTTAAATAAATTGTAACAGAGCGGATTTTGCTTGGCTTATGTGTATAGATAATTGTGTATAGCCTGCCCATTTTTTTTTTCTTTCTTTTCTTTTAATTAATTTTTCAATATGGCAATTCCAATTAAGTATCTGCTGCTCCAAAAGTCTGAGCTGATGTATGAGGTGGCAATCCGGGGAGAACTTCCTTCTGACAGCGTTGCTGGATTAAGACGTCAAGTCACTAAATTAACACAATTATATTCGTCCGATGACATAGTCGATTCGGTTTTTCAGTTTTTAGAGGATAGCAAAGGCTCTCAAGAGACGCTAGAGAAAGTTAAGACTAATCTTGATGCCTTAAAGCTTAATTTTGATGAACCTCTTTTTAACAGGACTAAAGCTATGTTACACCATTTAGACTATAGGCTTCAACGAATTGAAACACCGCAGGCGGCAGATGATTCAGCCAAATTGAGTAAATTAAGGAAAAGTTACGAAGGGTATTATGAAATACTTTTGAGCCTTGATAAGTCAAAGGTCAAGGACCAGAAACAGGTCGCGTCTTCAGTTACTTCTGAGGAGGAATTGCCTGTTAATTCAAATTTAGCCGGGATGAATATCGCCGTTTCATGTGATCGCGGGCTAATAGGAGATCTGAATAAATTAAAATATGACGGCAAATCTTGTGTCAGATCGTTTATACAAAAGATCGAAGAAGAGAATTCCGTATGTCTAAAAATATAACCGAAACTAAAATACTAAGTTCTGCTACCGATATTTTCACTGGAGACGCACTTCACTGGTACCGCAACATCAGGGGCAGTGTCGGTAGTTGGAACGAGGTACTGACTGCGTTGAAAGATGATTTTGATGTTCCCGACTACGACTATCGCATGGCCTCAGAAATACGTCAGCGTACACAGGGCGAGGAAGAGAACATTACGATTTATTTATCTATAATGCAAGGCATGTTCTCTAGGCTAAGCAAACCCTTAAAGGAAGACGAAAAACTAGAAATTATATTACATAATATTCGTCCTTCCTACTCTAATATTATAGCTGCTAGCCCTAATATTAAATCACTCGAAGATTTAAAATTAATTTGTAGAAATTATGAACGTATTAGGGTTCGTTCAGAATTTTTCAAGGAACCACCTTCAGTTTCAATTAATACTTTAGCTCCAGAATTTGGCTACCAGTCTTCAAAGCGTAAGTCGACGACTAATAGCCAAGGTAATTTTTACGCTCGTAAGTATGAAGGTGCTCACCAGCAGGGGTCGCACAAGGTCTCCGAAATTCAGGCTTCTGAGGCCGAAACTTCGGCTATATCCAAAGTTCCTTACTGTCACCGTTGCCGCGTTAACACGCATTCTATGAGAGACTGCACGGCTGAGCGCAAAGTTTTTTGTTTTAAGTGTGGCATGAAGGAAGTTCGTACACCGGAGTGTCCAAACTGCAAACCAAAAAACTAAAAACTGAGAATTGTAGGACGCATGCGGTTACTCATACAGATAGCTCGGACTGGACTGATTGGCTCATGTTTGTTAAAAACTTCTTTTCTAGGAAAGATATTTCTACAATTCTCAATGTTAAACCGAGTAACGACCCTAGGCCTTATGCAAAGGTGAGAATCAATAAAGATTTATTTTTATATGGTTTGTTGGATTCTGGTTCCGCCGTCACTATCCTAGGTAAGAACTCTCATGAACTATTGATAAATCTAGGTTTGATTTTATGCAACGATGAGAGGATAACTGTTACTGCAGCAGGAGGTCAGAGGATAACATCCCTTGGTTATATTCTTCTTCCCTTGACCTTCGAAAACAGGTTTTCTATTATCAAGGCGCATGTTATACCAGCGATCGAAACCGTTTTAATCCTAGGAATCGATTTTTGGAACACTTTTAACCTGTGCCCTAAGTATTTATCAGAGGAAGAAAACTTATTCTTAACCGACCCCAGCCTCTTGGAAATTTCTTCGTCATCTTCTCAGCACCTATGTGGCTATGACGTTTTGAACTCTTCTCAAAAACTGTTAGCCGACAGCGTGGTAGATCTTTTCAAAGACATTTCGTACACAGAGAGAGGTTTAGGTCGTACTAACGTCATTAAACACCGTATAGATACTGGTAATGCTGAACCTATCCGTCAACGATATTACCGCATGTCACCAGAAAAACAACGTGTTGTTGCTGAACAGGTTGATGAGATGTTGGCCCTGGATGTTATTGAACCTTGTGAGAGTCCATGGTCTTCTCCAGTATTAGTCGTGGGCAAGAAGGATGGAAAGCCCCGCTTCTGCTTAGACAGCCGTAAATTGAACGCTGTAACAAAGAAGGACGCATATAAGCTGCCATATGTGTCTGAAATTTTGGATAATCTGAAAGATGCGCGTTATCTTTCCAGCATAGATTTGTCCAAAGCATTTTGGCAGATATTAATCGACGAAAAGGACAGAGAGAAGACGGCCTTTTATGTTCCTGGTCGAGGAACTTTTATGTTTAAGGTCACAGCTTTTGGACTTACCAATGCTCCTGCTACGCAACAGAGACTTGTCGATCTTTTATTCGGGCCTGAATTCGAACTCAAAGTCTTTGCATACTTAGATGATGTAATTATCATAAGCAAAACTTTTGAGGAACACGTAGAACTACTTCAGAAAGTTTTCCAAAAACTACAATCGGCTAATCTCACTGTCAATCTAGACAAGTGTTACTTTTTCCGAAATCAGCTACGGTATCTTGGCTACATAGTGGATGCTCATGGCTTAAGGACTGACCCAGATAAGGTCAAAGCCATATTAGACTTTCCCACTCCTGTCAATAGAAAGGAGGTTAAGCGTTTTTTGGGTACGGCGTCGTGGTATAGGCGTTTTATCCCACAATTCAGTACCGTAGCAGGTCCTTTAAATAAGCTAACTTCTAATAAAAAGAACGCCCCTGCGTTTCAGTGGACACCTGAGGCTGACAAAGCTTTCCTAGAATTAAAGGCTAAACTAGTTCAAGCGCCTGTCCTTGCTTGCCCTGACTTTAACCTTCCTTTTGAAGTGCACACTGATGCTAGTAATTTCGGTATCGGTGCGATGTTGGCTCAAACAATTGATGGTGTGGAACATCCAATTGCGTACATGAGCCGTTCTTTAAGTAAACCAGAGAGAAACTACAGCACAACGGAACGGGAGGCACTTGCAGTTCTTACTGCCCTGGAATACTGGCGCTGTTACCTTGAGACAGACAAAACCTTTTTAGTCTATACTGACCATTCTTCTCTTAAGTGGTTTATGTCTCTCACTAATCCAACCGGTCGGCTCGCAAGGTGGGGAGTTCGCCTTTCTTCTTTCAATTTTGAAATAAGACACCGCCGTGGTAAAGATAATGTTGTCCCGGACGCCCTATCTAGAAGTGTTCCAGTTGAGGCAATATCAAACGCTGATGTTTCCACTGCTTCAGTACCTGATACTCAGGATTCTTGGTACCTGAAGATCTTCCAGGGTTGCCAGGCTAACCCTATAAATTTCCCAAACTACAAGGTGGAGAACAATGTATTATACAGGTACATGAAGACTAAGGTTGACCTTACGGTTGAGTTTGCTTGGAAAAAGGTTATTCCTAAAGAACAACAAGGAGATATTTTAATTGAGTGCCACTCTGAACCAATTTCCGGTCATTTCGGCGTGTTTAAGACATATAAGCGCTTAGCACTCCGTTTTTATTGGCCCGGCATGTATTCTAGCGTAGTTCAATTCGTTTCAAATTGTGAAACATGTCTAGCTCATAAACATTCTACCCACGGAGTCTCTGGAAAAATGGGTAGGCCTAAAGACGTTTCTCGTCCCTTCCAAGTGCTATCAATTGACTTGGTTGGTCCGTTGCCTTCTTCCCGGAAACAAAATCAGTTTATTTTCGTTGTGACTTGCTGCTTTTCTAAGTATTGCCTTCTTTTTCCACTTCGTCGAGCTACCTCGAATTTGATAGTTAAACATCTTGAGGACGATGTCCTTCTCGTTCACGGAATCCCTCAAACTATTATTCTTGATAATGGAAGTCAGTTTATTAGCCGAGATTTAGATAAACTTTTCAAAAAATACAAAATTCCCAACATACATTTTACTCCGAAGTACACCCCACAAATAAATACAGTAGAAAGATACAACAAAACGATAATAACTGCTGTTTCAAGTTTCGTAGATGGGGATCATAGGTCTTGGGATTCAAACCTTCCTCAAATCCAATTCGCTATTAATAATTCTGTCAATGAAAGCACTGGGTATACTCCATCCTTTCTGGTACACGGAAGAGAGTTAGTCGTTTGTGGTTCTCATTACCTCGAATATCCAGATCCAACAGACCTAATATTTCTACCACGTGATGCTTATGCTGCAAACCTGGGCCAATTATCGCCAATATTCGACAAAGTGCAGGTTGCTTTGTGGGAAGCTCATGTAAAAAACACACAGCATTATAACTTACGCCGAAAACATGCAGAGTTTAATGTGGGCGATATCGTTTGGAAGCGTTGCTACTTCCAGAGCGATAAAGATGCTCATTTTAGTAAAAAGTTGGCTCCTAAATTTCAAAAATGCCGCATAAAAGTCAAACGATCACCATTAGTTTACGTCTTGGAAGACATGAATGGTCGCGATCTTGGCGCCTGGCATATCAAGGATCTCAAGCTTAGGATATACCCGTCGTAAGCTAATCTTTCGTTTCTATCAAAATGTCTCTTTGCGGATTTCAATAAGTTAAAATCCTTTTTCTGGGGAGAGGGGTAATGTAACATAGTGTACATAACATGTACACTACTACTACAACTACTATAAATAATAAATAAAAAATCAACTATTTTTAACTATTATTTAACTATACATACATAACTATAAAACTAAAATTGTACCTAGGTTGTAGTAGTGTAACAATCAAGTGACGCGGACAACCGCATTATTTTATATATACGGAGTAACAGGTTCCTCGTCGCGGCCCGCCACCCGGCCGCGCGCTGCGCGAGCGCGAGCGAGACGACATCACGCAGTCCGCAGCCAAACCTCTTGAGGCACGGACGCTGTCGCTCGGACTAATTTCTACATTTGCTTACCGTCATTGCGAAATATAAGTAATAGACAATTTACACCATTCGAATATTTTATACTAAGTATCTTGAGACTGGATTGCTTCTTCATACTGCTAAATTAAAAGTTGTAATAACTATAAGTGACTGTGATTCCCAAACTTGGGTAAGTTATGCACAATTTTGTATAAAGATTCCTAACGGCCGTTACCTACCTATTTTGTTATTATATTATCTTGTGTTAATTTGAAGGTACGAGTCCGTCTAAATTTCGTAGCTTATTCCTATCCTGTGTGTAATGCTTTGCCTTTCTTTCACTATGTTCTTAGTATAATGTTTATAACCGCCTCTGCTAGCGAACATGTATCTGCATTATAGATATAGATTCACGCTTAGAATTCTTCCCGCCTTATAAGCCCTAATTTGCCAATCTAGTTCTTGCCATGCATACCTAGCGTTTCCCGTGCACCCCTTATACCGGCAGCTTACTGATGTGGCCTTTGTCCCTAGGAATTACGTCACGGTTTTACTGACCGAAACCGTATGCTGGATCTGTCGCCTACAACACCTGAGTGGAGTGGCCGAGCTGACGGGGACTACGCCTGAAGGACGGGAGCTCGCCAGGGAAGTGTGGTAGGCTAGACAAGTGCGCAAGACCTAGGCAGAACCTTTATTTTTTTTTTTTAAATATACCTACATATTTGTTAATTCTAAACCTAGTTTTATTTCTCTCTTGTACACGCCCTATAAACGTGACACATGAAAAAAATATATGCTGATGGATTACATTACCTTCCTTTTTAGAAGTCGGTTAAAAATCACAACATAACATAACACTAACATGCAGCTGAAGTCGATGGAAAATCAGATCTCAGTTATTAAAGCTGCAAAGGTCATGCGATAACAACACTAAATTAAGGGCACAAGCAAAGTGACAAAAATCCTAACTCATATTATAAATGGGAAAGTGAATATGTTTAATTGTGCGTATGTGTTGTTTGTCACGCGGGTAGATCTGGATGAGGACAAGGTGGTTTTTTGGTACAAGAAGAAAGACTTACCATGACAGTGGGGGTGGTGGAACATTAAAATAAACCGCAGGGTGCTCTACTGATGCTTCTGAAAGATATATTTTTAATATATTATTTTAAGCTAATATTTATCAAGCTTTGTGAACAGGTCAAATTAAATGGTGTTACAACTCTATTACCTTCAGACTGTGGTGGTGGGTGAGGAGGAGTAAGTATATCAGATTCCTTCAAATGAGCTAGTGTATGAGGCGGTAAATATCCAGTCCTGTAGAAATGTTGTTGTTCGAATACTGTGGCGTGCACGAGTTTACATTTACGAAGAGAACATCTTGCATTTTGAAAATTGTTACAAAAATCATATAGTCCCGGCAACTGAGACAAAATTATCTCATGTTTAAATTTACAGGTTTCTCCCAATCTGCAAAGGCCACGAACATAATTTCTGCACATCTTTAAAGTAGGCTGCTCCTCAGAATCGGCAGTTATTGTTACTGGTTTTCTTATTTTTTCTTCCTGGTTGAACTCTGTTAAACTTTCAGTGGACCCGAACTTATTTTCATCCTCTTTAATGTCATGCTTTAAAATTAAGGTGTCTCGTGTACTTCGTTCTCTGGCGGCTTCCGCATTGTATCCTACTGCTGGGGTGCTAAAATGTAAATATTAAAACCAGTGAGACTCACTTGTAATGTAATAAAAGTATCAGTTACCACTTTTTAAGGTTCTGACATAATCTACGATGCTAATAATTACCACGTACTTAACAAAACTTTTTTGCAAAAAAATTACGACCTCCAAAAAAAAAACACTAAAAACTGGAAAATAACTTTACTTTCGGAAGTCACTGACTTTTTTGCCACTGACTTTTTTAGTTGTGTAACATAACACTAACATGCAGCTGCAGTCGATGGAAAATCAGATCTCAGTATTAATGTTATAAAGGTTGATTTTGCCATTGTAACACTAAATGCCGGGAACAAGCAAAGTGATAAAAATCCTAACTCATATTATAAATGTGAAAGTGAGTATGTTGGAAGCGCCAGGGTAGCCCACGAAATTTAAATTTTCTTACGTTTTTTGCAATTTACAGGTCAGTGTCAGGTTGTATGTTGATTAAAAATGATTCGTGACCGTAACAAATATGGCTTTACAGATTTATAGTCATTAAGCTCATCAATACAACCCTCTAAATTCATATAATTCCATTGAATGACGTTTTCATGAATAGTCATTAAATGGCATTAAATAAACTTAGAGGGTTGTATTGATGATTATGATTATATGTGATTCTGTAACTACATACTTGTTACGGTCGCGAATCCTATTTTGTTTCACATAAAGGGTGTTCTGTATGGTGTCCGGACGTAAAGAATAGCACCATCCCATATCTTCCCGTGGGTGTCGTAAGAGGCGACTAAGGGACTTACCAGAGAATGGGCAGCAGCGTTCTCTGATTCTACAACAACCATACTGCGATCGCCAACCCGCCTGCCAAGCGTGGCGATTATGGCAAAACCCCCCTTCTTGGGGGAGGCCTATGTCCAACAGTGGACTTTTCGGCTGAAATGATGATGATGAAAGGGTGTAAATAGACCCTTAACATATCCGACATGCTCTTGTTCTCGCCGTCTTTGCGATCATTTTTTTTGTTCTACACCATACCTGGGAACCTTCTAGTTACACAGATATTGGGGGTTATTTATTTTACCTACTTTTCTTAAACCTAAAACTACATCTCTAGGCAAAGGTATCATCACCTATTCAGCCTTCAAATGACATTCACCTCATTCTCTATGGTACTGTATGTACCATGTTGTTGTATGGCGTCGCTCTATTCTGTTCGAGTCATTCAAATTAATAGTTAATGAGTTAGCTCGAAGTTGAATACTAAATGCACTGCAGCGAAGACATGATTCCCACAGCGGTCGATTTACCCAAGGTAGTAATGTGTTATTTTGTTTTCATGGTAAGTTTTTAAATGTGGAACAAAACTTTTTTTTTTATAATCCATTGTGTTATACATTCCTGGGTTTATTTCATTCTAGAGTACAGTGGTATAAATGTGAAATGTATCAGGGTGTTAACGGACCCTTCACGATGCCGTTAACCGAACATTCTGTACATCAAACTAAGTAACTTTACGCAAAAATTAACGCATTCAAAACATAGTGCTGAGATGGATGGATTAAATAGTACGGGGGCCGTGGAAGTGTTTAAAGTTTCTTACATTAAAACCATGTATTTAAAAACAAACTTGTGAAAAAGTTGGAACGTTGACCCCCAATATCTCCGTAACTAGAAGTTTCCCAGGTACGGTCTAGAACAAAAAAATGATCGCAATGACGGGGAGAATAAGTGCCTTTCGGCTTCGTTAAGGGTCTTGTTACACCCTTTATGTGCCTTATTTACGTTTAAAAATAACAAAAGTTCTAAGTAAATAATAAATATTCGAATAATCTTTATAAAAAATAACTAGAATAATATACATATCGTCGTTTTACTCGTTTTGAGCCAATAGTACTTTATAATTCCATGTTTTTGCAGAAAAAAGACTAAACCATAACCAAAGGGTCATGAAAAAAAATAATTTTGACAGTTATGGAAATTGGCGGGAAGAGGTTTAATGCCGGAAAATGGCATGACTTCTGAAATTAGAAATCACAGTATCTCAACGATAATACTTAATTATTACTAAATTCATGAAAATAATAATGCAAGCAATTTCAAGCAAAACATTTTTCTGATTTTTGCACTGCCGTAGGTAAGTAGTAATACTTGGTAAGCAGGTCATATTACAATGTCACAAAATATTCGTCGAAGGATCATCCTTGGAATTCATGGGAAGCAGAAATCTAAACCCGGAACCACAAAACAACACCATTCCCATACAACTGTCATACATACTCATACACTTGAACACACAACTCCCCTCTTCGGAAGTCGGTCTAGCTCAGCTGGGAGGATGTCGCTCATTACTGTCGACCTCCAATTTGTATGATTATTTCTGTTACTGTACGAACGTAGTTTGTTCATGTATGTCACATTTTGTTCACTAAACTAGAGTGATTGTTTTGTTGAAGTCAAAAGGTTGATTTTTGCATATTTTGGTAAATAGTGGCCTCTCAATTACCACTACGTAATTGAGCATTGTAAAGATTAGCAACGTCAGGCTAATTGAACTACAATGAAGGGGTCCGCGAGGGCCGATGCCTGTCAGGGCTGCGGGACTGTTCGAAAGAGATACCGCGGCCCTGGAACACAAAGGGCAAAGAAGGAACATGGATGGGTTTTAGTCGGTAGAAGTCTGACACTCCGTTCCGCTCCACCCAGAGCGGTGGCGGTCATTTGATGACTTCCCATCCGAAAAAAAAAATGGCTACTTCAACTCAGCCTAGCCTTTTTAGCATAGCGACGCGCCCCGGCTTCGCACGGGATCAATATACATATAAACCTTCCTCTATAATCACTCTATCTATTGCTGAAAACTGTATATAAATCCGTTGCGTAGTTTTAAAGATCTAAGCGTCCAAACAGCGGGAGCGACTTCGTTCTATACCATCGATTTCGCCGTCTTGTATGTCAGTCGAACTGGATACAGCTGAGTACTAATATACAAGGTGTAAACGGACCCTTCCAGAAGCCGTCAACCAAACATTATGTATCTCAAAACTAACTAAGTCTATGCAAAAAGTATTGCTGGGAAACAGCTTTTTTTTTAGGTGAATAATCACGGTTTACGATAGCGCTCAATGTAACGCACACAAAACATTGTGCTGATGATTTCATTTAATTGGACAGGGGCCATAGAGGTATTTAAAGTAAAGTTACAACATTAAAAGGCGTTTAAAAAAAACGTTGGAACTTTGGCTTCCAATATCTCCGTAACTATAAGGTTCCCAGGTATGGTCCAGAACAAAAAAATTATCTCAATGACGGGGAGAGTCAGTAAAAAAAAACTGTTGTTTTGAAATTACAACAGACACTTCAATTTTATTTATTTGTATAGATGTACAGATGATATTCTCGTTGTTCTTGTTAATGTTATATATTTAGTTTAGATACTTAATAAGTTTTACTGGCACGTGTAACCTTTTTGTACTTACATTTCTATTTATATTTATCTGTTGTCTTTTATTGTTTTTTTCCCAGATTTTTCCCTGGTACAGCTACCTTGTACTTGTATGGTGTTTCTGAGAATCCGTCAAAAATAATTTATTTCTGTAGCAATTCTATCTCGGAAAATATATTTTTGCTTTCGTAAGAATATGGAAAAGTAATAATATTTACTAGCTGTTGCCCGCGACGATCGTTCGCGTGAAATTATTAAAAAAAAAAAAAATTCCTTACAAGGGTTTTATTTTTTTTGCACGGAATCCTAATTACATTTCTACAATAAAAGTAGCTTCAGTTACTCCTAATAACATCAGCTATCTACCAGTAAAAATCTCGTCAAAATCGGTTCAGCCTTTTCAGAGATTAGCTGGAACAAACAGACAGACAAAAATTTAAAAAAAATGTGTTTTTTTTATTAGTGCCGTATAATATTCTCATATGCATTCAGTTTATATTCAAGCTGTTATTTTGATTTTACAAACAGACACTTCTATTTTATGTATTTGTGTAGATTTACTACAAGCTTTTCGGCTCTGCCCGTGTGTAGGACGAGAATTATCCCACGGTTACGTAATACCGGGATAAGACATACCTTACACCCCAACCCAGGTTTCTGTTTCCCTGTGTGCCTGATTTCATTGAAAAAGACTCAGTAAGTAAGTAAAATTTTATTTGTTTAAACATGGTGTACATACATTACATGCAAGATAACAATAAGAAACAGAAAGTTCTAACATGCAGGGACCGAATTACCGTTACTTTTTTTTTAACGTTACCGATTACCGTTATATTAACGTTAAAAAAGTAACGATATTTATAATGATACCCGTACACACGGCAGCACATGAAGCTGTACATTTCCAGTATAACTTGGCCTTACATTGTATAGATTTCCTTTACAATGAGAGATCCGTATAAACTGGTTTTGTATAGCTTGATTGGCCGTCGTGCGTACGTCCGTTAACGTTACCTAATAAATAATATTAATATCGGTAAAAGTAACAATACGTATACCGGTAATTTATTCGCCTATCTCTTTCTAACGATGTCGGTGGGGAGTCTAGCATCTTACGATGTTAGTACAACTAGCTTCGGCGTGTAATAGGTATTGTTTCTGCGATGCATCTGCAATGATTACTTCACACTTACTTCGCGACGGACCTCGACGGTGAGGTCGGAATGATGCCGGTTTGTGTTTGCGTAAATTACTGGTTTCCCTACTGCTTTCCTGATGGAGGGTGATGGGATCGTCGGGGGTGATTAGAGTATACCGTGGTCGGCGAGTCATACTGATACGTGATGGTTTGTATCGGGTGGCTGACTCCTCCCGCAAACACGACAGCTATTTATATACTGAACCATCCTTCGAGAAAGTTTCACAACTTTCTGGTACCTTCTTCACAGTTCCATAGTGGAACATTCGGTTGGAGTGTATGTAACGGGGTACTGAGAAAAAAAGACTCAGAAAAATTTAACCAAAAAAGTGTTATTTTAGCAAATCGTTTATTTTCTCGATTCTATCGTATATACCAGCTAAATATAAGGATAAAAGCGTCTTGGTGTTTTTTGGTTGACCAGGGAAGGGATCCTTTAATAAAGGCACCTACAATTGATAAGCCTGATTATATATTTTTTTTGTATGGATAATAAAATTTGAATTTTTCTTAATTAATTATTACCTACATGTCGAGAATTACGCACCAGGGGGTTGTTAAGGGGGGGCAAATTTTTCATTATTTTTGCGATAGGACACACCGTTTTCGAGATATAAGCACATTTAGAAGAAAAAGAAACACTGTTTTTAAACTCGAAGTCATGGGGTCGGGAGTGTCAAGGCACTGGAATTTCAAAGACAGGTCACACGACCTTGAACGAGGTTTCAAGACCTCCAGGATCACTTGATCTTGACCTCAAAGTCACTTGTCCTTGACCCTACGGTAACTTGACTTTGACCACAAGGTCACTAACCATGAATATAAATGACCTGTTACTGTTCCTGAGAACCGCGGGTCTTGACTTTTGGAATTTTGACCTTTATCTCAAGGTCAATGCCATTGAGGTGTCCCATGGTGTTCCCTACACTACTACCCCCTCATCCCACCGGGTCCCGAAGGCTTGATTAGGCGAAGGGTTGTGGTGAAATTTTTCTAGGTCTTTTTTTCATAGACTATACTACTTTTCGTATGATCCACTACCATGGCTAAAGTAGGAAGGAAAGTAGATTTATTATGTTATAGTTATACTGATATACTTTGTTGCACTTCTTTCGGCCTATAATGATATTTTTTTACACAAACAACTAATAATTAGAACAACAAAACAAATAGATGTTTTTGGCGTTCGCCATGTTTGTGTGACCAGACGTCCTATAAAATGAAAAACGCGCGAGCCGTCGCGTTTTCGTAGATATCTGTCCGATCGTCGTAAAATGCTAGCTGTTGCCGCTCCGATTAGAAGAGCCGAACGAAAGAACACGCGGCGCGCGTTCAGCTTGGCAACGTCGCACCAGAAATTGTTAGTTTTTAGCGAAATAACGCTACTGATAACGCTATTTAAATACCGGTAAATCCTAAGATTTAACGATATTTTTAACGTTACTACTTAACGTAGCATAACGTTAAGGTTTTGGTAATTTTACCGGTATTTTTGTGGTAACGGTAACCGTCCCTGCTAACATGTTCAGCCGCATATCGTGGCGTACAAATTGGTAGGAAGAGATGGTGCATAAACCGTGATAACATTCATCAAAATTAACATTATTTAAATTATGTAGGTACATAATCTAACATCATTATTAAACAGCAAGCATATTGTCTGATAAAATTAAATGTCAAAGTAGTTATTAAATAAATAAGTCAATAAAAATATGAATACTTAAATACATGTTTTTAATGTAAGATTTTTACTTTACACACCTCCACGACCCCCGTACTATTAAATCCACCCATCATGGTTTGAGTGCTTTTTCATCGAGTCCTACCGCAAAATATGATTTTTACGATTCCCAGCAATAATTTTAGCGTAAAGTTACTTAGTTTGATGTACAGAATGCTTGGTTGACGGCTATGTGAAGGGTCTGTTTACACCCTGTATACCTTGAAACTGACCTCCAAATTGCAAAAACCTAAGAAAATTTGAATTTCGCGGGCTACCCTGGCGCTTCCACCATAATTGTACGGATAGACTTGGGTTAGGACAAATGACTCATTTTGAATAATATCTGAGCTCCACGAGAGAGATGCCGCGAGGAAAGCTGGTATAAGAAGACAAACTTACCATGATATTGGGAGGGCTGGTAGTGGAATATTATAATAAACTGTAGGCTGCATTGCTAATGCTTCTGAAAGAAAAAATATCAACATATATATATTTTTAAGCTAATAATTAAAAAACAGGGATCACAGACGTAGGCAAAAAGGCTGCCCGGCTGAAATGGGATTGGGTGGGTCACGAGAGCCGCATGGATAACGACCGCTGGGCAAAAGTCTCAACACGATGGGTGCCTGAGGATGGACAGCGCCGCCGAGGCCGGCCCAGAAAACGGTGGCAATGATTTAGAAGCGCATTACGAAGGCTCGTTCGAGGTGGCGCAGGAGAAGAGTACCTGGAAGGGTATGGGGGAGGCCTTTGCCTAGCAGTGGGAAATACATAATAAAAAAAAAATATCAAACAAGTTTTGTGAACAGGTCAATTTAAATGGTGAGGGTGCATTACCTTCAGAATGTGGTGGCGGGGTTGGAGGTTTCAGTTCACTAAATCCTTCTACACGAGGAAGTGTATGAGGCGGTAAATATCCTGTCTTTTTGTAATGTTCTTCTTCGGATACTGTGCTGTGAACGAATTTACATTTAGGACGATTACATCCTTCATTTTGGAAATCCTTACAAAAAATATATACCCCTGGCATCTGAGACAAAATTATTTCATGTGCATATATACAAGCCGTCCCCATTTTGCACGTTCCGCGTGCAAAGTCTCGGCACATCGTTACTCTAGACCTTTCCTCAGATTGGGCAGTTGCAGCTACTGGAGCGGCAGCTGCTAATTCTTCTGGCTGGTTGAACTCGGTGAAACTTTCAGTGGGACCACATTCATTTTCATCGTCTACAATTTCATGCTTTAAAATATCGATCATGAGTGGTTTATCTGGTGGTGGCGGGTTAGTTGGTAGAGGTGGCTGCGCTGCTGCAGTTATGACTTTCTCTAGTTCCTTGGGTCCAAACGACGAAACATTAGAACTGGAAGAATTTTGTTCTTCCGACATAGCTTCCTCGAATCTTGTTCTTAACAACTTTTTATGCTTGTAGATTCTTGGAGGCTCTGATTTTTCATCACGCCGACAGTTGGCTTCAATTTCTGAAAATTATTTAATTTATTAGAATTTATGTACATGACATGTATTTATGGGTGACTACCTATTACACACCGAGTTTCCTCCGTGCCCCGGAAAGCACGTTAAGCCTTTGGTCCCGGCTGTCATTTGTAGATCTTTGACAGTCTTTACAAGTAGTCAGTGGCCCAAAAAGTCTGACAACCAGTCTTACCAAGGGGTCTCATATTACCCAGTACAAACTGGGTTGTGGAGGTCAGATGGCAGTCGCTCCATGTAAAATACTGGTATTCAGCTGCATCCGGTTAGACTGGAAGCCGACCCCAACAAGCTTGGGAAAAGACTAGGCAGATGATGAATTTATATACATGACATTAATGCATGGTACTCTTGTTTGAGTGTCCAAAGTATTTCTACTTCTGTGATGATATCAAGAACCCTCCTAACTACTGAAGGCTAAGAACGTTTACGACTTACAGCATTTCATACAAACTTGCAAAGTTCTTATACCTTATGGCAAAATCAACAACAGACAAGTGTGATTATTGTAATAACTCCGTTGATGATGTTTATCACATATTGACAGTGTGTATCCGTAACGAAGAATTTAGATGTAGATTAGATTGTAAACTTAGAGAAATAGTTTACTGCAACAGTGTTCTAGCTGCGCCACTTTCTGACGCAGCAAGAGCTCTGTACAGACTAGCTATGCTAAGATTTATTTGATATAAATTGTATTATTTGTTAAAATTTGTAAAACCTGCCAGGGTGGCATACTCGCATGTGCGACAAAACCCTTTTTTGTAGAATAAAAAAAAAAAAAAAATACAAACTTGCAAGTCTTTTTTTTCGAAATGACTGAACCAATATTAATGAAACTTCATATGCAGAAGCAGAATTCATAGGTCTAAAATGTTTTCAGAGAGCATTTTCGAAAAATATTTGTTACAGCTAAAATAGACCGATTTTAGATTTTCCATAGAAACAGAACCACTTATCTTTTTTTTTAAAAAGACATTTCGAAAATCATTACATTTAGTTATAACATTTTCGTAACATACAAAAAAATTTAAAAGTATTCAAATGTTCTCTTATAACTTTTCAGACTTATGTATCCGTTGAGGCAACATTGACGGTACTTTTCGAATGAAATCAAAAATAAAAAATCCTGTGTTCTTTTCAACATCTGCTATAGTATTTATGTTAATCATTTTCCAAAATTCTTAACTTTTATTAATACAATTATTTGTAATTCATTTATTTTTGTTCACTTTGGGGCCATCATGTCTATCTCCTTTTGCGTAGTTTTGCAACCATTTCTAATTATAATTTACAATTAAAGAGTTATTAGTAACTAATTTAGTAAAATTATTAGACAAAAATAAATTATAGACATAATACTAACATAAAGCAACATAATTACATCAACATTATTTATAATTTCATTTATTGATTCATCAACCAAAATAATTATGTTTTTCACCCTATATCAGGCATAACGACAAGACTGCCCAAGACAAGGATTTCTTTGACGGAAGAATCGACAAAATGACAGATTGTGTCGACAAAATGACAGATTGTGTCGACAAAATGACAGATTTATTTGCACTATCTTTCATTTTGTCGATTCTTCCGTCAAAGAAATCCTTGTCTACTGTAGTCATGCTACGGGCGGCTGGGGATCGGAAAATAAGGCCAAATAGGCATAGGTATTATTGGCAGTTCTTTGAATATTTAATGAGTGATTGTGAAGTCTTTAAATAACCTTTGTATAATAATAAAATACCTACCAGGAACACATTTAATTAATGAGCTGAAAAATATGGTGGGAAAAATATTCCCTTAGCCTTATAGGGTGCTTACTAGCTGTTGCCAGTGAGAAAAATCTATAAAAAAAATTACGCTAATTACTTCTTAAAACATCAATTATCTGCCAGTAAAACTCCCGTCAAAATTGTTCCAGGCGTTTTGGAAATTAAATTATAGAAGAGTTTAGATTACATTAGATTACAAAAATTAATAAAAAAAACAATTTTTTGTTTTAAGTACCGTATACACTTTCTTTACAAACAGACACTTCAATTTTATTTATTTGTATAGATATTAACATCTCAAAAACTAAAAAATATTTAAATATATATTAAATAGTAGCCCACCAGCATCGGGAACAGGGTCCGAGCTACCAGTGCTCAGGGCTTTTGAGAGGAACCTCCTAACAATACCCTCGTGTAAAGAAGTACTGCTTTTTTAATCAAGCCCTTGATCCAGCTGCCAAGGGAGTGCCTCCTCAGATGTGTTCAAGGCTATTAAGTCATTGGCCGATAGAACTCAAACTCAAAGCATTTATTTCAATAACTTTTGAATGTCAAATAAAATAAAAAAAAAGCAAAGCTACAGTCCTATCACAAGGCATAATAACTTGAGAAAGTACTGTAATTGCACATTCCAAAGCGTAGATCTCTATGGAGAAGAAACTCCATGGACACTCTTTTAAATCAAAATATTGTTACAAAATCTTGGTTACATCGTCCATGTTGAGATAAAACATATATGTGAGAACGATGTAGAAAGACGTGCACATTAAGAGCGTAGAGACTACAGGCACAATGACTGCTGTACTCACATCCCACACGTTGACAACCTCGCGAGCCAAATCAAGATACTTGAATTGCTTATCTTTCTCTGATTTTACAGGGTTTTTGTCATGCAGGACCATTATATCAACAATCATTGTTTGACATTCCAACCTATCTATCACCACAATGTCAGGCTTATTGGCAACAATAGACGTGTTAGTGCCGATAGGTGAATCTCAATACAATGTAATATTACCATCATGGAGAACTGAGTCAACAGGATACTTGGAACATGGTAATTCTGATTCCATTAGGTTGTATTTCAAAGCAAGTTGATGCCAAGCCCTCTCCAGTCCAGAACCTTGAAGACATCCTCAAGTGCAGCGGTGAAGAGTTTGGGAGATATGACGTCTCCCAGTCTCACACCTCGCTGCAGAAGGATACGTTCCGAGGTCTGGTCCTGAAGTTGGACTGACATGGTGGCGTTTTTGTACAAACATTTCAACACCTCGATGTAACGATAGTCGATTTGGCACCGTTGGAGAGAATGCAGTACAGCCCAAGTATAGATTGAATTGAAGGCTTTCTCGTTCTTGTTAGTGACAATAGGTGAATCCCAATACAATGTGATAATACCATCATGGAGAACTGGGTCAACCGGATACTTGGAACATGGTAATTCTGATCCCATTAGGTTGTATTTCAAAGCAAATTGCTGGTTGATAATCCTAGCAACGAGGTTGTGTCTACATTAGCCAGACCAGAACACCCACAAATAATGTGTCAGATTGATTTTCCCGGACGGTGGTATGTTTGTAATAATTTAATAATGAGATCAATTTTAATATATTATATTATAGTTGATAAATATTAATTATTGAGATTAATTTTAGTTACCACATATTCTGTAAAATGGTTATTTCATAATATTAAAAGTAATTAGGTCAGTGGGTCGTCTTAGGGGCGGATTTAAATAATAATTAAAATTAAATAATAATTAAATATTGTATTGCATTTTATATTTAAGTTTCGTTTTACTCTATCTCTTAGAGGGTTTCAAGTGATTTATTCATGGACAAAACCATAAACGAATTATTCTACTATTCCTACAAAATACTCTCATTAGACTTACTGGCTACAAAAGAAAAAAATTGCATCCTTTTTTTTCTTCAAAAATTCTGCAATTGTAAGATAAAAATGGGAGCGTATGATTTTTTATTATGTTGTACAAATTAAAGAGCTTAATTAGCAAAAACAAATGAAGGTTTAGCAAGTAGGTAGTTACCTTTCTCTGGAACCTCCATTGGCTTTCTTTTCTAAAACTTACGTGGGGCCAATATTTTATTGAATTAATGTTATTTTTCGAACACTTAAACCAAAAATCACTCCACGAAATCCGCAAATGAGCTTAGATGAACAACAAAATCACAACATTAAATTTATACTCTAGTGATAGCAAGATGGCTCAGGCCCACAGACTCAGGCCCCAGATTATTGATTAATTAACTACCTTCCCCAGACCATAGAGTAGAATACTGAAAAGAGGGCCGACTCGAACAATAATTTGATTGCGAATATTGAAGGGTGGTGACATCTATTATTCTGTACCAACAACACTACGCACTACTCATGGACTTTTGTATTACTAAGTCCATGGTACATACTACTAGTGTCCCTGTACTACATAATTATATCTAATATTATTAGTAGCAACGTTTAGGTAGGAATGTATTATATTGTAGCTATATGATTTCAATTAAACTCGAGTACTTGAGACACTAAATTAAATAAAACAACTTTAAATAAGTACACCGTCATATATTTCAGTCTTGTTGTGGTATAATAAATTGATTTTGTTGAAATTGATTGTTTTTCATTTCCATCATATATAACACTTTACCGAACTAACGGCCGAACTCCTGAAGGCGTGTGGAAAACCGGTACTTAAAGCCCTTCAGAAGCTGTTTGATTCCGTCATACTCGAGGGGAAAACGCCTCAGGCATGGTGCAGGGGTGTGGTGGTACTCTTCTTCAAAAAGGGCGACAATGCCCGGCTGAAGAACTATTGGCCCATCTCACTTCTAAGCCATGTCTAAAATTTGTTTTTAAGAGTCATCAGGAATCGTCTCGCGCGCAAGTTTGACGATTTTCAGCATCCCGAACAAACCGGATTCCGAAAAGGCTTTAGCACCGTAAACCACATACATACGCTGCGGCAAGATAAACAGAAGACCGAAGAGTATAACCTGCCTCTCTGTTTAGCGCTTGTGGACTACGAGAAAGCCTTCGATTCGATCGAGACTTGGGTCTGCAGTCTCTCCAAAGCTGCCAAATCGACTATCGGTACATCAAGGTGTTGAAATGTTTGTACAAAAACGCCACCATGTCAGTCCGACTTCAGGACCAGACCTCGGAACCTATCCTTCTGCAGCGAGGTGTGAGACAGGGAGACGTCATATCTCCGAAACTGTTCACCGCTGCACTGAAGGATGTCTTCAAGGTTCTGAACTAGAGAAAGCTAGGCATCAACGGCAAGTACATCTCTCATTTTCGATTTGCCGACAATATAGTGGTCATCGCTGAGACCATGGAGGACCTAATCAAATCAAATCTTTTATTTGTGATACATGGGTAACATGCAGGTGTTCAGTACATAATTATATAAAAATAATGTTCATTCCATTATCAACACAATTTTTAAATAATATCTTGAAAATATGAGTCTAAAATTACAATTATTTGATATAAATTCAATTTTTGCTCAAATATATATTATATTATTACTATTGGTTATGCATTCACAAGACAAAAACAACAATAAATTAAAGTCAGCGGACATGAAACATTTAAAAAGTTCTAGTAGCTAAAAATTCAGCAACAGAGTAGTGACAGTTTTCTATAAGAAATTGGAACAATTTCTTTTTAAAGACCTTAATATTGCTAGATTCTTTTATGTTACTAGAAATCTTATTGTAGATCTTTGTGGCCATAGCAAACACACTTTTCCCAAAGAGGGTAGTTCTATCGTTCACGTTCGAGGGGACCTCAGTACAATGCTCGATGACCTCAGTAGAACTTCCGAAAGAGTGGGTCTTAAAATGAACATGGACAAAACCAAAGTCATGTTGAATGCCCATGTAACACTCACTCCTATCATGATCGGAGACTCTACACTCGAAGTTGTAGACGATTATGTCTACCTGGGACAAACGGTAGAGTTAGGTAGGTCTAACTTCGAGAAAGAGTTCAATCGTCGAATCCGACTCGTCTGGGTAGCGTTCGGGAAGTTGCGTGATATCTTCTCGTCTAACTTACCGCAGTGTCTCAAGACGAAAGTCTGACCAGTGAGTGTTGCCAGTGATTACATACGGGACCGAAACGTGGTCCAAGGTTACCGACGTAGCCCGAAGAATAGCCAAACTTAAGTGGCAGTGGCCAGGGCGCATTGCTCGCAGAACGGATGGCGGATGGGGCTGAAACGTTGCGTTATAAGACCTCCCAATAGGTGGACCGATGGACCGGTCAATGTGGCGACACTTTGAGGAGGCCTATGTCCAGCAGTGGACGTCTTTCGGCTGAAATGATGATGATGAATGATGATGACTGGACTAAATTCGGTTGCTGCACAGGCGACACAACACCACCAATTGATTAATTTTTTTTTTCCGACATCAGGCAAGGTTTGACATTGACGTTTCATTCGTTCGTTTCCGTTCAGAAATTTATTTTTAGAGTTCGTTATAACAAAAAAAAACTAATTTAAATATTATTTATAACTTTTAATAAATTACAGTGAATGTATTCTTCAATAATTATCATAAAACTGGACCATTAAATTCATATTTTTAGATTTTTTTGCGTTTGTTCGAGTTCTAGTGAGATTTGTTAAGACTTTTTAGCTGTGCTTTTGCTTTTTGGCTGTGTGCTTCATGGTACAGAATTCAAGATGTCGCCACGTCTTCACAATATTTTTTTAGTTCTAAGCGTGGCCCTCCTGCCCAGACTGCTTAGAGTTACTATTATGGATACTACTTAAATTATCACTGACAGACAGATCAATAAAAACAGTCAACAGAAGAACCAACAACTATTTTTTTATTGATTTGTCTGTGTACGTAAAGAAAATTTTATTTTTGTTGTAATTTTTATTTCCTAGTCTACTTACGAAGTTCTTGATGAGTGATAACTGATAATGCAATATGTGGTTAATTAGCGACATTGACTATTGATTTTAATTTTTGTATGCCTCAGAAACCTCAGCAAGTTCGTCATGCTAGCTTAGATGGCATTGCTTGCGGTAGCGTCGGGGGTTGGGTTACCTCCTTCCCTCAAATATAGCGAGGGGGCTAATGGGCCGAATGGACGATCTTCGCGTTATGCTCATGAACGGGTGCTGCTTGTGGTGACTGGTCCTCTTGTTGACCAGGTTTTTTTTTTTCGTTTATTGCATTATGGCCCTAGTTATTTTGTATATCCCTACATTGCAAATATAAGCGGGCACGCCCTTTATGCCTGGATGCTTTATTTATTCTTAAAATAAATAAAAAAATTGCATTTTTTTTACCTAACATGAATACTTTTCTAAGGCTGACCTATTTTAAGTTTATGCGTTTTGCTGTAAAATTTCGTTCTAAGTCCTTACTAGGTTAGGTTACTTATCAGCCTAATGTAAATAAATGACTTTTGAACACTAGAAACGGGATATTTACCATGTTTACCCGCAATAACTTCAGTTTATCCAGGGGGGGGACACTGCCTTAATTGACGTAGGCGTCCAATTTTTCACAAAGATACTAGCACCATCTCTTACGAAATCCGCGTAAACTTGAGAGATTTAGTACGTAAAAAGACATAGATGGTGTTTACGCCAATTATCGCTAGTGTGCTTAAAACCCCATGTTGATTAGAATGAAAATTTTGTCAAAAATAATAAATATATATTCTAAACAAGAATAAACATTTATTTATTTATTTTAAAAGCATTTTGCAATATTTTTTTTTTTTAGGTTCAGCTACATTGTCATACAAATTGTTTACAAATATTACTTTATATACTCTGTGGTTTACAAAATGGTCGATACTTTCGAAAGAATACTTTACAGATGTAACAATAAAGATCTTAATTTATAGTTGGTGCAAGTCAATAAACCGGATTTTAGCAGGGAAGCTTACTTTCGAAGGTGAGGATGAAACTAAAATGTATGCTCAAGAATATTATAATAAACATCGCCATAATAAGATCAATAAATGACTTAAATATTAACACAATCATCATTTTTATTTTGTGCTGGCTTTATAAAACATTCAATTTTGTAAACAATAACTGTATTTGTTTTATTTTTATTTTGTAAATTCTTATATTAAAAGTTAATCAAGAACTAAACACGAATTACTATGAAACAAATACAAAATGTTTATAGAACTGGTTTTTATATGGCCTATATTGCAAATTACCCGCCTACCCATAGAAAACCTATTCAATAATAAAAAAAAAAAGTAAAGTAAAGCTATAGATATATACGTAGGTATGCACCTATAGCTTTTGGGATTAGTTCAGCGGATATAGTACCAGATGGCGACACCGTCCATTATAGGTGTCAAAAATTCTCGAGAGAGGGTTCTCTATTCCATTATTATTACTATACTCTTTTGAGTTTATCCGTGATCATGGTGCTTGCAACAGCGCCGAAATATCGGAAACTCAAAACAATCAGTAAACATGGAAAATATCCTGTTTCTAGTGTTTTATTTCACTTTATTTATCAATGGACAATAAACAGCCAAAATATATAATGTTTACAAATAACAATAATGTACATAAGTAGTATTAAAAATATTGCAGCCCACTATATTATCCGCATGTTAACAAAATTTGAAAAAGGTATAAAAGTGTTAATGATAATGTTATTGACCATGATAGTTTAAAATCTTATAAATGACCTTTGATTTTGATCATAATACATAGGGTACTCTGCGTGTGACCAACAAGATTCCAATCAAATGCCAGTACTGCTTACTTATTTCTGAGGGGGCGTGACATCGTGGAATTAGAATAAAAATGGGTTGGCCCAAGGAACGTTACTATATAAGTTCCTCGAGTTTATTTGATTCCTTTTTTTTAAGTGTATCTGCGACACTGTTGAAAACATTTAATTTATTTATAGTATTATATATTTTAACTATATTATAAACTTTAACAGTCTTATTAATAAACTTTGACTAGAGCAAGACTAACTTTACTCTAAGGTTTAAGTTCGAAGTAATTAAATGTAGTATTAATAAACGTAAAGTAAGGAGGGAGTAAGCTAATGCGAGCTTACTCTTGGAATAAAAGTTAATCATTGGCACCCCATAGTTTAACGGCTGACTAAGCATAGAGTAGCCGTGTGTTTTGACGTTTTATAAAATTCGTAACCGATTTTGTGATTCTGACCATCCACTGTTTGTGCTTTTTTGTTCACGCGTGTTAATTTTATTGTGCATAGAAAATGGAAAGAGATTATTTTATTGATGATTTAAGGGTGTTAGATGAATTAAATGAGGTTGGAAACCAGGTGGCATTAGTGAGACGTGTTAAATTATATAAAATACGGAAGAATCCACTAGAAGAACTTCAGGAAACTGAGTTTAAGTCTAAGTACAGATTTTCTCGATCCACTGCAGTGTTCATAATTGATATGGTGAAAAATGATTTAGCTGGTGATTCAAGAGGCGGCTTTATACCACCCCATCTGAAAGTTCTGACAGCAATAAGAACATGGGCCCGTGGAGAGGTAAATTATTTTCAGTTTCTACTGTATATCCTACCAATAAATATTCAATATAAATTATATTCACAAAAGAGTGCATAATTAGGTACTTGTTTTTACTTTGTAACCCAATATTTTCACGTCAACAGATTCAAGATGATGCAGGGGATCTTAGTGGAATGAGTCAGCCAACAATATCACTTGTATGCAAAGAAGTTGCCTTAGCTATACTAGCACAAAGAACTCAATGGATTAAAATGCCACAAACCGATGCAGAACAGAATAATGTAGTTGCTGAATTTTATTCATTGTGTGGATTCCGACAAGTGATTGGGGCTATTGATTGCACACACATTCGAATTCCAAAAGTTGGTGGAGAAGTTGGACAATATTATATAAACAGGAAAGGATACAGTTCAATAAATGTGCAAGTAAGTTTTTTAGGTAGCCTGCTTGCTTGTAACAAACAAGTAATTACATCTAATGAACACCCTGCTACTCATATTTCAAGATATATGTACTTTGTTTCAGGTAGTATCAAATGCTAACTTGGAGATCATGGATATTGTAGCTCATTGGCGAGGCAGTACACATGATTCAAGAATATTCAATGAATGTCGCTTGAAACAAAGATTTGAGCAGTCAGAATTTAAAGGCAGACTGTTAGGAGATTCAGGATATGCTTGTACTGCATATTTGTTTACTCCTGTCCTTCATCCTAGTACAGAAAAGGAAGAAACATATAACCGGGCACACATAAGGACCCGTAATGTTGTAGAAAGATGCTTTGGATTGTGGAAACAAAGGTTCCGTTGTTTACTGAGAGGATTCACGACAAAATTAGAAAATACAAAGCTTTATATTGTTGCATTGGCAGTACTGCATAATATTGCAATGCACAGACATGATTTGATTGAGGGTGAAGAAGATTATGAGATTGTCCCAGTAATACAAGCAGTTAACAACTCGCTCAGGGGTAATTCTGCACGGGCAGCATTTATTAATGAAAATTTTTAAAATAGATGTGTTAATGATAAGTGTATCTGTACATACTATATTTCAAGGAAATAAAAGATTTGACTTGGTAGTTTACTTTATGGTTTTATTTTTTAAATCATCTTTTTTTAATTCTAAAATTTCCCTTTCTAATATTGCAGATTTTAATTTCTCCCGGTGTATTTGCATTTTGATTGCATGTTCTTCATCAGCCATTTCCATACGTCTTATATGCTCCTCGTCTTTTAACATTTTGCTATGGCTTAGCATGCTATTTACGTAGTCCTCATGGCTCTGTGAATATCAAAGAGTTAAATTAAATATAAGAGTAAGATTTAAAATAAGCAGCAGTAGATGATATAAATATTACCTTTTTTGAGTTTGTACCACCATTCATCACATTACTTAAATTTATTTTTCGTTTGGCTACCTGAAAAATTAAGAATAAGATTAATAAGAAAAAGCTTTTCCTTACACCCTGTACACTGTTATTTAATCTGTCAAAATATTTACAACATCAATTTTTTATGTAAAAATTAATCTGTATTTACTGATTCACTACTCACAAAAAACTAGCTTAATAATATTTTACACATGAAAGATAAAGAAACACTATCTCACTTACTTAATGTGAAATTGCTCCCATGCTTTAGTTTTTATTTTGTTTGTGTTTGTGTCCAGCGATTTATTCTCAATAATTTGAGCATATTCTTTAAAAACTGTACGAAATAATTGCTGAAACAATAAAATACATTAGGAAATAACAACCACGGTAAAAATAATTAAAGACCACGCATTAAAAAAACAACATGGTTTACCTTTTCTTCTTCATCCCAGTTTATGGAGCGAATGCGTTTTTGGCTCATTTTAGTATTAGACGATTATAGTAAATAATATATAATGCTAATGTATTTGTATCTTCTATTTTTACTGGAAATCAAAAACACTCACAAACCTTCGAACAAGCAAACAGCGTCTGTCTTGTCACGTTGACAGCTTCTGTCGTTCATTTTGTAATCGCATTGAGTTCATTTCATTCAATAATTCACTCTTTTTACTTTTAAATTCCGTGTGTTGCCAGAACATTCGTTCTTATCTCGATGTAAGGAATGTATTGTTAAACCGAGGTTATTCCTTGTTTATAAATAACGTTCTTATTCCAAAGTTAATACTTTGTTACTCTCGGATTAACTAGTCTGAGATTAACGTCGGATTACCTTTGGAATAGGCGATTTTTATTAATAAGACTGTAAAAGTTTATATTTTGACTGAAGGACTTTATATCTATGGTCATGAACAAATGAAAGAAAAAGGAAAACAAAAAAAAAATGTTCCTCTGCTGCTAAATGTTTCTATCATAGAGCTAGTAAAAAATAGTTTTTATGTCTATGGTTTTTATTATTGATCTATTCTGACTGTCGACTGTCACTGGCACTGTTAAATGCAAAAAATATAAATATGTAGTAGGTATCTCTATTTTCTAAGCAGTCGGAGCTGAGCCATCTGTTTCTCGCTAACTAGAATATTGATCTGTGATCTTGTTGTTCATCCAAGCTCATTTCCTGATAGCATGGAGTAGCGTTTGGTTTTACTTTTCGAAAAATAACAATAATTCAAGGCGTTGGCGTTTCATGTGTGTGTTTCTATGAAGTAAAATATTAGTCCCACGTATGTTTTAAAAAGGAGAGGAAATGCAGTTTTCAGAGGAAGGTAAATATGTGCTAAACCCTTATTTGTTTCGCTAATTTGATCTTAGTTTAATTTCTATAAGTTATGATAAACATAATTATACGCTTTCTTTTATCGTATCATTTGAAAAATTTATATGTATGTGCGTTCTGTATGGTGTCCGGACGTAAAGAATAGCACCATCCCATATCTTCCCGTGGGTGTCGTAAGAGGCGACTAAGGGACTTACCAGAGAATGGGCAGCAGCATTCTCTGATTCTACAACAACCATACTGCGATCGCCAACCCGCCTGCCAAGCGTGGCGATTATGGCAAAACCCCCCTTCTTGGAGGAGGCCTATGTCCAGCAGTGGACTTTTCGGCTGAAATGATGATATGTATGTGGGTTTCGAATGATGTACTGAATAACGTGCTAACCGTTTTAGCGTTGGTGTCCCTTCCACCTTGTCTATCTATTAACTTTATTCTCCTTCTTCATTTTGAATTAAAGATAACGACATTCTTTTTCTTGACTTGATTGCTTGGGTCCTGCTAGTTGCCACATTGATTGTGGCTCCGTGGTCAGTGGCGTTCTTGACATCATCACAGTAGTAGAGGTGCTTTGGACACTGAAACAAGAGTACCATTGTCTGCCCATGCATTAATGTTATGTACAGACACCAGCACATCAAGCTACGACAATCTGTCAAATTTCTTTCATAGATTTTCAACTTTATCCGCTGAAGCATTAGGTTCAAGGTTGATTGGGAAATTTGATGTGGTAGGTTGATGTTCAACAGCACAAAAGCCAGTTTGTACATAAATACTTTTTTAAATTTTTTATTAGCCTACATCCTGTTGCACTGCTTGGCAAAGGCCTCCCCTTTCCCTTCCATACCTCTCTATTCTGTGCAATCTCTGGACATGTGAGCCTCACAAACATATCAGATCTTCACACCAGCTGCGGTCAACCTCGGCGGGGCTGAGTTGTCCACTGAGTGACAAACTTTGTCCATCTCATTATTATTTACACTAGAAACGGGATATTTACCATGTTTACTGTTTTCTTTGAGTTCCTGATTATTTCGGTGCTGTTGCAAGCACCATGATCACGGATAAACTGAAGTTATTGCGGGTGGGTGTTTATTAGCAGAAAAATCGGTCTACCCTCTTTCTTGTTCGTTTTTTGCACTCAGTACTGCTACCACTGTCATCCGCAACTTGATTATATTCCCGACACACGAAACTCACTGTGTCTGCTCGCGAACTTTTTTCTGCACTTTTCCGCTTTTTTTTATGTCCATCTCTCTAGGTACATCTGTGCTACGTGGCCTACCAACTTCAGTCTTGCTGTTTTTTCTCCAGTATAAATACTAATATGTACAATAAATTCTTTTCAGATATTCAAGCCAAGTGTCGCAGCGATGAACCAAACTTCAAGTATAAGAAGTACTTGAGATCAAAATTCGAAGAAGCTATGATGATCGAAGCAAATTATCCCTCCGTGGAACCAAATGTTCCGTCATTGGGAGCCAACAAACAAGAGAAAGTCACAACTGCAGCAGTGCAGCCACCTCTACCACCAAACCCGCCACCACCGGACACACCACCCATGCTCATTCATTTAAAGCAGGAAATCGAGAATGATGGATATAGTTGCGGTACTTCTGAAACTTCAACTGAGTTCAAACGGCCAGAAGAAATAAAGGCCGATGCTCTAGTAACTAAAACTGACCCGTCTGAGGATAAGCCTACGCAGTCAGAGGATAAGCCCACTGTTACAATGTGCAGAAACTTTGCACGTGGAACTTGCAAGAAGGGTGCGGCATGTATATTTGCTCATGAAATAATTTTGGATCAGTTGCCAGGGGTTTACACATTTTGTCGCAATTTCCAGAATACTACAGTATGTTCTTTTCCTAAGTGTAAATTCGTTCACGCCACAGTGTTTGAAAAAGAACATTTCTACAGGACTGGATATCTACCACCTCATTCAATAGCTCATTTAAAAGAAAATAGTCCACAGCCTGAAGGTAATTTTTTTTCTTCTCATACACCATGCCACGCCACAGCACACTACACCACACCACAGCTCACCGCCATCCCCCCTTACACACACTCTCACACATTCATAAGCATAGTTAAACCTTATTTGTGTGTTAATAAATCTACAATGAGCTATTGTAGGTTTATTAACACACAAACAAAGGTTTATTTTGTACACAAACTTACAGTAGAACACTGACTCCTAGGTCTCTAGGTCCGCCTAGTTTAAGAGGCAGGGCTTCTAACTATTTGTACAGCCTTCTACTAAAATTCAATGTACCTATTTTGGAATGTAATGGTATTGTATACAAAGGTTTTTGTGACAATAAACTTATTTTTATTTATTTATTTTATTTAATTTGACAAAACTTGATTAACATTACGCGCAATATGTAGTTTAAAACCAACAGATAGTTGCAAGCCCTTTTTTCAAAGTTTAAAAATATTAACACTACCTACAAACTAAATTTTATGTTTATATATATTGGAAGTCATAGTCTTTGTAAAACGCAACTTGCATTATTTCAAAAATTATAGAAGTCAACGTAACAATAAAAAAATATATTTCCCTGACAGCAGTAGAACTACTTTGTTTAGCAATAGTATTTTTTGGATGGCACCTCGACTTTATAACCATTTACCAAAATGTATTATAGACTTAAAAAGTATGGACATATTTAAATGTAATGTTAAAAAAATGTTATTGGTAAAATCTTATTATAGTGTTAATGAATATTTGTGTGACAAACGCTAAATAATGTATATTACTTAAGTTTGACATAAATTGTGTATTTTACAATGATTAATTCTTGACATATCAGCATAATAGATTAACTTTGTTATTATTACTTTGACATTATTTACTTTGACTTTAATTGACATGTAATTTTGAACTTTAATGTATTTAAATTTTTAATTTAGGGACTAACCACGTTCCGAACTAAATGTTGCATGCCTAGTGCGGAATATGGTGACACTAACAACTTTCCTGTTCTTCAAAAATCCACCTGTATAACTACCCATATTTGCAATAAATGAATTTGAATTTTGAATTTTTTAGAATTAACTTAAAAAAATATATTTGTTGGTTTTTTTTTTTCTTCAGAAGCACCAGCAGTGCAGCCTACAGTTTATTGTAATGCTCCTCCACCACCCCCCCCAATATCATGGTAAGTCTTTCTTCTTTTACAAGCTTTTCTCATGGCATCTTTCTCATGGAGCTCAGATATTATTCAAAATGAGTCCTTTGTTCTGACCCAGATCTATCCGTGTGACAAATTTCAACACAATCTGCATAATTAAACATATTCACTTTCACATAAGTTAGTCATAAGTCATTTATTTCAGAACAACATACATTGTATAGAAATTTAGTAAAAATAAAATGTAAAATAAAAAAAGTACCATTAAAACATTACAATCAAAAAACATGTCAAAGATGGAATAACAAATTCAAAACAGTAATAATCCACATTCAATTTAAAATAAATAATAATATGTCATCTAATTTCTGTAAATAAAAAAGTAAACAAAAAATTATAATAAAAATGTAATGTCAAAACAAGATCTTATAAAAATGTCAGTATGACATCTAATTTTAAAATACAACGGTAAAAAAATGGAATGTCAAAAATAAAATTTATAATATTATTACAAGAGTTAAGAGATTCATAATATGAGTTAGGATTTTTGTCACTTTGCTTGTTCTCAGCATTTAGTGTTGTTATGGCAACATCAACCTTTTCAACATTAATACCGAGTTCACTCACAGTCAACCACTTTCCAACCTTATTACTAAAGGCATAAGGGTGACAAGTGGCTAACCGTCAGTGAATTCCATAGCACATACTGAGATCTGATTTTCCATCGACTACAGCTGCATGATAGTGTTATGTTGACCTTTTGCTAAGTGTAATAATTAACATCATGTTAGAACCCTATTAAGAATTTGTGTAGTGTACTACAAACAAAAAAAAACCCGACTACTGAAAAATCACGCTTTAATTAAATACGGGGTTTATCAAGGTAAAATCGACTGCTCCTATTGTTGAAGTCGGTCAAGGGCATTACATGGCTCAAATCCCAAAAACAGCGTATGTTCAAAGAAATTTGTTGATGAATCCCTTCGTGCGTTTTCCGTGTAAAAAAAGTATGTTATAGTTAAGTTCATCACAAATAAATTGTATTGTTTAAAATTTTAATAAACCTTCTCAATTTTTTTTGGTTAATCGTAGAAAATAGGTCCTTTTTCAACCTTAATTGTAAATTATCTCTGTAACGGCTGAATAGATCGGCATGAATTTTGTAACAACAAATACGTAATGATATACTTAACAATCTGTATTGTTTTTTTTTCTGTTATTTCTTTTAATATTTTTAAATAATAAATAAAAACCGAAATTTTGCGAAATGTGCGGGGCAAGTCAACAAAAACCAGTACAGGGATCAAGGTCATCGAGCAATGTAATGCCCTTAAAATGTAGCCTATGTTACCCGGGCCATAATAACGAATCGATTGACACTTAATTCATCAAAATCGGATGAATAGTTAAAGCACTACGGCGCTACGTAAATACATAGATAGACTGCTAAAATCATAACCCTTCCTTTTGGCTTAGCCGTAGTCGGGTAAAAAGTAGTAACTATAACGCAACAAGTGGGTCTCACTGGTTTTAATATTCACATTTAAGTGTCCAGCCCGTGGCAGTAGGATACAATATGGAATCCGGCATAGAACGACGTGAACCAGACATCTTCAGTATACCACCAGACACAAGCACTACCGCTCGAGAGTGGAGCGAGATTGATGAAGGTATCCGCGCTCACTAACGGTCGACCTTTCAAACTTATCACATAAGGGTGAAAATTGGTCGACCGTCAGTGATATTATTATACAACATTAGTTTTAGTATATGCGAAACCTGATACACGTGTCTAGTGTTTTTATGTAAAGAATCTATGTACAAAATTTCAAAACTGTATCATGAAAAATCACAAAGTTATAAGCTTGTTCTGTTACCTAGTTGTCCGCACAAAATCGTGGTCACCACGCAGCGCGCGCCTCCAGCGTGGTCTTGAGCTCATTGATAATAATAATTTGGCAGTAGGTACCTAAATTATTGCGATAGGTACTTAATGTCGCTCGTTGCCAACTTGTAACTTTTTTAAAAATTAGATTCGGTTACTTATTCTGAACAAACTTCGTTCAGGTTTCGCATATACTAAAAATAATGTTGTATATTGTTCTCTACTGCTGAAGCGAATGTGGTCTTAATTATCTCTCTAATTTGAAACTATCCAAGCTAAGCGATCCAGTGAGAACCTTAAGTATCTATTGTTAAAAACTTTCTTTTTTCTAACTAATCGGGCAAGCATACCAAAAATTTCATGATGATAACCGATGTCCCCCACCTGCTTGTCGGCCACTGGTGGTCAGTGACACGATTTAAAAGAATAACTTATTAATTTTATTCCCAGTAACTACCACTTTTAACTATTTTTATTACTTCATCTGACTCGACCCAACCTAAACCTCGCCCAATACATGGAGGACGGGTTTGAAACTAAGACAGTATCACAGTACCGGTGGCAGTATTTGTGGACTTGTCAGCAGCATACGACACTCTAAATATAAAACAAATATTATGAAAAGTGACCAACCTGATAAAGAATTTCAAGTTTACAGCAATTTCCGAGAACTGCTTAGTAACCAACGATTTCAGATGCCTCCTTGAAGAGATAGGAGTCAATGATGCCATGATGTCTGACAGGAGAGCATGGAAGAAGAAAACGTGTTGCGCCGACCGCAAGTAGAATGGGACAAGGGCAGGGAGATGATGATTATGACGACAGACATTAGTACAATGACCGTCCCAGTAACTGGAAGGAACTCGACGTGAACTAATAACACAGGGTGGATACAGACCCTTCACGAAGCTGTCAACCAAGCATTCTGTACATCAAACTAAATAACTTTACGCAAAAATTATTGCTGGGAAATTGCTTTTTTTTTGGGGTGATAAATCACGTTTTACGGTAGGACTCGATGGAACGCACTCAGAGCATTGTGCTGATGGATGGATTGAATAGTACGGGTTTCGTAGAGGTGTTTAAAGTAAAAATCTTATATTAAAAACATGTATTTACAAAAAAACTTGTGAAAAGTTGAAACTTTGACCCCCAATATCTCCGTAACTATAAGGTTCCCAGTTATGGTCTAGAACAAAAAAATGATCGTAATGATGGGGAAAACAAGTGCCTTTCGGCTTCGTTAAGGGTCTATTTACACCTTTATGTTGGTTTTGTTTTCAGTGAGCAGTCCAACACACGACCGCGACTCCGGTGAAACGCTGCCAAAGAAATGCAAAAATTGTACTACTAACGAGCTCAGGTATCATTTTGCGTATCTTATCTACGGCTGTTCAGAACACGGGGTCAAGTATTCACTTATTGATCATTAGATGTCGAATTATATGCGTTATCGAAATGCTAACTACAAATATGCATTTAAAATGGGCGAAATAAGCACAGAAAAGCACAATCAAAATTTATTATTTATTTATTTATTTTATTTGCATCAGACACAACGATCCATACTTGAGTTAGTAAGTACACTTAAAAATAATGTTAGTATCAAAATAATCAGAGACAATAATACACACCACACAATAATATCTTATTTAAGTTGTACACAAAATAAAATATAAAAAATATATATATAAATATTAAAAAAAAAAAAAAATATATATATATGAAATGAAATGAGTATAAAGGGTGTCCTTTATACTCATTTCAATCAAGTTATACAAAACCAGTTTATACGGATCTCTCATTTTACGGGAAATCTGTACAAAGCAAGGCCATGTTATACTGGAAATGTGTAGCTTGATTTGTCGCTATGTGTACCTATTTTTAAGGTAACAAGAATAACAATAACGTAATAAAGAGTAAAAGTGCGAAATCAAATATTATATTAATTAAAGCAAGCCAAGCAAAGTCACAGCAATTTGGCATTATTTGTAATTTTATTTATTAATACATGCTATTTTATGACATTTGATTATGTTCATTATGTATTGCGGACAAAATTTCTGACATGAATGTATTTAAATGTTATACAAAATATTTAGTTTTAATTCCGCGAAAAAAAGTCCAGGACTGGATGTAGCACCGCCTCCCACCCACAAAAATATGCACATGCAGGAAAAGCAATAATAATTAGCATGCCATGCACCTAACTCTATACTCAATACGTGTTTTACCCTCTACGGGGCATCCTTAGATGTCGACTCGGCAACCGCTCGGTCGTGATTTCGAGCCCGAGCAGTCGGTCCTGCATCCTGCACAGGGGCGTAGCTGCCGCCGTATCCATGATACGGGACCCTCGAGTAACGAGCCCGTGACGTGTTGAGGAAAATAATCGCAAAATCTTCCCCCAAAACCTCAAATTCCTCATGATAAGATAAAAAATGAAATTGTAACTTATCGCTGTACAGAAAGCTCCAATTTTCCAAGTTGGCTTCTTGATGAGGACTACACCCGGTCTAAGAAGCTCCAATCTTTCGAGCTTGCTTGGCTCGAAGGCTTCACGGCTAAGTTCACAGAATGCATACAAATTGGCATGCCATAAAAACTGATTCGCAACTCTAAAGAACCCGTCAGTCGAGTCCATCGGCGCGATGGTTACGTAACGGTACCCCTATGCCCCAGCACCTGAATCCGAGTTCACTAAGCCACGCCCACTCCAGCCAGTCTGGTAGTAGGGTTGTCGAAAGCCGAATTGTTTATTGAACAAAAATAAACTGCACTGTTCTTTTTTATATATTTTTATTTGTTTTCCTAGGTATTTAAAAATCATAACACTTACGCCAAGAGAATCTTACATGAAATGCCTACATATTTTAACAAATGATTTAAGTACCTAATTTATTTATGTAGGTTCCTATACTAAATAAAACGATACACGTGCGAATAGGCAGTATGGTCCGATGAAATTTTACGTGCGCCAGACTCAAGCCTCTCCCTAAAATTCTACTCTTCCTTTTACATCGAAAAAATTGAGTTGACTTCCACATAAGACACTAAACAACTCGAGTTAAAGTTGAAAAAAGTATTATAGGAACAACGGACGCAGTGTGAAACGGACAATACAGATATCTTAAAATTTTTGAATGAAAATATTCATGTAATTTGGTGCTTGGCAGCACTGATGACCAAAGACAATCCCTGGCTGCCGGTAACTCTATGTCTACGCGGTAACCTACCTACCTAAATTTAAGTATTGTTCAAATTTTACCCTACTGGTCCAGGATGGCTACCTTATACCTAAACTACTCAAAACTAAATAGGGCCCACCATGTTTTTTTGCTGCAGCTTAAAATTGCACCTTAGTATTGAGTTTTTATGAATATACAAGTTTCAAGTGAGCATTCAGGAATAGTGTAAACATAAACAATAGAAACATTTGTTTTTTTCTTTTAATAAAAACACAAAATAACAGTTTTTAAGAAAAGTTACATAAAATAAAGGAAAAACATAATCGTGAAAAGCACAATTATTCAAAAAAAAAAAATTTGGTGCTTTAATAACGAGTGGGTCCTCCTCTGCTCCGTATGCACTCTCTGAGCCTTTCTGGGACATTTTCAATTAAGTGGGTCTCGTTTATTTCCGGTATTTGTTCCCAACAGACTTTCAGGGCGTTAATGAGCTCCTGCTGGCTGTTTACATCACTGTAATTTTCTTTCAGGCGTTTTTGAGCTGATCCCATAAATGTTCGATGGGGTTGAGGTCGGGACTCATGGCTGGCCATGGCAAAACGGTGATGCTAGACAGCTTACGACGAGCACAATTGCCATCGCTAACTTCCGTTTTCCATACTTCTGATAAAATGCTTAAAATAAAAGTGATGTGTAACTAAAGATACACATTAAAAAAAAGGGTTTAATTACCTAAATTATAATTATCACCAATTTTACTACACAATAGTACCTTTACGAACGAACGAATCTTGGTTTGAATAAACTTCAATAGATGATGTGCGTAAAAGCAGACATTTAACACATTATTTCTTTATACATACTTACCAAATAATACTGAATGTCCCCCCAATACACACTCAATGATCTTTTTATAACGAAAGAGGATGTTTCTATTAACATTAAAAAAAGACTTCATAATATAATTTATTTTCGACAACCCTTAAAGCTTACTTAGCTATGGACTCGCTAGTCGGGTTCTGGGCATGAATACAAGTTTTCAATAGCTGATTATAACGACGACTCTGATACGGGTTGTGGGCACACGAACGAATTATTGTTCGACCCATATGCTGGGTGCTGGGCACCGAAAGTGCTCTTCAATTAAAACTTAACCTATACGATCCATGATCGCAGTTACACAATTTTATATGTCACTTTGCTCACGCATTATAATCTTCATAAAATTTATGACAGCGTTAGCTAAGCAAGTAAGGATGCTACTTTCTTAGTATTGCAAAAATAATTTTTTTGGGGTTTGTTGAACTCGGGATCAAATACCCCAAAAAAAAAAGTTTAAAGTACCCTTGGGCTAGCTACGCCACTGATCCTGCATCCAGGTCTGGATCATTTTTCGCGGAATTAAAACGAAATGTTTTGCATAAAATTTAATGTCATGAATATCCGCGAAGTATCGCCTGATTCTATAACTTATGTATGTGTTTCGCAGACACCAGGAGATAGCTAAATTTGCGGACGCTCTTCGTCGCCTCGATGAAAAACGCAATAAGAGGGCTAAGATTAACATGGAGAATGAGGAAATGGACTTCTTCGTTTCAAAGTATAATAACCATGTGGTAAGTAATACATAATACAGTATGAAAACAGACCCTTCACGAAGCCGTCAACCAAGCATTCTGTACATCAAACTAAGTAACCTTACCCAAAAATTATTGCTGGGAACCGACTTTTATTTTGGGGTGAAAAATCACGTTTTACGGTAAGGCTCGATGGAAAGCACTCAAAGCATTGTGCTGATGGATGGATTGAATAGTACGGGGGTCGTGGAGGTGTTTAAAAAATCTTACATTAAAAACATGGATTTAAAAAAAAAACTTGTGAAAAAGTTAGAACTTTGACCCCCAATATCTCCGTAACTTGCAGATTCCCAGGTATTGTCTAGAATGTAGAACAAAAAAATGATCGCAAAGACGGGGAGAACAAGTGCCTTTCGGCTTCGTTAAGGGTCTATTTACACTCTTTATATAACTTATTTTGATTTGAAAAAAATACTTCCAAACCTATACCAGAACCGTCTATGGGGGATGCCCCATAGTAGCCCGCGTAATACAAATTTTATTACGTTTTTGTTTAATTTGCAGGTCGGTGTTAGATTGTACTAGCTTTTGCCGGCGGCTTCGCTCGCGTTTATTTAAAATTTGACAATCAATTCGGCTAGTACTCTGCTTGTAATGAAATAATTCAATCATGATTTGAAAGACACATGACGCCATCTATTATCGATGCGCTAAGACAGCCCGCTAGATTCTAATTTTGAATACCTATTTCTTAAATAAGTTTGTTCAACATAACAGCCTGACACTGACCTTCCAATTTAAAAAAAAACACGTAAGAATATTTGAATTTCGCGGGCTACCCTGGCGCTTGCACCATAAATACTTAAATGTTTAATTTTATAGTTCGCATCAAAATTGGGCCAAAGTGGCAACAGATTGGGTTCCGAACAAAAGAACCCGGCGACGCGGTAGGGCCAGAAGGAGATGGCGTGACGAGCTGGACTCTTGTCAAAAGGATTTGGCCCAAATAGCCAAAGACAGAGAAATGGAAAGAGGGAAGGGAGGCCTTTGCCCTGCAGTGGGACACATCATAAAAAAACTGCCAGGGCTGCGGGACTGTTCGAAAGAGATATCGTGGCCCTGGAACACAAAGGGCAAAGAAGGAACATGGATGGGTTTTAGTCAGTAGAAGTCTGACACTCCCTGCGCTCCGCAAAGAGCGGGGGGGGGGGGGGGGGGGTCATTTAATGATTTCCCATCCGAAAAAAAATGTTTCATAATAAAAAAAAAATTAAAATAAAATAGTAATAGGTTCTTCTCTCAGGAGCCCTGACCACCGGTAGCTCGGACCCTGTTCCCGATGCCGGTGGGCTACTAAATTTATATTTTTAAACGTTTTTTTATATTACTTTGTATATAAATATTTAAAAATGTAAATGCAAATTATATGTATAGAAATAAATAAAGAAATAAAATAATAGTTAGTAGTAGTTTATTAGCGGATAATTAACATTTCTTACTTTGCTCTAGAACCAGGAAAATCAAGCTGCAAAACTTGCAAGGCGCCGCAGGCATTAATGTAAGTCTTATAGTAGTTATTGTATTACTATTGTTAAGTTATTTTGTTTGTTTGCACGTCATGTCCCTGCGACAAATAAATAGTTTTTCTTTCTTTATTTTCTTTTTAACGATTCCGTCGGCCGTAAGCTCCTCAATCTGACTTGATTACTTACATCTATTTTTTTGCCCGTAATAGAGTTTGTAATGGGAAACAAACGAATGCGAATAGTTCCAACTTGTATTTATGTAGATAATATAATATAGGTATAAAACTAAGTTCGCGGAAGGTAATAAAATGTGTATACAGGTTCTCAGAGCTGTACGGCCAGTGAGGCTGAAGCAGTCCGAGAGCGCGGTAAAACACACTCTAAACGGAGCGCGCGCGTGGTCGTGTTATATAGGCGCCTGGCCGGTGGTGAGCGGCGGGGCGGGGAGAAGGCTCCGCCTCCTCGGTGACGTCTAACGCTGTGGAGCGGGGCGCCGCGTGCGCCGCATGATTATATTATGTTGTTACAGCCTCCCCCTCTGGATCTGAAGTCGTCCCGACGATGATCCAGGATTTGAGGAGTGAGTCTTGGGTCTGCTGCGCTTTCTTACTTGTACCTCATTATCCACAAGCTCAGGTTGCTGTTTTCGTGGCCGCCCTCTCTTTCTGATGGGCTGGACGGGGGCTGGCAGGTCAAGACAATTTTCAACGTAGGGTACCAAAGCGGAAGAGTGATACACTCCGACCACAACATCAGGTTTCTTGGGATCGGCAAGTTCGTATGATGACGGACCATGTTTTTTCTTAATTATATAAGGTCCATAACGTCGCGGCGCGAATTTACTACTCACACCTTTGGTGGCACTGCTCAGGATATGTAGTGTGGCGAGTACAGGGTCACCAGGGTTGTAACCCGGATTCTCTCGTCGGCGTTGGTCTACATACTTCTTGCGTCTCTCTTCCGATTGCTCATGGACTTCTTAAGCTCTCTGTAGGTTAGTAGCTATTTGCATTAACTTTGGCGTTATTTCAGGTATAAAATTCTCTGATTGCAGGATCTTCCGAAAGTCATGAGATGTATCATCAGGCGTTCTAAGCTCCCTCCCGAAAGTCAAGTAGGCCGGTGTAAATCCTGTCGAGAGACTGGTCGCTGTGTTCATTGCGAATCGAATACTAGGAAGATGTTCTGGCCAGTTTCCGTGTTTGTCTTTGACTAGGATAGCTAGCTTGGGCGTCAGATCCCTATTCTTCCTTTCTACAGGATTGGTTTCCGGATGATATACGGGGGTGAATGCATGTTTGATATTAAGCGAATAAACAACTTGTTGCATGATAGAGCTAACGAACTGAGGTCCGTTGTCGCTTATCATACGTCGAGGGAGTCCAAAACGAAGGAACACTTCGTTGATAAGTGTCATAGCGCAGGACTCTGCAGTGGCCTGTTGTAGGGCAAACAGTTCCACCTATCGAGTCGCCACATCTTCCACAATGAGGATCCAGGTCTTCCCATCCGGGGATGTTGTCAATGGTCCAAATAAATCAAAAGATATGACCTCAAATCTTTGGCTCATCACGGTAGTTTGAAGTAATCCGGCCGGTTTCTGATTTGATGGTTTGTATCGTTGGCACTCTAAACATTTCTTCGCATAGCTATCAATGTACTTCCTCATTCCAGTCCAATAATATCGCTGGCTGATCCGCTGATGAGTATTATCTGGGCCATAATGGCCTGCTAAAGGGTCATCTTGATATGTCGCCAGCACGTTAGCCCATTCGTGTTCTGGAACAACCAATTGTGCTTCGTCAGAGTCCGAATGGGGGCTGTGTCGATAGAGTACCCCATTATTTAGTAGATACCCCTTGTTGCTCCAGTAAACTGCCTTCTCATCGTTGTCTATTCCTTCCAAATCCTTCACAATCTGTCTTAATCTTTCGTCCTTTAACTGTTCTTCTCTAATTTCAGCTATACTACGTATGGGCATGTCAACGGTCACTGTACAAACGTCACATGCTTGACGAGTTTCTTCGTTACAGGGTGGTCTAGAAAGACAGTCAGCGACGGTGTTTGTTCTGCCAGGAGCGTATTTGATTGTTATGTCAAATGCTTGCAATAATAGTGCCCCATCTTGCAAGCCTTCCTGTCGGCGTTTTTAACGACATAAGCCACTTCAAGGCTTGATGATCTGTTATTATGGTAACATAAAGACCCTCAATGTAGCCACGGAACTTTGTTACTGCCCAAACGACAGCGAGCGCTTCCCGTTCTGTGGTAGAGTAGTTGCGTTCGGCTGATGTCAGAAGACGACTAGCAAACTCGACGGGGTGCTCATCTTCTCCCTCCCCCTGGACCAATACTGCTCCGATCGCGTAAGAACTTGCGTCACCTTTAATTATGTAGGGCTTGGTTTCATCGGCCTGACGGAGTATTGGGGCAGATGTCAAACGGCTCTTCAGTTCGTAATAGGCATTCTGCTGGTCTTCTGACCATTCCCACTTAGCGTTCTTTTTCGTTAAACGAGTGAGGGGTTCTGCAATCTTTGCAAAGTCTCGGATAAATTTAGGTTTCTTCTTTGATGGGGGCGTACTGAGATCTATCGGTGTCAGACTATATTCGACGTTACCGACTGACTGTTTCTTTGGTGTCGACGGAGGCTCAGGTATTTCCATCAGCGGAGGTGTTGGTGGTGGAGTAGGCTGTATTGTCGCAATACTCGTACTATCTTCGGTGTCTGTCATTGTAAGCGAAGTTATTGGGCTTGGCAAATCCATCATTTCACTGATGACAGTTGTCTCAAAGATGGCAAATTCTTCAGAGTATAGCTCGTATTGTTCTTCTGGTTCGTCGATAAAATTCCACATGTACTGCGGCACGTTGATGACCATACCCGCGTCCTTCAAAAAGCCAACACCCAGAAGAGTGCGGTTCTCTTTTGCTCCAGGTAACACGATGAATGTCGTATGCACCTTTCGACATATCAAGTCAACCTCGGCTCTGCACATAGCACTTTTTGACTTTTTTTTATTCCGTCAGCTAATGTTAAGTTGACTGGCTGTTCTGTGAACTTGCATCCGCCCTTTTCCAGTGCTAAATACAAGGAGTGCGATGCGACACTCATCTTCGCGCAAGTATCAATGTAGGCGGCACCTTTTATTCCCTCGATCTCCACAAAAACAACAGGGCGTGAAAATGCATCAAAATGTACGTCGATGGCGCAAAACTTCAAGTCTTCCTTCTTGATGGGCGAAGACTTATTGCAAGTGGCACAATTGCTTCTAAATACCCCGGGTGCACCGCAACCATAGCAAGAAAATTTTGGTTGAGAAGGAGATGGTGCCTGCGTCTGGGTTTCCGCAACATCTTTCGTCGCCACTGAGACTGTGCCTTCAGCACGCTTCTTCTTTCGACATACGTCCGCCGTGTGTCTCGGGTTTTTACAAAAAGTGCATCGCTGCTTTCCTTTTCGCAACTGAGCTGTTTCGGTATGTTTAGCTCCATGTGCGTATTCCTGCAGAGTTTCTTCGATACCGCGTGCCGTTTCTAGGAGTTTCTCGAACGTTGGTACTGTATCTCGAGGCATGCGGTTGCGTAGTTCCAACCTTATGAGCGCGAACACCATATCAATTTGTTGGGTTTGAGTCGGTGCGGGAGGAGGAATTGATGCAAATAATGCCCGCTTCTTGGCGATGAATGCTTCCGTGGTGACATCGGACTCCTGGACCTCGTGTGTTATCTGGTGATAAATCATATATGCCGGTTTCCGCGGAGCGAACGTATGGCGCAGTTTGTTGCAGAACTCTTCCCACTTTTCTACACTGCTTTTCGCGCCTTGCCACCATACCGCTGCTTCGTCACGTAGTAGGAGTGGAAGCCCTTGAAGCTCATCCGAGTCACTTAGCTTTTCCACATTTTTGTAGGTGGTTGCTGCTGCTACAAAAGCCTCGACTGCGTCCGTGTCCTTTTGCCCACTGTAGGTAATGTTGCAGGATGCAAAAGTTCCTTGCTTGGAAGCCATGATGGTCTGCAGGAACATCTGGAACTGTTCGTTGGACATCGCCATCTTCAAAGCCCGATGTGGGAGTCTTCGTAGATTTTCCAAGTTGATCCCTGGTTCGGGCCCAACGTTGGGCGCCAGATTGTAATGGGAAACAAACGAATGAAACAAAACACTCTAAACGGAGCGCGCGCGTGGTCGTGTTATATAGGCGCCTGGCCGGTGGTGAGCGGCGGGGCGCGTCGTGGGGAGAAGGCTCCGCCTCCTCGGTGACGTCTAACGCTGTGGAGCGCCGCATGATGATATTATGTTGTTACAAGTTTATATTACTATTTGTATAATTATGCTGTATCCAAGCAAAAATTGCAATAATAATCTATATAAATAAATAAAAATGAAGTGTCTGTTTGCAATTTCAAAATAACAGCTTTTTACTGAATGATATAGATACGCCTACTTTTTTTAAATTTTGTCTATCTGTCCGTCTGTCGGTATGTTTCGGCTTATCTCCGAAACGGCTGGACTGATTTTGACGGAACTTTTACTGGCATAAGGCTGATGTTAGGAGTAGGTAACTTACGAAAATAAATTGAGGTCCGTTACTTGCCGTCTCACAATATGACTTGCCGTCATACGTCACACGGAGAGATAATAAACAATATTTTTGTAGGCGATTTATTGTATTTATAAAGTTCTGACGTACGGTTTAAAATTTCAGATTTGTCACCCAACAACCTGACGTTCATGCTGGCGAAAGTGCTGATGAAGAACATGGAGTCGGAGCTGTCGCCTGACGCTTCGAGATAGAGATAGAAGTAGTTGAGCACAATCAACAGAAGTGCGCAAGTTAGCTTTAGTTGTAGAATGATTGTAAATATTTAGAGATGGGGGGTCACCATGACGTCTTAAAGCAGGAGTAATTCCAGTTTGGGAAAGAGACAGAGCTATACAGGTCGTCTAGCGCCATCTCTTTCCCACACTGGAATTACTCCTGCTTTGATATGTCATGGTAGACCCCTGATGAATGTTGAAATGTCAATAATTGTTACTGGTCGATAGACAGGAAGAAAACGAAGAAAATCGTAATCCAATACTTGTAACAATTCGGTCTGTCTATAGACCGACCGCTTTGCTGCTTCTTTATAAAAATTATAAAGAAGGTAATTGGTAGATAATTTTAACAGTGTTGTGGGTAAAAGTGAGAGTACTTACTATTACATATCGATTCTTGAAGGCAAGTCAATAAAAATTCCGCATTAAGAACGTTAACGTCTTACGGCTTTGCATACAAACTTTCAAGTGATTCCTTTCTCGAAATGACTGAACCGATTTTAATTAAACTTCGTACTCATAATCAAATCAAATCAAATAATTTATTCGTATAATATGGGTCTATGGTAAATAAATGTTACATTACACAATATAACATTAAGGATCCTCATATAAACCATTTCTGGTATACGAAACATAAAATAAAAGCTTATAATATTCAAATTCAAATTATTTATTTGTGAAACATAGGTACAATATAATAAGATCTAATTCCAATGTCAGGATCGCTATGTTTAACCTAATAGGCATACAAATTTCGGATACTTATAAAACTAATTTAAAAAAGACAAAAATAATAATTAAATTCAAATTATTATTCGAATTAAATAAAATAGTACTACATTACATTTGTTATAATAACAATAAAACGGAATGGGTGACATAACTATACATATAGGTACTCTTTTTCATATTCGTTGAATAATAAATTAAATAGGTATTATTGCACTAGAATAGGAACTTAGTAAGTGTTTACAATAATTTTCTATTCTTTGCATGTGGCGGAGATGAGAATGCTAAGGGGAAGGGGGGGGTGTGGTGTTACGCGAATGGATAAAATAAGAAATGAGTATATAAGAGGAAGTCTGAAAGTGGCGCCGGTGACTGAAAAGTTGTGAGGTAATCGGTTGTCGTGGTATGGGCATGTGATGCGGAGGAAAAGGAAAATGTTGTGAGGAAAGTCTTGAGTATGAATGTGGATGGGTATATGAGTAGAGGAAGACCAAAGAAACGATGGATGGACTGTATAAAGAATGATATGGCAAGAAAGGAGGTGTCTAATGAGATGACGAGTAATAGAGAAGTATGGAAGAAAAAGACATGCTGCGCCGACCCCAAATGAATTGGGATAAGGGCAAGAGAATGATGATGATAACTAAGGTATTCCTGGGTCGTGTAAAAACATTTATTGACTAACCAGGCGTACAATTTTTTTCGGAATATAGTTATGGGTAGGTCTTTCAGTTCACTAGGTAATTTGTTAAATAACTTAATTGACATGGGGTAACACAGTTTCTTCTATATAGATCAGTTTTATGTTTGGCAAGGGAAAGCTATTAGGATACCGGGTATTAAAATTACAATAGTCACTAAAGGATTTGTATAGGTACTGATGTGTTTTGATGAAAATACAAGACTCAAATATATATATGGACGGTGCTGTTAGTAGATTTAGCTTTTGGAACAATGGTTTGCATGAAGTCAAAGAATCAACGTTACAAAGAGCGCGAATGCACTGTTTTTGAGCCAGGAATACTCTATTAAATTCTACTGAGCCACCCCTAATAGAATACCATATCGTAGGTTGGAGGCTACATATCCATGATAGGCTTGTAAAGCTGTCTTTTGGCTGAATATTCGTGTAATACGCCAAAGAGCGTAAACATACCTGTTTATTTTGTTACAGATTTTATTTATATGTAATTTACATGAGATCTGACTATCTAATGATATCTCAAGGAAAACTATACTATCAGATTGAGCTATATTGTTGTTATCGTATGAGACATTTAATTTGTGATTATATTGTTTTCTACTGTAAAATTTAATTATTCTAGTCTTGCCTATATTAAGTTTTAAATTATTGCACTCTAGCCATTTGATAATGCTTTGAACAGCTTCGTTAACTTCTTTATTGTAGTCATCAAATGTAGTATTAGGTTTTTGTGGAATGACTAGCGATATATCATCTGCAAAAAGGGTACAGTGATGATTTGTCACGTTAGGCAAATCGTTTGTGTAGCGTAGGAATAGAAGTGGGCCTAATATACTACCTTGTGGGACTCCGACTCTGTTATATGTGAGTTTCGATTTATAAGCTACTTCTATATTCTCGTAATTAACATTGTTGATTTCTACATATTGTTGCCTATTTGTGAGGTAACTTTGTGACCATCTATGTGCTATACCGCGAATACAGTATGCATAGGCTTTTTGGAGCAAAATATCATGATCAACAAAATCGAAAGCTTTGCTCATGTCGAAGAACACTGCGCAGGTGTTAATACCTTTATCAACATTTTACGACACCTTTTTTATTAGTTTAAAGGCGGCTAGTGTGGTAGATTTTCCTTTCTGAAAACCATGTTCGGATTTGAGTATATTGAATTTATTAAGGAAAGATGTAAACCGTTTAAACATAACTTTTTCAATAATTTTGGCTAGTGTAGGTATGAGGGCAATCGGTCTATAGTTGGTAGGTTCTGTTTTATCCCCTTTTTTATAAATCGGTTTTACAACTGATGTTTTTAGTTTGTCTGGAAAAGTACCTTGTGATAATGATAGATTTATGAGATGACATAGTATTGGTGCTATTAAATGTGCAGTTTGTTTTAGAATTTGAGTGGGTAAGTTATCATAATCTACCGATTTTGTGTTTTTTAAAGACAGTATAATTTAATTACGTTAGCTGCGATCGGAGGATTTAAAAAAAACCAAAAATGATTTAACTAAATTTATTTTAAAGTAAAAGAATTACATTGATTATATTAAATCTAAAATTAGCCTACGTGCCTATTCGAAGTATGAATATGGAATGGAATTTTACAGTTTTACAATAATTGAGTAATCTAGGTCTGTGCGACAGAAAGTGCTATCTCAGCTCGCCGTTTCCGTTGTTCGTTTAATTGCAGCGTATGTTTCTACAATAAAATTATTGAGTGCTGAGTTGGCGATTCCCCTTATGCAGCTGCGTGTAACATCTCCACCCGCAGATCAGAAACTATTTTAGAACTTTGAGAGAAAATGTTTCTGGGACTTTTCCTCTGGGCGCGCGATCCTCTTCTCTTATTTCAGGTTCTTCGTAAGTATGTCCCTTGGTGTTGGAAGTTTCGCAGCGTTTGCAAAACCATTTATTGCGATAGCCCAGTATAGCAATGATAAGTGCGCCTGCACCTAATAATGCAATGTAGAAGGGTATGGTCGTATGATATATGACATCTGATTGCAGTTGGTTAAGCTGTATCGGCTGACTCGTCATGACATGGTTCTGGATACTGTGTAGTCCTCTTAAGTCGATTGAACTGAGATGAACTTGAGTTAAGGCAGCATGCGGTGTGTCCACGTCGTTGTAGGGAATGTTCATTAGTTTCAAAGGCTGCCCTTGTATTACATCGTTGTCATTGATTATAGTTAGTTCCTTTGTACGGAGATAACAATTGATAGGTATAGTGGCGAGGTAGCTTCCCTGTAGCGTATTGAAGTCTTCTCTCCCACAGACTGATTGCACTTGCGTTGGATTTGGGAATGATATGACGTAATGCTGGTCATCTAGTTTTTCCATCGCTTCTTTTTCCAAAAATACTGTTTTAAATTGGCAGGAACTCTTGAGTGCTTGGTTCATGATAAGTTCTTGTATGCAGTCAGTTTTTGTTCGTATTTGATGGGTTATTTCCTTTTCACAGAGATACCAGTTATTAAACTTCGAGCATTCTGCTTCTATGTACACGAAAGAGTTTCCATTAGTTGCTATAAAGGGATAGGTAGGGATAAGGGCTTGACGATTTTTATTGGGTACTATAGATAACTTATATAAATCATAAATGATTTTGGAAATTATAGGAAATCTGAAAACTATAAGTATTTGTTTTTCATTGAAATATGATCCGGGCCTGATAATGTCGTAGTATTCTCTGAGCTCTAGACTTAGTATTTCATCCTTACTGTATATTTGTTCTAACCTATTTACCATAGACCTAAGTGTTTCTATATCTATCATAGAATGAACAGTGCTTGACGCATGTATAAACGCTAACATATTCTCTATTCTAACTAATTCTAATCTTAAATCTTCTACATTTTCACTTATAATAGAAATGAGTTGACCAAACTTTGCATAAGTAATTAAACTGCCTGTGGTAAGAGTGTTATTTAACAGTAACTCTAAGGTGCTATTGATTTTACTCTGGTTTTCGACTAACTGTAGTAAAACGTTATTATGCTTAGCCATCCATTCTTTACTGAGACTAATGTGATTATTGAATTCGTTAACTAACTTATTATTGTTAATTTGTAGATTTTTGATAGCGTTTTCATAATTTAAGGCATCTGTGTAATCTAGATTTCCGGTTATGCTTTTAACTACCGATCCGAGACCGTCTATTAGACCTCTCTTTACACGACCGGGCTCTAAAGATTTTAGCTGATTAGATACTTTGCCAATTTTGTTAGTAAGATAACTAATTTGGAACTCAAACAGTGTATAAGTGTCATTACTAAGCCGACTTTTGTATTCTGATATCTGATACTGTAGTGTTGTAATTTGATTTTCAATGTCCCTTAGATTCACGTACTGAAGAAATGTATGATGATGAGTCGTCATTCTCGTCGATCCAAGTTTATAAGGTAGTAAGCCGGGTCCATTGGCCAAGCTTTCAAGTTTTATCTCCGACGCGGCCGTCTCGCGAAGTACCAGCAATAACAGAATCCTGCAACAAGTTAGGTTCCTTAGGGCCTCTTTTTAATCTATTTTTGGCTACAGGGCCACGTTTTTTGGATGTGTAAACGTGTATGGGTAAATCGGCCAGAATGGTATCTTGGGTATATCGCGGTGCTGTTTTTTGGCGACTTGCAGAAGGGTTCTTAATGAATACCTGTTGTTGAGGAACATATTCTATTTCAGGTTCGCGGTTCTTATTTCTATTTTCTATCAATGCAGTACGATTTAATAAAGAAGTTTCGTTTATGATATTATAAACTTCCTTCATTTGTGCCCTATGGTTGTGAACGTACTGTTGTAATGCTTGTTGCGTAAAATCGATGTCTAGAATGTCGCGGGGGTCAAAGTGACCAGTTAATAAATCGAATGGTCTGCATCTAGTAAAGCTATGTATTGAAGAATTATAACCAATTATAGCATAAGGCATAAGATTTACGATGGGCTCCTCTTTGTGCTTTAGTTTTAATATTCTTATATGTTCAAGGAGAGTTGAGTGGAACCTTTCTATGTTACCGTTATCGTTAGGCGAATGCGGTAAAACTCTATGATGGTTTATCTTATGAAGGCGTGTGAATTCTAAGAAAAGTTGGTTGGTAAATTCTGTTCCGTTATCAGTTACTATAGTTAAGGGAACTCCGTGGTGGGTGCAATATTGTAATAATGATTGAAGTATGCTAATGCCCGTACCATCTCGGAGATGGTATGCTTGTCCGTATTTAGTAAAAACATCTATAAATGTCACATACTTTTCATTATGAACAGTGAATAAATCCATGTGAACTATCTCGAATGGTTTTGTTGCCGGGGGTACAATATTAAACTGGGGTCTAACAGGTCTCCGGTCATATTTAGCTTGCCCACAAATAATGCATTCATTAATGAATTTAGTTATTTGATCCTTCATTTTGGGCCAGTAATACTTTCTTGAAAGGGCTAAATAACATTCAGTAATTCCTCGGTGATTAGTTTTGCCATCATGGTAGTGTTGAATTATCTCCTGCTGACGTAGATAATCTTTAACGTTTTCTAATTCTATCTTAGCTAGTACTAAGTTCATAGATGAACTCTTAAACTTTTCTTGTATGACTGGTATGATGGTATACATGGCGAGAGGTGGATTTATTAAGATACCGGTTTTTACTTTCGGGTTCGCATACTCTTTGAGGGCATTAACTACATCTTGTTCTAATTTAGATGATGATATTTGGATTGCTATACGCGTGTGGGTATCAAATGGTTTAGTAATTACTGGTTTTCGTTTAACATCTTCCACTACAGTGAGGCATAATTGTCTATGAAATCTGTTAAGAGGTTCGTCTGTGATTGGGACTTCTAATATAGGATTTTCGAGGCTGGTGTGAACGGTTGCAGTGGATGAATTCGTGGATGGCGGGTTTTCTGATGGGTTAGGCATCAATGAACATAATTCGTCTATTATGGTGTTAATATCCTCATTGTGAATCTCCACCCGAGATAAGGCATCAGCGTTTGTATTTGATTTGCCTTTCTTATAGATAACGGTGAAATCATATTCACTAAGTTTCAGCCTCCATCTAGTTAATCGCGAATTGGGTTCTTTAAGGTTCATCATCCACTGTAGAGGTTTATGATCCGTCAGTACTTTAAATTTACGACCAAACAAGTAAGGTCTAAAATACTTGGTGGCCCAAACTATAGCAAGAAGTTCCTTTTCTATGGTGCTATAGTTAAGTTCACTTTCATTTAGGGTTCGGGATGCAAAACACACAGGTTTGTCGGAACCTACAGGTCCTTGAGATAGAACGGCACCAATTGCAACGTTCGAAGCATCTGTCGTCAATATGAACTCCTTATTAAAATCGGGATACTGTAGTATGGGGTCATTTGTTAAGAGAGTTTTGCACTTTTCAAAACTGTTAATGTAGTCGGAGTCTAATATCACTTTTCTACCTTTTTTCAAACATGCTGTGAGAGGTTTCGTAATTTTTGCAAAATCCGGGATAAATTTACGATAGTAACCTACAAGGCCTAAAAATTGCTTAATTTCTTTTGGAGTTTTTGGAATGGGGTATTTTTCTATGGCTGTAATTTTATCTGGATTGGGTTTTATTCCTTCACTACTTATAATGTGTCCAAGATAACCAGTTTCATGCTTTAAGAACTCGGATTTATCCATTTGGATCTTAAAGTTCGATTCCCTAAGTCTATTGAAAACTTTCTCGAGATTCGTCATATGCTCTTGTAGTGACGTGGAAAAAACGATGATATCATCAAGGTAGACCAGGCATATGTCATTCTGGAGACCTCTGAGGACATTGTCCATCACTCTTTGAAATGTGGATGGTGAATTCTTAAGTCCCATGGGCATTCGAAGAAACTCGAAATGTCCATGCTCGACATTGAAAGCTGTTTTTTGAATATCCTGAGGGTCCATTTCCACCTGGTAGAAGCCGCTAGCCAGGTCTAGAGTGGTGAAGTACTGGCACCTACCTAGTTTGTCAAGAACATCGCTAATGTTCGGAATGGGATATTTGTCGTTGATAGTTTTTTCATTGAGTTTCCTAAAGTCGACTACTAAACGCCATTTTTGTTTGCCTGAGGCATCCATTTTCTTGGGGACCACCCAAATGGGTGAACTCCATGCTGAGTCTGAAGGCTTTATTTATCCCTGATCTAACATTTTTGAAATCTGTTCCCTAACCTCCTGGCGATGGATGAATGGGTATCTATAACTTTTTGTATAAACCGGGACTTCATCTGTAGTCTTAATGCGATGTTTTATTTGATTAGTAAAAGTTAGTGCTTCGCCTTCGATGTAGAACACGTCAGCATATTTCGAGCAAAGAGCTATAAGGTTGACTTTTTCTTCCTCGTTTAAATGATCTGTTCGTAATCGCGCCGTAACCTCTTGAACTCGCTTGGTACAATGTTCGGTACGCATGCACTCGATATTAAATAAACTCGCGTGCACTGGTCGGTCAAGTGATAATACAATATCATTCGGGCTCGTATTTTCTATTTCCAAGTAGCCGCGATTATTGTCCACGATAGTAAGGCACTCGCGTACAGTACAATTACATATAGTCTGTTCACTTACTAATGCCGCACCGTTTGGAGTGTCGATCGGTATTCTAACTAATTTTGAAGATTGAGCAGGTATGATGTCTTCATACAAGTTAACATTATAGGAATTATACATACGGATGGGATTGGATGATGTGCGCGTTATTAACCTCTGATCTTTTAGGTCTATCTTAGACTCCCATTTAGTTAGCAAATCTAAACCAATTAAACCATCGAAATAATCATGAAAACGGTATATAAATAACTTGATAAACTCTGGATCGTTAAATTCTGCAAAGCAAGGTAAATTTATAGAATAATTATTTCTACTAACCGCGTGTACATTGGTAACTTCAAACGGGTCATAATTTAAGGGAAAATTTGGGAAATATTTTTCTACAGCCTCCGGGCTTATAAAAGATTGATTCGCGCCAGTATCAATTAGTAATTTTAGAGGTGGTTCTGCTATTAGTATATACGGCAATTGACGCTGAGTTTGGAGATTTAATTCTATTTTAACTTTTTTGATTTCTGATCCTCCTGAAAATCCTGACTTGGACCTGCCTGAGGTTCAGACGAATCTGCCATATTCCCTTGAACACTTAAATCGCTTAAAGTCGGATCATAGTTGCACTCTAATGCAGCGAACGGACTATAATCGTAGTAAGTATTATCGTAATTAAAACAGACCGGCTCGTAATAGTACTCCGTCGGGTAATATGAGCTATCGTATGACGCGCACTCATTCATGTTCATCTCTCGATGTTTAAAATAATTAGTTGGTGGCGGATTGCCTGAATTTTGCCAATTATGACCAGATAACATGGGTCTAGGAGTAAAAGGTTGTACTCCACTCATAGGTTTAGGACCTTGATTTTGATTTTGCACCGGATTGTTTCTAGGGGGCAAACGGAACATGTTACTTTGAGCGTTATAAGTTTGAGGTACCGCACGGAATATTTGCTGTGTACGATTAGGCATGCGATTTTGTGACTGCTGATTAATAAAGTTGGGATTAAATCTAAACGGTTGTGGCGGTGGTAGTTGGTTGGGTCTAATTCCTATGGGATTGGGCCAGTTGGGAATTGGTACTGCGAAATTATTATTACGTGGAGGGACTGGATTGGTATTTGTATGAGGTGTTGCAGGGTTAGAATTTTTTTGCGTAGTGGATTTTGAGACCTCACTACGTTCCTGTAAATACATAACGTTAAGTTCTTCCTGTACATATTCAAGGGCTTTTTCGATGGTATCGGGACGCATGCACCGTATGCGGGACCCTAATGGTTCCTTTAATCCTTTAACAAAAGCCTGCATAGTAACTTTTTTGTACAGTGTACGTTTCGCTTCAACTGTGGTAGGAATTTGTTCGTGTAATGTTACATACGTCATCATCGTACTAAACAAAGTTTGGCATTCCTCATAAAATTCCTGAGGTGTTTTATTTCCCTGCGTAGCTAAAGAAAGGTCTCTATACAAAGCCGTTTCATCCCGTTGATCGGAAAAGTTATTGATTAAGGCCGTTCTAATCCCTAGCCAACTTTCAGGTATGCCGTTGGAATTGATGGTACAAGCGGCAGAGCCTTTTATTTTATTTAAGATGCCATTTAATAAGCATAAGTTGTTTAACTCGCTACCTGGGGCATTACTAACGTACTGAGTCACTATTTGATCGCATATTCTAACAAACCTAGTCAATACATTTGGGTTCCCATCGAACTCCGGGACCATACGAAGGGTCTTGAAAATTGTATCGGGGTCGTGGGCCATATTTAAACTATTTATACTACTATTTAAATTATCTTCTCTATCACTATTTAAATCTCTACTGTTATCTATAGCACTCCAGCGAGCCGTACGTGATGAGGGCTCCTGGGAGTTAGAATTTTTCGGGTGAAAAATCTTGGAAGTTGGGTGGTACTAGGACTAAATAGGAAGCAACACAGGAACAATTCAAGTGTACTTACAACAATTTCATCTCTGGTTCTCTTGTGAATCGAAGTCTGGATTCTCCTTCCGGAACTGCAGCTGGACCGTAGATTCGGATATTCGGCGCCGGGGCTCGATAGCCACCCAGGCGATTCGCGTACGCGGATGTCGATATTAGAGATCCCTAAGCTCGCGAACCGGCCCGCGAATATCCTACCGACTGCGCCAATTACGTTAGCTGCGATCGGAGGATTTAAAAAAAACCAAAAATGATTTAACTAAATTTATTTTAAAGTAAAAGAATTACATTGATTATATTAAATCTAAAATTAGCCTACGTGCCTATTCGAAGTATGAATATGGAATGGAATTTTACAGTTTTACAATAATTGAGTAATCTAGGTCTGTGCGACAGAAAGTGCTATCTCAGCTCGCCGTTTCCGTTGTTCGTTTAATTGCAGCGTATGTTTCTACAATAAAATTATTGAGTGCTGAGTTGGCGATTCCCCTTATGCAGCTGCGTGTAACAATTTGGTAGATGTCGTATGTTGTTATTGGAGTTAAGAATATGCTAGCGTTATTAGGCTCTACTGTTAGTACGTTTAGATAAAGGCTCTAATTTTTTTTTATTATGACGCGGTTTGCTTTTTGTCAGCCTAATAAAATAATTATTAAAAGTATTTGATATGAGTTCAGGATCTGTTATGGTTTTATTGTTTAAATTTATTTTGTTTATTTGTTGCTTATTAAATTGATTGCTTTCTTGACTTTTAATTATTTTCTAGGAATCGCGACAAATATTCTTAGATCCCATTAATTCAATCATTGTTGAGTTTCTGTGCTAAGTTTATACTTTTTTTTAATATTTTGTTATAAGTGAGATACTTGGTTTTATAAGAATGACGTGTAGATTTACAATATAAGCAGGTTACATAAGTCTAAAATCTTGACAGAGAACTTTTCGAAATGTCTTTTGTTTCTATGGAAAATCTAAAATCGGTCTAATTTAGCTGTAACACTATTTTTCGAAAATGTTCTCTGTGAAGTTTTTAGACTTATGTATCCTGCATAAGCGTACGAAGTTTCAATAAAATCGGATCAGTCATTTCGAAAAAAAAATCACTTGAAAGTTTGTATGAATTGCCGTAAGACGTTAACTATTAAACTATTTACATGTATTGTAATGTTTCGGAAATACAGAGTATCCTAGTTATCGTTATAGATAACTAGCGAATGTGTAAAAAAAAAAAAAAAATGAAAAAAAATGGTGCGGTAAATTACGTGGCAGATACTATTACTTGATCATGTATCGATACTTTGAATCATGACGGGAGCGAAGCCGCGAGCAAAGACTGGTATTTATAGACCGACCGCTTTAAGAGTCCTGGCGAAGGTATCAATTTAAATCGAAAATTCTGAAGTTTGATCACGTATTGGTTCAATTAGTATCGTAACCTACCTAACCTACGTGGATTGATGGGGCAAGGCTGAGGACTCAGTCGCTCTAGAATAACTTTGTAGACTTTTGAATAGAAGTTCCAGAATAAACTCGAAAATTTTAAGCACCCCGCCTCTAAAATGTAAGATTCTTTTGGGGCGGCAGATTATCCGCCATCTTGATGTTAATATGGCGAGTGTATCTTAATTTCGAAATAATTTTGCTCTGAAGGTGGTACAGATTTCTTAGAGCTAGGTACAAAATGCGATTGACTACGTCCGCGAACAATTTGCAACAGATGAAAAAACAACACAACAACCAATGAACAGGAACGATTATTTCTATCCGGCGGACAAAAGTCCCTCGTCTGCGCAGGCCCTAAACAGAATCGAATTTCGATACCTAATAACATCTTCACGGATCGGACAGGGTTTTATAAGATCGCTTGCGATAGGATTAGAAAGTTATTGTAAGGACTATTGAACTGTAACAACAAATGTATTAACAAATAAAAAGAAAAACAAAAGGTCTTTTGTTTTATTACTGTTTTTACTGCCCTGGAAATCCTCAAGGATGTAAAAAAGCGCATAAGTAGGTGTAGGTACACACCCTCTTCGCTTTTTACCTGTCGTCGTTCGCGCAAGGGTGACTTGACGCGCTACTCTTCTACTACGCACTGAATTTTCTAGACAAATAGTGCCAGTGATTTTCTTGAAAACGCGCTCAGGACCAAAAGGGGTGATGTAAAACCAGTACTCGACAAAAAAACCCTAGAGTGAGGAAAGAAAAGGTGGAAGCGACCGGGTAGCCCACGAAATTCAAAGAGGTCTGTAGATTTTTGTCTGAAGCGTGGCCTGCCTGACTTCCGTCATTTTATTTTATTAGTAAAATAGCGAGGCTTTTAAAGTTGAGGTTATTGCGAAGATTGTAACTGATGGCTTATATATCGGAAACGTGTCGCTTAAGTAGATTTGGTCTCATACAGAACTTGTTTGTATTGATGCCAGCTATTTGTTATGTCCTACTTGCAGAAACCCTAAAATCTGAAGACAATGACTAATACCTACCGCATTGACAATGACCTACCGCGTTGCGCCCGCCGGCATCGTGCAATTCGCCTTCTCAGCATTCCGATGGCGTGGGATCGAAGATTAGTGTATTTGTGCATCACTCTTGTTTCTCACATCGAACAATTGTCGCGCATCCTAGTTTTACCGATTTAATTGTAATAATTATATTATCGGTTGGGTCATGCCGGTTTTAATGTACTCTTTCGGCGTACTCAAATGGACTCAGACCGAACTCGATGCCCTGGATAGGAGAGTTCGTACACTGCTTACCGCAAACCGGATGCATCACCCACGATCATCGGTGATGAGGCTGTACATACCGCGGAAGTGCGGGGTTCGAGGATTTTTAAACGCGAAGTCCCTTCACAACCGCGAGATGTGCAGTCTCAGAGAATATTTTTTAAAAGTCGAGGTGGGTATGCACCGAGATGTGGTCGCAGTGGACAAGGGACTCACCCCGCTGTCCATGGCTAAAGAGAACTGGCGCAAACCTGAAGTACTTACTACCGATGACCGCAAGGAAGTATGGCAAGGCAAGGAGCTTCACGGGCGCTTCTACCGAGCTCTTCATGGGCCCGATGTAGATTTTCTAGCGTCCGTATCCTGGTTACGTTTCGGCGACTTCTTTGGAGAAACTGAAGGTTTTGTCTGTGCGATTATGGACGAAGTTATGTTGACGAACAACTACCGGAAATATATTATGAAGGACGGGACGGTTGACGTGTGTCGGGCATGCCACCGTCCGGGTGAGTCCATCAGACATATTATTTCAGGTTGTTCTCGTCTGGCTAACGGCGAGTACTTGCACAGGCACAACCAAGTAGCCAGGATAATTCACCAGCAACTTGCCTTGAAATATAAACTTGTGGAATCTGAGGTACCGTACTACAAGTATGTGCCCGACCCAGTTCTCGAGAAAGACCATGTCACGCTGTACTGGGATCGGTCTATCATTACTGACAGGACTATTGTCGCCAATAAGCCTGACATAGTAGTGATAGACCGATCAGCGCGCCGCGTAATGATAGTTGTTAACGTCTCATCATAGATGAAAGCTCAACCAATTTTGTAGCATTAGTTACCTCATGCCTCGATAGATGGCGTTGATCGATTTAAATTCGAGCTATCGTTTGGTTACCACGCGAGGCATAAGAAACTTTGCAATTATTAAATAAATGATCGTTCTAAGTACATGGTGTCGTTTCATTTCTGCAAAACTCGACCTGTCGATAATCAGGGCGAACGAGATCTTCGATTAAACATAAGGTCCTACGATCCGGATCGATTTTTTGACTCAAAGCTAAAAGCGCCCCCTGGTGTCGGAGTTGACAGTTAAGAAGCAGCTAGTTGGTCGAATTGGTGCAAGTCAGGAGCTGACCTCAGCGAGCGAGCGTGATCGACGAAGCTGAGCTGAGCTGAGCTGAGCGGAGCGGAGCAGAGTGAGGTCGACGCAGCTAAGTGGAGCTAAAAGGAAAGTGATTTTAAAGTGGTTAAAGTGCAACTTAAAAACTGTGAGTACATTATTTAATTAACAGTTCCAAGTGTTAGAGACTTGTAAAAATTTAAAGTTAATGCATGGACTTAGAAAAATTTGAAGAAACTTGGGACTTAGAATAATTCGTCAAAACTTGAAGAGACCCCGAATCTATGCCCGATTTCACCTAGAACTAAAGAACAGTTCCAACACTTAGAAAAATTGCGACATTCAAATACTTGTGTGAAATTCCAAACTGAGACTTAGCAAATAACTTCTTCTTTGGAATCATGGATGCTAGGTTAAGGCTGTTGGAAGATATTAAAAGTCGCATTCAGAAAGGGTTTATTAACTTCAAAAAATCACCAAAGGAAAGAATTAATCAGGCATATGTGGAGTCACGTTTGGAAATATTAGATAAACAGTTTGAAGATTTTACAAGAAAACACGAAGAGCTTTTGTTCAACTACACAGAAACTGAACTGAGTGCAACCAGTTACATTAAAACTGATGTGTTTGAGGCGGTTACAGACATTTTTATAAATTATAAAGTAGAATTAAAAAATGCTTTACCAAGATCTTCTCAAATGAGTGATGTCTCACCAGACCAGAGCCATGCAAAATTGACTTCAATTGCTAAACTGCCCAAAATAACAATTCCTGTTTTTAGTGGCGAATATCAGGAATGGTCAACGTTTAGGGATTTGTTTTTGTCACTAATTGATGGTAATCAATCTCTCGATGATGTACAAAAATTACATTATTTAAGATCTCAGTTGTCAGGTGAAGCATCACAACTCATTAAGCACATTCCTATCACGCATGCAAACTATCAGAAATGTTGGTCTATGTTAAAAAGTCGTTACAATAATAAGAGATTTTTAGCCAATTGTATTCTCAAGCGTTTATTAAGCCAAAAACAAATGACGGCTGAGTCATCTAATGCTCTCAAGGAGCTTTTAGATACCACAACCGATTGCTTACATGAATTGTCAAATCTAGGGGTGCAGGTGGACGCTTGGGATATTATTATTATTTATTTAATTGGCTCCAAGTTGGACGTTGAGACTCGGAAGCAGTGGGAATTGCACGTAAGTCAATCTGGCGAGGAACTTCCCACCTTCAACGATTTTCGGGACTTTTTGGATAAACGTTTTCGGGCTTTTGAATTTGTAGAATCTCAAAGTAGCAAGTCCAAAGGTACTAAAGTATGTCACGTAGTTTCAAAAATATCCTGTCCACATTGTTCCGAGGAGCATCTCTTGTGCTATTGTAAAAAGTTTGCTCAGGAGACCGTCGATCAGCGTCGTCAAATAGTTAAATCTCATGGTTTGTGTTTCAATTGCCTTCGCTAAAGTCATCTTAATATTAATTGTCGAGTAAATATCAAATGTAAAATATGCAATAAAAAGCACCATACTCTCTTGCATCTAAAAACGGATTCAGAAGCAGAGGCGAGCTCTTCTGCGTCGCCAGTGCAAAAGGAAACGCCACAGAACGAGACCACGGCTGAACCTCATATTTCAACCCATTTCGCAAAAAGGATTCATAGTCAAATCATATTGGCTACAGCCGTTATTAAGGCTAGATCGAAAAATGGGCATCAACAATGTTTGAGAGCCCTGTTAGACCAGGGTTCACAAGCTTCCTTTATTACGGAATCTGCGGTTCAGTTATTGAAGTTAAAAAAGATAGCGGTTAAAACGTCTATCTCAGGTGTAGGGGGAGGTCAGAGCAATCTAACGTCTAAATTTATGAGTTAACATTCAGTCGTTATGGGACCCTGACTTCACCCTTCAAATAAATGCTTACGTGCTGAGTAAGGTGACTTCGATTTTACCTGAAAGGAAATTTACATTGGTGGATTGGCCAGAGCTTAATGATATTAATAATTTGGCTGATCCAAATTTCAATAAGCCTAACAAAATTGACATTTTGTTAGGATCGGAAGTCTACACTAAAGTTTTAAAGCAAGGCTTAATCAAGGACCCTAAGGGTAAAACAATGGCTCAAGATACTTACCTTGGCTGGATCATATCGGGAGAAGTCAATGATGGAGATGGAATGATGTCTTGTCACAATGTAATTCTAAGCATGCATGCTAAGGTCGAAGAAAATGAAATCCTAAAAAAGTTTTGGGAATTGGAGGCAGAGCCATCATGCTCTGAAAAGTCAATTCTTAGCCCTGAAGAGCAAGCATGTGAAGATTATTTTGCTGCCACCACAAGCCGGGATACAGATGGTCGCTACATTGTCAAACTGCCTTTTCGATCCAGTAAAACGCCCTGCAACACAAAGGAAATAGCGTTAAAAAGATTGTATAGTCTTGAGCGAAAGCTAGCAAAAAATAGCGAGCTTAAACGACAATATACATCGGTAATTAAGGAATATTTATCACTAGGTCATATGGAAGAGATTTCTAATGAAAAAGACAAGAATGAAGTTGGCGCTGTTTACTTACCGCATCATGCTGTAATCCGCGAAGATAAGTCGACCACAAAATTAAGAGTGGCATTTGATGCGTCATCCAAGGGATCCGATGGTGTTTCCTTAAACGACACTTTAATGGTAGGACCACTGTTACAACCCGATTTACGTCATACAGTTATGCGGTGGCGACAACATCCAGTATGCTTGGCAGTCGATATCATAAAAATGTATCGCCAAGTTAGAGTAGCTGATGATCACGTGGACTTTCAAAGGATTTTATGGCGAGATGACGTTCAGTCTGATATAAAAGAATACAGGCTTTTGAGAGTTACGTTTGGAACATCTAGTGCACCTTACCTGGCAGTCAAGGCATTGCAGCAAACCGCTAGCGATGAAGGTCAATCGTATCCATGCGCTGCTAGTAGGGTTAAGACAGACTTTTATATGGATGACCTAATGACAGGTTGCCAGACTGATGAAGAAGCTGTAAAAATCTATCATGAGTTTAATGAGCTATTGAACAAAACAGGTTTCACTTTTCAAAAATGGACAAGTAACCGAGCAGAGTTGCTAAAACAGATAAGGCTAGATACTGGAAGAGATCTGGAAATAAAAGAAGATGAGACCACTAGAATTTTAGGACTTACCTGGAATCGCTATTCCGATGAATTCCATTATACTGTAAACTTACCTTTTTCAACACCGTCGCCATTGCCGCCGTCTGCATCTGAAACTAAAAGAACAGTTATATCGGAGATATCCCGTTTATATGATCCGCTAGGTTGGATTGCACCATGTATAATTACCGCGAAAATCTTCATACAAAAACTATGGATCGCTGGTTTGGATTGGGATGATAAACTGTCTGAGGATCTTCTAACAGAGTGGCAGTCTTATCGTAGTGGGTTGCACACACTCAACAACTTCAGGATTCCTAGGTGGCTGAAACGAAAAAACGATGATCAAACGGTTGAACTGCATGGTTTCTCTGATGCATCAAACGTAGCATACGCCGCGGTTGTTTACATCAGAGTCGTCGATGCTGTAGGTCGTGTCCACTGTAATCTGGTAACTGCAAAAACGAAGGTGGCCCCAATTAAACAAATCTCTATACCGCGACTGGAACTATGTGGTGCAGTTTTAGTTACCAAATTACTTTTAAAAGTGGCTCGTATCTTGAATATTCAGAAAGGCAACTTACATGCTTGGACAGATTCCACGGTCGTGCTGGCTTGGCTTAGCGATCACCCGAGTCGATGGAAAACCTTCGTCGCAAACCGGACGTCTGAAATTCTTAATGCCCTTGATTCTACTCAATGTCATTATGTCGATACGAAAAACAATCCAGCTGACATTGCTTCGAGGGGTACATCATCCACATCCTTATTAGACAACTCGCTTTGGAAACATGGACCGTCGTGGTTGCTTGCGGATACCATAGAATACTGCAGACCTAAGGCTATAATGACTAAACTGGAACTAAAATCTGTCAAGGTACATGCAGCACGAATAGACGATCACCCGACTGAACTGATATGGTCCAGATTTTCATCATTCCGAAGATTGATCAGGACTCTCGCCTACTGCAGACGATTCCTGAAAATAAAGATAGCCAGAGAATCACGGACAAGGTTGCCACCTTACCTTTCAGCTTCTGAGATTGCGGACACCACGCATTGTTGCCTCAAGCAAAGTCAAAGGGTTTGGTTTGAGACAGAAATAAAAGCAATACAAGCCGGAAGAGACGTTGGCAAAGGCAGCGGTTTGACTTCCTTGAATCCTTACTTGGATGATAAGGACTTGATGAGGGTAGGGGGTAGAATCCAAAATTCGCAACTAAGTGATGATATGAAACATCCCATCATAGTTCCTCATCAATCCCATTTGACAAAATTACTCATAGCGGATGCTCATGACCGTGTACTGCATGGCGGACCTCAATTAACACTTAATTTTCTTCGGTCAAAATATTGGATTGTTCGCGGAAAGAATTTGATCAAGGCACGCATCCGCGAATGCGTACCGTGTATTCGTCATGCAGCCGTAACAAAAAACCAATTGATGGGTCAGTTGCCATCATGCAGAGTGACTCCAAGTAAGCCTTTCCTTCATTCTGGCGTCGACTACGCGGGACCGATTCAAATAAGAACAGCAAAGGGTCGTGGCCATAAGTCCTACAAAGGCTACGTATGTCTGTTCGTATGCATGGCGACCCGCGCTGTGCATGTAGATGCGGTCTCTGATCTGACATCTCAAGGCTTTCTTGCTACATTTAAACGTTTTGTGGCTAGACGGGGTCATTGTAGTCACCTTTACAGTGACAATGGCACCAACTTTGTAGGGGCTTCAAAGGAGCTTAAAGCAATGTTTCGCGAGGAATGCGCATCTCTTCCCCGAGAAGTCGCTTCTATATTGGCCAATAATGGAACCGAATGGCATTTCATCCCGCCCCATTCTCCTAACTTTGGAGGTCTGTGGGAGGCTGGGATCAAAAGCATCAAGTATCACCTCAAACGGGTGATTGGTGAATCGACACTAACTTTTGAGGAGCTGAGTACCGTCTTATCCCAAATTGAGGCTTGCCTGAATTCCAGACCTTTATCACAGTCTAGCGTGAACTCGTCAGATCCAAACCCATTGACGCCAGGACATTTTTTGGTCGGTCAGCCACTGGTAACAGCACCAGATTATGATTATGAGCACGCGACAGTCAGTAGCTTGAGACGATGGCAATTGACACAAAGGATGATTCAATCTTTCTGGAAACGCTGGTCTCAGGAGTATTTAACTATGTTTTTCCAACGACACAAGTGGGCTAAACGTACGCGCGATCCGAAGGTTGGTGATGTTGTCCTCGTAAAGGAAGACAATTTACCACCTGCCAAGTGGTTATTCGGGAAGGTAGTTGAACTACACCCTGGCAAGGACAATTTAGTGCGCGTAGTTACCCTTCGGTGTAAGGACTCCCGAGTCAAACGCCCAACTTCTAAGCTATGCGTTTTGCCTGTCAACGATGATTGAATTAGAACATATGTATTGTGTAAGTCTTTCGTTTGTTTTTTTTATTTTATTTTATTTTATTATGTTATATACAGTCCACTCAGACACGAATTTTATAAAATGTAAAGGTAGGATATAACTGTGTTATATATTTTTTTTTTCTCTCGGTATTTATGTTAAGATAGTACCAACATTGTAGCCTCTGAACACTAAGGACACACTAACGTTAAAGTTGTCACAATATTTAGTCGCGATTTATGTCATTGTGGGCGGCCTGTGGTGAAAGGACTAGGTCCTTGGTGGGCGGAATGTTAACGTCTCATCATAGATGAAAGCTCAACCAATTTTGTAGCATTAGTTACCTCATGCCTCGATAGATGGCGTTGATCGATTTAAATTCGAGCTATCGTTTGGTTACCACGCGAGGCATAAGAAACTTTGCAATTATTAAATAAATGATCGTTCTAAGTACATGGTGTCGTTTCATTTCTGCAAAACTCGACCTGTCGATAATCAGGGCGAACGAGATCTTCGATTAAACAATAGTCGATGTTACCATCCCGCATGACGAGAACCTCGTGAAAGCTGAGAAAGAGAAACAAATAAAATATCTCGACTTGGCCCACGAGGTTGTCGACATGTGGAATGTGAACTCGGCTATCATTATGCCGATCGTCGTGACGGCCAATGGCCTTATAGCCAAGAGCATCGACGACCATCTTTCGAAGCTCTCCTTAGGCGGTTGGATCAAGGGCCTGATTCAGAAGGCAGTACTCCTCGATACGGCTCGTATTGTGAGGAGGTTCCTGTCTCTGGAGCCCTAACCACCGGTAGCTTGGACCCTGCTCCCGCTACCGGCGGACCACTATTTTTTATATTTTTAAATGTTTTTTTATATGGTTTTTTTAAGAAATGTTTAAAAATATTTAAAATAAGTATAAAGATGAATAAAGGAGATATTAATAATAAGTGTTTAAGCAAATTATATCGGTTTCTTTTGCATCCTCGTCTGCAGCCGAACGTAATTGGCGCAGTCGGTAGGATACTCGCGGTCGGTTTCGCGTAAGGAAGATTTCCGCAATCGTTAAGGACATTACATGGCTCAAATCCCAAAAATACCTAGCGTATGTTCAAAGAAATTTGTTGATGAATCCCTTCGTGCGTTTTCCGTGTAAAAAATATATGTTATAGTTAAGTTCATCATAAATAAATTGTATTGTTTAAAATTTTAATAAACCTTTTCAATTTTTTTTGGTTGATCGTCGAAAATAGGTCCTTTTTCAACATTAATTGTAAATTATCTCTGTAACGGCTGAATAGATCGGCATGAATTTTGTAACAACAAATACGTAATGATATACTTAACAATCTGTATTGTTTTTTTTTCTGTTATTTCCTTTAATATTTTTAAATAATAAATAAAAACCGAAATTTCGCGAAATGTGAGGGGCAAACCCTGTGACGCATACTCGGGACCGCGATACGTCAGTGCCTTGACGGCTCTTGTGACGGGTGGACTGCACGCGTGTTATTTTTTCTAAATAAAATTCACAACTGCACGTTTTTAATGATTTCTGAATGAAATAATATTTTCAAATGGTACAGTTATAAATATTTCGTAAAATAAGAATAGAAAATACGTTTATAAAATATATTTAAAGTAGTTTGTAATTTCGTTTTGTTGTTTGAACCTATCGTAGAGTAAGCCTGACAAGTGACAGCTATGCCTAAATCTACACTTCTATACAAATAAATCAAATTGAAATTTCTGTTTGTAATATCAAAATAACAGCTTTTTACTGAATGCATATGAAAATATATCCGGCACTTATAACAAAAACAATTTTTTTTTAATTTTTGTCTTTCTGTCGGTCTATCTGTCTGTCTTTCTGTTTGTGGCGGCTAATCTCCGACACGGCTGGACCGATTTCGATGGGACTTTTACTGGCAGATAGCTGATGTTATAATGTCTAACACAACAAGTAATTGGATGGACCTTTGAGTAAAAGTGCTTTATCTTATACCATTGAATTTTTAAGTTTAGATTTCATGGCTTTCCTTTAATTTTTTCAAGATGTTATTTTTTCGAATTTTAGTCGGTTCGACTTCCGAGTATGGCAAGCGAATTTTCGAAAATTTTTGAATACAGATTTGTATCTTTTGAAAAATTAAGTAATGTTTCCTTTGAGTAAAATTTGCTATCTCCGGTATTTAGAGTACTTACCCTCCAGGTGAGGTTGTCAAATTCCATCCTGTATATTACAGGCAATTCCGTGTGGTCCTGGAATTAAAGAATACGACCACCCCATAAATAAAAGGCGACTAAGGGAACATCGACCTACAACGAAGACAGCTCTATGATACACTGGATAGTCCAGCAGGCCAAAAACACCTTTACCGGCTTGCTAGAGCTAGAGAGAGAAAGGCGAAGGATGTATTTCAGGTTAAATGCGTAAAAAACTAAACTGGAATGGTTATTTCGGATTGTGAGAAAATTAAGGATAGATGGAAGGGTTACTTTGAAAGAAACCAAACACAAAAAAAAACCAGCGAAAAAAAACAGAAAAGAAAGTGCAGTTTTCAGTGCTTGAAAATAAACCAGCGAATGAGGGACTAGTGAGAAAGGTTAGTTTGGATGAAGTGAGGATTGCAGGAAATGGAATTAAGAATGGTAAGGCATTAGGACCGGACGGAATAAAGGTAGAAGTATGGAAGTTATTTCTGATGGACGGATGGACGTGGTTAGCTTTATTCTTCAGTAAACTGTTGCCGGAAGAAACGATTCCTGACGAATGGTGTAACAGTTATCTCGTGCCCATTTTTAAAAACAAGGGTGATGTGGTGGAGTGCAACAATTATAGAGTAGAGGAATAGAGCTAATGACACATAGTATGAAAGGAGCTCGTGGCTAAATAATAACAGCCACTCGGATCGATCTTTAGGTTAAGCCGTGCATACCCAGGTTGGTCTGTGGATAGGTGACCACCCATTACATACCGAGTTTCCTTCGTGCCTCGGAAAGCAATGACAGCCGTTGGTCCCGGCTGTCATTTGTAGATCTTTGACAGTCGTTACAGGTAGTCGGTCTTATTAAGGGGTATCGTATTATCTAGTAAAATTTATTATAAGTCCATCGCGCTCGGTTGCCTGCAGCGTATTGAGCGACGAAGTGCACGGATTCATGACATACGAGTATTATGCGTTTACAAAGTGGGAACGTGCGAAACAGGTTTATGTTTCTATGCGTCCGTTTAATTTATTTAGGTTTCTTGTTTTTTTTTTGTTGTTGTTTTGCTTTTTTATTTTTATATTTTTTTATATTTCCTATGTACCTACGTATTTTTATTTGTTATTATCACTATACACAGATTAGTTCTATTTAAGTATCTATTCATGCATACCTACACTTACCTAATTAGAAACAAAACTGTTTTATGTCCGTCACATCACCATCCCAGGTCCAGTTGAAAACCAGCGTCGGGCACTAGCTGCTCGGCAGTTTGCTGAACTGGGCCTATTTGGCGCAGCCGTGAGACGCACAATATTATCTCTTTTTATATTTTTTATTTTTATTTTTGTTTAGTTTTAACTTTTTTATTGTGTAAATTTAAATTATTTTTATTTGTTTGTTGTGTGTACTTGTAGCATGTGCCAAATAAATATGTTTTCTTTCTTTCTTTCTTTCTAGTACTAACTGGGTTGTGGGAGTCAGATAGGCAGTCGCTCCATGTAAAATACTGGTATTCAGCTGCATCCGGTTAGACTTAAAGCCGACCCTAACATAGTTGGGAAAAGGCTAGGCAGATGATGATGTCACATAGTATGAAAGTTTGGGACAAAATTATTGAAAGGCGACTGAGAGAAGAGAGCCAAATTTCGCAGAACTAATTCGGTTTTAAGCCTGGTCAGGAAAAGACGGATGCCATTTTCGCTATCCGCCAGCTGTGCGAAAAATACAGACGTGCACATAAAAATTTGCACATAGTTTTTGTAGACCTCGAAAAGGCATACGACCGGATACCCCGTGAGGTACCGTGAGGGAAGTATGTACAGTTGATCCGTGCGATGTACAGTCGATGCAGTATCCAATTTAAGTCCGGTCTACAGCCGGCAATACCGGCTGCTTCAATGTGGCTTTCAGCTTACACCAAGGGTCGGCTCTCATCCCGTTTTTTTGTTTTCGGTTGGGACTTCTTCAAATGACCCTCCCCCCGCTCTAGACGGAGCGGAAGGGAGTGTCAGACTTCTACTGAGTAAAAGCCATCCATGTTCCTTCTTTGCCCTTTGTGGTCCAGGGCCGCGGTATCTCTTTCGAACAGTCCCGCAGCCCTGGCAGGCATCGGCCCTTGCGGACCCCTTCAATGTTTCTGACATCACTTTGAGGCGCGCGTGGAATACGAACGCGCCGTCGACACGGCCTGTCATCAAAAAACGGCCGGGCGGCGATCTAGCCCATTACTCACCGTCCACAAGCCCGCGCCTACGGTGGCCGGGCGCGACCACGTGACCCCCGACGCCCGGGGCGTCTCCCGTGGCGGCTGGGACGTAAGGCTCTTTGCCTCTCACGTTACGCCACCTCCTTCTCTAGCATGACTGCTTCGCCGAAGGAGGTGACGGCTTCCCATTCTCGCTCGCTCCGGATCAGGGCTTGAACCAAGGCCGGACGCGAGAGATCGCCGCCGCCAATCGCCGCTACGAGGAGGCTCTCATTCCTTAGCTCTTCCTCCCTTACCTCTTGCTCGTGATAATGGACGCTCTCGCGTCGGACATCCAGGAAGAGGCACCCTGGTGTATGCTGTTCGCCGATGACATTTTGCTGGTTGCTAAGAGCGGCCAAGAGGTCCAGAGCAGATTGGAGGTGTGATGGCAAAGACTGTAGTAGAGAATGTTGGTCTGCAATTGAGTAGAACCGAAACGGAATACTTGTTTTGCGATTTCATCGGTCTCTCCAGTCTAGTGCCTTTAACTCTTGCCGGAACGCCCATACCGATCTGCTTCAACTTCCGGTATCTCGGATCGCTTGTCCAATGGGATGGCAAAGTTGACCGGGACGTAACGCACCTGATCAACTCAGATGGATGAAATGGCAACAGGTCACTGGAACAGCAACTTACGACCCACGGATGCCTTTCAAATTAAATGGGAAAGTATACAAGTCCGTGATTACACCTGTCGTACTGTATGGATCAGAATACTGGGCTGTGAAAAAGACGGATGAAAAACGATGCCACGCATCGGAGATAAGAATGTGTGCAGTGCTTACTGCTTTACTACTCAAGAAAGTCTACATGCACCATTAACACCAACACCAATTCCAATAAACGACCAACCGACCTGTTCAAGATATTTGAATTTTAATGACTTTTTTGTGAATGGAAACATTTTGTTCTTATCAGAGCGTGGCGACATTAAAACAAAGCTATATTTTACTTATTCCGCTCATCATCAGACATCCAACTTTATTTCTATACGATAAATCGTATACACAGTCAAGTTAAATTGTCGGGCGATACCCATCATGCATGTGAAGTTTCGCTATCAGAATTTGATGTTGTAAAACTATAAGGTGTAAATCTCAATCATAAAGGTTATCATCAGAACTTCAGAATGTGAAATGTAGAAGCACCCGTGGTCAATTAGATTAAAGTTGAAAACTACATCATTCTAACTATTTCTGTTGCTGAGAACCGATAAGCACTTACCTGGTCAACATCAGACTTTCAGAATGTATCAAGTAGGGGTACCCGTGCTCAGTAAAATAACTGATGAAAGCTAGCTCATTAGTCAAACTGTATAATTTATCTCAAAATAAATATAAATTGGAACAAAATGTATTCAGGTCTCTCAGAGAACGAATAAATTAGGCAAAAACGATGACAACAGTGTGACACATCTGTGTTCTTGCTTAATCTTTATTGTAGTAATGGTCGTTTGCCGGCAGGGGCGCCAAATAAACAAAAACCAGTACAGGGATCAAATCATAAAGGTCATCGAGCAATGTAATACGTTAAGCCGCCCGTACGGCTATCCAGTCGTTCCAGAGTATCCAGAATCTACACGTCATGCTGTATCGAGGAATCCAGACATTGATTACGCAAAGGGGCTGATATAATGTTCATGTAAGTACATTAGATTTTTTCTAGTGACCGCTTTCTCCTAGCCGTACTAATATAACTTTCCAAAATTTTCTTTCCACGAAAATCCAGGAATACTAGGTTAGTTAGAAGTAATAGAGAATTAGTGATAGACTGTAGAAGAGATATTGATTTAGATACATTATACGAAGATACAGAATCGATTTCTGGAAAAATGTCTTTGGATTTAGATACCGTTTATAAAGCATTACGGTTGGTACCCGAGTTTGACGGGAACCCGAATGTGCTGACTAGATTTATTCAATTGTGTGATCATTTAGTTAAAGAATATTATAATGTGCAAGGTGGTTCCGAATTATGTAACTCTGCACTTATTAATGGTATATTAAATAAAATTGTAGGGTCTGCTGCTCGCTTAATCAACTCGAATGGTATAGCAAGTGATTGGGATGGCATTCGTAAGGCATTAATAAATAATTTTGCTGACCACAGGAACGAGACCGCTCTATATAGCGATTTATCTCTTTTAACACAGGGGTCTAATACTCCGCAAGAGTTCTATGAGCGTTGTCAGAATCTTTTTAGTACAATAATGACGTATGTTTCCTTACATGACGTCTTAAAAACTACTATAGACGCTAAAAGGGATTTATATAAGAAATTAACGGTCCAGGCGTTTGTGCGCGGATTAAAAGATCCTGTAGGATCATGCGTGCGTTGTATGCGCCCTCAAAATATAGAACAAGCACTAGAATTTGTTCATGAAGAAACGAATACCATGTATCTGCAAAATCGTAATGACCGTTTACCTGATAAAATAATTAAAAGCAATAACCAACCCGGTAATCATTTTAAAATGCCCTCTCAGCCGTTTAATATGCCCGATCCGAGGCCTAATAATTATAGCATGCCTTCACGATTCCAATTTCCAGCACAACAACCACCACAGTGGAAACCGAATTATTTCCAACCTCGCCAGTTTGGTCCGACCCGAACTCAGCTAGTGTTTAGGGCACCCCCACCGAACTACAACCGTCAGAATAACCCATTTAAAGTAGTCCAGCAGAATTCTCCTAACCAGCCTACTGTATCAGCGCAACCACGCCCAATGAGTGGTGTTAGCCATTTTGTGAGCAGACAATTACCACCTACTAACGCTTTTTCAAGGCATGACTGGAGCAAATCAGGCAATCCTCCACCCAATAATTATTTCAAAAGCCGGGAGATGCATTTTAGTGATTGTTATAATGATCCTTCGTTCAATGAGTACTTTACCGACTATGATGGAACTTATTACCATTGCTATGAGTTGCCAGAAAATGTGTACTATGAATTTCAACCATCCCCTCAAGAATGTGTTGAATATCCTCAGCCGTCCGGAAGCATAAAAGAGGACGCCAAAGAATCAAAGGAATCGGATTTTCAGAAAACTCCGAAATCCGACAAATTAAAATAGAAATAAATCTCCAAACTCAACGGTACCTTCCATACGTTCAAATCGCGTCACCTCCCCTTAAGCTTTTAATAGATACGGGTGCGAACCAGTCATTTCTATGTCCTAATGCTGTCGAAAAATACTTTAGTGATATTCCTTTAAATTATTCTCCATTCGAAGTGCACAGTGTTCATGCTAAAACTAGAAACACTTGAGGTAAAATGTGTTAAAATAGGTCTCATAGATGGTCTTGGTTCAGTAATAAAGAGCATCTCAGGTAATCTAGATTATACTGATATATGATGATTATACCTTTTGGAATCTGCTGTTGGCTGTCAACAAGGTAACCCCCTGGGGCCAGTGATTTTCAGTTTAGCTATTCACCCAATTGATCGACAGCTAAATTCTAAATTTAACGTTTGGTATCTTGATGATGGAACCCTGGGTGGCGACGTAGATACTGTTTTAAATGATTTAATTTTCTTAAAAAATAAACTTCATTCAATTGGCCTTGACCTAAACCTTGCAAAATGTGAACTGTATTTAGCGGACTGTACCAACAGACAACTGACTATTCCTAAATTTAACGTAATAGCCCCTAACATCAAAATTATTGAAAAAAGTTCTCTTCGTCTCCTTGGGTCTCCAATCTTCGAGAATTCCTTTCCCGATTTTATCGAGGAAAAAATTCAAAATTTCAATGATATTTCGGAAAGGTTGCTCCAAATTAATATGCATTCGGCCATCACCCTTATCCGTTACTGTTGTTTCGGCCCAAAATTAACATATTTCCTACGTGCTTCCCCTTTATGGAAGCACACTCATCTTTTGGACAAAATGCACCAAATTATCAAAAATACTATATCATCCGTTTTAAATGTGGCTTTGGACGACCGTGCTTGGATATAAGCTACTCTTCCCATTCGTATGGGAGGACAAAAAAAAAAAAAATTCTAGTATTAGTTTACCGGCGTTTATATCTTCGGTCCACGGCACTGAGAAATTAATCAGGAATATCCTGGCTTCCACACTGATTGATTTTGATGTGCCGTGCTTCTCCGAGGCTATTAATACCTGGAAACTCGCTTGCCCGAATTCTGAAGAACCCGACCATCCATTTTCTCAGAGACGTTGGGACGAGCCGCTCTGCAGAGTAGTTCAGAACAATTTACTGCTCACGTCTGCTACTACTGCTGAGCGTGCGCGTCTGCTGGCTGTGGGTGAGTGGGAGTCGGGTCTTTGGCTTCACGCACTACCGTCTTCGAGCATAGGCACTTTGCTCGACGACACTACTTTCCGCCTTGCTGTTGCTCTACGCCTAGGCGCCCCTTGTTTTTCTCCTCATCGCTGTCACTGTGGTGAAGCTGTCAACAGCCTTGGACACCACGGCCTTTCATGCAGCCGAAGTGCGGGCCGCTTTGCACGGCACGCGAACTTAAATGATATCATCCGTCGAGCTCTTGTCACCGTCGGCGTTCCAGCTTTATTAGAACCCAATGGCTTGGCACGCGACGATGGCAAGAGACCGGACGGCATGTCTTTGTTTCCATGGAAGATGGGTAGGCCTTTAGTGTGGGATGCAACTTGTGTCGATACTCTTGCGCCATCCCATCTTGCTAGCTCATCGTGCTGTGCTGGGGCTGCGGCTGCGGCTGCAGAGAACCTCAAGCGGCGTAAATATAGTAACCTTATTGGTAACTATATTTTCGAGCCGTTTGGGGTTGAAACTCTAGGTCCGTGGGGTCCGAGTGCTCACAGCCTTTTCAAGGACATTTCTAAACGTTTAGTTGACTCTTCCCGTGACTCAAGGGCTGGCTTTTACCTTGGCCAAAGGCTTAGCGTTGCCATACAACGTGGCAACGCCGCCAGTCTTTTGGGTACATTACCAGTTGACTACGTTGAGGAGGAGTTTTGTGACGCCATTTTTTAAGTTTATTTTTAAGTTAGTTAGTTAATATAGGTTATTTTAATTTATTAATGTATATAATATTTACTATGAATAAAATACTTTATACGATTATACTGATGCATTAAAATACGATAATGCCATTGCAATCTTAAAACAGAATGAAAATAACTTAGTTGCTGAAATGAATCACCAAATGAGTTTAAGTAAGCAGTGGGTTTTACGTAGTTCAAACATTACAGATAAAATAGTAGAAAACCAAGATAAAATTGAGAAAACTATTAACTCTATTTTAGCTAGCAATAGTAAATATGAAACATTCCATTAAATATGCTCATTTAGCACAGTTACTAATGATATTAGGAGACAATATAGATAATTTGTCTAAAGAACTTGACAAATTGCAAAATTTATTGGCATTTATTAGGGTTAGAAGTATTCATAATTCTGTATTGAACTATGCTATGTTTAAGCACATGATGAATAGATTAGGTATGTTATATAATAAGGATCAATTTCTAGATATAAGTTTTAGAGAATATTTTGACTTAATTAGACTAGGATATTATTACAATGGGAATAAAATAGTGATAGTTATGAAATTTCCGATACTTTATCCTACTAACTATATCCTATATAAATTATCCCTGGCTCCTAATCACGACAATAAGGTCCTAATTCCAACCTATCCTTTCTTAGCGGTTCACGAAAAAGATCTATTGTACATAGAGACAGAATGTCCGAAGTATAGCCACGGTCACCTTTGCGAGGATAATTTAAGTCACCACCATGGCAAACAATTGGACTGTATCCAGCAACTTATATAATAATTATAAAATAAAATAAAACTGGCAACCCCGTACGTCAATCACCGGTTACATCATCGAACAATTTTATTTTATTTTATTTTAATATTAATATTCGTTTTAATACAAAAGTATTTATATTAGTTATCTAAAGACTAACAAAGGAAATATCAGAATATAAAAACAGAAATTTGGAAACCAAAAAGAAATTTAAATACAGTTGATGAAACAATGACGCCTGTCAACGGCGTCGTCAAAAATGACAAACACTGAAAATTACATATAATATACAAGATGATAACCGAAAAATGATTACGAGAGCAGCCTACCGACGCGCACGCCTACCACCTCCGGACCCGTCGCTCAGCTCCGCCTATCCGCCGCCGGAATCCAGCCCCATCGTGAGTGCTGTGACACCGGCAGTGGCAGTTGCGTCGAGCTCGAGCGACGAGTATTTCTCTCCGCCGACGTCGCCAACACCTGTACGTCGGCAGGGGAGAGGCCGGCCACCGAGAAGCTTGGGACTTAGGGGCCATCCGGCCCCGAGCCGGGTCCCCGCTGCCGGTGGTTGTGCCGGTGGTTGCAGCGCATGAGATGGACTCAATCCATTAACGAGAACGTCATGCGCGCATACTACGGGTCTACAGAGGGGGGAACTAACCTCACTGCGTACCGTGTTGGGATGCTGTCTCTGTTCCAGGTATTTGAACCAACCGTCAACGTTTCGGCCCAACGACTGTCGGATCAGGTGCGGGTCATCCAACGCAATCACATGTTGGACGATGCCGTACTTGATAGGCTGCGCTCAGAGGTACTGAGCAACCGTATCGTTTTAACTCCGGCACAAACCGCGGTGCAAGCGTCGTTGATTGACGCAACCCCGCCGCGGTTCAACCCAGCTGTTGTAGAGGAAGATGATAGGGTTGCTGTGGTAAGTAGCCAGTGCAACGACCGATTGAGGAGCGCTCTGGAAGATGCGCTTCGTGAATATCGATCCACTCCTACCAAACTTAGGCCCCGATTACCACGGTTACCCATGCATAATAAAAATAGGGCACTGGTGTGTGCCTTGGACTCGCAACTCAAGAATATATTCGAGAGTAGCGAGAACCTCGTTGATACACACTCGATCCTGTACTGTGGGGCTGTTGCGGCATGTCGTTTAGCTAACGTCAAGTTCCCAAATTGTGACTTAGCTACTCGACCAAAACCAGCCGTACCAGCCTGGCAGCGCAGGATCGAGCGCCGCATCGACGGGGCCAGGGTACTCATCGGCAAACTACACTGCTTCAGGGAGGGCAATACACGACCACGTGTGATGCGCTTTGTGAGGCGGGCATTCTCGGGGACTGGAATCAGTCCTCAAGAATACATGTCCCGTGTCACAGAGCGCATCGACTTCCTGAAGCAGAAAGTTTATGCATGGGCGAACCGTATTCGGAGGTATAAGCGGCGGGTTGATCGATACTCACAGAATCGCATGTTCCAGAGCGATGAGAGGTGGGTATACAGAGCTTGGGAGCGACCCGAGCTAAATATGACAGACGTGTGCCGCCCGGATGATGCTGCTACGAGTTCTTTCTGGCGCAGCATCTGGTCGGTGCCCGTCTGTCATACTGAGGCTGACTGGATGCGTGATGTCGAACGAGTGTGTGAACCTATCCCAGAAATAGAGCCAATCTTGATAACACCTTTAGATATAGCCAGAGCAGTTCGTCCGTTACCGAACTGGAAGTCACCGGGACCGGACGGACTGCACAACTTCTGGCTCAAATGGCTTAGTAGTTCACACACTTGCCTGGCATCCCAATTCCAGTCATCGTTAGAGTCTGGGTCCTTACCGCAGTTTTTAACAACAGGCGTTACCCACCTGCTCCATAAGTCAGATAGTCCCGCGGAACCCAAAAATTATAGACCGATCACGTGTTTGTCTACGGTCTATAAACTTCTTACATCCATTTTGAGAGCTAAAATTAATACAAACATTGACAAAAACTCCATTATGTCTGCCTCTCAAAATGGATGTAGGAATGGGTCCCGCGGCACTAAGGAGCTACTCCTCATCGACATGGCCATTAGCCAACAGGTTCGTCGATCCCGCAAGGATCTGTCTACATGCTGGATAGATTATAAGAAGGCCTACGACTCGGTGCCACATACATGGCTCATGAGGGTGCTGGAATTGTACAAGATAGATGCAACTCTACGCGCCTTCCTTGAGTCGTGTATGGGGCAATGGAGGACGGTCCTTCGATATCCAGGATGTCGACAGATCCAGGGGAACGATGAACCTGTATGGATTAAACGGGGAATATTCCAGGGCGACAGTCTGAGCCCACTATGGTTCTGTCTAGCCCTGAATCCTCTGAGCACATTGCTGGAGGATTCAGGTCTAGGCTACCGGTTGAGGAGAGGTGGTCAGGTCATACCTCACCTTCTTTACATGGATGATCTGAAACTCTTTGCCCCCAACAAATTGCAACTGATGGAGCTACTGAAAGTAACTGAAACTTTCAGTAGCGCCATCAGGATGGAATTTGGTGTGGACAAATGTGCAGTCATGTATGTAAAGCGAGGGGAGATTATGGAATCCGAGGGAATTCAGCTCTCGGATTCCATACACCTGAGATCCCTCTCCTCAACCGAAAGCTATAAGTATTTGGGTATGTCGGAAGCGTTAGGCATTAACGTAACTGACATGAAGCAATCGTTGAAGGAGCGCTTCTTTGGACGCCTGAACAAGGTATTACATAGCCTTCTTTCAGGCGGAAACAAGGTGGGGTGCGTTGTCAGAATTCCTCCTCGTGTGCCCGATGGCTGCCGGTCCCTCTCGATACGTCGGGAGGGAATAGCAGCTGCCGGGCCGGTGCACCCTGGGCGTGGGCAGTATCCTTCCCCGAGGAATGGGAAGAGATTCTTATTCCTTGGGGAATGTTACTGTCCATGGCTAATATTCTGACATGGGAGGGGTCCGTTTTGGACCAAGGGGGCGTTGCTCCGCGTGACCCTCTGAAAAGCAGAGGGCACAGCGGAGTAGCAAGGGCGGGCTCGGTGTGCACTTACCCTGCCTCCGAGCAGACAGTGAAGGACGCAGTCGTTCACTGTCCCCGTCGATATCGTAATCCCACCGTCGAAGTGTCGTGGATCACGTCTCGCGGCTTCGATTGGGACCGAGGGTCTTGGCTTAACCGCCCGGACCGCGAGGTAGAAAACCTCTATAAAAAGTTACCCCGAATCTCAAGCGGCGGCGCACCGCGAGGAGATGTATGGCTGACGGGTTCCTATGGAAAATCAGTTGCTAGTGCGAACCACTGCCGGGCCTGGCTATGGCTTATCTGGGTACAGGGGGCACTGCCCAGATGGACTCTTTATTTCCCCCATACTCGTGGGAACAACATGGAAAATTGTTTAAAAAAAAAAAAAACGGCCGATAACGGCGAAGCAAAGGAGGGGAGGGATGCGGGGTCGGAGTCCGGCGCCGCATCCAGCGATGTGAGCGCGGGAGGCTCAGAGAGTTCCCGGCGCGGGAGGCCCGGGACCACTACGGTGAACGGGAAGTTCTTCCGCAAGCGGTCCTGGCCGGAGGGCGACCAAGGGTCGTCATCGGAGGGAGAGCTGGCCTCGGCTCGCAAGATCCCCACCAGTAAGCGAGGAGGGATCCGCGGCAAAGGGAGAGGCCTCTCTGCCGCCGAGAGGTCGGCGCGGCTTGCCGAGGAGGGGCGCCACCCGGGGGTGGCCGGTCGCGGGGTGGCCCGTTCGGGCTCCTCTGGCGACGAGGTGGGTGCAGACGGCGGCTCTGAGGCGGAGCGTAAGGCCGGTTTCGCGAAGGAGGTGGAGGCGGCGCTGAGGGCTGTCTCTTATAAACAGAAGCCCTCCACCAGGCATAAGGCCATGCCTGCAGCGATCGCCTCCATCATGGCGTCAGCGGAGGCCAGATATGGGGGGCCCCCGTCAAACGAAGTGGCCAAACTGCGGGCGGAGGTCGCTCGCCTGACGGCTGCCACGGAGCTTCTCCAAGAGGAGAACAGGAAGCTCCGAGCAGACTTGGCCGGTCTGCGCGAGGCCGGCCCCCGCAAGGCGCCCCAAAATGGGGGCCAGCAGCGACCAAGCCAGCCCGTGCCCGTGCCGGTTGAGAACCAGGTCCTGAACCTGGTTCGGCAGGAGCTGGCTGCCTTCCAGGCGCGGTTCTCCGTCCTGGAGGGCATTGTCCTGCGCCCCCCCCTTGCGGCAAACAGGGCGTCCCCGGGCCCGAGGGTAGCCACATATGCGGCTGCTGCGGCCTCCGCACCGGGGTCGTCTGGCCGGCCCTCCGGCAGGGTTGCGTCGGCCCCCGAAGGGCCGGCTCTGGCGAAACCGGCTCCGGCCAAGAAGGCGGCAGCCCTGAGGCAGGGCAAGGTGGCGGCCCAAAAGAAGGGCAAGGCGGTGACTGTGCCAGCGCCAGCCGCGAGACAGCTGCCACCGCCGCCCCCCCCGCCCCCTAAGCCTTCTGCGGCCGAGACCGGATGGCAGGTGGCCGGAGAGAGGACGAGGGAGCAAAAGGCGGCCAAAAAGGCCAGGAAGCGGCAGCGCAAGCGCCAGGAAAAAGCGTGGAGCGTCGCGGCAAGGCTCAGCGCCCCGAAGACCGCAGCTGTAGTGATTACACTACAGCCGGACGCGGAAAAGAGGGGCGTGAGCTACCGCGACGTGCTCGCTAAGGCGAGGGCGACGGTAAATCTTGGGGAGCTCGGGATCACCGGGGGCCTCCGCCTCAGAGTCACCGCGACAGGGGCTCGAGTGCTGGAGATCCCCGGCGAAACCCGTGGCTCGTCCGCGGACGCTCTGACAGAAAAGCTTAGAGCGTCCCTAAATGCGGACGAGGCCCGAGTGTCCAGGCCCGTCAAATGCGCAGATCTGCGCATCATGGGTCTGGACGACTCGGTGACCGAGGAGGAGGTGGTGGCCGCCGTCACCAGGACCGGTGGGTGCCCTGCTGAGCAGGTCAAGGCAGGCACCTTACGTCCGGACCTGTCGGGCATGCGAACCGTAACGGTAAGCTGCCCTGTGACGGCGGCGAAAGCCATTGTGGAGGGCCGAAGGCTCTTGGTGGGCTGGGTTTCGGCGCAGGTTAAGCTGCTGGAACCCAGACCTCTGAGGTGCTTCCGCTGCCATGTGGGGCACCATGTGTCGGTCCGGTGCACCTCGGAGGTGGACCGCAGTGGCCTATGCTTCCGCTGCGGCCAGCCCGGTCACAGGGCCGCGGCTTGCTCCGCCGCGCCGCACTGCGCTGCATGTGCGGCAACCGGCAAGCCGGCCGATCACCGGGCAGGGAGCAAGGCCTGCGGTACACCCGCCAAGGCCAAGGCCAGGGGCAACGGAAGGCCCTCCACCTCCACCGCCAAAACCCCCACCGTCGCCATCACCGCAGCCGCCGCCACTGTCGCCGCCGCGGCCGCCACTGCTGCAACTTCTGCAGCGGGGCCCTCGCAGGGGGCCCGGGAGGGGGCTGAAATGGAGTGCCAATAACGGCCCCATTACGCCTTCTCCAGGCGAACATCAACCACTGCGCCTGCGCTCAGGATCTGTTGATCCAGAGCATGGCGCAGTGGTCGATTAACATCGCCGTGGTCTCTGAGCCGTACTTTGTCCCGCCCAGGGATGACTGGGTGGAGGACCTTAGCGGCTCAGTGACCATAATTGCGTCGGCCGCCGCCGGTACCCCGACCCTTGAGAGTGTCAGGAAGGGTCAGGGGTGCGTAGCAGCACGGTTCGGGGAGATCGTTGTAGTGGGAGTCTACTTCTCTCCGAACCGAACTCTCGCCGAGTTCCACAACTCCCTCAGGGAGTTGAGTGTCGTCATCGGGAGCCATTCACTCCCCGTGCTTGTGCTCGGGGACTTCAATGCCAAGAACTTGGCTTGGGGTTCTCGTTACACGGATGTGCGGGGTAGGATGGTGGAGGACTGGGCACTGGAGACAGGCCTGGTCGTCCTAAATCGGGGTTCTGTCCCCACGTGCGTGCGGATGCAGGGTGAGTCGGTGGTGGACATATCGTTCGCTAGCCCCGCCCTGTCGCCGCGTGTCGTTGACTGGCGCGTCATGGAGGGGGTGGAGACCTATTCCGACCACCGGTACATCCGGTTCGACGTCTCCACTCAGACCTCAAGCGCGCCGGTCCTACAGGCCCCGAGTGGTCCGCGATGGGCGCTGAAGCAGCTGGACCGGGAGCTCCTCCTGGAAGCCTCGATCGTGCAGGCCTGGGTGTCATCACCGGCCAGGCCTGCCGACATCAACAACGAGGCGAGTTGGTTCCAGGAGGCCATGTCCGAGATTTGCGACGTGGCAATGCCCCAAGTTCGGCCAGGAAGCGCCCGACGTCAGGTGTACTGGTGGTCGCGAGAGCTGACGTCTTTGCGTGAGGCGTGCGTTGCCGCGCGGCACCGGTACGCCAGGCATCGCAGGCTCCGCATCCGCCCTCCGGATGCGGCAGCCATTGAGGCGGAGCTTTACGAGGGGTACAGAGCGGCGAAGACCGCCCTCCAAGAGGCTGTCCGGCGGGCCAAGAACCTGGCCCGCGAGGAGATGCTGGAGTCTCTGAACGGAGATCCGTGGGGGCGCCCTTACAAGATGGTGCGGGACAAACTCCGCACCCGGGCCCCCCCGCTGACGCAGAGTCTCCGGCCTGAGCTCGTGGAGGACGTGGTGAGCGCTCTGTTCCCTTCGCGAGGGAGGCATCCTCCCCCGCCTATGGCTCCGCCGCCGCTTGCGGTGCCGGACGCGGACCACACCGATGACGACGTTCCGGAGGTGACTGGGGTAGACCTGGGAGTGGCGGTACGCAGGCTGAAGGCCAGAAATACCGCCCCGGGACCCGATGGCTTGCCTGGCAAAGCCTGGGTCCTGGCCTCTGAGGCTCTCGGGCCCCGACTGGAAGGGCTCCTAAGCGCATGCTTGGAGAGAGGCCAGTTCCCGCTTCGTTGGAAGACGGGGAAGCTGGTCCTCATCCGGAAGCCAGGGCGCCCTGCGGACTCTCCGTCCGCATACCGGCCCATCGTGTTGCTCGACGAGGTGGGCAAGCTCTTTGAAAGAGTTATTGCTAACCGCCTCGCCGGGCACCTCGCGAGGATGGGGCCGGATCTTGCGGAACACCAGTTTGGTTTCCGCAAGGGGCGCTCGACGGTGGACGCCATCATGCGCGTGAGAGCCCTCACGACGGGGGACGCGGTTTCCCGGGGCGGGGTCGTATTGGCGGTGTCTCTTGACATCGCCAACGCCTTCAACTCCATGCCCTGGAGCTGCATTGGGGAGGCACTCCGGTATCACCGGGTGCCGACCTACCTTCGTCGTGTGGTCGGGGATTACCTGACGGATAGGGCCGTCATCTACCCCGGTCGGAGCGGAGAATGGAACCGGCGAGAGATGTCGTGCGGTGTTCCACAGGGATCGGTTCTGGGACCGGCCTTGTGGAACATCGGTTACGACTGGGTGCTGCGCGCCGACCTCCCTAGCGGCGTCAGCGTAGTCTGCTACGCTGACGACACGCTGGTACTGGCACAAGGGAGGTCGCACGAGGCGGCGGCCGAAAACATGACACGCGGGGTTGCGATAGTCGTGGAGAGGATCCGGCAATTGGGTCTCGAGGTGGCATTGCACAAGTCCGAGGCCATGTGTTTTCATGGGCCTCGGAATGCGCCACCGTCGGGATCCCTACTGACGGCAGGAGGGGTTTCCATCGGCGTCGGGTTGACGCTGAAGTACCTGGGACTCGTCCTTGACAGCCGGTGGAACTTCGTGGAGCATTTCCGACGTTTGGCCCCCAAACTGGAACGGACCGGGGCTGCCTTCAAGCGGCTCCTGCCCAACCTGGGGGGTCCAAACGCCTCCTGCCGGAGGCTCTACGCGGGGGTCGTGCGGTCCATGGCCCTTTACGGGGCCCCGGTGTGGGCGCGTTCTCTGAGGCGGCAAGCCGCCCGCTACCTGAACGCGCCCCAAAAGGGGATAGCCCTAAGGCTAGTCCGGGGGTACCGCACGATCTCCGGTGAGGCGGCGAGCCTCCTTGCCGGATTGCCGCCATGGGATCTGGAGGCGATAGTCCTCGCACGCCTTCACGAATGGCGCGCGGAGGCACTACGTCGGGGGGAAACTCCGCTGCCGCGGCAAATCACCGCTCGGCGGACAGACCTCCGGCGCGATCTCATGGTGACATGGAGAGAGCGACTGTCGCAACCCCGTGCAGGGCACGCCACCATAGTGGCGATAAGTCCCCTCTTTGAGGAGTGGCTAGAGAGGCGCCACGGCGCCCTCACCTTCCGCCTGACGCAGGTCCTCACCGGACACGGTTGTTTCGGGAGGTTCCTGCACCGAATCGGGCGGGAGGAAACGCCTGGGTGTTTCCACTGTGAGGATCGTCCGGAGGACACGGTGCAGCACACTGTGGAGGCCTGCCCTGCTTGGGCGGAGCAGCGCCGTGTCCTCGTAGAGGCGATTGGCGGCGGCGACCTCTCGCGCCCGGCCCTGGTTCAAGCCATGGTCCGGAGCGAGAGGGAATGGGAAGCCGTCACCTCCTTCTGCGAAGCAGTCATGCTAGTGAAGGAGGTGGCGGAACGTGAGAGGGAAAGAGCCTCACGTCCCAGCCGCCGCGGGAGACGCCCTGGGCGTCGGGGGTCACGTGGTGGCCCCCGGCCACCGTAGGCGCGGGCCTGTGGACGGCGAGTTTTGGGCTAGCTCGCCGTCCGGCCGTCTTATGACGACAGGCCGTGTCGACGGCGCGTTCGTGTTCCACGCACGCCTCAAAGAGATGTCAGCAACCACGTAGGGGTCCGCACGGGCCGATGCCTGCCAGGGCTGCGGGACTGTTCGAAAGAGATACCGCGGCCCTGGAACACAAAGGGCAAAGAAGGAACATGGATGGGTTTTAGTCAGTACAAGTCTGACACTCCCTTCCGCTCCGCCCAGAGCGGGAGGGGTCATTTGATGATTTCCCATCCTAAAAAAAAAAAAAAAAGGCGGAAACAAGGTGCGCGCCTTCAACGGTTGGGTCATGCCGGTTTTAATATACTCTTTCGGCGTACTCAAATGGACTCAGACCGAACTCGATGCCCTGGATAGGAGAGTTCGTACACTGCTTACCGCAAACCGGATGCATCACCCACGATCATCAGTGATGAGGCTGTACATCCCGCGGAAGTGCGGGGGTCGAGGGTTTTTAAACGCGAAGTCCCTTCACAACCGCGAGATGTGCAGTCTCAGAGAATATTTTTTAAAAGTCGAGGTGGGTATGCACCGAGATGTGGTGGCAGTGGACAAGGGACTCACCCCGCTGTCCATGGCTAAAGAGAACTGGCGCAAACCTGAAGTACTTACTACCGATGACCGCAAAGAAGTATGGCAAGGCAAGGAGCTTCACGGGCGCTTCTACCGAGCTCTTCATGGGCCCGATGTAGATTTTCTAGCGTCCGTATCCTGGTTACGTTTCGGCGACCTCTTTGGAGAAACTGAAGGTTTTGTCTGTGCGATTATGGACGAAGTTATGTTGACGAACAACTACCGGAAATATATTATGAAGGACGGGACGGTTGACGTGTGTCGGGCATGCCACCGTGCGGGTGAGTCCATCAGACATATTATTTCTGGTTGTTCTCGTCTGGCTAACGGCGAGTACTTGCACAGGCACAACCAAGTAGCCAGGATAATTCACCAGCAACTTGCCTTGAAATATAAACTTGTGGAATCTGAGGTACCGTACTACAAGTATGTGCCCGACCCAGTTCTCGAGAAAGACCATGTCACGCTGTACTGGGATCGGTCTATCATTACTGACAGGACTATTGTCGCCAATAAGCCTGACATAGTAGTGATAGACCGATCAGCGCGCCGCGTAATGATAGTCGATGTTACCATCCCGCATGACGAGAACCTCGTGAAAGCTGAGAAAGAGAAACAAATAAAATATCTCGACTTGGCACACGAGGTTGTCGACATGTGGAATGTGAACTCGGCTATCATTGTGCCGATCGTCGTGACGGCCAATGGCCTTATAGCCAAGAGCCTCGATGACCATCTTTCGAAGCTCTCCTTAGGCGGTTGGATCAAGGGCCTGATTCAGAAGGCAGTACTCCTCGATACGGCTCGTATTGTGAGGAGGTTCTTGTCTCTGGAGCCCTAACCACCGGTAGCTTGGACCCTGCTCCCGCTACCGGCGGACCACTATTTTTTATATTTTTAAATGTTTTTTATATAGTTTTTGTTAAGAAATATTTAAAAATGTAATAAGTGTGTTAGAAAATAAATAAAGGAAATAATAATATTAATTAAAGTGTTTAAGCAAATTATATCGGTTTCTTTTGCATCCTCGTCTGCAGCCGAACGTAATTAAGGTGTAAGCATTGTGGTAACACAACAAAAAAAAGAGTGAACACTTTATGTTATTGTCCACTATGTCAATGAACCCGGCCTGTGCCTGGAATGTTTTCGGGCATACCACAAATATTGAATTTAACACACAAACACACAAATATTTAATTTGTGGTAAGTGTGTGACACACTGGCATGGCCACCATCGGGGATCTTAATTTAGATAACACAAAAAATTGTTGAATGTCGCCAAGTATCAGAATTTGTCGGCACTGGTTCAAAAGTTATAGGTGGCAGATTTCGACAGAGGCTCCCCAGCTTGGTCACATTTATATCTCAAAGCTAGGACGCCTAAAAAAATAATGTTATGTGTTATGTTATGTAAATATCTATAATGTTTAATCTATGTTTGTTTAGTGTATAATTTATTATGTAGTTTTTTCGTTTACAATAAACTGATTGAAAATACTTTGTAGTTTCATTTGAAGCAAAATTACATACCCAATTTATTTATCTACATTCACACTATTATAGAAATTTGACTAAACCACTAAACAGATTGTATTGTCTGTAAAACATAAAATCCACTTGAATCTGTCTGCAGTTTAAGATTTGAAACTTGGTGAACTACCTACGTTATAAAAGCTGTAGGTAGATAAAAAATTTATTTAGTTCGCAATGATTGCCAATGAACTTACCAATTTATCAGGTTTCACATTCTTGGTACTAATTAATAATATATTCTCAATCTGTAAAAACAACAATTACTTTAATAAAACAATAGCAAACCCAAAAAATCTCCAGCTAAATAAACATTTCAAACTTACGATATGACTGCGTGAGAATTTAGAATGTGAAACTTTTTCCCAGAACGGCAGAACTTGAAGTACCTACCAATATTCAGAAAAATAATCTAATGTTTAATTTCCAACATAAACCTATACACAGGGCTGGACGGTTACCGTTACCACAGAAATACCGGTAAAATTACCAAAACCTTAACGTTATGCTACGTTAACTAGTAACGTTAAAAATATCGTTAAATCATAGGATTTACCGGTATTTAAATAGCGTTACCAGTAGCGTTATTTCGCAAAAAACTAACAATATCTGGTGCGACGTTGCCAAACCGAACGCGCACCGCGAGTTCTTTCGTTCGGCTCTTCTAAACGGAGCGGCAACAGCTAGCATTTTACGACGATCGGCAGATACCTACGAAAACGCGACGGCTCGCGCGTTTTTCATTTGATAGAACGTCTGGTCACACAAACATGGCGAACGCCAAATACACCTATTTGTTTTGTTGTTCTAATTATTAGTTGTTTGTGTAAAAAATATTATTATAGGCCTAAAGAGTATATCAGTATAACTATAACTTTTTAAAGAATAAAAAATCTACTTACCTTCCTACTTTAACCATGGTAGTGGATCATACGAAAAGTAAACTATGAAAAAAAGACCTAGAAAAATTTCACCACAATCCTTCGCCTAAACAAGCCTTCGGGACCCGGTGGGATGTGCGAGTAGTAGTGTAGATAACACCATGGGACACCTCAATGGCATTGACCTTGAGATCAAGGTCAAAATTCTAAAAGTCAAGACCCGCGGTTCTCAGGAACAGTAACAGGTCATTTATATTCATGGTTAGTGACCTTGTGGTCAAAGTTAAGTGACCGTAGGGTCAAGGACAAGTGACTTTGAGGTCAAGATCAAGTGATCCCGGATGTCTTGAAACCCTGGAGTTCAAGGTCGAGTGACCTGTCTTTGAAATTCCAGCGCCTTGACACTACCGACCCCATGACTTCGAGTGCAAAAACAGTGCTTCTTTTTCTTCTAACTTTACTTATATCTTGAAACTTTCTTTTCTTACGGTGTGTCCTGTCGCAAAAATAATGTAAAATTTGCCCCCCTTAATAACTCACTGGCACGTAATTCTCGACATTCAATTCAAATTTTATTATCCATACAAAAAAAAAAATATAATCAGGCTTATCAATTGTAGGTGCCTTTATTTAAGGATCCCTTCGACATCGTTTTTACGACAAACGGTTGGTCAGCCAAAAAACACCAAAATGCTTTTAGCCTTATATATAGGTGGTATATACGATAGAATCGAGAAAATAAACGATTTGCTAAAATAACACGTTTTTGGCTAAATTTTTCTGAGTCTTTTTTTCTCAGTGCCCCGTTACATACACTCCAACCGAATGTTTCACTATGGAACTGTGAAGAAGGTACCAAAAAGTTGTGGAACTTTCTCGAAGGATGGTTCATTATATAAATAGCTGTCGTGTTTGCGAGAGGAGTCAGCCGCCCGATACGAACCATCACGTATCAGTATGAATCGCCGACCACGGTATACTCTAATCACCCCCGACGACCCTATCATCCTCCATCAGGGAAGCAGTAGCGAAACCCGTAATTTACGCAAACACAAACCGGCATCATTCCGACCTCACCGTCGAAGTCCGTCGCGACGTCCCCGTTCGCTTTGAGTGACAGTCAAGACGATGCGTCGTCTGCGCGTGCACCCCCGGTACGTAAAAGTGTGTTCAAGTAATTGTCGCAGATCCATCGCAGAAACAATACCTATTACACGCCGAAGGTAGTTATACACACCCCAGCACATTAAGCTCGGCCCCCAACATACCCGCTACATTCAATATAGAGAATCGTCGGAAAGGTACTAAGCATCGTGGCATCGGCCAATCACAGTGCGTAAGCGTTTAATGCTTTGCACTTACACACACAGTCGCACTTACACACACAGACGTCCGTCAACCGTTTCAAGTCAAAAGTTCCCAAATATCGATCGGCTGGGATTCAGTGTGCGTCAGAATGGCTGGTTGTATCGGTTCGCGTCAGACTAGAGACTAACACATGCCTACACTGCAACTCCCGCGGGGCCGTCGATTGTTGTGTCGAAAAGAAGTCACAAACAAACACAGTTTAGCAATTTTTTAAGACAAGGATTTAAATGATTACACAATGTAGGTCTTATATGAGAATCGCAAGCATACGCTGTCATTCAAGAATCACAAAGGCAGCATTCGAGGACAATTAGAAATTCTCTAAACAATTCTCTAAAACATTTATGGCTTAATTACCTAGCATCAACTTTTTTATTTAATTTTATGAGTAAAATCCAAAACATGATTACTTTTATACTCTTAAACATACATTTTATAGATAGTTATTGTTGTTAAAATCGCTAATAAAATAATAACTTTTAATAATAGATGTATTAGTGCACAGGTGCAGCGCAAATAGTAAAATAATCTACCCATATCAATCATCGACATCTTGTACGGGGCCAATATAAGTGCCCTGCGTAAGAGGGATGGCGGCATTCGTCCCATTGCCGTGGGTACTACTTACCGTCGTATGGCAGCCAAGATTTGCTGTAAATTTTATGGTGAGGCTGTTTCGGAAAAATTTCAGCCCCTGCAGCTAGGTTACGGTTCCAAAGGGGGCTGTGAGGCTGCCGTACACGCTTTGTCGACCAACCTATATTCTGGCAAAGGTGAGGTCATCCTGAGGGTTGATATAAGGAATGCCTTCAATTCAGTTAATAGGGACACCTTGTTAACACAAATTAAAAATGAGATACCTCAAACTTATAGTTTTCTTTGGCAGTGCTACAGACACCCGTCTAAATGACTGTATCGTGACAACCTTTTGGAATCTGCTGTTGGCTGTCAACAAGGTGACCCCCTGGGGCCAGTGATTTTCAGTTTAGCTATTCACCCAATTGTTCGACAGCTAAATTCTAAATTTAATGTTTAGTATCTTGATGATGGAACCCTAGGCGGCGATTTTTTTTTTTTTTTCTGCAAAAAAGGGCTTTGTCGCACATACGAGTATGCCACCCTGGTAGGTTTTACAAATTTTAACAAATAATACAATGTATATCAACTAAATCTTAGCATAGCTAGTCTGTACAGTGCTCTTGCTGCGTCAGAAAGTGGCGCAGCCAGAACACTGTTGCAGTAACCTATTTCTCTAAGTTTACAATCTAATCTACATCTAAATTCTTCGTTACGGATACACTCTGTCAATATGTGATAAAAATCATCAACGGAGTTATTACAATAATCACACTTGTCTGTTGTTGATTTTGCCATAAGGTAACTACACTTATTACACGGTATGTGTCCGGAACGAAGTCTTAGTGCAGTAACGGTATAACATCTGTTCAACAACTGGTTATCTATCCACGGCGAGTTCAAGGGATGCGGCTGGATCATTTTGTACCAAATTCCTTTATCACGAGATCTTTTATTAAAATATTCCTTCCAAAGTAAATAGCAATCCTGTTTAATTTTGGGTATAAGGTTTGCAAAGTAAGGGGAGAAGTCAACAGGAATACCATCACATATGGCTTGCTTGGCTAGTAAATCAACAATTTCATTGCCTCTGACTCCAATATGTGACGGAATCCATTGAAGGATTACGTGCTTTCCGTCAGATTGCAACTTCAAAATAGTTTTCAGTATAGTGTAGGCTATCGGTGTTCCTCGAAAGGTCGAGGTACACCGAGCCAGATGTTGGAGCGAGCTTCTTGAATCTGTGAGAATGACAATATGGTTTTGGTGAATTAATTCTACATAAGACAGAGCTTCTGCGATTGCGATTAGTTCAGCTTCCATTACACTGGCATTTATTTGAAATTTGATTGAATTTACTCCTGACTCGTAAAACGCAGCCCCTATATTGTCGCCGTCCTTAGATCCGTCAGTAAATATTTTTACATAAGTCGAGTATTCGGAAGTAAGGTAATCAATATATAAGTTTCTTAAGGTAACAGGATTGTATTGGCTTTTTGGCCCAGACATGAAGTTTACGTCGTGTTTTATTATTTTCTCACTATCAATACTACTAACCCAAATATTCAGCGAAAACATATCTACTTTCGGACTGCTGTGAATTTTTAAAGTGTGTAGTGAGTCATTAACCAAAATTAAAAGGGGGATTCTTTTGTTTTGCCAATATGAGGAATTTTTACATAATGTAGATAGTTCAGATAGTAAATTGATACCTCCGGTATTTGCCTGCAAAGCTTTAGTCTTTAGCCAAAACTTGCTAGCCAAGAAGCGTCGACGTAGGTATAATGGTTGCAGGCATAACTCGCTCTCCATCACGTGAATCGGTATGGTTTTAATAACACTACCCACTACTCTCATGGCCTGGTTCTGTAATCTATCTAATTTTCCTAAGTGAATTTGTGCACTGTTGTCATAAAAAAGCTACCATAATCCATATGGCTTCTAATTAAAGTTAGATAAAGTCTTCTTAAATATTTTGGGTGCACCCCCCAACTCGAACCAGCCAACACTTTAAAAATTCTAATGTATTTGTGAACTTTTTGGCAAATTTCATTTATATGTTTTCCCCACCTGAGAGAATGGTCCAACCACACACCAAGATATCGTACCGTGTCAACTACCCCCAAACTATTATCTCTAATTGATAAGCTAACCGACCGACTTCTATAGCCTCTGTCAAAGATACAAATTTTACTTTTAGTTGATGATATATTCAGATTAAGGGAATCAAATTGATCACATAAGATATTTAGCGCTTCCTGTAACTCAGCGGCTGCTTGATCAATATTATGACAAGTTATATAAAGTACGTAGTCATCAGCGTACTGAGAGACAGATACAGAGCTGGGTATTGATTTACAGACATTGATGGTAGCAATATTAAAAAGCAATGGCGACAGGGGGTCACCCTGTGCCAAGCCCCTTCTGGTAATTCTAGTGATAGTATTATCTATGCCACTAATTGATAAATACCTTTCTTTAAGAAATTCCCATAGATATCTACAGTATTGTGATCCCACACCAAGTTGGTCCAAGGTTAACAGCAGAGCGGTGACGTCAACGTTATTGTAAGCGTTATCGATATCAAGGAAACATCCGATAGTCGCAAGTTTTTTTGAAAAACCAATTTGTATTTTCGAGGTCAGTAAATTTAAATTATCCAGACATGAGCGAGCTTTCCTGAACCCTATTCGTTTCTTCAGAAAAAAATCCTCCACTTTCTAAGTACCACTCAATTCTCTTATTAATTATGGAATGAAAGATTTTACATAGACAGGACATTAACGAAATAGGTCTTATTCCAGAAGCGGAAGTCAAATCTCGACCTGGTTTGGGGATTGGTACTATGCGGACCTGCCGCCATTGTTCAGGAACAAAATTTAACGAAAAAAACAAATTATAAAGATGTAGCAAGATATTTTTAGCAACGTCGGGGAGATTTTTAATCATCGAAAAGGAAATATCATCGTAGCCCAGTGTAGTATCCTTAGATTTCACACATTTGTCAAACTCCTGTCTTGTTATATCTACTTCCATTTTATGATTTAAAGAGCAAAAGGTAGGTAGTGGGGGGTATGTAAAATCAGGAGCTAAATTAATAAGAACTTGTTCAGCCAACGATTCGTCCACATGGAGTCCAGCTGAACGGTATCCCCTCAACCAGTGCATGCGTCGCCACATATCACTAGCCGAAGTGACCTCATCCACTGAAGAACAGAAATTACGGAATCCTTTCTTACTAGCACTTCTAGTTAATCTTTGAGCTTCACGAGTTTTGTCCCGTAACACTTCTAAATTATCTGGAGTTGGGTTTTTTCTAAAACATGTTAAAGCTAATCGTCTTTCCGCCACCGCTTTAGACAACATCGGAGACCAATAAGTCTTTGGTTTAAATTTTTTACAGGGGTTTTGGCTAAATTTGAAATAAGGAATGCTTACATCTGCTGCACTGTTGATTATATGTAAAAAAAAATTATAAGCTTCTTGGGGATTAACAGGCAAAGTATATTCAGCTAATGCGTCTTGAATAAAGTTACGGTAAGCCATCCAGTCAGCTTTTGTGAAATTTCTTTTCTTTACGATGCGTGGAACATAACTATCTGACGTCTTTTTGATTATCATGTGGTCACTGCCTAGGGATTCATTAGTTACGCTCCACTCAAACAGTAAACATATGTCTGAAGAAACAATAGATAAATCTGGTGCCGATTTTTGTAAAATTCCATTAACTAGCTTTACTCGTGTCGGCCTACCGTCATTCAAAGTTACAAAACTATGGTCAATTAAGGAGTCAAAAATGTGAGTACCTCTTTAATCTGTTTTCGTGGACCAACTTGAGTGATGACCATTGTAATCTCCCAAAATTAGGGTTTTAGAGTTAGCTATAGAAAACAACGATTCCCAATTATTTTGTCTAGTGCGTACGTTAGGTGGGCAATAAATTGAAACAACATTTTCAATGGAACTACAATTAAAAATTTTAACGTGAACTATCTCAATACCCGGATTTGGAATGGAACTGCGACATTGTTGTGTCTTGATGGATTTATGAGTCAGAATTGCAACTCCTCCGTATGAATCTGATCTGTCGCAACGAAACATGTTATAATCTTTTATATTGAAGTTACAGTCAGAATTCAGCCACGTTTCGGATAGGGCGGCAATGTGAACTTTTTCTAAAAACAAGATTTGTTCTAAATCTATCCTTTTGGATAATACACTTTGAGAGTTCCATTGTAAAATGTTTATTTTAACAGTATTCATTATATAAGGAAATAGTTTTTAAAGGAACAACAACTCTTAGGTATAATCTTCTTTAAAAAATAAGATATTGCCCACTCCACGCTAATTTGAACAACAGATATAATTTTATCTTTAAAAGTGTCATTCCTTACAAATAAAATATTTTTAATTTTATCTACCAGACATCCGAATGAATTATCGTCTTCCGAATCCTCCTTTGTGTCGCCTTCAGTAGCATCTCCCCTGCACGTATCCTCTTGACTGTCCGTATCATATTCCCGGGTATGGGAAGTTTCGGATTGAGGTGGTTTTTCCTGCTGTTTTTTCGTATTATTTTTAATTGTTTCTCCTTCTTTTTCCGTGTGTGGTTTGTCTGTCTGTGGTACATTATCTCTTTGGGTGGATATAGGTTCTTTAGTTGGTACAGGTTGTGCTGTTTTTTGGGCGTAGGTAGTTTTCGGTTGTAACACAGGTGTAGTTGAGGTCATAGTAGGTGCTTGCGTAACTGCGTGTCCCTCATAGGACGGTGTGAGTGTCTGCGGGTTGACATCTGCCTCATAGGGAGTTGCAGAAGGAGGTACATAAATATCCAAGGCTTTTCTATACGAAACATTAAAATCACTCATTAAACGGCGTATTTGTTTTTCCTTAATGTATACAGGGCAAGTTTTGTCTAATGCCATGTGATTCTTTGAGCAATTAACACACTTCAGAGAACCGGTTTCACAGTTGTCAGCATTGTGTTTACCTGCGCATTTCGGACATATAACTTTAATTGTCGAACACATTCTAAGTGAGTGACCATACCTCCAGCACCTGGGACATTGCGTAACAGAAAAAACGTAAGGTCCTACCAAAACTCTCATTTAATATAGAAGTACATAAGGAGGCAACGATGGTCCTTCAAATCCTATTCTCCATGTCTCGCTATCGGTCCATGTGGCTGCTTCTCTGTCTCTTCGTTGTAGGCGTTTTACATTCACGACCTTATATGTACTTGATAAACATGTAAGTAACTCGTCCTCCGAAATGTCTAAGTCGATATTTTTAATGACTTCATAAGATAATCCAACTTCAAAAGGCCGCTGAAATCGCCATCCTAAACCACTAAAATGATCTGAGTTGGCTAACTTCTCCGCACTGTCAGCGTTATTAAGTTCGATAATAATTTTGTACGGGTTTATATGTTTCACTTTGGTAATATTTATTATTCCTTGTTCCTTAAATAATTTTGCTAGGGCGAATTGTTTAGGATTTTTATCTTTACAAGTAACACTCAATTCCGTAATCCCTCTTACTTCTCTCGTCCTGTGTTTTCTACTTCTAACCTCAGTCCATTCATCATCCTCTCTCCCTCTTTTCGTAGGTCGCGATCTGTCGTTCGACGTCTCATTGTCCTCCATTTCAAAGAATTGTGTTAAGTCTTTTAAATTTGAATTTTGAATTTCTTCGTCGTCCATTATAACAGTGTTGATTAATTCATTATGATTCTCGTCCGTATTCATTAAGCGTAAAGTGTAGATTCGCGTAAGCGATAACCGATGGTTCGGCCGAGCGGCCGATCCAGGTAGGTGCACAATAGATAACAATGTAATTAGCTAATGACCGCAAAAAACACGTCTAAGTAACACCGTACGTGCTTCGACACTACCCCTAGGCGGCGATGTAGATACTGTTTTAAATGATTTAACTTTCTTAAAAAATAAATTTCATTTTAATTGGCCTTGACCTAAACCTTGCAAAATGCGAACTGTATTTAGCGGACTGTACCAACAGACAACTGACTATTCCTAAATTTAACGTAATAGCCCCTAACATCAAAATTATTGAAAAAAAGTTCTCTTCGTCTCCTTCGGTCTCCAATCTTCGAGAATTCCTTGCCCGATTTTATCGAGGAAAAAATTCAAAATTTCTATGATATTTCGGAAAGGTTGCTCCATATTAATATGCGTTCGGCCATCACCCTAATCCGCTCCTGCTGTTTCGGCCCAAAATTAACATATTTCCTACGTGCTTCCCCTTTATGGAAGCACACTCATCTTTTGGACAAAATAGACCAAATTATCAAAAATACTATATCATCCGTTTTAAATGTGGCTGTGGACGACCGTGCTTGGATACAAAATTTCTAGTATTAGAGTACCGGCGTTTATATCTTCGGTCCACGGCACTGAGAAATTAATCAGGAATATCCTGGCTTCCACACTGATTGATTTTGATGTGCCGTGCTTCTCCGAGGCTATCAATGCCTGGAAACTCGCTTGCCCGAAATCTGAAGAACCCGACCATCCATTTTCCCAGAGACGTTGGGACGAGCCGCTCTGCAGAGTAATTCAGAACAATTTACTGCACACGTCTGCTACTACTACTGCTGAGCGTGCGCGTCTGCTGGCTGTGGGTGAGTGGGAGTCGGGTCTTTGGCTTCACGCACTACCGTCGTCGAGCATAGGCACTTTGCTCGACGACACTACTTTCCGCCTTGCTGCTTCTCTACGCCTAGGCGCCCCTTGTTTTTGTCCTCATCGCTGTCACTGTGGTGAAGCTGTCAACAGCCTTGGACAACACGGCCTTTCATGCTGCCGAAGTGCGGGCCGCTTTGCACGGCACGCGAACTTAAATGATATCATCCGTCGAGCTCTTGTCACCGTCGGCGTTCCAGCTTTGTTAGAACCCAATGGCTTGGCACGCGACGATAGCAAGAGACCGGACGGCATGTCTTTGTTTCCATGGAAGATGGGTAGGCCTTTAGTGTGGGATGCAACTTGTGTCGATACTCTTGCGCCATCTCATCTTCCTAGCTCATCGTGCTGTGGTGGGGCTGCCGCGGCAGCTGCAGAGAACCTCAAGCGGCGTAAGTATAGTAACTTTATTGGTAACTATATTTTTGAGCCGTTTGGGGTTGAAACTCTAGGTCCGTGGGGTCCGAGTGTTCACAGCCTTTTCAAGGACATTTCTAAACGTTTAGTTGACTCTTCCCGTGACCCAAGGGCTGGCTTTTACCTTGGCCAAAGGCTTAGTCAGCCGCCGCCAGTCTTTTGGGTACATTACTAGTTGACAGCGTTGAGGAGGAGTTTTTTGACGCCATTTTTTAAGTTTATTTTTAGTAAAAATCTATAAAATTAGTTTTCTTTTTATTTTACGTTTCATAATAAATTTCATACGGCCGGTTATAAGAAAAACGATATGATATTTATTTACTATTGAATACGATGCCACACTTTTATGCAAGAATGTTTCTCGGAGATGTAACAAATACAAAGACAACAAAAACTACTTACTGTGAAATCATGTTCACGACACTCCACAAAATAAAAATAAACATTGCTACTTCTTGTTTGAGAGTTAGTTCTTGCGAGATAATATAAAAGTTTTTGACAAGCATTTTGACATTTGTTTGTTAAAACTTTTGTTACAACGTCAAACCTTCATTCAGACAATGATGCAGATTTTTAACCCTGTGATGTCCTCACCAAATAACAGAATTATCTAAGCTCAGTGAATTAAAGTAAGTAAGTTGTATAGTCCTCGGATGGATCCTGTTTTTTTTTTCATAATAGAGATAGTATAGAACAAAGCATTTTAGTACAGGTTTAAGTCAAAGAAAATGTAGCTATTGTTTCAATCATGAGAAGTGCAATAAAAATATGGACACCTTTTGTTTGCAAATTTCGGAAAAATGCTTTGATGCCCTGCTTTGTTTCTAAATGCTTTGTTGCACTCTGGTAACTTTAACTACGAAACAGGATTTAGAGATTTTTAAATTTGCATTATTATATCGTTTTTAGCATACAAAATAATTTGAAGCTCATTCGGTATTTGTTCGCGCTTTCGGCCAGACCTATATCAAATACTCTCTCTCCCTGTGCGCTGTTTACTGGACTCGATTTTAAGCTGCGATTGATAGTGTTTTGTGTGGTTTTGTGTTAAAATTCGAGATGGCAAAATGCTCGGATGAGGTACGCCTAAATTTGACCGTAGTCATCAGAGAACATTTCGAAGAGCTCCCTGGTTCTCTCCCATCGAGCCCTTCGACAAGTACCAGCTACCCGGCTGTCGAATTTACAATAAAACCTCTGAAATCAAATGAAATCGATCCAGGCGAAGAGTGTCTCGACGCCGACGTTAGGTAAGTCGTATTACTAATAATAAGGAATATGTATGCCATTTTTAGGGTTCTGTAGCCGAATGGCAAAAATCCGTTTTTTTGCCTTTCGGCTACAGAACCCTTATAGATTCGTCATGTCTGTCTGTCCGTGTGTCGCAGCCACTTTATTTCGAAACTATTAGGACTACACAGTTGAAATTTGATAGGCAGATGTATTCTGTGAACCGTTTTACGATTTTTATACAAATATGAAAAAAAATATATACGTGCGGGGTGTAGATAGGTCTTTAAAAATGACATTGAGTTTCCTAAAACCATTTTTTCTCAAAGTCTTTCGTTTGAAATATAGACACTTCCAAAGTGGTGAAAAGTGTTTGTGCCCCCCTCTAATTTCTAAAGTAAGACGAGGAAAATTCTGAAAAAATATAGGATTGTAGAACTTAAATCAATAAAATACAGTAGGTACTTTTCACGCAAGAAAATTATTACAAAATAATTTCAACTTTTGCTTGTCGCACAAAAAAAAATGTATACTCTTAGTTTTCTAACCTCAATGTTCGTTACTGTCACGGGCATAAAATACAGTGTGTCTGTATAATGTGCACATATCAAAATGAGAGAATCTATGCTTAATTTTATCGACGGGAAAAATATTTAAAAAAATCTAAATATTTTTTTTATATTTTTCAAGGAATTTAAAAAAAAAATGTCCATTACTGTGACCCCAGTGTAAACAAAACGGTGTAACTTTTAAACTAAATTATCTATCGCGATGGAACAAACTCCGTAATGATTGGAAGTAATTAGGCGTTCTCATAAAATAAAAATTGTGGAAAAAAACTACCATCAATTCAAAATAAACATCTTTTTTAGCAAAACTGTTTTTCTTTTATCAATATTTACAATAATTGTAAAATTTCTCAATAAGACGCCACCATTACCTACCTTTTTTATTAATTTAACGTATTTTTTATTATGTCGCTTCGTCCATCCCTAGTATGGTTTTTGGAAAGTTTGGGTTTGCTCTGGTTTTTCTTTGAGTCCAAGTGGACATCACACACCTTGGACGCTGTCTACGTCATCATGTAGATGTTGCACCCTTTGGTAGTGATAAGGATGCAATCCTTCATTCTTTAAGATGCGCCACGCTGATTTTTGGCTTATTCCGTGACGAAGAGCCAGTCGTCTAGTACTTATGGATGGATCAGAAAACAAATCCGACCCGCGCACATTCACAACAACATTCCCAGAAAGGCTATCTACCTGCTATACAATAGTGCGTAGCCGTGCGCTGGGCCTTTCTTTAACAGTTGATAAGAAATATTGGGATTGAGTTACAAACATGCATTTTTTACCATTACGTGGCTAATACGATGAAAAATACGTTAAATTAATAAAAAATGTAGGTAATGCGGTCGTCTTATTGAGATGATGAGCAAAAATGTATGGAAGGTGGTACACCCCTCCAATAGCAATGACATAAATGTCGTTGGATAGACCTATCCAACGACATTTATGTCATTGCGTGGCTAATACGATGAAAAATACGTTGAATTAATAAAAAATGTAGGTAATGCGGTCGTCTTATTGAGATGATGAGCAAAAATGTATGGAAGCTGGTACACCCCTCCAATAGCAATGACATAAATGTCGTTGGATAGGTCTTTGTAACTGAAACAACATTTACTATGACAGCTTTGTTGAAATGTTTGTCCGTTCTGAGTTATAGGTTAAAGAATAAGGTAAAAATGAATACTTCATATCTTAGTGTCTGAGAATAAATAATACAATGTCGTTGTTTATTAATTTATTTAATCATTATCTGTACAAATAATCATTATCATTATCATCATCATCATCACCACCATCATCATCATCATCATCAAAGTATAAACAATAGTTAAACAATCGTTCTGCATTGCTTATAATGCACTGGATCAAAGTGTTCATGTACTGTAATTGTTAATGTAATTGTATATACGCATATGTACATATTTTCTTTTATTCATTATTATCTAAAATAACGTTATTAAGGAACATTGCCGGTGCCGTAAATTCTACATGAACCGCGAATGCTAAATACCATATAATCGAAGTAATATGCGCGCATGTGCCCATTGTGCGTCGTCCCGATAAACAAGTACAGTAGTGTTGTACGATGGTGTTGCTGCCTTCAATGAAGTTATTATTTATTAAAATATAGCAATAATATAACCGTGCTCTGACATGTCGGGACTGTATGCGCCCACGTCAAAACCACACTTCTTCATGGATTCCGTAATCTGGCAAGTCATCCAGTCGATTCTCTATATAGGTCTCTATAACGTATAAACCGTTTTGAAGATGTTCCCCGCAGTAAGATTTAGCTAGTTTCAGCTGGTATGTACCCAAAGCCAGTACAATTATTTGATTTTCGGTAAGCCTTGGGAAGTTTTCAATATTAATAGCTTCCAGTCTTTGAAAATCAGCCCTTCGGCTATTCAAACGTTTCCTTTCAACATATGTATGTAAAAGATTTTGTGAATCAACTGTTTCTCTTATACGACTCCAGAACTCTTCTGCATGTACACTGTCTACTATTGGTGCATGGAAGGTATTTATAAGGGATGCAGCAATTCGAAAATCGGCAAACATGTGTGGCAGAGCCCTATTAAAATATTTTTGACGCAACAGTTTGTAATCACGTTTGAATCGGCCGTTCACCACTTCCACTACCCATCTGCATAATGTGACAGCTCGCGATTCATTTGCTTGCTCAGTAGTGAGCTGTGACTCTTGACGATCTTTGCTTGGAGGCACATAATATTCATAGCCACATGCTTCGATTACATCCAAGCTATCTCTAAACCCACGGTCCAAAATAAATGCATCATTTTCTTGTAGAAAACAATGCAATGGATGTTCTTCATCACTCATGATATCTAACATTATCTGTGCATCAGTTTTCGTGGCAGCATATGGCCCCATAACATCAATGATATAGCCATCTGAGCTCACAATCAAAAATGGCTTTAGAAGGTTTGAGAACTTGTGCAGTCTGTCGCTGAAATAAAAAGTTGCTACTTTTGTTGATATAAACGTAAGTTCCATCACATATTATAGGTAATTACTTTCGTATTTTCATCATTACCGAAAAGTTTTTTGGGATAAATAGATTTCTCTCCAACACATTTCTTCTGTCGATGTGATCCAGTCCCAGGTGAAGTGGTACATATTCATTAGTAAGACATTCACGAGCAATAGATAAATGACGTTCTAGAGTTCTCCTCGACATATTAAATAATGTTGCAAGCCTTTCATCCGAATCACCTGTACGAAGTTTTGACAAATATATACCTAATACAGTTCTATGAGAGGACTCGGCGTCCGCAAAATTTCTAGTATTAGTTTACCGGCGTTTATATCTTCGGTCCACGGCACTGAGAAATTAATCAGGAATATCCTGGCTTCCACACTGATTGATTTTGATGTGCCGTGCTTCTCCGAGTCTATTAATGCCTGGAAACTCGCTTGCCCGAATTCTGAAGAACCCGACCATCCATTTTCCCAGAGACGTCGGGACGAGCCGCTCTGCAGAGTAGTTCAGAACAATTTACTGCTCACGTCTGCTACTACTGCTGAGCGTGCGCGTCTGCTGGCTGTGGGTGAGTGGGAGTCGGGTCTTTGGCTTCACGCACTACCGTCGTCGAGCATAGGCACTTTGCTCGACGACACTACTTTCCGCCTTGCTGCTTCTCTACGCCTAGGCGCCCCTTGTTTTTGTCCTCATCGCTGTCACTGTGGTGAAGCTGTCAACAGCCTTGGACACCACGGCCTTTCATGCAGCCGAAGTGCGGGCCGCTTTGCACGGCACGCGAACTTAAATGATATCATCCGTCGAGCTCTTATCACCGTCGGCGTTCCAGCTTTATTAGAACCTAATGGCTTGGCACGCGACGATGGCAAGAGACCGGACGGCATGTCTTTGTTTCCATGGAAGATGGGTAGGCCTTTAGTGTGGGATGCAACTTGTGTCGATACTCTTGCACCATCCCATCTTCCTAGCTCATCGTGCTGTGCTGGGGCTGCGGCTACGGCTGCAGAGAACCTCAAGCGGCGTAAATATAGTAACCTTATTGGTAACTATATTTTCGAGCCGTTTGGGGTTGAAACTCTAGGTCCGTGGGGTCCGAGTGCTCACAGCTTTTTCAAGGACATTTCTAAACGTTTAGTTGACTCTTCCCGTGACCCAAGGGCTGGCTTTTACCTTGGCCAAAGGCTTAGCGTTGCCATACAACGTGGCAACGCCGCCAGTCTTTTGGGTACATTACCAGTTGACTACGTTGAGGAGGAGTTTTTTGACGCCATTTTTTAAGTTTATTTTTAAGTTAGTTAGTTAATATAGGTTATTTTAATTTATTAATGTATATAATATTTACTATGAATAAAAACAAATTATTAAAATACAGTTCTTGGATCATTGCATCTCTGGCTGAGTGAAGGAGTTTGCTCCAAAATGGCATTGAATTGATCGCCATTACATCCAACCCAAAAATGCATTTCGTCATTATTCATAGAACCTGGTACTCTAAAATTCAATCTCGATCCACGTTGCGCAGTACTTATGTGTTTACACGGTGTTTACTTATATTTCAATTGGTTATTGCGAAATACATAATATACAACGACATTGATGTTATTTTTTTTTCAGACACTAAGATTTATTTTCGATACCTATAACTCCGAACGGACAAACATTTCAGTAAAGCTGTCACAGTAAATGTTGTTCCAGTTACAAAGACCTATCCAACGACATATATGTCGTCTCTATTGGAGGGGTGTACCAATTCGCCCATTGTCCTTTACAATTATTGTAAAAATTGATTCAGTAAATAATTAATTATTTATTTATATACCAACCTGTGTGGCAAGAGAGACATTAAAAACCAGCTATGTGCGTATCTGTCTTCCGTTTTGTCGTAATCGGAAAGTGCCAACATTTAAAAGTTTTCGAGAAAAGATTAAAGTAGATACTTTGGATGCTTTGGGTGATCTTTGCAAATTAAATTAACACATTACACTAATATTTTATTATAATTAAAGTCAAATAATTTATTTTGGCTGATTATTTTAATCATTATTAAGTATTACATAAATTTGATACTTACCTATAACTTTTACCCAGCTTACGACGAGCACAATCGCCATCGCTAACTTCCGTTTTCCATACTTCTCATAAAATGCTTAAAATAAAAGTGATGTGTAACTAAAGATACACATATAAAAATATGGTTTAATTACCTAAATTATAATTATCACCAATTTTACTTCACAATAGTACCTTTACGAACGAACGAATCTTGGTTTGAATAAACCTCAATAGATGTCGTGCGTAAAAGCAGACATTTAACACATGGTTTCTTTATACATGCTTACTAAATAATACTGAATGTCCCCCCAATACACATTCAATGACCGTTTAAAAACGAAAGAGGATGTTTTTATTAACATTAAAAAAAAAGACTTCGTAATATGATTTATTTTCGACAACCCTTAAAGCTTACTTAGCTATGGACTCGCTAGTCGGGTTCTGGGCATGAATACAAGTTTTCAATAGCTGATTATAACGACGACTCGGATACGGGTTGTGGGCACACGAACGAATTATTGTTCGACCCATATGCTGGGTGCTGGGCACCGAAAATGTAGCCTTTCGGATGCTCTATTTTCTAGCTCTTCAATTAAAACTACGACCCATGATCGCAGTTACACAATTTTATATGTCACTTTGCTCGCTCATTATATAAGCTTTATAAAATTAATGACAGCATAAGCTAAGCAAGTAAGGATGCTACTTTCTTAGTTTTGAAAAATCATCATTTTGGAGTTCGCTGAACTCGTGATCAAATACCCCAAAAAAAAAATTTTTAAAGGGCCCTTGGGCTAGCTACGCCACTGATCCTGCATCCAGGCCTGGATCATTTTTCGCGGAATTAAAACTAAATATTTTTGCATAAAATTTAATGTCATGAATATCCGCAAAGTATCGCCTGATTCTATAACTTATGTATGTATTTCACAGAGAACGGGAGATGGATGATAAAATTGCGGACGCTCGTCATCGTCTCGACGAAATAAGCAAGCAGATAGCTAAGACTGACATGGAGTGTAAGATAATGGAAGCCATAATTTCAATGTATAATAACCACCTGGTAAGTAATACATAATACAGTATGAAAACAGACCCTTCACGAAGCCGTCAACCAAGCATTCTGTACATCAAACTACGTAACTTTACGCAAAAATTATTGCTGGGAACTGACTTTTATATTGGGGTGAAAAATCACATTTTACGTTAAGGCTCGATGGAAGGCACTCGAAGCATTGTGCTGATGGATGGATTGAATAGTACGGGGGTCGTAGAGATGTTTAAAAAATCTTACATTGAAAACATGTATTTAAAAAAAAAACTTGTGAAAAAGTTGCAACTTTGCCCCCAATATCTCCGTAACTAGCAGGTTCTCAGGTATGGTCTAGAATCTTGGAGAACAAGTGCCTTTCGACTTCGTTAAGGCTCTATTGACATCCTTTATAACACTTATATCCTTAAGTTATTTCGATGTGAAAAAAAACTTGTAAACCTATACAAGAACCATTTAAGGGGGATGCGCTATAGTAGCGGTCGCGAAATTCTAATTTTATTACGTTTTTTAAAATTCGTGTTAGATTGTACTAGCTTTTGTCCGCGGCTTCGCACGCTTTTATTAAAAATTAGACAATCAATTCAGGTTGTACTCTGCTTGTAATAACATAATTCAATCATGTTTCTAAAGACACGTGGCGCCATCTATTATAATAAGAACGTTATTGTTGTTTTCCTCGGGAACAGTACTTTTTTGGGGATGAAAAGTACCCTATGTCCGATTTTGTACACGTGACAACGTAGATGCAAAATTTCAGGATTCAGTGGTTTAGGTGTGAAAAGGTATCAAACAAACAAACTTACTTTCGCATTTATAATTATAGTAAGGATAGGGAAGTAAGGATGTTGATTAAAATATGATTCGCCACCATAACACGTAGGTATCTGCACGATTATAATCATTAAAATCATTAATACAATCCTCTTAAGTACATTTAACCCCATTGAATGACTTTTTCATGAAATAGTAACAAAATAAGGTTAAATGAACTTAGAGGGTTGTATTAATGATTATAATTCTGTAACTACATATGTGTTACTGGCGCGACTCATTTTTCATCAATCAACATACAACTTAACACTGCCCTGCAAATTGCAAAAAAATTAAGAAAATTTGAATTTCGTGGGCTACGCTGGCGCTTCCACCTTAAGGGCATGCGCTAAGACAGCCCGCGAATTTCTAATTTTGAATACCTATTTCTTAAATAAGTTTGTTCAACATAACAGCCTGACACTGACCTGCCAATTTAAAAAAATCGTAAGAAAATTTGAATTTCGCGGGCTATCTTGGCGCTTGCACCATAAATACTTAAATGTATAATTTTATAGTTCGCATCAAAATTGGGCCAAAGTGGCAACAGATTGTGTTCCGAACAACAGAACCCGGCGACGCGGTAGGCCTAGAAGGAGATGGCGTGACGAGCTGGACTCTTGTCAAAAGGATTGGGCCCGAATAGCAAAAGACAGTGATAAATGGAAAGATTGAAGGGAGGCCTTTGCCCTGCAGTGGGACACATCAGGGTCATAATAAACTGCCAGGGCTGCGGGACTGTTCGAAAGAGATACCATATGGATGGGTTTTAGTCAGTAGAAGTCTGACACTCCCTTCCGCTCCGCAAAGAGCGGGGGGGGGGGTCTTTTAATGAATTCCCTTCCGAAAAAAAAAAGTACCATAATAAAAAATAGTAAATAAATAAAATAGTAATAGGTTCCTCTCTCAGGAGCCCTGACCACCGGTAGCTCGGACCCTGTTCCCGATGCAGGTGGGCTACTATTTTTTATATTTTTAAATGTATTTTATATTACTTTGTATAGAAATATTTAAAAATGTAAATTATATGTATCGAAAAAAATAAAGAAATAAAATAATAGTTAGTAGTAGTTTATTAACGGATAATAAACATTTCTTTCTTTGCTCTAGAACCAGGAAAATCAAGATGCAGAACTTGCAAGTCGCCGCAGGCCCAGCCATTAATGTAAGTCTTGTAGTAATGTATTGTATTAGTATTTTTAAGTTATTTTGTTTGTTTGCACGTCATGTCCCTGCGACAAATAAATATATTTTCTTTTTAACGATTCCGTCGGCCGTAAGCTCCTCAATCTGACTTGTTTACTTACATCTATTTTTTTGCACGTAATAGAGTTTATTTTACTATTTGTATATGCTTTATCCAAGCAAAAATTGATATATAAATAAATAAAAATGAAATGTATGTTTGCAATTTCTAAATAACAGCTTTTTCATGAATGTATTTAAAAGTATATACGTTACCTACTTACAACAATTTTTTATTTTTTTTGTTTTTCTGTCTGTCGGTATGTTCCGGCTTATATCCGAAACGGCTGGACTGATTTTGACGGAATTTTACTGGCATAAGGCTGATGTTAGGAGTAGATAAATTACGAAAATGAATTGGGGTTCGTTACTTGCCGTCATACGTCACACGGAGAGATAATAAACAATATTTTTGTAGGCGATTTATAAAGGTCTGACGTCCGGTTTAAAATTTCAGATTTGTCACCCAACAACTTGACGTTCATGCTGGCGAAAGTGCTGATGGAGAACATGGAGTCGGAGCTGTCGCCTGACGCTTCGAGATAGAGATAGAAGTGGTTGAACACAATCAACAGAAGTGCGCAAGTTAGCTTTAGTTGTAGAATGATTGTAAATATTCAGAGATGGGGGGTTACCATGACGTCTTAAAACAGGAGTAATTCCAGTGTGGGAAAGAGACAGAGCTATACAGGTCGTCTAGCGCCATCTCTTTTAAACACTGGAATTACTCCTGCTTTGATATGTCATGGTAGACCCCTGATGAATGTTGAAATGTCAATAATCGTTACTGGTCTGACCATGAGGCAAAGATATTTCAATATTTAGAGCGATAGACGGTATAAAACGAAGGAAATCGTAATCCAATACTTTTAACAAATCGGTCTGTCTATAGACCGACCGCTTTAATGAGTCCTGGCGAAGATATCAATTTAAATGGAATATTCTGAAGGTTGATCTCGTATTGGTTCAATTAGTATCGTAATACTTACCAGGATTATTTTTATTTTGAAGCAAATAAGCTGTGGGATATTGTTAGGACTTTGTGGACGCTTAATGTGCGTTTGATGGGGCAAGCCGGAGGACTCATTAAAATGGTCGGTCTATAGTGTCATACGTCTGTTCGTCAGGTAGCCTTCGTGTGTCAAAATCGAAAAAGTTTAAGTTGAATATTTTTGTAAGAAAATAAACCCAATGTCCGCTGTATAATAATCTTAAATCTCTTTGCCATGAGCCCTGTTGAGGGATGAGCGATACTTGCTTTTGTACCGTTTAAGACATTTATATCCCAAAAAGAATACAATTCACTTAATACAGGGTGGAAGGGACACCGACGCGAAAACGGTTACCACGTATTCAGTACATCATTCTGAGCCAACATAGAAATTTTTAATCGGATATTAAAAAAAACAGCTGTTTCCTACAAAAGTGTAATGCCTACACGGTCAAAATGTATGGAACGGCTGATTTTTTTATAAATAACCAATTACCAATTATTAGCTAATTAAAATGAAAGTGTCATGGTCATTTAGTAAGTGGAATATGTAGAACCTGCATAATAAAGGGTGAAAAAGACCCTTAACGAAGCCGAAAGTCACTTGTTCTCACCGTCATTGCGATCAGTTTTTTGTTCTGTACCATATCTGGGAACCTTCTAGTAACGGAGATATTTGAGGTCAAAGTTCCAACCTTACCGGTAGTACCTTATGACAATTTTTTTTTAAATACTCTTTTTAAGGTTATAAATTTACTTTAATTACCTCAATGACCTATTTACTATTCAAAGTATCCATCAGCATAATGTTTTGAGTGCGTTACATTGAGTTTTACCTTAAAACGTAATTTTTCACCCCCAAAAAAAAAGTCGTTTCCCAGCAATCACTTTTTGCATAAGGTTACACATAAAGCTTGGTTGACGGCTTCGTGAGGGGTCCACTTACACCCTGTACAAACACGTATTCTAACCGTTTTTTTTTACTTGTATCTAAAAAGGATTACATGAATAGAATCGAATTTCGATACCTAATAACACCTTCACGGATCGGACAGGGTTTTATAAGATCGCTTGCGATAGGATTAGAAAGTTATTGTAAGGACTATTGAACTGTAACAATAAATGTATTAACAAATATAAAGAAAAACACTTTGTCTTTTGTTTTATTACTGTTTTTACGTGTCCTGGAAATTCTCAAGGTTGTAAAAAAGCGCATAAGTAGGTGTAGGTACAAACCCACTTCGCTTTTTACCCGTCGTCGTTCGCGCAAGGGTGACTTGACGCGCTACTCTTCTACTACGCACTGAATTTTCTAGACAAATAGTGCCAGAGATTTTCTTGAAAACGCGCTCGAAACTATAAAAGGGGATTGTAAAGCCAGCTTCACAAAAAAAACCGAGTGAAGAACAAGGGCTAATTGTAATTTATTAAGGTGGAAGCCAGGGTAGCCCACAAAATTCAAAGAAGTCTGTAGATTTTTGTCTGAAGCGTGGCCTGCCCGACTTCCGTCATTTAATTTTATTAGCAAAATAGCGAGGCGTTCAAATTTGAGCTTATTGCGAAGATTGTAACTGATGGCTTATATCTCGGAAACGTGTCGCTTACGCAGATTTGGTCTCATACAGAACTTGTTTGTATTGATGCCAGCTATTGAAAAATTCCATTTTAATGCGTAGCCGCTATTTTGAAAACAAAATAAAATGTCGGAATTTAGGCAGGCCAAATAATTCAAAGCCCTTACGTTTTTTACTATTTACAGGTCAGTGTCAGATTGTATGATGAATGACTATTTCATGAAAGAGTCATTCAATGGGATTAAGTCTCATCTATATGGTAGAAACTCCTCCACTGTAAACTCTCTTGCGTTCTTAGAAGTAGGTGAAACTGAAACAGAGTCTCTTATCCTACTGTTACGGAATGACTGTGCTATTGGATGGGACGGTATATCGCCTCTTTTATTGAAAAACTGTGTCCACGTGCTGATACCGCCACTTACCTTCATATAGGACTACAGTCTACAATTTGTGTTCCCGGATGCTCTTAAAAAAGCGATAGTCCCTCCTATACGCAAGGGAAGGAGCAGAATCTGTGTCCATAATTATAGGCCTATATCAGTTTGCCGACACTTTCTAAGATCCTTGGGATTATCTTAAACAATCGTCTCAGGACATTTTTAGAAAAACAAAATTATAGCAGACAACCAGTATGGCTTCCGAGCTGGTGTTTCAACAGAAGATGCGGTGCTGGGATTGGCACAAGAGGTAGCTAAAAATCTAGACAAGAAGACATTATGTTAACTATTCCTAGATCTCTCTAAGGTATTTGACACAGTTTCTGTTCCCATCCGTACCTCAAAATTAGAACACTTGAAATATGGACACGTGGCGTGTCACTTGAAATATTCAGAGATTATCAAGAATCGCACCCAGAGAGTTAAAATTGATACCCACCTCAGTGATGAGCAGTTTGTTATTTACGGCGTCCCTCAAGGCAGCATACTGGGCCCCACCTTATTTGAAATTGACGTCAACGACCTTTGCAAAATGAACCTCCCAAATACCTGATGATACCCCGATCGTAGTTCTGGGATATTATCAAATCTATAGTCTGCAGTAGCGTAACCTTAAACATAAACAAAACCTGCTACAGCCCATTTGCACTTAAGAGTCCGCATTGATAACGGACCAACATAGAAAAAATAATTTGGTGCTGTCACGACTAGAACTTTGCGCCTTATACATACGAGGTGGAAGGGACCGTTTATTCTCGTTGTCCCCCTATGCCATATCCCCGTCACGGGGACAGCGGGACGTGATTAAATTTATTTCCCGTTGTCCTCATAACGTACATTCGGCTAACGGGGACAACGGGAAGTAAACTTTTCACGAGTCGTTGTCCTCTTAAATCTGCATTCAGTTGTAAGCTTAGTTTTTAGCATGGGAAAAAGAAAAGGGGAATAAAACAAAATTTATTTATTTGTATTCGAATTTTAATTTGAGGTAAAAATAAACAAGTAATTATTAGATTTACACAAATAAAACAACTTGAGCATTATAAATATAGTAGTAGTAGTATAAGATCAACAAAAAATATCACTATAATTACTTGCCTAAAAATAATAATCATAGTAAATAGCTACATATGTAAGTAATTACAAAATATGTCACAATCACTTGCCTAAAAATAACGATCATAGTAAATACATAGCTACATATGTAATTACAAAAAATATCACAATCACTTGCCTAAAAATAATAATCATAGTAAATACCTCTACATATTAATCATAAAAAAATATTACAATCGATAGCCTAAAATAAAATCAACATGGTAAGTAGCTACATACATCTTACTACAAAAAATATCACAATCACTTGTCTAAAAAATAATCAACACAGTAATAATATATATATATACCTCCAAAATATGTTACAATAATTTACTTATACTCCAATATAACCAACATGGTACTTTTAAACAAATAATTGAAGTATGTATTGGCGCATTTTTTCAAGATAATGTCCTACAGTAATTTCACCGTTAATAAGTTTCATTTGGCACTCCATAATAAAATCGTCGATCTCAATCGAATTTTGGGTGCGGCGTTTTGGTGGCTGGTCAGCTTTAACGCTGAATAAATTAGCATCTCGATGTAAAACTGTAAGGAGTTTCAATATGGTGGGGTTTTTCTGCCTACTGCGCTATTTAATTTATGGTGCCAACCTTCTGCGAAGTTGTTAGTTCGGTGACGTTTGGCAAAACTGCAACATACTTTAATAAACTTTGGTCGAAGCCATTGTGACAGCATGTATTTCTTAAATTGAGCACTTTTACTGTCATCAGGACTTTGATCGGCAATATAAAACCACCCTTCAATTATTTTGTTTTCGGGCAGTAACGGAAGTACTGCACTAAGTGCGACCTGACGGCGCAGGATTTTAGATTTAGTAAGGCCTAAATCACGTCCCTTCCTCAATACAGCTTTATTAAAATGGTAATAACAACCATGGAGATCTACCTCTGGAAAAACATCCATTATTGCAGAAATGGTTGCATCTTCAAAATTACAAGTGAAAGAAGATGGATTCCAGTTGGCAATTTGAGACTTAATTAGACTGTAAAGAATTTCATAGCTCTCTTTTTTCTCAAGCTCGAAAGATTGGAGCTTCTTTAACCGCGATAAGTTACAATTTCATTTTTAATCTTATCATGAAGAATTTGAGGTCGTGGGGGAAGATTTTGAGATTATTTTCCTAAACGCGTCAGGGGCCCGTTACTTGGGGGTCCCGTATCATTGATACGGTGGTAGCTACGCCCCTGTGCAGGATGCAGCACCGACCGCTCGGGCTCGAAATCACGACCGAGTGGTTGTCGAGTCCACATCTCCTGAGGATGCCCCGTAGACGGTAAAACACGTATTGAGTATAGTTTTGGGTGCATGGCATGCTACTTATCATTGCATTTCCTGAATTTGTATATTTTTGCGGGTGGGAGGCGGTGCTGCATCCAGTCCTGGATCTTTTTTCGCGGAATTAAAACTAAATATTTTGTATAACATTTAAATACACTAAAATAGCATGTGCTTATAAATAAAATTATAAATAATGACAGAAATTGCTGAGAATTTGCTTGACTTGCTTTCATTAATATAATATTTGATTTCACATTTTTACTCTTTATTACGTTATTGTTATTCATGTGTTAAAAATAAGTACACATGGCGACAAATCAAGCTATACATTTCCAGTAGAACATGGCGTTGCTTTGTACAGATTTCCCGTACAATGAGAGATCCGCATAAACTGGTTTTGTATAGCTTGATTGGCTACTTAATTAAACGCAATCAGGACGTTACACTTAAGCGCTGGTCACACATTTCCGGATCCCATGCAACCCATCCCTGCAGTGCTTCGTCAAGGACGAGGAAAAATCGGTTACATATGATTTGTACGAACTTGTTCACACAGGCCCTTGTCAGGCACATCCGGGCTGTCAGTGTCACGGAGCAGGCTCTGACGCACGGACGCTCTGACAGTGCTATCCGATTTTTATCCACGTGACCGACATTGTGTGCAAGTGCAATATGATTAAAGATTCTGTTTTAAACTTTCACGGTTTACAACTAAACTTATACTGTTACTAACGGGATATCTTCCGTGATTGTTCATTATTTTGAGCTCCCGATATTTAGGCGCTGTTGTAAGCACCATGATCGCGGGTTGCCTAAAACGGCGCCGAAATATTGGGAGCTCAAAATAATGAACAATCACGGAAGATATCCCGGAACGCGTAAGTGACAGTATAAGTTTACGATTGAAGATAGGTTGATAGAACTTGTACGACAGAATAATTTCATTTATGAACTTTTTGATCCTTATTATTTGAATTGTATGAAAAAAAAATAGTTACTGATAGTTTTCTGTATAATGAAAAACGGATGAATGAAGGGCATTTGCATGTGGTTGAGATGAGAATGTTAAGAGAGACGTGTGGTGTTATGCCAATGGATAAAATAAGAAATGAGTACATAATAGGAAGTCTGAAAGTGGCGCCGGTGACTGAAAAGTTGTGTGGTATTCGGTTGTCGTGGTATGGGCACGTGATGCGGAGGAATGAGGAAAATCTCGTAAGTTTTGAGTATGAATGTGGATGGGTATAAGAGTAGAGGAAGACCAAAGAAACGATGGATGGGCTGTGTATAAGATGATATGGCAAGAAAGGAGGTGACTGACGAGATGACGAGTAATAGAGAAGTATGGAAGAAGACGACCACAAATTTTAAGGGCAAGAGAATGATGATGAGTTTTCTAAGTGATCTGCTACTGGAGGTCGTGCGATCGATGGTCCTCTATGGGTCGCCTGTTTGGTCAAATAGATTGTCAGGCGTCCAGCGCTGCAGGACTAAAATCAACAGCCTGCAGCGGAAAATGGCTATTCGTATTGCACGAAGATACCGTACTGTGTCCTTTGAGGCGGCAACTCTCCTGGCTCGTTTTCCACCGCTCGATATCCTGGCAGATGTGGACACGAGGGTTTATAGCCGAATTCATGCCATCCGCCAAAGTGGTAATAGTGTACCAGGAATCGCTATTGCAAGGATGAGGCGGCAGGAACGGCGACACGCGCTCGTGCAGTGGCGTCAGCGGCTGCAACAGCCGCAATATTCGCGTAAGCGCGTTGTCGAAGCCGTCCTGCCGCACTTTGAAGCCTGGCTGAAAAGAAAGGAGCGTATCTCCTATAGGGGCACGGTTGCTTCGGAGAGTACCTGAATAAGATTGGGCGAGAGGCCACAGCAAATTGCCATCATTGTGGAGGCAACCTGGACTCAGCACAGCACACGCTCGAGGAGTGCCCTGCATGGGACTCTGAACGATGGGTCCTGGTAGCCATGATCGGGCAAGACCTGTCTCTGCCAGCCATAGTTGGGGCTATGCTGGCGGAGTCTGACAACTGGAGGGAGGTGACCTCGTTCTGTGAGACCGTGATGGTCCAAAAGGAGGCTGCCGAGCGGGATCGCGAGAGACCCGATCCCAGTAGGAGAAGAAGTCGTCGGGGAGGCAACCGCCTCGCCGCTTAGCACGCCGAAACCCCGCCTGCATTACCTAAAGCAGGTGGGACACTGGAATCACGGGCGTTCAGAGTGGGGACTCTGTGCGCTCACCGAGTGACCTCGAAGATGACCGGCAGCACAGTGGTCACGTGCTGCCGTGCACACTTGCACAGCGAGGATCAGGGGAGGCCTCTGTATAGTCGCCCCAGGGATGTGCCTTAACAGGCGTTCCACAGAGGGGGCTCCGGACAGGTATTTTAAGAGGAAACGGTGCCTCCTCTCATGTGCGGATGGTGATTGTTGTGGTGGTGGTTTAAGTGCGGTAAAAATCCCACACTCCCCGGTCTTATCCCCAAAGACCGGTCGCCTTTTGAACGTTTCCCCACGAAAACAAAAAGAAAAAAAAAGTGATCTGCTACTTCTTCTTCATCTAGCGCTATTTCTAACATTGCCATTCTTCTGTGTTTAACAATCAATCGATCAATTATTTTATTGTCAGGAAACTGAGGCCTATAGATAAAAATGCACAAAATAACCTTTTAAAATAATAAACTAATACATATAAAAAACCTTATTTAACTAAAACTAGACAGTAATCGTTGACGGCGTCGTGTTCTGCTGCGTGGTGTCGCGTAACCGTCCTTGGGATCGTCGGTATACGACACCTTTCGGCCAAAAGTCATCTTTCGAGAAGGTCTGCAGATGGCGAGTTGGAGCTCGAACCACGAACGACTTGGAAGTTGATGTTGTGGTGGTTGTGTGTGGTAACAACGACATCGGGTTGTGTGCGTATCAACTACCGAAACAGACAACACTGATACCGATTTCCCTGTTAAGAGTGAACACGGGTGACGGATGGCACGTCCGGAAGCACTCAAACGAACAACTCAGAACTCGGATAGCCCTGACCCGGAAATGTGTGAGCAGCGTTTAAGAGGGAACAGTGCCTGCGCAATTTCAAAAATAGGTATTTGAAGAATCTATTGCCGTCGCGCTGCGTGAAACCTGCCCCAGTAGAGTGCGAAAGGGACAGCTCCAGCTCTGACCGATTATATTACAAAAATTTTTGTTTCGGAGTCCCCTTTTTTCTCCTTGAAAACTGAGCCGTTTCAATTATTTTAGACATTAAAATTTAAATTAATTTTTAAAAAGTATGTCTAGGTTCGATAGGAACCTAGACATTTCTTTCATGTTAAAAACTTTTTGAATTTGTCTTGTAGTCCTCTAATCAAGGCCGTAAAAATGGTGCATTTTTTTATTTTTTAGGGTCATATTTTCTTTACTTATTAGTTGTTGAAAATGGAAAATAACAGGGCCGTGTCAGTAGATGTTTTTAAGAAAAATAAATGATTGTACTCTAGAGGAAGAAAAAAGGGGAATAAATTTGTATGGAGAGTCGCAGCCCCTGTTCCCTCTTAAGACCAAACATCACATACTAAAAGCTCAGCAGTAAGTAGTATGTTCATGCCACATAATATTAAAGACAAACATTTGAACTAGCCAGCGGTAAGGTCAATTCATATTATCAACTAACACACAGGAAATATACAACATTAGTTTTAGTATATGCGAAACCTGAAACACATGTCTAGTATTACATGTAAAGAATCTATGTACAAAATTTCAAAACTGTCCCATGAAAAATCACAAAGTTATAGGCTTGTTCTGTTACCTGGTTGTCCGCACAAGAAACGTGGTCACCTCGCGGCGTGCCCGCGTGCGCGCCTCCAGCGTCGTCTTGAGCTCATTGATAATAATAATTTGGCAGTATGTTCCTTAATTATTGCGATAGGTACTTAGTGTTGCTCGGTGTCCAACTTGTAACCTGTTTTAAATATTTTTGGGAGAAAATATAACATGGTTTATAAATTATTGCAATCGATTCAGTTACTTATTCTGAACAAACTATATTCAGGTTTCGCATATACTAAAAATAATGTTGTATACAATATATAATAATAATAAATATATTTTTGTAAGTTCCACGCGCACCTTAAAGAGAGCCAGCAACAATGTAGGGGTCCGCAAGGGCCGATGCCTGCCAGGGCTGCGGGACTGTTCGAAAGAGATAGGTACCGCGGCCCTGGCACACAAAGGGCAAAGAAGGAACATGTATGGGTTTTAGTTAATAGAAGTCTGACACTCCCTTTCGCTCCGCCCAGAGCGCCCCCCCCCCCGCGGTCATTTGATGATTTCCCATCCGAAAAAAAAGGTGTGGATAAGTGGTGATGTGGTGTTGGTGTGTAAGTGAGTGGGGGAGTTGTATATGCGAGTGTGTATGGATGCAAGGATAGGGATGTGTGCTTATTAGGCAATGTAGGTAAGTAAAGTCTCCGTTGGGGCATAGTCCTGATTAAAAAAAAAAAAAAACAGCTGTTTCCTACAAAAGAGCAATACATACACGATCAAAATGTATGGAACAGGTGATTTTTTTTTTTAAATACCGATGAATAACTTCTATGTGAGAGGGCTCCAAATGTTGTACTGAATACGTGGTGACCGTGTTCGCGTCGGTGTCCCTTCCACCTCGTATGTATGAAGCGCAAAGTTCTAGTGACTGCACCAAATTATTTTTTCCATGTTAGTCCGTCATCAATGTGGACTCCTAAGTACTTTACGTTGTCATTTCTAGTTAGGGCTGGACAACGGCATTGTGCTGATCGGTTGGAGCATGAGTGGGCAGTAATTCAGAAACTGTGTGACCGTGCGGTGTTTCGCCTAATTACAATTGGGCTGTAGCAGGTTTTGTTTATGTTTAAGGTTAGAAGATTAAAATTGAGCCTTTTCATTATTTCCGCTACTGCCGACTCTGCTATAGATTTGATAATATTCCAGAACTACTATCGCGGTGTCATCAGGTATTTGAGAGGTTAATTTTGCAAAGGTCGTCGACGTAAATTTCAAATAAGGTGGGGCCCAGTATGCTGCCTTGAGGGACGCCGAAAGTAACAAACTCCTCATCACTGAGGTGGGTATCAATTTTAACTCTCTGGGTGCGATTCTTGATAAACTGTGAATATTTCAAGTGACACGCCAAGTACACCTAAGTGTTATAATTTGGAGGTAAGGATGGGAACAGAAACTGTGTCAAATACCTTAGAATGATCTAGGAATACTTGACATTGTGTCTTCTTGTCCAGATTTTAAGCTTTTTGTGTCAACCCCAGCACCGCATCTTCTGTTGAAACACCAGCTCGGAAGCCATACTGGTTGTCTGCTATAATTTTGTTTTTCTAAAAATGTCCTGAGACGATTGTTCAAGATAATCCCAAGGATGTTAGAAAGTGTCGGCAAAACTGATATAGGCCTATAATTATGGACACAGATTCTGCTCCTTCCCTTGCGTATAGGAGGGACTATCGCTTTTTTAAGAGCATCCGGGAACACGCCAAATTGTAGACTGCAGTTCTATATGAAGGTAAGTGGCGGTATCAGCACGTGGCCACAGTTTTTTAATAAAAGAGGCGATACACCGTCCCATCCAATAGCACAGTCATTCATAACAGTAGGATAAGGGACTCTGTTTCAGTTTCACCTACTACTAAGAACGCAAGAGAGTTTACAGTGGAGGAGTTTATAAAATTTAGATGAGACTTAATCCCATTGAATGACTCTTTCATGAAATAGTCATTCAACATACAATCTGACACTGAAAAAACAAAAAAAAAAAAATCGAAAAAAACGAAATAGTAAAAAACGTAAGGGCTTTGAATTATTTGGCCTGCCTAAATTCCGCCATTTTATTTTGTATTCAAAATAGCGGCTACGCATTAAAATGATATTTATCAATACAAACAAGTTCTGTATGAGACCAAATCTGCGTAAGCGACACTTTTCCGATATATAAGCCATCAGTTACAATCTTCGCAATAATCTCAAATTTGAAAGCCTCGCTATTTTGCTAATACAATAAAATGACAGAAGTCAGGCAGGCCACGCTTCAGACAAAAAACTACAGACTGCTTAGAATTTTGTGGGTTACCCTGGCGCTTCCAAGTTCCACCTTAATAAATTACAATTAGCCCTTGTTCTTCTCTTGGTTTTTTTGTGGAGTTATAACACCCCTTTTATGGTTACGAGCGCGTTTTCAAGAAAATCACTGGCACTATTTGTCTACAAAATTCAGTGCGTAGTAGAAGAGTAGCGCGTCAAGTCACCCATGCGCGAACGACGACGGGTAAAAAGCGAAGAGTATGTGTACCTACATTTACTTATGCGCTTTTTTACATCCTTGAGGATTTCCAGGGCAGTAAAACCATTAATAAAACAAAAGACAAAGTGTTTTTCTTTTTATTTGTTAATACATTTATTGTTACAGTTCAATAGTCCTTACAATAACTTTCTAATCCTATCGCAAGCGGTCTTATAAAACCCTGTCCGATCCGTGAAGTAAAGAAATTCGATTCTATTCATGTAATCCTTTTTAGATACAAGTAAATAAAATCTGGCAGAATATGTGTTTATACAGGTTGTAAATAGACCCCTCACGAAGCCATCAACCAAGCTTTATGTGTAACCCTACGCAAAAATGATTGCTGGCAAACGAATTTTTTTTTTGGGGTGAAAAATTACGTTTTAAGGTAAAACTCAATGTAACGCACTCAAAACATTGTGCTGATGGATACTTTAAATAGTAAACAGGTCATCGAGGTAATTTAAGTAATTATAACCTTAAAAACTAATGTTTAAAAAAAAATTGTCATAAGGTTGGAATTTTGACCTCAAATATCTCCGTAACTAGAAGGTTATCAGGTATAGTACAGAACAAAAAAATTATGGCAATGACGGGGAGAACAAGTGAGTTTCGGCTTCGTTAAGGGTCTTTTTACACCCTTTATTATGCAGGTTCTACATATTCCGCTTACTAAAATAAATGACCATGACACTTTCATTTTAATTAGCGACTTTTACACTTCAAGCGGGAAAACGCAGAACTAAAATAAATTTATCAAGATGCAAATTTTTTTGACAGGCAACACCACCTTGAACTACACACTTAAAATGGTCATACTGTATCTGTCTGATTAGGTACATCTGTAATACCTATCCAAGGCAGCTCAACCCAAGGGCCGCGCTAATGCTGGTTTCACACAACGGCAGAACAGTGAGGCAGCACAGTACTGCTACTGTTTGAACGCTCAGAACAGAAAAGAACAGTACTGTCGTGACAGTAAGTAAGGCAGAACAGTTAATAGCTCGCCTGTCTATTTTTTCGGGGCAGTTTACTCCCCACACCACCTTTCTCGCTCGTCTGTCTTGTGGCTGGACTCGTGCGAACGAGAGGGCAGTGCAGTGCAAAGAGCAGGACAGTGTGAGTGCGAGCGTCCTAACTTATTTTAAGTTTTTCTTTCCCATTTATTTCATTCTTTACAATTTCAAATAGCTCATCCAGAGCTATTTGTGCTGCAATGTTAAGTAAGTGGCGTAAATGTTTCTGTTGTCGTCGTTGACGCTCCATTGCTGTCACATGATTATATATATATCACTATATTTAAACGCCACTGTCCTTCCAAACTGTTCTGTCTCACAGTTCTGCCCTCGTGTAAAACCAACATAACGCATTTGAAGTGGCCCTCCAACAGCGGTTGTCTGACAATAGATTTCAGAATTTCAAACCTGATTGAAGGAACATTTTGTTTGTTATGAACCCATCCTCAACAAGCCAATAAAACAAAAAAAAAATTTAGACCGACCGCGTTAATGAATCCTCCGCCTAGCCCCATCAAACGTACATTAAGCGTCAACAAAGTCCTAACAATATCCCACAGGTTATTTGCTTCGAAATAACCATAATCCACGTAAGTATTACGATACTAATTGAACCAATACGATATCAACCTTCAGAATATTCCATTTAAATTGATACCTTCGCGAGGACTCATTAAAGCAGTCGGTCTATAGACAGACCGATTTGTTACAAGTATTGGATTACGATTTTCTTCGTTTTTTTCCTGTCTATCGACCAGTAACAATTATTAACATTTCAACATTCATCAGGGGTCTACCATGACATATCAAAGCAGGATAATTCCAGTGTGTGAAAGAGATGGCGCTAGACCACCTGTATAGCTCTATCTCTTTCCCACACTGGAATTACTCCTGCTTTAAGACGTCATGGTAACCCCCCATCTCTGAATATTTGCAATCATTCTACAACTAAAGCGAACTTGCGCACTTCTGTTGATTGAGCTCAACCACTTCTATCTCTATCTCGAAGCGTCAGGCGACAGCTCCGACTCCATGTTCTCAATCAGCACTTTCGCCAGCATGAACGTCAAGTTGTTGGGTGACAAATCTGAAATTTTAAACCGGACGTCAGACCTTTATAAATACAATAAATCGCCTACAAAAATATTGTTTATTATCTCTCCGTGTGACGTATGACGGTAAGTCATATTGTGAGACGGCAAGTAACGAACCCCAATTCATTTTCGTAAGTTACCTACTCCTAACATCAGCCTTATGCCAGTAAAATTCCTTCAAAATCAGTCCAGCCGTTTCGGATATAAGCCGGAACATACCGACAGACAGATAAATTAAAAAAAAAAAAATTGTTGTAAGTAGGTAACGTATATACTTTTATATACATTCAGTAAAAAGCTGTTATTTAGAAATTGCAAACACACACTTCATTTTTATTTATTTATATAGATTATTTTTGCAATTTTTGCTTGGATAAAGCATATACAACTAGTAAAATAAACTCTATTACGGGCAAAAAAATTGATGTAAGTAAACAAATCAGATTGAGGAGCTTACGGCCGACGGAATCGTTAAAAAGAAAATACATTTAATTGTCGCAGGGACATGAAGTGCAAACAAACAAAATAACTTAACAATACTAATACAATACATTACTACAAGACTTACATTAATGGCTGTGCCTGCGGCGACTTGCAAGTTCTGCATCTTGATTTTCCTGGTTCTAGAGCAAAGTAAGAAATGTTTATTATCCGTTAATAAACTACTAGTAACTATTATTTTATTTCTTTATTTATTTCTATACATATAATTTACATTTTTAAATATTTCTATACAAAATAAAAAAACATTTAAGAGTATAAAAAATAGTAGCCCACCGGCATCGGGAACAGGGTCCGAGCTACCGGTGGTCAGGGCTCCTGAGAGAGGAACCTATTACTATTTTATTTAATTACTAGTTTTTATTATGATACTTTTTTTTTCGGATGGGAAATCATTAAATGACGGGGGTCATTTAATGATCCCCGGTCTTTGCGGAGCGGAAGGGAGTGTCAGACTTCTACTGACTAAAACCCATCCATATTCCTTCTTTGGCCTTTGTGTTCCAGGGCCACGGTATCTCTTTCGAACAGTCCCGCAGCCCTGGCAGTTTATTATGACCCTGATGTGTCCCACTGCAGGGCAAAGGCATCCCTTCAATCTTTCCATTTATCACTGTCTTTGGCTATTCGGGCCCAATCCTTTTGACAAGAGTCCAGCTCATCACGGCATCTCCTTCTGGGCCTACCGCGTCGCCGGGTTCTGTTGTTCGGAACCCAATCTGTTGCCACTTTGGCCCAATTTTGATGCGAACTATAAAATTATACATTTAAGTATTTATGGTGCAAGCGCCAAGGTAGCCCGCGAAAATCAAATTTTCTTACGTGTTTTTTTTAAATTGGCAGGTCAGTGTCAGGCAGTTATGTTGAACAAACTTATTTAAGAAATAGGTATTCATAATTAGAATTTCGCGGGCTGTCTTAGCGCATCCCCTTAAGGTGGAAGCGCCAGCGTAGCCCACGAAATTCAAATTTTCTTACATATTTGCAATTTGCAGGGCAGTGTAAAGTTGTATGTTGATGAAAAATGAGTCGCACCAGAAACACATTTGTAGTTACAGAATTATAATCATTAATACAACCCTCTAAGTTCATTTAACCTTATTTTGTTACTTTTTCATGAAAAAGTCATTCAATGGGGTTAAATGAACTTAAGAGGGTTGTATTAATGATTTTAATGATTATAATCGTGCAGATACCTACGTGTTATGGTGGTGAATCATAAATTAATCAATATCCTTACTTCCTTATCCTTACTATAATTATAAATGCGAAAGTAAGTTTGTTTGTTTGATACCTTTTCACGCCTAAACTACTAAATCCTGAAATTTTGCATCTACGTTGTCACGTGTACAGAATCGGACATAGGGTACTTTTCATCCCCAAAAAAGTACTGTTCCCGAGGAAAACAACAATAACGTTCTTATTATAATAGATGGCGCCACGTGTCTTTAGAAACATGATTGAATTATGTTATTACAAGCAGAGTACAACCTGAATTGATTGTCTAATTTTAAATAAAAGCGAGCGATGCCGCGGGCAAAAGCTACTACAATCTAACACGAATTTTAAAAAACGCAATAAAATTAGAATTTCGCGACCGCTACTATAGCGCATCCCCCTTAAACGGTTCTTGTATAGGTTTGCAAGTTTTTTTCACATCGAAATAACTTAAGGATATAAGTGTGTTATAAAGGATGTAAATAGACCCTTAACGAAGCCGAAAGGCACTTGTTCTCCAAGATTCTAGACCATACCTGAGAACCTGCTAGTTACGGAGATATTGGGGGTCAAAGTTGCAACTTTTTCACAAGTTTTTTTTTAAATATATGTTGTTAATGGATTTTTAAACACATCCACGACCCCCGTACTATTCAATCCATCCACCAGCACAATGCTTTGAGTGCCTTCCATCGAGCCTTACCGTAAAACGTGATTTTTCACCCAAAAAAAAAGTCGGTTCCCAGCAATAATTTTTGCGTAAAGTTACGTAGTTTGATGTACAGAATGCAGGTTGACGGCTTCGTGAAGGGTCTGTTTTCATACTGTATTATGTATTACTTACCAGGTGGTTATTATACATTGAAATTAAGGCGTCCATTATCTCACACTCCCTGTCAATCTCAGCCATCAGCTTGCGTTGTTCGTCGAGGGGACGACGAACGTCCGCAATTTTAGCATCCATCTCCCGCTCTCTGTGAAATACATACATAAGTTATAGAATCAGGCGATACTTTGCGGATATTCATGACATTAAATTTTATGCAAAACATTTCGTTTTAATGATCCAGGCCTGGATGCAGGATCAGTGGCGTAGCTAGCCCAAGGGCCCTTTATACATTTTTTTTTCGCTGAACTCGTGATCAAATGATCACGAGTTCAGCGAACCCCAAAAAAATGTTTTTTGCAAAACTAAGAAAGTATAATTCTTACTAGGCTTAGCTTACGCTGTCATTAATTTTATAAAGATTATAATGAGCGAGCAAAGTGACATATAAACCTGTGTAACTGCGATCATGGATTGTATTGGTTAAGTTTTAATTGAAGAGCTAGCACTTTCGGTGCCCAGGACCCAGCATATGGGTCGAACAATAATTCGTTCGTGTGCCCACAACCCGTATCAGAGTCGTCGTTATAATCAGCTATTGAAAACTTGTATTCATGCCCAGAACCCGACTAGCGAGTCCATAGCTAAGTAAGCTTTAAGGGTTGTCGAAAATAAATTATATTACGAAGTCTTTTTTTTTATGTTAATAGAAACATCCTCTTTCGTTTTAAAAAGATCAATTAGTGTGTATTGGGGGGACATTCAGTATTATTTGGTAAGCATGTATAAAGAAATGTGTTAAATGTCTGCTTTTACGCACGTCATCTATTGAGGTTTATTCAAACCAAGATTCGTTCGTTCGTAAAGGTACTATTGTGAAGTAAAACTGGTGATAATTATAATTTAGGTAATTAAACCATATTTTTATAGGTGCATCTTTAGTTACACATCACTTTTATTTTAAGCATTTTATGAGAAGTATGGAAAACGGAAGTTAGCGATGGCGATTGTGCTCGTCGTAAGCTGGGTAAAAGTTATAGGTAAGTATCAAATTTATGTAATACTTAATAATGATTAAAATAATCAGCCAAAATAAATTATTTGACTTTAATAATAATAAAATATTAGTGTAATGTGTTTATTTAATTTGCAAAAGATCACCCAAAGCATCCAAAGTATCTACTTTAATCTTTTCTCGAAAACTTTCAAATGTTGGCACTTTCCGATTACGACAAAACGGAAGACAGATACGCACATAGCTGGTTTTCAATGTCTCTTTTGCCACACACGTTGGATATAAATAAATAATTAATTATTTACTGAATACATAAAAAATATTACTCTGTCGGTATCGGGATTACGATAATTACTATGTATAGGTTTATGTTGGAAATGAAACATTAGATTATTTTTCTTTTACTTTAAGTTCTGCAGTTCTGTCAAAAAGTTTCACATCGTAAATTCTCACGCAGTCATATCGTAAGTTTTAAATGTTTATTTAGCAGGAGATTTTTTGGGTTTACTATTGTTTTATTAAAGTAATTGTTGTTTTTATTATTAATTAATACCAAGAATGGGAAACCTGATAAATTGGTAAGTTCATTGGCAATCATTGCGAAATTTAATTATCTACCTGCAGCTTTTATAACGTAGTTCACCAAGTTTCAAAACTTTAACTGCAGACGGATTCAAGTGGATTTTATGTTTTACAGACATATCACAAGCGCATCTGATGATCACGGCGGTATGATGATATTGATGGTTTTAGTAAAAGTGTGAATGTTTTAGTGGGGAAATGTTTTACTAACATGGTGAGGCAGCTACCCGATTGTGTTTGAAGTGCTTCCTGTATATCAGTCTTTCATTTCTATTATATACCTACTTTGCTCAAATAAATAAAATATAAAAGAATTATAAAATTCTATCGATTCTTATTCTAAAACATCTCAATCATTTATGCAAAGGTGGGTCAGCTAATTGCTATAACTCACTATACATAAAATGTACGAATGTTTTTTATTCACTATTAGCTTTTGCCTGCGACTTTGTCTGCGTGGAAATCAATTGGTCCTCAGGGAGTCGCAGATTTCCTTTAGGTCATCAGCCCTGGCAGGCCCTGGGCCTTTCTCTAACTTCATTACAATCTGTTTAGTGGTTTAGTCATATTTCGATAATAGTCTGAATGTAGATAAATAAATTGGGTATGTAATTTTGCTTCAAATGAAACTACTAAGTATTTTCAATCAGTCTATTGTAAACGAAAAAACTACATAATAAATTATACACTAAACAAACAGATTAAACATTATAGATATTTACATAACATTATAACATAACGCTTAACATTATATTTTAAACAATAAACATTCGAATTTGAATTTTAGACTAAAAAAAAAACTGACACTGGTATAGATACAATCAGAGATCTTAATTTTGATAACACAAAAAAATTGTTGAATGTCGCCAAGTATCAGAATTTGTCGGGCACTGGTTGAAAAGTTATAAGGGGTTATAGGTGGCCGATTTGGGTAGAGGCTCTTCAGCTTGGACACATTTATATCTCAAAAACTAGAATATTTCACTTAACAGTTTATAAAGTTAGCTGAGACAACCTTTCGGCTGGACTGCTGTCGAAAGAATGTAGCCTTCACTTTTCGATTTCTCCCCACTATAACTCACACTATAACTCCCACTCTTGCTCCCCTTATTTTGCCGCTAAGACGGCAATTTAATATGAGAGTCAATACAGCTACTCTAAAAGTGTAACAGCTCGGCCATCCGTTCCACAACGAGTCCCGTCGTTGGATGTTTTAATTTTGAGAATACAACCAATAAACAATTTTCTTTATATAATTTATAAGATAACAATCATTTAGAAAACATTTTTCATTATTAGCATAACAATCATAAAAATCTATTCAGCTAAAATAACAATCATATAATTTTTCGTTTGAACGACAATCATAAAATATTTGCAACATTTATAACTTAAAACTAGAATTAAGATAATTGGAGATACGCTTGAAAACACTTCTTAATAATACAAACATTAATTATCATACATTGTATAGTTCATGACATACCTACCACCAGTCCATGACCTTGACTGGGATCTTTAAGAATCATAACATATACATTGGTCGGTTACCTTGACCAATGTATGTGTCTTTTAGCATCATCATCAAAATTTCGTACTTTTACTCGACTTTACGTATGGTCCATGACATTGACCAACGCCTTCACGTTGACTAGTCTTTTACTTACAACCAGTCCATGACCTTGACTGGGGTCTTTAAGCATCATTACGTATACATTTTCCGGTTACCTTGCCCAATGTATACGGATCTTTTGGAGACACAATGAACCATGACACAGTCATTGTGAATCCCTTTAAATGCATTATCTTTTATTTTTTTTTATTTATAGTATCTTTTATGCTTTATTCGTCTTTCTCACTGTCTTCGTCCTTCTCACTACTTTCATCTTACTCACTAAATTTATCTTTCTCGCTAAATTCACCTGTCACGTTACATTCATCCCTCTCATTACTTTCATCATCACTTGTTGGTTCATTAGAGTCAGAAGCAGGGTCACCAAAACTAAGCCATGGGGATATCTTGTCTAGGGATACTATAGCTTCATAACGTCTACCTCTTTTTGTAAGTGGGGTATCTTCGATAACGAACCTATCATTAGGAAGGACTTTTTTTTTTCTGTACGGTCCCCTACATTTAGCCTCCATTTCCTGGATTGACCTTCAATACCCGTAATCGCTCTAATCACCTTGACAAGATCTCCGGTAGTAAAAGAAACGCCCTTTTTCCTCTTTTTGTCAAATCTTTTTTTTGTCTTTATTTTGTTGCTTCTTTATCAATTGTTCAACCTCCGACCTAATTTTTAATAAATTATTTTCCGAAGTTGGGGCAGAATATCAGAGACGATTTCATTTAATTTATGCCTAATAAATATACCCAGAACTTACTCAGTGAAGAAATAACAGTTGGGGGTTTCAAGCTCGAAAGAGTAATTTTTGTTCGTCAACGGTCGTTTGTCTACTATAATAAGCTACCGGCTGCAGAGAACCAGCCTCACCCATTTGCATCAGGATACCAGCGACACCAGATTTACTAGCATCAGTATGAAGCTGTGTCTCTGCATCCGGTCTATATAATGCCAATACAGGGCGTTCTATTAAACATTTCTTTAATTGTTCAAACGCGTCAGACTCTTCCTTGCTCCATTTCCACAGCTGATCCTTTCTCAAGAGGCCCGTCAAGGGACGTGCTATGGTAGCGAACCCTCGGACAAACCTCCTAAAGAAGCTTGCTAACCCAAGAAATCTCCTCACTTCGTGTATATTTTTGGGTACGGGAAATTTTGACACGGCTTCTATCTTAAATGAGATTGTTTTAGAATTTCTTTTTGTTCGGAAGTAATACAATCCCCACACTTAAATGGTGATCCATCCAAGCTGTCTTCATCAAATTCCTGAATGGCATTAATCTGTAGGCATCTGTCTACATTATGACCACGTGTTACTTACTCGTTCTTTCGAATAACTATATTTTTATTAGTAATATTTTGTACAAGGATATTCCCAAGACCTAGTTTCAATTGATATTCGCCGGGCAATAAATAATGTTCTGAACCGGGATATCCTCTAAACGAACCATGAATATAAACTTGACCGGTATAATCATACGGATACTTAATAGGGATTACTCTAAGATCACCCGGCGTGATATTTGTATCAGAGAGACTAACTAGAGGAAACTTGACGCGATCACCGAGTGGAGTTTCAACTTTTTGAAATATTACATCAGTGGCAGTCGTAATAATTCTTATAGATGGTCTTTCCGTGTATGTGTGGCCCAGTAATACAGGGACATTAATAAGTTCATCAGCGACTACTAGTATTGCCACATCGTTTTGAACAATTCCCTGAATTTCAATAGTTACATAAGCTAAACCCAATGGCTGATATGGTACATTACCTAGACCCTTAAGCAATGGTGTTTGTACAGTTTGCCATTTTATTCCTAGCTTACAAGCGTCACTATGTCGGATCAGGGTGCCATCACTTCCGAGGTCAACATGACATTCTATAATACAATAATTTAACTTTATCGGCATTTTATATTTATAATTAGATTTTTGAGAACTATTACTAATTTGCAACACAGTTTTAGTCGAAGCTTCAGAAGCGTCACTTTTATCCTTTTTATTTGGACAATTTTTCTCTAAGTGCCCTAGCCAATTACATTTGGTACATTGTATTTTAGGTTTAGTGCAATTAAAGAATGGGTGTCCTGTTTCCTTGTAGTTGTAGCACGCAACGCGATTATACCTAGAACTCGACTGTTAACTATTAGGGTTAGGTAATACCTTTTGTGTACTTTGAATAACCGTAAGTTTGTCCTTATCCTTATTCTTTGAATTTTCCGGAAGACCTTGATCGATTTTTACAGTCTTAAAAAATTACTCAACCGCTTGAGCACCTAACCTTACTCCACGATCCTCAATACCAGCAATTAAACAATCAACGGAACGTTTTTCAGTAATATTACACCGGTTCAACAGGTTCATTTTGGAGTAATAATACAATTCTAACGATTTCCCGTATCGAACTCTCAAACTTAACATTTCATTTAGTAGATCCGCATAATTTTCCCGGGTTGGAAAAGATTCTTTAAGTTTATGTTTCCATTCCGCCCACTAGAACAGTACTGTTATCCCTGATACCAAGACTTGGCTACACCACTCAACTTAGGTAAGGCATAGGGCATCAACTGCCTATCGTTCCATCCATAAATGTGAGCGAATTCTTCAACCTTGTTAATCCATACATCCATCGTCTGTTCTTTGGACATAGGGTCGTATTCGGGTATAACATTATGGAGAACAGGAAACTTATCACGTTCACCAACATTCTTCATATCTTTCATAATGTCCACAAATTGTTTCAACAACATATTTTGGCTATCGTACCTGCGAGAACGTTTTGGCCTACGTTCACTTTCAGTAGAAGAGCTACTGCTACGTTCCCGCCGCTTTTCTTGTCGCCGGCGGCGACGGGATGCTCGTTCGTCATTGCTGTTACTACAGCTGCTTGGCGGGCGCAGACTTTCTTCACGGCGAACCCTTTTTGAAGCTCTCGGTAACTCCGGTGTGCCACTTCGGGTTACTTTACTTCCTGGCATATTTATGTTTTATTAGGTTACTTTTGGCGGAGGGAGAGCAATTTACAGGTGTAATTGCCCAATTAATCCCACTTCTGAGATGTAAAGGACGCTCAGGAAGGCCACTTCAAATAACAACGTCAGTTATCGTTTTCACAATTAATTTTTATTTTTCACGTTAAATCACACACGTTAAAATATTTCAACACTGATCGAGCAGTTACCAGTTTATAAAGTTAGCTGAGACAACCTTTCGGTTGGACTGCTGTCGAACGAATGTTTCCTTCACTATTCAATTACTCCTCACTATAACTCCCACTCTTGCTCCCCTTATTTTGCCGCTAAGGCGGCAATTTAATATGAGAGTCAATACAGCTACTCTTAAAGCGCACAGAGCACGGGAGAGAGAGTATTTGATATAGGTCTGGCCGAAAGCGCGAACAAATACCGAATGAGCTTCAAATTATTTTGTATGCTAAAAACGATATAATAATAACTTACTACTAACGCAAATATAAAAAACCCCAAATCCTATTTCGTAGTTAAAGTTACCTGAGTGCAACAAAGCATTTAGAAACAAAGCAGGGCATCAAAGCATTTTTCCGAAAATTGCAAACAAAAGGTGTCCATATTTTTATTGCACTTCTCATGATTTGTTGTATTTATGAAATATAATAGCGGGAAGCAATCAATGAAACTGCGATTCCAAGTGACAACTGATTTATTTAAACATACCCACACATAACGCACATAACAATTATCAACATACCCTACACCTCCCCCTTTAAAACATTACATACAATAGCTTTGAAACGGTAGGTAGACTTAAAATACGATTTGAAGTATAAACAAAATCACAAACTAATGATGATTTTTAACAGAAAAATTGCGATCATTCGCCGCGCAATCAATACAAAAACTATGATGCGTCATCGACAATGTCGTTCATAATAATTTCACGTTTGGCACCCTTAGTAGTGTACCTCGTGGCGATTCTTTAATCGTTATCATGCTTGCTTTGTTTTTTTTTTTTTTTTTAAATACTGACCGTTGAAAAATAATTTTTTGAACGAAATAACCACGAGGTGCTCTGCCTTTGTGCTGTGTATGTAGTTACATTTTGTCTGCCGTACATTTTAATTCATCTTATCTGTTCTATACGTATTAATGTGTAATGTTCTTTTTTTTTAAACAAATTGGTATATGTGTATGTTAATTACTTTGCGTATTTGCCTTGGTTTAACATTTACGCCTAAGTTTAAACTTAACCGCCTGCTTAACCACGCCCGCTTAACTTAACTTAACTTAACGCCTAAGTTTTAACTCTTTCATCAGAAATCGGGCCCGTTTCTGCTGTCAAATTTATTGTACTGACAGCCGTATTAACGTCTAATTGTTGTTGATTCTGATCGGTTTCTACTACACATGATCATGAAGTGTTCTCAATTTGATTGCCCGGACTGGGTTCAAGGGTATCAATCTCTGTCACAGGCTTAGCCGTGCTACTTGTTATGGAATGTCTAGAATATCGTTTCTTAAGTGGTAATAATTGATCGATGTGACGTTTCCACTCGTGTCTATCAGACACGCGTACTTTATAAGTTAGTGGATCAGTCCGTGCAAGCACAGTAGCTGCTGCCCATTTGTCACCGCGAGCACGGTAGTCCCGCGCCAGCACCTGCTCGCCGGGCGCCACGTGCCACTCGGCGCCAGGCCGCGCGCGCCCCGCTCGCTCTGCAGACGACTCCACTGTCAGTGGACGGTTTTTTGATGTCCAGCCGACGTAATCTCCTACCAAACATAGCTACCGCTGGTGCCACTCCGGTAGTGGCGTGCTCACAATTGCGATATTGAAACAGAAATTTCGAGAGGGCAGCATCCACATCTTTGCCTTCATGTATTGCCTTTTTCATTGCCAGTTTGACTAATTTAAATTAAAAAAATACGACTTCAGACAGGAGAGCACCGGGTGGTGTTGTGGCGGAGGACGAGGATCGAGCATCGACGAGACGTACAAGACCGACTCACATGCCTACACTGCAACTCCCACGGGGCCGGCCACTGCGTCCTTCGCCCCCAAGGACATCCCGGTGCCGTCGTCGATGTGGCGGCATCACCGTTACGATTAGGATTGGCGGGGTTATGACTAAAAAAGGTACCATATTTTAGTTACAACCCCGCCAAAATAAAACCAATGAATTTTAAACAAAATGTTGTTTTATTTACTCACTCCCTTGCCTTTTGGCGTGGAGCACTGGGCTTTACACAACTCCTACTGAATGCACTGTCGCTTGGCAGATGATAGGCCATCATCTGTAAATCAGTTCCGTTTAGCAGCGTCATGTAGGTAACTTAATAATATTATTTTGTAAGCGAGTTGAGTTCGTCGCAAAGTGATTGTTATGGGTAGGTTATTTTACTATTTGCGCTGCACCTGTGCACTAATACATCTATTATTAAGAGTTATTATTTTATTAGCGATTTTAACAACGATAACTATCTATAAAATGTATGTTTAAGAGTATAAAAGTAATAATGTTTTGGATTTTACTCATAAAATTAAATAAAAAAGTTGATGCTAGGTAATTAAGCCATAAATGTTTTGAAAGACGTGAGGGTAGCAATCAGGTAGCAATTACTCAAGTAAAAATAATAACATGAATTTGAATTGTTTACACAAACGGAGAGTTGACCAGCCATCCTGATATCAGAATGGCTGGTCATTTTGAAGTTCCATTATTTTGTTTTCAAGTAAAGTAGCAATTAATTGACTGTAGGTAGTAGAAAGTAGCAAACAGGTAGCAATTTTTGGTCACCACCTGACGCGAACCGATACAGGCAACCCGCCATTCTGACGCACACGGGATTCACGGTCTTACAAATAATCACTTCGATTGTTGTGACGAAAAGAAGTCACAAACAAACACAGTTTAGCAATTTTTTAAGACAAGGATTTAAATGATTACACAACGTAGGTCTTAGATGAGAATCGCAAGCATACGCTGTCATTCAAGAATCACAAAGGCAGCATTCGAGGACAATTAGAAATTCTCTATATGCCAATGCGAATGGAAGAAAACATTTATGGCTTAATTACCTAGCATCAACTTTTTTATTTAATTTTATGAGTAAAATCCAAAACATTATTACTTTTATACTCTTAAACATACATTTTATAGATAGTTATCGTTATCGAAATCGCTAATAAAATAATAACTTTTAATAATAGATGTGTTAGTGCACAGGTGCAGCGCAAATAGGAAAATAATCTACCCATATCAATCATCGACATCTTGTACGGGGCCAATTTATGTGCCCTGCGCAAGAGGGATGGCGGCATTCGTCCCATTGCCGTGGGTACTACATACCGTCGTATGGCAGCCAAGATTTGCTGTAAATTTTATGGTGAGGCTTTTTCGGAAAAAAATCAGCCCCTGCAGCTAGGTTACGGTTCCAAAGGGGGCTGTGAGGCTGCCGTTCACGCTTTGTCGACCTACTTAAATTCTGGCAAAGGTGAGGTCATCCTGAAGGTTGATATAAAGAATGCCTTCAATTCAGTTAATATAGACACCTTGTTGACACAAATTAAAAAAGAGATACCTCAAACTTATAGTTTTCTTTGGCAGTGCTACAGACACCCGTCTAAATTACTGTATCGTGACAACCTTTTGGAATCTGCTGTTGGCTGTCAACAAGGTGACCCCCTGAGGCCAGTGATTTTCAGTTTAGCTATTCACCCAATTGTTCGACAGCTAAATTCTAAATTTAATGTTTGGTATCTTGATGATGGAACCCTAGGCGGCGATTTTTTTTTTTTTCTACAAAAAAGGGCTTTGTCGCACATACGAGTATGCCACCCTGGTAGGTTTTACAAATTTTAACAAATAATACAATGTATGTCAACTAAATCTTAGCATAGCTAGTCTGTACAGTGCTCTTGCTGCGTCAGAAAGTGGCGCAGCCAGAACACTGTTGCAGTAACCTATTTCTCTAAGTTTACAATCTAATCTACATCTAAATTCTTCGTTACGGATACACTCTGTCAATATGTGATAAACATCATCAACGGAGTTATTACAACAATCACACTTGTCTGTTGTTGATTTTGCCATAAGGTAACTACACTTATTACACGGTATGTGTCCGGAACGAAGTCTTAGTGCAGTAACGGTATAACATCTGTTCAACAACTGGTTATCTATCCACGGCGAGTTCAAGGGATGCGGCTGGATCGTTTTGTACCAAATTCCATTATCACGAGATCTTTTATTAAAATATTCCTTCCAAAGTAAATAGCAATCCTGTTTAATTTTAGGTATAAGGTTTGCAAAGTAAGGGGAGAAGTCAACAGGAATACCATCACATATGGCTTGCTTGGCTAGTAAATCAACAATTTCATTGCCTCTGACTCCAATATGTGACGGAATCCATTGAAGGATTACGTGCTTTCCGTCAGATTGCAACTTCAAAATAGTTTTCAGTATAGTGTAGGCTATCGGTGTTCCTCGAATGGTCGAGGTACACCGAGCCAGATGTTGGAGCGAGCTTCTTGAATCTGTGAGAATGACAATATGGTTTTGGTGGATTGATTCTACATAAGACAGAGCTTCTGCGATCGCGATTAGTTCAGCTTCCATTACACTGGCATTTATTTGAAATTTCATTGAATTTTCTTCTGACTCGTAAAACGCAGCCCCTATATTGTCGCCGTCCATAGATCCGTCAGTAAATATTTTTACATAAGTCGAGTATTCGGAAGTAAGGTAATCAATAAATAAGTTTCTTAAGGTAACAGGATTGTATTGCCTTTTTGGTCCAGACATGAAGTTTACGTCGTGTTTTATTATTTTATCACTATCAATACTACTAACCCAAATATTCAGCGATAACATATCTACTTTCGGACTGCTGTGAATTTTTAAAGTGTGTAGTCATTAACCAAAATTAAAAGGGGGATTCTTTTGTTTTGCCAATATGAGGAATTTTTACATAATGTTCAGATAGTAAATTGATACCTCCGGTATTTGCCTGCAAAGCTTTAGTCTTTAGCCAAAACTTGCTAGCCAAGAAGCGTCGACGTAGGTATAATGGTTGCAGGCATAACTCGCTCTCCATCACGTGAATCGGTGTGGTTTTAATAAAACTACCCACTACTCTCATGGCCTGGTTCTGTAATCTATCTAATTTTCCTAAGTGAATTTGTGCACTGTTGTCATAAAAAAAGCTTCCATAATCCATACGGCTTCTAATTAAAGTTAGATAAAGTCTTCTTAAATATTTTGAGTGCACCCCCCAACTCGAACCAGCCAACACTTTAAAAATTCTAATGTATTTGTGAACTTTTTGGCAAATTTCATTTATATGTTTTCCCCCACCTGAGAGAACGGTCCAACCACACACCAAGATATCGTACCGTGTCAACTACCCCCAAACTATTATCTCTAATTGATAAGCTAACCGACCGTCTTCTATAGCCTCTGTCAAAGATACAAATTTTACTTTTAGTTGTTGATATACTCAGATTAAGGGAATCAAATTGATCACATAAGATATTTAGCGCTTCCTGTAACTCAGCGGCTGCTTGATCAATATTATGACAAGTTATATAAAGTACGTAGTCATCAGCGTACTGAGAGACAGATACAGAGCTGGGTATTGATTTACAGACATTGATGGTAGCAATATTAAAAAGCAATGGCGACAGGGGGTCACCCTGTGCCAAGCCCCTTCTGGTAATTCTAGTGATAGTATTATCTATGCCACTAATTGATAAATACCTTTCTTTAAGAAATTCCCATAGATATCTACAGTATTGTGATCCCACACCAAGTTGGTCCAAGGTTAACAACAGAGCGGTGACGTCAACGTTATTGTAAGCGTTATCGATATCAAGGAAACATCCGATAGTCGCAAGTTTTTTTGAAAAACCAATTTGTATTTTCGAGGTCAGTAAATTTAAATTATCCAGACATGAGCGAGCTTTCCTGAACCCTATAGTTTCTTCAGAAAAAAATCCTCCACTTTCTAAGTACCACTCAATTCTCTTATTAATTATGGAATGAAAGATTTTACATAGACAGGACATTAACGAAATAGGTCTTATTCCAGAAGCGGAAGTCAAATCTCGACCTGGTTTGGGGATTGGTACTATGCGGACCTGCCGCCATTGTTCAGGAACAAAATTTAATGAAAAAAACAAATTATAAAGATGTAGCAATATATTTTTAGCAACGTCGGGGAGATTTTTAATCCTCGAAAAGGAAATATCATCGTAGCCCGGTGTAGTATCCTTAGATTTCACACATTTGTCAAACTCCTGTCTTGTTATATCTACTTCCATTTTATGATTTAAAGAGCAAAAGGTAGGTAGTGGGGGGTATGTAAAATCAGGAGCTAAATTAATAAGAACTTGTTCAGCCAACGATTCGTCCACATGGAGTCCAGCTGAACGGTATCCCCTCAACCAGCGCATGCGTCGCCACATATCACTAGCCGAAGTGACCTCATCCACTGAAGAACAGAAATTACGGAATCCTTTCTTACTAGCACTTCTAGTTAATCTTTGAGCTTCACGAGTTTTGTCCCGTAACACTTCTAAATTATCTGGAGTTGGGTTTTTTCTAAAACACGTTAAAGCTAATCGTCTTTCCGCCACCGCTTTAGACAACATCGGAGACCAATAAGTCTTTGGTTTAAATTTTTTACAGGGGTTTTGGCTAAATTTGAAATAAGGAATGCTTACATCTGCTGCACTGTTGATTATATGTAAAAAAAAATTATAAGCTTCTTGGGGATTAACAGGCAAAGTATATTCAGCTAATGCGTCTTGAATAAAGTTACGGTAAGCCATCCAGTCAGCTTTTGTGAAATTTCTTTTCTTTACGATGCGTGGAACATAACTATCTGACGTCTTTTTGATTATCATGTGGTCACTGCCTAGGGATTCATTAGTTACGCTCCACTCAAACAGTAAACATATGTCTGAAGAAACAATAGATAAATCTGGTGCCGATTTTTGTAAAATTCCATTAACTAGCTTTACTCGTGTCGGCCTACCGTCATTCAAAGTTACAAAACTATGGTCAATTAAGGAGTCAAAAATGTGAGTACCTCTTTAATCTGTTTTCGTGGACCAACTTGAGTGATGACCATTGTAATCTCCCAAAATTAGGGTTTTAGAGTTAGCTATAGAAAACAACGATTCCCAATTATTTTGTCTAGTGCGTACGTTAGGTGGGCAATAAATTGAAACAACATTTTCAATGGAACTACAATTAAAAATTTTAACGTGAACTATCTCAATACCCGGATTTGGAATGGAACTGCGACATTGTTGTGTCTTGATGGATTTATGAGTCAGAATTGCAACTCCTCCGTATGAATCTGATCTGTCGCAACGAAACATGTTATAATCTTTTATATTGAAGTTACAGTCAGAATTCAGCCACGTTTCGGATAGGGCGGCAATGTGAACTTTTTCTAAAAACAAGATTTGTTCTAAATCTATCCTTTTGGATAATACACTTTGAGAGTTCCATTGTAAAATGTTTATTTTAACAGTATTCATTATATAAGGAAATAGTTTTTAAAGGAACAACAACTCTTAGGTATAATCTTCTTTAAAAAATAAGATATTGCCCACTCCACGCTAATTTGAACAACAGATATAATTTTATCTTTAAAAGTGTCATTCCTTACAAATAAAATATTTTTAATTTTATCTACCAGACATCCGAATGAATTATCGTCTTCCGAATCCTCCTTTGTGTCGCCTTCAGTAGCATCTCCCCTGCACGTATCCTCTTGACTGTCCGTATCATATTCCCGGGTATGGGAAGTTTCGGATTGAGGTGGTTTTTCCTGCTGTTTTTTCGTATTATTTTTAATTGTTTCTCCTTCTTTTTCCGTGTGTGGTTTGTCTGTCTGTGGTACATTATCTCTTTGGGTGGATATAGGTTCTTTAGTTGGTACAGGTTGTGCTGTTTTTTGGGCGTAGGTAGTTTTCGGTTGTAACACAGGTGTAGTTGAGGTCATAGTAGGTGCTTGCGTAACTGCGTGTCCCTCATAGGACGGTGTGAGTGTCTGCGGGTTGACATCTGCCTCATAGGGAGTTGCAGAAGGAGGTACATAAATATCCAAGGCTTTTCTATACGAAACATTAAAATCACTCATTAAACGGCGTATTTGTTTTTCCTTAATGTATACAGGGCAAGTTTTGTCTAATGCCATGTGATTCTTTGAGCAATTAACACACTTCAGAGAACCGGTTTCACAGTTGTCAGCATTGTGTTTACCTGCGCATTTCGGACATATAACTTTAATTGTCGAACACATTCTAAGTGAGTGACCATACCTCCAGCACCTGGGACATTGCGTAACAGAAAAAACGTAAGGTCCTACCAAAACTCTCATTTAATATAGAAGTACATAAGGAGGCAACGATGGTCCTTCAAATCCTATTCTCCATGTCTCGCTATCGGTCCATGTGGCTGCTTCTCTGTCTCTTCGTTGTAGGCGTTTTACATTCACGACCTTATATGTACTTGATAAACATGTAAGTAACTCGTCCTCCGAAATGTCTAAGTCGATATTATTAATGACTCAGCGTCAGCGTTATTAAAATCGATAATAATTTTGTACGGGTTTATATGTTTCACTTTGGTAATATTTATTATTCCTTGTTCCTTAAATAATTTTGCAAGGGCGAATTGTTTAGGATTTTTATCTTTACAAGTAGTGTGATCTTTACAAGTAGAGTGTTCTCAATTCCGTAATCCCTCTTACTTCTCTCGTCCTGTGTTTTCTACTTCTAACCTCAGTCCATTCATCATCCTCTCTCCCTCTTTTCGTAGGTCGCGATCTGTCGTTCGACGTCTCATTGTCCTCCATTTCAAAGAATTGTGTTAAGTCTTCTAAATTTGAATTTTGAATTTCATCGTCGTCCATTATAACAGTGTTGATTAATTCATTATGATTCTCGTCCGTATTCATTACGCGTAAAGTGTAGATTCGCGTAAGCGATAACCGATGGTTCGGCCGAGCGGCCGATCCAGGTAGGTGCACAATAGATAACAATGTAATTAGCTAATGACCGCAAAAAACACGTCTAAGTAACACCGTACGTGCTTCGACACTACCCCTAGGCGGCGATGTAGATACTGTTTTAAATGATTTAACTTTCTTAAAAAATAAATTTCATTCAATTGGCCTTGACCTAAATCTTGCAAAATGCGGACTATATTTAGCGGACTGTAAGCTCAATAAGCTCGCGGCTCGCTAGTGGTCGCTATAAGTATTATAAATGATTTAATTCAATGAAATCCTTGGATTTTTTAACTTTACACAAGCAGTATGACCATTTGTCATTTGCAGCCCATAATGACTAAATACCATACATACTCGTCCTCTGGTAAACTAGTAGTCAGATCTCGACTTTTATAAAACATTCTCTGTTCAGACAATTTGTTAGAAATTCAGACTTATCTGTCCGTTACTATTAAATCACTTTGCTTGGTGCCTAAATGCTCAGATTTTTGCTACACATGGCTATCTTTGTCCAAACTTTTACTAAGACATTCCTAATGACAATATGACTAAATAATCGTGATTTTTGATGACTTTGAAGGTGAAAGGGAGCTGTCTGTTCAAAATGGAAAGATTAAATTCGTTTTTAAATATCCGAATTTGAACCTTATTCTTCTACATGCAATGTTGATATCGTATGGTAATTAGGTGATTCGTCATCTAATTTTCCTTGGCAAAATAAAATCTAAGTCCGGTCTGCGAAATTTCCCCTTAGTCATAAAAACTTTTATAATGACCAGTACGGTTTTTACAAATTTAGAGATTAATTAATAAATAAGACGGTTCCTCTAAACCTGCCTTTACAAATTAATTTCACGTTACAAATGCAAACAAAAGTATTTTCGAGAGCAGGAATAATCTAGAAAAAGAAAATCTTTTTAGAACTGACAGCTTCTTACAGGCTTCATTATTTTTAAGCTTCGACTGAACTATTTCCATTCCTTTTTTAAAAGACAGAATCTATTGCATGCAATCTTTTCTATAAAAACTTTTTTATCTCAAAACTTTTCTGAAGAAAATCAAACACATGTTCGGAATACGGAGACACAGTCATGCGTTCAGAATTCTAAAATACAGGGAACAATATTGATTTGTACTAGTTAAGCAAAAATGTAATGACTGTTTATACTAAGCGGCATCTAAACCTGGTCGTTCGAGCCGGATTTTCCTTCGACGGCACGTAGCTCCACCCATGTCTGAAAACAATCGCTGTTGGGAATTTCAAAGCTCCTCCTAGACCTGAAATTACAACAGTAGTATAACATTTAAGCATTCATTTAGAGAGATATCGCTTTGTGAAAACAGGCATTAGTATAAAGTTCATCATTCAACCTAGATTTTAATAGTCGTATAATTGTAATAATAACTGTCTATAGAATAGTAATCGATTACTTAATTCAAACATTGGCTCTACTATATCATATAAACATATATGTAAGTGGGCAAACCTACTACCATGAAAATCTCTGTGACAGGCTGACAGAAACATCAAATAATAAAGATTTCATTTATGGAACCTGATAAAGCAGTAGTAGAATCCACGTGAAAGGACTCGCCTGGGGAAGTACTACCACCATACCTATTTCAACCGCTAGCAGCCTTGCTGTGATGCGGTTCGAAGGGTATGGGTGCCGGCGCCATTACAGGCACATGAGACATTCCAACTTTTGTCTCCAAACGGTGCTCTTCTGAAGACATGAATCGCAGCGTTGACACTCCACACGAACACGACTTTTATTTATTGTTACCGTATGAGAACCGTGAAAAGGCGACGGTTTTAAATACGGTTACACAGAAACCAGTCGTGTTACTGCAGTCTGTCATTGCAAATGGCCGTCGATTGCCGCTGCGATTTGCGTGCGGTCACATTCGAAAGGGTACCTTAAAGATGTTACCGGTCACTCGACCGAGATCAATCGGTGTCTGTCATCTAAAATCCGTTTGAAGTCTTACAGGCTGGTCTTACGATAACTTCGATTGATTTTGGTCTAGTGGCTGGTTTTTCTTACGAAGTCTTCGTATGATCTTTTATAGCAGTGTTGTTTTAATCGTCCGTTTGGGAAAGATATGGAGTTAGACGTCCTGTATAGCTCCGTCTCTTTCCCTTTTTGAAGTGACATTAAAGTAATATTGCCATAAGAGATAGTGAATCAGAATTCGTGAGATGGAACATCTGTTAACATCCTACAGTTGGCAACGCAAAGACAGTCCGCTCTTGAGTTGCAGCTAGTTTCCAGAACCTGCAACCACTTTCTATAGGCGGACGTTATGTTACCAACCTGTAAGCTTACTGTTTTACTGTGATAGTAGCATTTAGTATCATCTTAGCTGTCACAGTCAATACCATCAGTCTTCCTAGAATCATAACATCTTAGGATAGGTCCTTTTAAAATTGCTTCTCATCATCTGCATGTGGCGTATATGCAGATGAAGATGACTTCTAAAATTGCTCTATCCATTCTTCGAGGCTTGCTCCGCTAACATCTGGACATAAGCCCTTCTGCAACCCGACATAGGTATTTCTGGCATTAAACAGCATCTCATCAGCTGTACATAAGCTCTTTTAGAATGCTTCGCAACACCTTTTCACCATTCCAAATTCTTTGAATAACTTAAATGATTGCTATTAATTAGGTTTAACATATAGTGTAAATCTTTCTGTCAGTTAGGTTAGCGTTAGGTACCAATAGCATAACATCAGCTGTACATAGGCCCTGAGGTTTGCTTCTCCACCATCTGTACATAAACCATTCTGGAATTGCTCTGTAACATCTCGACTTACAGCTCTTAGGTGTCGAACCTTCCATCTATAGTCCCAGCCTGTCACAGTCAACACCATGAGTCTTCCTAGAATCATAACATCTCCAAGATGTTATGGTTCTAGGAAGACTATAGGTCCTTTTAAAATTGCTCCTCATCATCTGCGTCTGGCGTATATGCAGATGATGAGGGACAAAATTACTATCCTTCTAATATTGCTCTATAACATCCTTCGAGGCTTGTTCCACTAACATCTGGATATAAACCCTTCTGCAACCCGACAAAGGTTTTTCTGGCGTCAAATAGCATCTCATCAGCTGTACATAGGCTCCTTTGGAGTGCTTCGCAACACCTTTTCACCATTACAAATTCTTTGAATGACCGAAATGATTGCTAATTAAATAGGTTTAAGATATACAGTAAATCTTTCTGTCAGTTAGGTAGGTGCCAATAGCTTCTCATCAGCTCCATCATATCACCTTTTCAACATTCCAAATTTTTTGAATGACCGAAATGATCATAAAATAGGTCTTTCTGGCAGTTATTAGGGTACCATTCATTAAGTGATTTAGGTTAACGCAAATTACGCTTAATCTAGAACTAAGTTCACCATTCCATATACCATCAGTTAAAATAGAGCTTCGTCGATAGCAGATGGAACAATATCATCCGTCACCAATATCCGAATACTGGCCCCAACTAAGCCAATATTGGTTCAAAAGTTAGCACGGTCGCCTCAAATCATTTTCGTCGATCTCAGACTAGAACCAAAAGTTTGGGTGTGGCACAATAGTTGAGGCCAGTGTACCGAAGGCTAATCACCTCATATATCATCAGAACTATTTGAATCTTACCTCAACGTGGGATGAAGCTTGGAACTCCGTCTAGCTCCATCTCCCATAATGAAGTAAGGTTAAAATAATACATGTATGGTTTATGAGGTAGTGGAATAGTTCCAGGTCCAGAGTCATTTAAAATTAGAGTATAGCTACAAAGTACAATCAAGCCATATCAAGCTTCACTATTCAATTAGATGTGTTTTTTTGTTAAGCCCTTTTTTTTTTTTTTGGGATGGGAAATCATCAAATGACCCCCCCGCTCTGGGCGGAGCGGAAGGGAGTGTCAGACTTGTACTGACTAAAACCCATCCATGTTCCTTCTTTGCCCTTTGTGTTCCAGGGCCGCGGTATCTCTTTCGAACAGTCCCGCAGCCCTGGCAGGCATCGGCCCGTGCGGACCCCTACGTGGTTGCTGACATCTCTTTGAGGCGCGCGTGGAACACGAACGCGCCGTCGACACGGCCTATCGTCATAAGACGGCCGGACGGCGAGCTAGCCCATAACTCGACGTCCACAGGCCCGCGCCTACGGTGGCCGGGGACCACCACGTGACCCCCGACGCCCAGGGCGTCTCCCGCGGCGGCTGGGACGTGAGGCTCTTTCCCTCTCACGTTCCGCCACCTCCTTCGCTAGCATGACTGCTTCGCAGAAGGAGGTGACGACTTCCCATCCCCTCTCGCTCCGGACCATGGCTTGAACCAGGGCCGGGCGCGAGAGGTCGCCGCCGCCAATCGCCTCTACGAGGACACGGCGCTGCTCCGCCCAAGCGGGGCAGGCCTCCACAGTGTGCTGCACCGTGTCCTCCGGACGATCCTCACAATGGAAACACCCGGGCGTTTCCTCCCGCCCGATTCGGTGCAGGAACCTCCCGAAACAACAGTTTCCGGTGAGGACCTGCGTCAGGCGGAAGGTGAGGGCGCCGTGGCGCCTCTCTAGCCACTCCTCAAAGAGGGGACTTATCGCCACTATGGTGGCGTGCCCTGCACGGGGTTGCGACAGTCGCTCTCTCCATGTCACCATGAGATCGCGCCGGAGGTCTGTCCGCTGAGCGGCGATTTGCCGCGGCAGCGGAGTTTCCCCCCGACGTAGTGCCTCCGCGCGCCATTCGTGAAGGCGCGCGAGGATTATCGCCTCCAGATCCCATGGCGGCAATCCGGCAAGGAGGCTCGCCGCCTCACCGGAGATCGTGCGGTACCCCCGGACTAGCATTAGGGCTATCCCCTTTTGGGGCGCGTTCAGGTAGCGGGCGGCTTGCCGCCTCAGAGAACGAGCCCACACCGGGGCCCCGTACGACCCCCGCGTAGAGCCTCCGGCAGGAGGCGTTTGGACCCCCCAGGTTGGGCAGGAGCCGCTTGAAGGCAGCCCCGGTCCGTTCCAGTTTGGGAGCCAAACGTCGGAAATGCTCCACGAAGTTCCACCGGCTGTCGAGGACGAGTCCCAGGTACTTCAGCGTCGACCCGACGCCGATGGAAACCCCTCCTGCCGTCAGTAGGGATCCCGACGGTGGCGCATTCCGAGGCCCATGAAAACACATGGCCTCGGACTTGTGCAATGCCACCTCGAGACCCAATTGCCGGATCCTCTCCACGACTATCGCAACCCCGCGTGTCATGTTTTCGGCCGCCGCCTCGTGCGACCTCCCTTGTGCCAGTACCAGCGTGTCGTCAGAGTAGCAGACTACGCTGACGCCGCTAGAGGTCGGCGCGCAGCACCCAGTCGTAACCGATGTTCCACAAGGCCGGCCCCAGAACCGATCCCTGTGGAACACCGCACGACATCTCTCGCCTGTTCCATTCTCCGCTCTGACCGGGGTAGATGACGGTTCGTTAAGCCCTCAATACAGACATTGAATTTAAGATTTACGGAGTTGTACTAGGATATAAAATGGTGCCCCACCGAGGGTGTCTCCACGTTGTCGTCGTGGTGGGGCTTGAGTGTCTCAATGATCTTGGAGTTTTCCCATTCCAAGTGAGAGACCAGACTAAGAGAGACACACACGCCGGAGTCGCTTCAGACTCTGGCGAGGGGTGCCCTGTCCGTCGTTCCGGGCAGTGCGCGATTCACGCTCCGAGTCATCGGAGTGTGAATATGGGGAGGGACACATCGTGTACCGTGCGATGGCTCACGGAGCGGGCTCATCGGACGGTACGTGATTGGCGATTCACTCCTCGGGGTCCTCGGGGAGTGAATCGGGGTCGGGGATATTCCTTCATATGCCACGCGACGGACCATCGTTGCGGGGCATATGTTGGGATGTAATATTGTCGCCCTCTGGTACGCGTCTGCCCATCAGACGTGACTGTGAGGGCGATAGACTAGTCATAAGGGGGGGGGGGGGGGGAAATGATGATAAGAAGGGAGACAGGGACCACACCCTTCAAAGGAAAAACAAATAATGAAAAAGACGATTGAAAAGAGATTACCCCAGGGCGGTACCAGCTGCTCAGCAGCTGGAGAATCCGCCACGATCCCTTCGGGATCGTCATGCCCCTCGTATTCTGGGGAGGGCAACAACCGTCATCCGCTTGCCGATGGCAACAAGAGCCGAGGAGGCTCCTCGAGATCGAGGTCTTTTGAAGACCTCATCTCTTTTAGTTTTAACAACGGACGGGTCGTGCGCCACGCGGCGGACGCAGTGTCGGACTCTGGCACTGCGTCACTGAGGCCAGGAGCGGAGGCTCCAGCGGAGCCTCGCGTGGTTTTGGAGAGGGTGGGTGGTATGTCGTCTACCTTCGACAACACACCCACCCTTTCGCAAGCCGTTGCGGCCGCTCCCTCCAAGTTTTGGGGGAAGCGGCCGCGTGTCTGTGGGTCGGACGCGGGTTCGGCGGGTTTGTCCTCTAGCGAGGAGAACCTGCCGGCCCCCAAGGTGTCGACAACCAGGAGGGGCAGAGGTCGCGGGACGGCTTCCGGAACAAACACTCCGGCACCGTCACGTGACACTCGGGGCCGCTTCTTGAAGCGCCCTGATACGCCGATGGCCAGCGGAGTCAGCGACTCCGACGGCTCAATGCAGGTGGAGCAATGTGATGCCGAGGCCTCCATCGCATTGTTGAGAACCAAGGCGGAGCTCAATGCCGCACGGAGAGAGGGCCGGAAGGCCATCGCGACCGACGAGGTCGCTGAGTTGGCTCGACGGGCAAGGGAGAGGCGGATGCAGACCGCCGCAGTCCCTGAAGGCTTGACGGCAGAGGCCCTTAGCCGTCAAGTTTTGGACGGCGTGGACGTCGTCCTGAAGGTAGCCACGAAATCTGGCAACCTGAAGGGGACGTTCACGCGGGCCTTAAAAGAGGCGGCCGACGGGATCAAGGAGGCGGTGGACGTCCTCCTTGACCGCACGATCTCGGAGGAGACGGTGAAGCTCCGAGAGGAAAATCACCGTCTCCAAACGAGGATGGAGGAGCTCCAGCGGGAGGTCAGCGCCCTGAGGGCAGACTTCAGCCGGCAGCAGGGTGCGACGACTGCGGACAGTCGTGCTCTGCCACAGAACGGGTCTTTGGGGGAAGACCAGTTCAACCGGCTGTTGAGCATAATGACCGCCCGCCTGGACAGCCTAGAGCCCAGGCTCAACCCCCCTGTTCGCCTTCGTCCGCCGCTGGCGGCAGATAAGCGAAGGAGGGAGGCGGAGCCCGCTCCAGCAACAGCTGGGCCAACGTGGGCACAGGTGGCTAAAGCGCCACCTGCGCCAAAAAAGCCCACGCAGGCGCCCAAAAAGCCCACGCAGGCGGGCAAAAAGGCCGTGAAGGGGACGAGAAATGCCACTGAAGGGAGCACCTCGTCCCCCAAAGAAAAAGAGGGTGGCTGGGAGACGGCCGAAAGCCGCAAAAAGAGGCGGAAGAGGGGCCGCAAGGCCAAGAACGCGCCCGGATCCAAGGGGCAGGCCCCGAAAATCCGCGTCCCCCGCTCCGAGGCTGTGGTAGTCACGCTGCAGCCCGAAGCAAAGGAGAGAGGCGTGACGTACCAGAAGGTACTGGCGGAGGCGAGAGGCAAGCTGGTCTTTGCCGATTTTGGCACCCCGGATGGCTTCCGTTTCAGAACGGCAGCCACGGGGGCCAAGATGTTCGAGTTGGCGGGGACCAGCAGTGCCGAGAGGGCGGACTCTCTAGCTGCAAAGCTGAGGGACGTCCTCAACCCCGAGGAGGCCCGGGTGTCCAGACCTATCAAGACGGCTGAGGTGCGCGTCGATGGGCTGGACGACTCTGTTTCCCCGGAGGAGGTGGTGGTGGCCATAGCCCGGAGCGGCGGATGCCCGCCAGAAAATGTGCGGGCGGGCGAAATCCGCGTCAACGCTGGAGGGCTGGGCACCATCTGGGTGCGGTGCCCAGTAACTGCGGCAAAAAAAGTTGCCGACGCGGGACGTCTGCTGGTGGGCTGGGTGTCAGCGAGAGTTAAACTCCTGGCACCCAGGGCCATGCAGTGTTACCGGTGCCTGGAGAAAGGGCACGTCCGGGCCCAGTGCACTAGCGAAGCAGACCGCAGCGATTTGTGTTATCGCTGCGGTCAGCCCGGCCATAAGGCGTCCCAGTGCTCCGCGGAGCCAAACTGCAGCCTCTGTGCGGCTGCAGGAAAGTCTGCGGGGCACAGAACTGGCGGCAACGCTTGCGGCGCGCCCAGAAAGCGCAGCAAGCGTTGGACCAAGGCTGCGGGGGCCGCACCCCCTAGCACCTCTTCGGCCGACTCCCGGCCTGTGGTTGGACGAGGCGCCGGGGAAATGGACTGCCAGTGATGGCGCTCCATTTCCTCCAGGCGAATATCAACCACTGCACCAGAGCTCAGGATCTCTTGGTCCTGAGTATGGCGGAGTGGTCGGTAAATGTGGCGGTGGTCGCTGAGCCGTATTTTGTCCCCCCCCGAGATAACTGGGCAGGGGATCTGGACGGCCTGGTGGCCATCATCGGCGCGACTCTTGTCGACGTGTCCCGGGGTCACGGTTGGGTTGCCGCCCTTGTGAACGGGATCGTCACGATCGGGGCATACTTTTCGCCCAACAGGAGTCTCGCCGACTTCGAGAGTTTCCTTGTCGAGTTGGGAGCCGTCGTCGGCCGGTCTCATCCTCGGCCCATTTTGCTTCTCGGTGATCTGAACGCCAAATCTGCGGCGTGGGGATCCCCGGTCACAGACCCGAGAGGCGATGTGCTAGAGGAGTGGGCCGTTACGACGGGCCTGGCTGTCTTAAATCGGGGTTCGGCCTACACGTGTGTGCGACAGCGGGGCGGATCCATTGTGGACGTGTCGTTCGCTAGTCCCGCTGTCGCGCACCGCGTTCGTGATTGGCACGTGGAGGCGGAGGTGGAGACGCTATCGGATCATCGATATATACGCTTCGACGTCTCCACCCAGACCGCTGAAGGTCGTAGCCAATCGGCCCCCCGAAGAGACGGCCCGCGTTGGGCGCTGAAACGCCTCGACAGGGAGGCTCTCGAGGAAGCCACTATCGTCCAAGCCTGGATCCGGGAGTCGGCAACCGTCGGTCCCGTCGACGTCGAACGGGAGGCGCAGTGGTTTAGCGACGCGATGGCGCAAATCTGCGACGCGTCTATGCCACGCGTCTCCTCTCTGTCCGCAAGGCGCCGCGTGTACTGGTGGTGCGTCGAAGTAGAGCGGCTGCGCGTCGAGTGCGCAGACGCCAGACGACCGTACACGCGGTGTCGGAGGAGACGTCTGCGGGATCCCGACGAAGAAGCCGCGCTGTATGAGGTGTACCGCGCGGCGAAGGAGGCTCTGTGGCTGGCCATCGGCGAGTCCAAGACGCGCTCCAGAGAGGAGCTGCTGGCGACCCTAGACGGGGATCCGTGGGGGCGCCCTTACCGCACGGTCCGAGGGAAACTTCGGCCGTGGGCCCCCCCGCTAACGGAAGGTCTCGAGCCGCAGTTCCTGGAGCAAGTGGTCTCGGCTCTCTTCCCTGAGAGAGCCGAGTACGAGCCACCGTCGATGGCTCTGTCCACAGCTGCAGAGTCGGAAGAAGAGGAGAGCGAAACCGTCCCAGAGGTGACACAGGCGGAGATGAGCGCGGCCATATTGCGGCTCCGGGCAAAAAACACTGCTCCGGGGCCCGACGGAGTGCCTGGTCGCGCTCTAGTCCTCGCCCTGAAGGAGCTGGAGCCCCCACTGAGGGGACTCTTCTCGGCGTGCCTTGAGCGGGGCCAGTTCCCTAGCAGGTGGAAGACTGGTCGACTGGTCCTGCTCAGGAAGGCGGGGCGCCCAGCGGATTCGTCGTCGGCTTATCGGCCCATAGTGCTGCTGGACGAGGCGGGCAAGATGCTCGAGCGTGTAATCGCAGATCGCCTCGTCAGCCACTTGTGTACAGAGGGGCCGAACCTGGCCGACAGCCAGTTTGGCTTCCGGCGTGGGCGTTCCACCATCGACGCCATCATGAGAGTGAGAGTCCTGGCGGAGGAAGCGGTGTCCCAGGGTGGGGTGGTGCTGGCGGTGTCCTTGGACATCTCCAACGCGTTCAACACCCTGCCCTGGGGTTGCATTAGGGAGGCCCTGCGATACCATCGGGTGCCTTCCTACCTCCGCAACATTGTGGGGGCTTATCTTTCGGGAAGGTGTGTCACCTACATGGGACGCGACGGCACGGGCCGTCGCGAGATGTCGTTCGGTGTTCCGCAGGGGTCGGTTCTGGGCCCACCCCTGTGGAACATCGGGTACGACTGGGTTTTGCGGTGCGAGCTCCCGCCGGGAGTGGACCTGACGTGTTATGCGGACGACACGCTGGTCACTGCTCGGGGGAGCTCGTACAGGGAGGCAGCGTTGCTGGCTACGGCTGCGGTCTCACAGGTGGTGAGCCGCATACGACGCCTGGGGCTGGAAGTGGCCCTCAACAAGTCGGAGGCCATTGCTTTTCATGGCCCCCGACGGGCGCCGCCGTTGGGATCACACATTGTGGTCGGTGGGGTCCGGATCGCTGTCGAGTCAACCATGAAGTACTTAGGATTGGTGCTCGACAGCCGTTGGGACTTCGGCCCCCACTTTCAGCGGCTGGTGCCCAAGTTGATGGGCGCGGCGGGCGCGCTGTCAACGCTGCTTCCCAATCTGGGGGGCCCGAGCACCGCCTGTAGGCGGTTGTACGTGGGGATCGTGCGATCGATGGCCCTTTACGGGGCCCCGATTTGGGCGACAGACCTGACGGCCCGCACTATCGCCGTTCTGCGCAGACCGCAGAGAGCGATGGCCGTCAGGGTCATACGGGGATATCGCACGATCTCCTACGAGGCGGCTTGTGTACTGGCCGGATCCCCGCCGTGGGACCTGGAGGCGAAGACCCTCGCGACACTGCACCAGTGGCGCGAGGAGGCCAATGATCGGGGCGAGAGGCTGGTGCAGCGACAGATCACGCTGTACCGGTCTCAGCTCCGACAGGTCATGGTGGCGGAATGGCGGGGGAGGCTAGAGCTCCCCACCGCCGGCCTCGACACGGTCGAGGCGATCCGGCCAGTACTCGACGACTGGCTCGGGAGGAAGCACGGCTCCCTGACGTTTCGGGCGACGCAGGTGCTCTCGGGGCACGGCTGCTTCGGGAAGTACCTGTGTCGCATAAGCAGGGAGCCGGACGCCCGGTGCCATCACTGCGTCCACTGTCTGGAGGACACGGCGCGGCATACGCTGGCCGAGTGCGCCGCGTGGGATGAGCCGCGCCGTGCGCTCGTTACGGAGGTAGGAGGAGACCTGTCGCTGCCGACCGTCGTTCGCTCGATGGTCGGCAGCGCAGAGTCCTGGGACGCGGTGGTGTCCTTCTGCGAAACCGTCATGTCGCAGAAGGAGGCTGCGGAAAGGGAGAGGGAGATTACGAGCTCCCGCCCATCCCGCAGCAGACGCACCGGGCGTCGGCAGAGGGCGGACAACGCCCTCTTCCGGCCCCCCTAAATTGGTCCAGGGGCGACGGATTCGGGGACATCCGTCGCCCCCGATCACACTGGACCCGAGACGGCGGCGCGTAGTGTTCCACGCGCGCCTCTCTCAGACGTAACGGGGGGAGTTTTACACCTCCCTCCCCTCTGGACGAGGCCCGCAGGTAAGGCGGGCCGGCACTAGTCCGGGGCAGCGGAAGTCGCATCAGATCCCGTTGCCCCCCGACGCAAGTGTGCGAGGGAACACCGCTGAGTTTTAGTGGGTATACTGTCATACACCGACAGGAGTCCCACATACCCCGTCTCGTCCCCCGACGAACGGGCATGCATAAAGCATTTCTCTGCGAAAAAAAAAAAAAAAAAAAAAAAAAAAAGGATATAAAATGGTGCTTTCAAAGATTTTAGAAGGTTGATTAAAGAGGAAAATGCTACTGATGAACAACCTAACATTACAGTCCTCGTTCCTGAACATATTCCACCCAAAAGCTTTTTCAAAGAACTGAACGCTTTCATGCAACCGCTTCTAAAGTTCCAAGGTATTCAAACCATCCGGCGTATAACTGCCCGACCTTCCAAGCTTTGATATCAATAAAATTGGTCTCTAAACATCCTCCACATCAGTTTCAGGGCTTATCCCGTATAGGGGTATACTATGCCACCAATATCTGTCTCTGCCATCCCGTTCAGATGACAGAAAACACAGTATTGAGACGAAAATGTGTCATACCGAGTACTAGAAAAAATCGCCCTTTAAGATCTTGGCCTCTCACTCCTCTTTTTCTAATACTCGGTATGTCATATTTACGCCAGGCTAATCCATCAAGCTTGCATTCCAACCAGTAACAATACGATCGAAAAGTAGCATATTCCGAAGTCCACAACCTACCTAAAGCATCATTTTGGGGGATCACCATCATCCCCCCTATCCGATACAATTCCCCTCCGTCACCGGGAAACCGAATCGTAAGAGGCGATGAACCCGGCCATGAGGTGGTAGAGGCTTGACTGACGTACTTTGACGAAAGCACAGCTGTCCTGCCTCGACTGGGTCAGCACCACCCTCTTACTTAAGTCTGTGGATTTTTCCCTGAAAGTAAGAGAACAGACCGATCTCAAAAACTTGTACATGGACATCTCTAGCTAGTGGACCCATTTTTGGAACGGGACTCGTTGGAACAACAACTTGTGACAAGATTGGTGCTAAAGAGGTAGTGTTTTAAGGCGAACATTGTGGAGTTCTGGTTCAGATTTTCGTGTACATGTGATTGGAGATCGTGTTAGTTGTCAGATCTTTTTTACCTTCACCCTGTATTTAGGCTAGGCTTCAATTTGTTTCGAATGTGTCGCCAGTTAGCAGTTCTCTTTCAATCTTCATCAAATCTATGTGTATAGTTCATTCAGTTAGCTAAAAGACTTTGTGGTGTTCAGTTCGTGCCTTGCTCTTTTTGCTGAAATCCCGGTGGGTATCCTGCTGATTAACAACTAAAGCGGGTTGCCTGTGCACTCTTCTGGGGTCCCGCCTTCAAGGTAGTAAGATGACTTGACTCGACCCAGATCGGGCCCCAAAAGACGTGGGATACTGGTTTCTTTTGCACCATTAGACTAAGTTCACATGTAAATATCCATGATCTGCGTGGACCTCTTATAGCTGTTGCTTTAATCTCACTACAGTGTGCTACATCACTCCCCACATTGAAGTGACACTAAAGTAATACAGCTATCAGAGTTACGAGCCCTGTAAATAGTTACCTGCAGACGTCATCCGTCAATCCTTCAGCATCGAGTTTAGAAAGATGTCAAAAACGTCTTTTAAAATTCGAAGCTGGGGTTTTGGGTTTATATTCATCTCCTTTGTAAATAAACCTGTGTAGTACATATCGACAGCGACGATGTCGAGTTTCCACTTTCCTGGATATGGTCGCGTTGATATTTAGGACCCCTCTGTCTGCGCGAGGCTTACATTCGAGGTTAATGTCCAAAGAGTTTATAACAAGTCTCCGATTCTCGCAGAAAAGTGGGATTTGGGGAAGTGTACGAAGATTTCGACATTTTCAACTCGAGTAGTCTTGGCTGTGTCTCTGTAGGACGGATTAAGCTGTATTTGATTTTCTTCACCTTCTATTTTGACGTTAGGCTATCACTAATTTTGCCGTTTTTTTAGTTCCCAAAATTACGTTTGGGCACTTTCATATTTGGCTAGCCGAATAAGTCTAAGTGAAGCGCACTCAAACGAAAAAATGGAAAAATTTGAATGCCGTCAAAATCTCCGTCTCTGGCGATCATTTTTATTTTTCCATTTTCTTATTACTTTTTAACAGTTTATTTTCAATACTTTTAGTATCATTTGATCTTCCTCTACAGTTTATTTCTAACTTTTTTACATGCTATAAAGGGATTCAAAGGACTTGGCTCGACATTGCCATAAACAAGTCCTCGAAATATACCATTACTATTATTCTTCGTACGTGCATTGAATGTTGGCAACATTACAGATTATCGATATTCTGTCACTAAGACATTGTTCCCGTGTCTGTGAACTGGTTGGCTCATCGTAAGAACTAGTATATTGATAAATCCATTGACTTCCCGCGGTGTATTCAGAACATAACAGATAACAGTGTACCAATATCATTCATTAACTGCCGACGCAACCCAAGATCTTCAAATGCTTTGAATAACTAATTGGTATACTGTTTCAGATACGCTGTGGTAAGTGCGTGTGCTCTTATTTTATTGCACGGTAAAATAACTTAACATTATCGTTACGGCATTCAAATATGGGATTGGTTAGAGTTGACCACCTTTAACAGTCCTGTGTTTTTATAAGTCACCAGCCGTGGAAGAGACGTTTTCTTGCCGTGCAACATAATAATCCCAATGTCGTTTCGCGAGCCTTGATCATTTTCCACAGCGTCATTTATATAATACCAAGTCAATCCAATTAGCTATATTCCATTTATGACAGTATCTGTCAATCACGCTTAGAAATATTTATCTAAGTGAAATGTTTCATGACAATGTCAGATGACGAGCGTCAACCAAATACATAAGCTTTGAGGAATTATCTAAGCAGTAATAAGGTGGATTTTTGATTGGCAAATATTTTCATATACGGCAGTATGGCTAAGGAATCCTAAATGGCGCTGTGTGAAAATGCCAAGTTCGTGAAACGGTAATAATGTTGCCAATATTTATTTTAATAAACCCTTATTTAGTTCTATCCCGCAATCATTTGACGTAAATTTTCTACTCTCCTATACATTTAATTTGACGACTTTGTTTTGTGTAAAAACCACAAAAAATAAAAACTTGATATTTTTATTTTTTGACATATTACAAAGTTTTTCAAATTAAAAGTTTAAATGTTTTCTGTCAAGCGGCTACTGTGATTGTGGAGTAAACGAAACTACATTTAGTAGCTAATTCGCTGAGATATAATTTACAATTTTAGAAGCAAAGTCCCCATACACAGTAGCGCCATTGACAGAAGAATTTGACATGACCGCGAAAACGCGGGAAAATTACGTCATAACTTTTTTTTTTGCTAACATCACTTGCTGAAGACCGACCACAATCGGCCTATTTGTACAACACTAAATTACACAAACAACTTATAAATACGAACAATCAGTTTTGATATATTTTACCTACTTAGGAGTAAAATCCTCTTTTGGGATTTCTTAATCATTCAAGACAGTTCGCTTTTGCGTACTCCGCAGTCGCCTACCCTTGACCTGAAATGTATAAAAAACCCCTTTTTATGTAATAAAAACTGTCCTATTAACACATAATGTAAAAAGTTTCTTCAGACTATGACCAGCAAAAGTGTAACATGTCCATGCATTGAATTTGAGTTTAAAAACTGGTGCTCAAATCATGTATTTATTCCATTTTTTAGTTATTGAGTGACTACGCATTTACGATAGACAAATATGTTTATTTAGATTTTTTTTTCGCCCAAAATATAATGATACCCTAAAAAAACGTACATTAAAAAATAGTAGTGATATATTATTATGTAAGTAAGGATAAGTATTAAAATGTTAAACTAAACTAACCAAATTTTAGTTGGGTTACTAATTTTATTATTATTATTATTGGTCTTACTTATGTCAAAGATTGAAAAGAACGTATGCCATGTAGTGAGCGACGTTGAACAGGTGAATAATGCATTGGCTCCATATAGTTTATATAATTATTATCTAGGAGTTTCTGTGGTTATTTGAAATATGGGTCATAAACAAAACAGGAATAAAAAAAATTAAAAAATTAAAAAGTGTTTTTTATTATAAAAAATCAGTATGTATTATGCCAAATAGTAAAATAATTATACTGTCCACACAATCAGAGATCAAAACCTTATTTTCATGAAAATATGTGACATTTTTATTTTTATGTGTCCACCGAAAAGACCAGATAATCCACAGAAAAGTTTAAAATATAGCTTTTAATAAAAAAAAGTAATTCCAAAACTTCGAAAACATAAGAAAAATAACAATTACGCTGCATTTTACATCTTCGTATTAACAATACAATGAATCATTCAACACTTTAAACAAAAAAAATTAAAAACTTTATGTCCACAGAAATGACATCTTTTCTGTTGACATAATTACGTCGTTGTCACTGCAGGATATTGTAAAAATGCAAAAACGTTTTTTTCACAGAAAACTTCAACATATTTTTTGGAGTCTAAAGATTAACAATTTAATTTATAACTAAAATTATATATATGTCGGCGGGTCGCCACAATTCGATAACAAATAAAAACACGTTTCCGGAATAACCTTAAAATCAAATCAGATTTGTTGATTGTAACTAAGTCAAAAATTGTATTTCAAATCATTTAATTATCAAATTAGTAATACTTATAAGAATACAGATTATTTTCAATGTCTGTCACGTTGGTGAGAAACCACATTTCAAAAATAAAAACACGTGGTCATTATTTTACCACGTGTTGACATTAAAAATAGATTTACGCATTTTAATTGATTTAAAAATGTTATAAAACATTTGTTTATAAAATAGTAACATTTTATAATGTAAAAACTAATTTTATTGTGCGGAAGTGGGTGTTTTGTTCAAATGAATGACACACTCAATTCCACTATAAAAAGCCGAGCGCTCGCCGGACTCGGGCATTCTTTCTCGAGCCGTCGTAGCGATCGGACCTCCTCGGTAAGTTGAAGAATAAATTACAGAAAGCATTTACTGTGTTTATTTTCATTATCCAAGATGAGCAGCAACCCTGACCAGGATATTAGTGATGTCAGCAATGCTGACGTCACGTTTTTTAAAAACAATCGCGAGGACCCTGCTTCGTCATCAGAAGTGGGATCAGAACAAGCTCTGATCCCAACCACTTCCTCTGCAGCTTCGGTTCAACCTGTCACGTCTGGAACAGTGCAGGGCAGTACTAGCTTGATAAACCCTGCCTCATTGAACGTTTCACACTCGCTAATTGGTGCGAACAACTTCAATGCCGTGCAGTCCACCGCGACGGGAATACCCGCAGGCATGACGTATACATCAACCGCAATGCCAACTGCTCCGGAAATACCAGCTTTCGCAGGGATGCCATTCACGTCAATGGCATCCACCTCGTACAATCAAGGGAGCCTATATCCTCCAGGGGTACCCATCGCCGCTGGATCGTCCGACACGACGACTGTGCATCCAACTACTCCAACAGTTGGATTTCCGCCCCAGTTTATGATGCAAATGATGGAGATGATGCAAAGAATGTCCGAACGGTTGTATTCTCCTCCAGAACCGCGGATCAGGATCAAAGACATCTATCTACCATCGTTCGATCCGGACAGTCATGTTGGAATCCGGGAATGGTGCCAGCATATTGATAAAGCAGCTGCTAACTACAAACTAAACGACCTGGACCTACGCACTAAGGTGTGTGGATTACTGAAGGGGCGTGCTAAGATGTGGATCGATGATTGGTTGGTGACTACATCCTCATGGGAAGAGTTTCGCGAAAAGTTGATCACCACATTCGAGCCCGAGAATAGATACTCCCGTGATATACTACAGTTCCGGGAGCATGTCTACGACTCAAGCAAGGATATATCTGAATTTTTGTCCCGCGCCTGGGTTCTCTGGAAAAGGATTACAAAAGACAAACTGGATGATGAACTTTCAGTGGAAGCAGTGATAGGATGTATAAATGATGAGCGCCTACGCATTGAGCTGTTGAACGCAAAAGCAAATACGGTTCCAGAACTCATCTCTGTGGCTTCCTCATTACGAAAGAAGCGCCCTCATCAAAATCCTATTACGTCAATGCCAAAACGTGCACGTTTTTCAGATACTGCTCAAACTACAACACGTTGTCAAATATGCAAAAGGACGAATCATAGCACTAACGAGTGTAGGTTCAAGCCTTCGGAATCTACTTCAAATCCGCAGAAGACAAATACTACAGCAGCGGAGACATCTAAAGGTCTGATTACCTGTTCATTCTGCAAGAAAACGGGCCATACTTTCGAAACATGCTACAAGCGTCAAAACGCATTGACATCAAACGTGAACTGTATAACTGGAACCAATCAAGCACCCATTACTGTTACAATTGGTGCAACAACAATACGTGCCATCTTCGATAGTGGAGCAGAGTGTTCATTGATTCGTGAATCAATTGCTGCAAAATTACCGGGCCAGCGACGCTCTGCAGTTAACCACCTCAAGGGGATTGGCAGATTCCCGGTAATTTCATTAGTCGAGATGAAGACTGTCTGCACCATTGACTCCATAAGGATAGAAATACTATTCTTCGTGATTCCTGATCATGAGATGTCAACTGATGTATTAATTGGTATGAATTTGATCCATGGTACCAACTTAAGCATGGTGATAACGACAGATGGAACCAGACTGATGCACCAGCAAATGGTTCATCATATAACGACAAAAAGCATCACCTTTGACAAATTAGACTGCGACCTGACGAACCCTGAAGAACTAAACCAGTTACGCACGTTACTGGTCAAATATGAGCACCTATTTATCCGAGGATATCCAAAAACGCGCGTTAATACTGGAGAGCTCGAAATAAGACTGAAGAATGCAGACAAATATGTCGAGCGGAGACCTTACCGACTCAGTCCGGTGAAACGAGAAAAGGTTCGGGACATAATCAAGGATTTGTTGGAACACAACATCATACGCGAAAGCAAATCTCCCTACTCAAGTCCTATAATTTTAGTAAAGAAGAAGAATGGAGACGATCGGCTATGTGTGGACTACAGGGAGCTCAACGCGAACACATTGCGCGACCATTACCCGCTACCTCTCATCTCTGATCAAATTGATCAATTGGCCAATGGGTATTATTACACCAGCTTTGACATGGCGGCAGGGTTCCATCAAATACCCATCGCAGAAACGTCCATCGAGAAGACCGCGTTTGTAACACCAGACGGCCTGTATGAATACATTACCATGCCGTTTGGATTGAGCAATGCCTGTTCCGTTTATCAGAGGTGCATCAACAGAGCATTGTACCCACTCTTGGGAACAGTTGCACAGGTGTACGTCGATGACGTACTGAGCAAAAGTACAAACTTCAGCGAAGGGCTTTCTAACATTGAACGCATTCTAATAGCCTTACAAGAAGCTGGCTTTTCCATGAATGCCGATAAATGCAGTTTTTTTAAACGGACCATCGAATATCTAGGCAACGTGGTATCAGACGGCCAAGTACGACCCAGCCCAAGAAAAGTGGAAGCTCTGGTCAAAGCACCAGTGCCGAAAACCGTCAAGCAAGTAAGGCAGTTCAATGGGCTTGCGAGTTATTTCAGGAAGTACATCCCCGACTTTTCACGCATTATGGTACCGCTGTACGAGTTAACCAAACAAGGAGCTAAATGGGAATGGGATGACCAACACGAGAAAGCCAGGGCGACGATAATTCAATGCCTCACCTCGTCTCCAGTGCTGACTCTCTTTCAAGAAGGAGCACCGATACAGTTGTATACAGACGCGAGCAGTCTCGGATTTGGGGCAGTTCTCGTTCAAATTATCGACGGACGACAACATGCGGTGGCTTTCATGAGCATGAGAACAACTGATACTGAAAGCCGCTATCATTCCTATGAACTGGAAACATTGGCAGTAGTCCGAGCAATAAAGCACTTTCGTCAGTATCTGTACGGACGAAAATTTACAGTAATAACTGATTGCAATTCGCTAAAGGCATCCAAACACAAGAAAGACTTGTTACCAAGGATTCACCGCTGGTGGGCATTTTTGCAGAACTATGATTTCGAGCTCGAATATCGTAAAGGAAACCGGCTCCAACATGCTGATTTCTTTAGCAGAAATCACAGTGAACTTACAGTAAATGTCATTGCAAAAGATGTGGAATGGTTGAAGGTCGAACAGCGACGAGATGAAGAACTTCGACCAATATTGAATAGCCTGATTGACAACAATCCGGTAGAAGGTTTTACTTTGGAAGACGGGGTACTGAAGAAGTATGTCTTAGATCCGATTTCCGGCCAACAACTACGAATAGTAGTAAAAAAGTCGTTCCAATGGAGTTTAATTAATTCCTTCCACACTACACTCAAGCACCCAGGTTGGGAGAAGACCCTACAGAAAGTTAAAGAAACCTACTGGTTCGATAAGATGAGCACCACGATCCGAAGATACGTCGATAACTGCGTGGTGTGTAGAACTAGTAAAGGCACATCGGGTGCAGCACAGGCACAGCTTCATCCAATTGAAAAGCCAACATGTGCATTTCAAGTGATCCACATGGACATCACAGGTAAATTGGGAACCCAAGAAGACCAACAGTACATCATTGTAACAGTGGATGCCTTCACAAAATACGTACTCTTATACCATGCTACTGATAAAACCCCACACAGTACGCTTGCCGCCTTAAAGCGTACAGTACATTTATTTGGAACACCAGTTCAAATAATTGTGGATGGAGGAAGGGAATTTTTAGGCGAATTCGCACAGTTTTGTGAACGGTTTGGCATTAATATTCATGCGATAGCACCAGGCATCAGCCGAGCGAATGGTCAGGTGGAGAGAGTGGTAGCTACATTAAAAAATGCCCTGGTAATGATCAAGAACTACGAGACCGAACAGTGGCACAGCATCCTTGAAGAGCTACAACTAGCGATGAATTGCACAGCACATCGTGTGACAGGAGTAGCACCACTCACGTTCATCACGCAACGAAAGCATTGCGTACCACCAGAACTGCTTAAACTGGTTGACATTGACCACCAAACAGTCGACATAGAAGCGCTGACCAGACAAGTACAGCAACGAATGACTCGAACCGCTGAGTATGACAGACAACGGTTCAACTCTCGCAAGGCTAAAATAAATAATTTTCAACGTGGAGATTATGTCCTGATTAAGAACAATCCACGCAATCAAACGTCACTGGATCTCAAATTCAGTGTGCCCTACGAAATTATCAGGGTACTTGAAAATGACCGCTATATGGTCAAAAAGGTGGTCGGCAGAGGACGCTCTCGAAAAGTTGCTCATGACCAACTTCGGCGTGCGCCACAACCGGGAGACCAAGGTGCCGTGTCGGCGGGAGAAGATCTCGATACACCGCTAAACAACATTACAACCGCCCCCGATCCGGTGCCATCCACATCACAAGCTGGCCAGCCGGTTCAAATAGCTCACGACGACGAAAACTTATCGGATTAAAACCGGTGAGTTAAAAATCATTATTTTCATAATATTTTCAACCCTAATATCTTTAATAACAATCTACGAGAATAAAAGATCTGGAGAGTGATACCTCTGAGCTAAACCATGTGTTACCCTTGAGCTAACTACGGGTCCTTGATGCATCCACTAGTGAACCCTGAGATACCGTTGAAACGCCTTGTGGAACCATGGGTAGACACGTATACACCACAGATTCTAAAGTAACAAGGCAGGGCACGAGAGACGTCTTTGTGTACTGTGCTTACAACAATAATCATAATAATAATAAGCAACATAGGTTGCTAACGGATACCTAGTTCAAAGGAAAACGTTTCCTTAATTTCAGGCATCTAACCTCACAACGCAGGCAGACGCAGAGCACGCGCCGCCTGTTAGAATGGCCGTGTCGGCGGGTCGCCACAATTCGATAACAAATAAAAACACGTTTCCGGAATAACCTTAAAATCAAATCAGATTTGTTGATTGTAACTAAGTCAAAAATTGTATTTCAAATCATTTAATTATCAAATTAGTAATACTTATAAGAATACAGATTATTTTCAATGTCTGTCACGTTGGTGAGAAACCACATTTCAAAAATAAAAACACGTGGTCATTATTTTACCACGTGTTGACATTAAAAATAGATTTACGCATTTTAATTGATTTAAAAATGTTATAAAACATTTGTTTATAAAATAGTAACATTTTATAATGTAAAAACTAATTTTATTGTGCGGAAGTGGGTGTTTTGTTCAAATGAATGACACACTCAATTCCACTATAAAAAGCCGAGCGCTCGCCGGACTCGGGCATTCTTTCTCGAGCCGTCGTAGCGATCGGACCTCCTCGGTAAGTTGAAGAATAAATTACAGAAAGCATTTACTGTGTTTATTTTCATTATCCAAGATGAGCAGCAACCCTGACCAGGATATTAGTGATGTCAGCAATGCTGACGTCACGTTTTTTAAAAACAATCGCGAGGACCCTGCTTCGTCATATATATTATTATTAGTATATTTTTGCTAAAAAAAGAAAGCGTTTCTGCATTTACAAAGTCCTGCACTGATGTTAATGATATTTAAATAAAGTTAGAAAAATAAACGGTGGTGCTCATGTACCAATTTAAAATATAGATTCATCATCTTCACTGTCTGTGTAAGGATTAATGAATGGTTTTTTAGTTTGTTGCGGAAGGAGAATCAAATCTTCTTCGTCTTCCGTGTCTGTTTTGTTATTAATAAATGGCTGTCTTACAAATCGCGAGTGAAATATATCATCTTAATCATCTGAATCATTGGAATCTGAAACCAGCCTCAGTCGTTTATTAGGACGAGTAGGGACACTTTGAAATACTTCTTCTTCTGGTGTGACTTGAATTGACCTATATGACACTGTAGAAGCATCAGGTGTGGCTATATTTCTCGGAGATAAGTTTAAGGCATCAGAGACGAAACTATTGGGAGTGCTTGACCTTGTACTTTCAGGTTGAACATTTATTTGTCCGATTTCAAAATATGGACATATTGTCGTAGCTGCGCAAGACAGACAACTTAGTCTTCTTGCATGTAAAATATTTGGTGTACTTCGACTCCAAGTAAGTTGGTGTATCTTTAAAGTACCCTTAAAAGCTTTCGTTCTACTCTTATCAGCAATGCTTTGAATGTCTTGAATATACGGGTCACCAATTCCATAAATCTCTATTCCTTTGCAGGTTTCTTTTAAACAAGACATAAGAGAATCATAATCCGATACGTCTTTGCCCATTGCAACCGAATTATCACATAGTCTTTTTATACATCCACCTACTCCATCAGGAGCTCCTTTTCCATGACCTTTTTCGCTGTAGTGCCAAGTAATATTATCAACGTTATTTAATTCTCTGGCTATGAAATTCGAAATAAAATAAAACATTAATTTATTGCGGTACTGTGTTGTCGGTCCATCGCTTAATATATGTAAATCTGATAAGTTTGGACTAATTTCTTTGATTCTTTGTAAGACAGGTCTAAGATGGGCACATATCATTACAGGGTCATGTCGTAAGTTTTCCGATATAGAGCACATCGATGTTGATAAAAAAGTCTTGTCTTGAGTTGCTGGTCCACTGCTGTAGTAAACACATGTGTGAAGTGACAATTGTGGCTTGGAACCACCAAAATGGGCGGACTGGACTTCAGAACTATATTTACAGTTATAGTTCTCCGAAAAGTCGATATGTAACAAACCTTGAGAAGAAGATAGCTGTTGCTTAACGGTTTGTATTGACCTTATTTGATGAATCATATTGCTAATGTGCTGCATGTATATTGGTAGGTTAGTATTTAATAATTTTACGAGACACCCTTTTGTAGTTTTCACTGTTTCTTTTACACATTTTTTACATATTTTTGGCTTACCTTTAATAACTACTTCAACATTTTTAACAGTCCATCTCTCGTAAGTTATATGATCGTTGTGATCATATTCATGAAAGGTGATTTTTTTATTATGGCATCCCTCACACGTTCGCTCTAGGCATTTCGGATTAAGTGTGTCATTACAGCAAAGTACTTTAGCCACATGTGATGCAGATCCATACGATATAATTTTTGCCTTATGCAATGATCGGACTATATGATCACTGTTTTCGTGTAACGTACACAAACATGTATCTCTTGCAGAAGCTTTCGGAAACAACACCCAAAATGGACGGTATCTTCTAAAGGTCTGATAAGAAATTTTAATTCCTGTTTTGTTTTGAAAAGATACATGTAAATTTAAAAGAGTGTCATTTAATAAACGAATTTGACGTTTGATCTTATTTCGAGTGATGGTCTCATTTTTACCAGCAGTTAATCTACTGCACTCATCTTGTAATAAAAAATCATGCACAATTTGTCTCATATCCTTCCTTAATACTTTTTTTTTAGAACCTACCATGTTCCCATTGTTTTGTTTCTTTTCTTTTAGTCTTTTTATACGCATCTTATATTTTTTTATTTGTTTGCCCATTGCTAAGACCCTTAAATGTAAAGCCTCATTTTCTAATTTTAATTTTCTTTTATTACGAGCAGCTACTGCCCTTCCAACTTCAGCGCGCGAAAGTGACGAAGAAGGACTTGATGGCGGAGTATTTTCTTCTAATAAAACAGCGGTGGCTTTCCGCATTTTTATTAATTCACGTCGTTTTTTAGATTTTTCTCGCCACATTTTCCTAATTTGACGCTGTTGTCTAGGAGTATATTGTTCAATAGTCTTGATTTTACCTGTCTCTTTCTTCTTATGATACCTCTCTCTGTCTTTCTTGCGTATCTCTTCAATAGCAGCATCGTTCAGTTTTGCACGTGCTCGCCGCATGCTTATTTTTTTTTGTTCACGACGTCGAATCTTCTTTTCTTCATCAGTGAGATGCTTAAGATTACTTGTTCTTGGCATTATTAGCTGAAATAGAAACCATAACCCACATGTACACACCACTTCAAGCAAAAACGAGCATTAACTACATATTACATTTAAAAACCAAAATGCCAAAAAAAATTGTCAAAATAATTGGAGGTACTACTAGGCGTTAGGTCAGGAGTGCGGACGATGCCAAGTGCCAAAACAAACCTAGCAATACATGCTTTCTAATGTTAATTGTGTCATAAAAAATATAGGTTAGAAAAAAGTTCACTTCCGTGGACCTGGTCTATTCCGTGGACATTGTGTCCACCGAGAAGTTTGTCCACGGAAGGGATAAAAAAACTAAAATAGCCATTCCAAACATGAAATTTTGAGGTTACAATATGGCGCACCTGGTTTTTGCCAATGGCCTCTCATATTGCACCATGATAATCAAAACATGTATTTTTTACGCCAGTACTTACCAAAATATAGATGGAACTGAAAAGTTGCAACGATCTTTGACACAAAAGTAAAACAAACACTTATTTAAGAATATTTCAACAATTTTTTAACGGAGCGCAAGTGTGTCCCACCAAATAGCTTTACTCAACTGACAGCTCGACAATGTTGCCAACCAAAATAAATAAACTAGTGCCGCGTTCCATGTAACAAATATTGAATATAAAATTTAGTTTGACCACGGAAGGGGTTGCAAAATTGGTAACATCATGTTTATGTGTAATAATTTATTTATATTGTGTGTTGATTTTTCATAATAATGTAAAATGTCAACTATAAGATGTTAGTAACTAATAAAAAGACAAAAATATTGAAACTTTTAATTTGAAGTATTTTTTTTCTTTAAGCAAACTTTGGAACCTAGGTTTACACGGCCCACGGAAGGGTACATAAGCGTAACTTTTTTTTTAATGTTATAAAAAATATCAAATAAAATTAAGATATTTTAACGTACATTGGTACAACATCGAAATCGTTAATTTATTAAATAAAAATATTAATGTACAAAGTATGTTTTAACCAATTTTTATCAAACGCACATTTTTTTTGCCTGTTTTGTTTATGACCCATATATAGAACAGTTCTGTGAGAACTGCCGATGTTTTAGTCGATTTTCTAATTCACGCACTAGTTTCGAAGTTGTTTTTAGCTTAGGTTAGTATGAATTATTGAACCTTGTAATAAAATATCCAAAAATGTAGAACGAATACTAAGCCATGAATAACTTAACTAAGCTAGAAAAAATAAATAAATGATTTATAACAACAGTGTTGAGCACTACCTGTTAGAAAATTGACTATTTAGAGAATTATCCAGTATTTTTGTTTATAATAAACTTAAATTTATATTTTTGTTAGTAATTTTTTGTGGTGCATTAATAATGTAAGATGAATTTATCTGTAAGGTGTGAAAAATATAAGTCATTAGAAAATGCAACATATAGCGGTCTACACACCAAAGCCGCTGACCCGGCGGCACGGATCGCCGGCCCAACCCGCCGGCCTTATTTTGTACAATCATGCCGCCGGCTTGCGCCCGCGCGGGCAAGCCGGCGGGGCAGCATGCCGATGCCGACGGCATCCCTCTCCACTCACTCAGTCAGTTGCCTGCCGGCTTTCATAGAGTAGTGACTAACTCCACAAACTGCTATTATTAAATCACTGTTATCGTCCTCCTCCATGTCAATTAGGTACTGAAAATACTACTTCTGAATTATTCGAAACACACACGTCCAATCTCTACGACTATTTGGCAATTACTAGAACACCACATGCCGCGGCTGTCGTGCCGCCGGCATTGCCGCCGGCAAAGTCGTTCGGCTTGGACATTCTGAAGCCGCCGGGTTAACCCGCCGGCACTAAGCCGCCGGGCTGTGCCGCCGGGTCAGCGGCTTTGGTGTGTAGACCGCTTAACAGTGTCACTTGTAATATTGCCATATAACAAAAATAAGTCTGGAATTTGTGGGCTTGACTTGTGCCCAAGATCTCTTTTTCTTTATCAACCTTTTTTTGAATGAAATAAGAATGAATTTCAAACCAACATTTAGTCAAGAATGAAAATAAGAATCACTGAATGACTGAATAGATTTATTTTCAGTAAGATAATGCGAAAGAGAAAAAAATACATGATTAGTAAGGCCTAGGCACTGTAGTTTGATAATAAAAATACATAATAATATAAGAAAAAACATTTCTTAGTTTTTTTTCTTTTGCATTTTCTAAGTTATATTTTCCACATCTTTACAGCATGTATATTGAAAGAAAGTTCTGTGTAATTTATTGAGAGACATAATCTCTCAAGTATATATGTATTGTCGCTAGGAGTAGGTTGCCATAACGTGTTGTAATGTATCTATGTTCAAGTCACATCGTGTAAATAGAATTTTTTGGTAACGAATTATATTTTTTTGTGATCGTATCTTTTTTTCTTTTATTTTCCTTCCTTTTATTTCTTTTTTCTTAGTCAATTTATATATTAATCGAAATATTAAAACAGGTCAGGGCAGTATAATAGGCCTGATATATTTAAGTATTTTTTATCGGCACAAGCTCATCATACGGTGCTGTGTTAAGAAATGGTAGTTCTATGCAGGCGGTTCAATCTTAGTACAAAAAGCCGGGGAAGTCAGTGGATAGAATGATACTAAATCACGAAGTATATAGTAGTCCTTAAGCGAACCAGGTGTAAGATGTGTTTATATTTTGTCGGATTATAGTGAGGATATTTTCTTACTCTCGCTAAGAGATGGCAGCTCTGCACCAATTTTCAATAAAATTCCGACAGATGGCAATAAACAAAACCGAACATTGTGAATTTTGTGTTACTGAATTGACCCGATTGCTACTAAAATAGCAGGTTTTATTATAATGCGACATTTATTATTGATAAGTTTATAAGATGTTAAGATATTCCATTAGTTTAAGAAAATAACAAAAAATATCCTTAGTGTTTAAAAATATCTAAAATAATTTTGCTCCAGTTTAATGGAGCGATCCAGTAGAATTTTATTGGTAGTCTATTTATCAATAAACTGGTAACCCCAAATGCAAATGTCTGCTGATGCCTGACGTGTGCGCCGGTTTCATGCGATATTTTTTGCAATCTTTCTGTTTTTCGTTGTGCATTTGTCGTCGAGTTGAGCTAAAGTTCCTCCGGCTTATCCATAATTGTGATCGGAAAGAATTTTGTGTGTTTTTGTACCAAAACTGAGACAGGACTCTGGTGTAGTGTTGTGTTTGAGATAGGACTCCTTTAGTGTATTTGTTTTATTGCACTATGTCTTCGGACAAGCATTGCTGTGTTCCAGGATGCAAGGAGAGTGGAGGTATGTCAGAGTTACCTACTTTTACTTGCTTGTTGAAATTACAAATTGCATATTACAAGTCATAATGATACTTTATCATTTGCACCCCTCGCGGCCTCGGCCTAAAGTTCACTATACTGTTGCAAAGCTGCTAGCCTAGCTATTGTTAAATCTTGACAGTAAAACCTAAATTAGTGTTTGTAAACTTGACTTAGATATTTCCAAATTTTAAGGTCTTCATTATTTGTTTTAGATATGCGTCGAGTGCTCCATAAGTTCCCAAATCCTGAAGAAGATAGAGAACGCTTCAACACATGGGTTTATGCGATTGGTGGCGATATGTTGGGCTTGAAAAATGAGCACATATATAAGTACCGCCGTGTATGCCGCTCACATTTTGAAGATAAATATCTATGTCGTAACAACAAAATCAGTAACATTGCTGTGCCAACACTTAATATGCCAGGTTTGTTTAAATTGTCATATGTACACAGGCCAAAAGAGTTAAGGTACTAGTCACGCACACTACAAAACTATATTGCTATTGGTACAGAGAAAAATACTATATTTTTACTGTCATAAAGAAATATAATCTATCATAAAGAAATATATGTAAATATTCCTGTTTGGATTTAGTAATCATTTGCATCTATTATATTGAGATAAGTGTACTTTTTTTTTTCAGCACTTTTTGCACTGAAGAGATTTACATCTGTTAATAGACAGCCATTGCAACAAATTTTGGAGCTGCCATCAACATCATCAGGTAGCAATTTATAATATTAAATTTGTAAAAATCATTCATTTAAAACTTAAAATGAGTCAAGATGAAATTTTTCTTCCAGAAGTGGGAACTTCAAATATTGAAAATCTGCCACATATGTCAATGAATGTTGAAAAGGATGAAATACAAAAAGAAAATATTGTTAAGTTTTTTAATTCAAACATTATTTAGATTTTCCCTGATCTTTTCTTTCACTGCATTATATGATTGTACTGTATGAAATTTGATATTTTAAGAAACCTGAATAAATGCAAGGAAATACATAACATAACATAACATACTAAATAATATTATAAAAGGTTAATATAACATATTAATTTGCAATTATTCCTTTGTCTTAACCACTTAAAACTGAAATAAAGTTTGTTGCTTTTTTCTTAATTTCTCTGCTTTGGTAGTCAGACAACATATTAGGAATCGTTTTTTATTACTAGATAAAGTCAAAAATCATGATAGAGGTCATTTCAGGACAATGATATTATTTCTCTTTTCAGAATTACATATTTGAATAAATGTATGCGGTTCAATGAACTTTATTTCAGATTTAAGTGGCGCCCACCATAGGTACACAGTTTGTAAAATATTACTAATAACCTTCTGACATCCATAAATAATGTGCATCTGTGTTCAGCTCAATACCATTGACAACTTACTAATTTGGTTTGGTTAAACACAGAGATGCAGATACACATAAGAACTGAAATTTTGGTCATTATAACAGAATTTGATCCTTCTTAGCGACACTTTCGGATGGTGCAATAATACTGAGTGAGTGTGTTTATTTTTTCAAAACCAATGGGTTCGATTCCTGGCTAAGAAACCTGGTTTTTCGATGCTCCTCATAGTTTCGGACTTGGCAATTCACGCACACTTGGACAATTCACCCTGTATAAGATCTTATATAATATATAAGACACACACAGGACACAGGATCTTGGTTAAATCATCAATGAAAAATGTTTAAATATGTGACTCAGAAGTAGTTGCGCGTTGCACCTAGTAAATAATCAACTTCCTTGGTTTGCAACATTTATTTTAAACTTTTAAAATAGGTACTGGCCACTTATTGGCCTTTTACTGTAGTAGGTATGTACATACTACATTATAAAAATATTGTTAGCTTGAATGTTAAATGAAATTAACTCTTATTTCAGATCCAGACATTCCAGTGCATCAGCATAATATTGCGCCACTTGGACATCTTTCAATCTCCGAGAAAAATGTTAAACAAAACCTTGGTAAGTATGTGTGGAAATCTGTAATTGGTTAAATGTAATTTAACCAATATAAAGTAGTACAGTAGGTGGTAATGCTTTTTTCAAGGAATTTTATACCAAAGTGATTGTGAGTGGTTGATTAACTTTCAATAATGAGCAAAATGAGCGTCAGACGAAGTACCATTGGTGGAGCAAAATGTTAACAAATTCAAGAAGCTAACAAAATTATACCACAAACCATTGTTAAATTATAGAAACTGAAGTTCAAAAACTTGTTATTTACAGTATAAAGTAAAATATATGTTAAATTAATATAATACTGATTGCAATTGCAGGAAGTGTAATTGTATTGTTGACAAAAGTAAAAATCGACGTCAGCTGCATGTTTTCAGGTGAAAAGATCGTCAGTTAATTTGAAATGACTATGCAACGCTGAGATGTTTATGACGTTGACTTTTAGTCTTATCACCGTTATACATACAGCTGACGATTATTTCTATCATTTTTAAAGTATGATCTTTCAGCTCCGTAAAGATCATAAGATATAAAATTACATTATACTTGAAAACTTTCGACATGTTCATATACGTGACTGACGTAGTTATAAGTTTAATCCGGCGTCTTCCATACAGATGTCGATTTTCTTGTTGTTGAAAAAAACAGCTAAATAATCATCTGATAAATGTCACGGTATAAAATTACTTCCAAAAAAAATTACTACTTCAAAATAATGCCACATTTTGCTCCACCACTCCCAGACTAGCTGACGTTCAGTTCACTTATGTATTACAGTGTGTACAAACTATGTAACAAAACACGATATACAACATTTTTAATCAAAAGGTAAACAATGTTACAAATGTGGTCGTGTTATAAACAATGTTACATAGTTTGTACCCACCTTTAGAGCAAAACTATTAATGTTATGAAATTCAGCCAGTATAAAATGACTTGTTCAAATACAGCGCGACCAGTTGTATATCCCTTAGGTACCTATAGAACAGCTATAGGTACTTAAGTATAGGTTTATAAGTTTCCTTTTACTAAAAAAATAATATTTTGTTTTGGATAAGCATCATGTAGTTTGATTCATAATAACTGACTTTTCTATTTAAAAATGTCACCAAAGTATATGAAATAATTAACATGTTGTTATGTTTCTATTTTACAGGAGCAAAGAATAGAATCAAGAAAACTATCAAAAAAGTTTTCCTTACAAATTCGGAAAAGGAATTGCATAAAAAACTTATTGCTGCAAGAATAAAAATTAGCAAAATAAAAAATAAAGTGAGGAAACAGGCAGCCAATTTAAAAATGGCGAAAAAATTGATATCTAGTCCTGCATTCCTAGATACACTTGAAAATTGCACTAGTACTGCAAAATTATTAATGAAAATGCAATGCCGAGAAGACCTAAAAAGGGAAAAGGCCGACGCTTTACATTAAATGAAAAAATTGCTGCCTTATCAATCTTTAAGCAAAGTCCCAAAGGATATCGATTTTTCAGGAAAATTTTTATTTTGCCTGCTCAGCAAACACTTGTAAAACTTATTCAAATGAGTAATCTCAAGCCTGGGATCAACCAAAACATTTTCTCACAACTAAAAGCGAAAGCTGACGTTATGAAAATGGAAGAAAAGTTGTGTCTACTAATGTTTGACGAAGTCTCACTGAAAACCAATCTCACATACCAGGAGAGAAAGGATAAAATAACAGGTCTTGTTGACAATGGGCAAGAAAGAAAGGGTGACTTTGCAGATCACGCCCAAGTTTTTATGGTGCGTGGTCTAATTTACAATTACAAACAGGCAGTTTCCTACACATTTGCGTCAAGTGCAACCAAGGGACCCGAGCTGGCGAAACAAATTAAAGAAGTCGTAACAGGTTTGCAAGAAGCAGGGTTGATAGTGGTTGCTTCTGTATGTGACCAGGGAACCAACAATAGACAGGCCCTCAAACTGCTAGTTGATGAGACCAGAGGACTATATTTGAGAAAAGGGGAGGAACCAAAAAAAAATATAATTATGATAAATAGCCAAGAAATAATACCGCTGTATGACCCTCCACACCTTCTCAAAGGAATTAGAAACAACCTCCTCACTAAAAATTTAGAATTCACCATAGAAGGTGTTACAAAAACCGCGAAATGGTCTCATTTAAAATTATTATATGATGAAAACCCAGGTTATAAGGGCATTAGATTAATTCCAAAATTGACAGAAAATCACGTCAACCCTGAAAAACTGAACAAAATGAAAGTGAAATTCGCCTCACAAATATTCAGCTGTACTGTAGCATCAACCATGGGATACCTAGCAGGTAATTTTTGCCTTATATTATGACTATCATCATCCTAGTTTAGCTATTTCCCCACTTTTTTGGGGTTAGCAGCTGAATTCCTGAATTTTCGTGGAGCTACTGCTTATCCTAGCTTCCGGACTTCTGATGACCCGTAACGACTGTCAAAGATGCACAAATAACAGCTGGGACTAATAGATTAAAATACTTTCTTAGGCATGGGGTAGTGATAGATGGTCAGCCAACTGTGGCAAGCAAAGATTGAACAAGATTGATCAACTGGTGCGGCTGTTATTTCTAAGCCACAAGCCTTGCCTTGCCTACTTACCATTTCTGTATAAACTATGACCCATTAAACATGAAATTGGATATATTGTGCTGTATACTATTGAGAGTTATTATTCCAAAAATGTTTTATTTGGGCTAATAATGTAAATGTCAAATACAACAAAACCCATGTTGATTAAGGTTTGCTGGAATTATTTTATTGAGTACCTACTGTTATTTAATATTTTTTCTGTTTGTTTCAGATAAGAACATTCTTCCTACAGATTGCAAGGATACTGCGGACCTTTTGCTCTTCATGGACAAAATATTCGATTCCGTCAATGGAAGCTACATGAAGAATAAAAACGCCAAACCCCTACTTGGACCAGCAACACCAAACTCTGTCCACCATAAAATGTGGGTGGAGGGCATAAAAATATTTAAGACAATGAAATTTGTTACATCAGCTGATAAAAAAGAAACTGTTCCCTCTGTAACCAATTGGGTGTGGACACTGAACGGCATACAAACTTTGTTAAAAAAGTTAAAAGATGCTTTCAACGTGTCATCGGTATGGTTGCGGCACCTTAATCAGGACCCCTTGGAGAATTTCTTTGGCGCAGTGAGAAGCCAAGGGTGTCGCAACATTAATCCCACGTGTGATCAATTTGAATCTGCGTTCGCCACACTATTAATAAATAATTTAAGCAGTGTCCACACCCGCGGTAACTGCGAAGGTGATTTTTGTAATGCACTGCACTCTCTCATCATTAACGAAAATGCGAAACCAACGTCGACCTGCTCCTCGTTCGATTTTTCTAAAATATTTGATTTTAATTTTACTCCGCTAGAGGTAAAAGAAAGGGATCCCCATATAATTGCTCCTATCCAATATATGAGCGGATACTTTTAAAAAAAAACAAAATCTCAAGTTTTTAAATCTTGCAGTGATTGCATTAATGATTTGTCATCAAAAAATGAATTAGAATATATTAAATATAGGGAATATGCAGGTCGACGATGGCTTTGCACTCCCAGCAAAGAATTAATCGAATTAATTTCTAATATGCAAGACATAATAAATGAAATTATTAAAGAGAATATCGAAAAATGTAATTTAAAAGAAATAATTAAAACAGCCATTATAATATTTATTGATTTTCAATTTATAAAATGTAAATTACATAGAGAAAAGTTGATTGATTATTTAATTAGAATTGTGATTCGTTGTATGATTTTTAATTATTGCAAAAATATAAATAAAATATTATCTGGGAGAAGACAGCTTGATGATGATGAGGACAGTCTCCAAATCAAAGCAAAAAAAATTAATAAGTGTTATAAAAGACACAAATAAACTAGTTTTGTTTAATAAAATGTTTCATTTATAAATTCCCTCCCATGAAAAACAAAACAAAAAATGGTACCTATGGGTACGTATATGCGTATGTTGTATCTATACACACACAGCTATGGTGTATCTATACACGCACACACACTCAGATAGCTTTAATAAAGATTCTCACTCTTGATAACAGATGGCGTTAGAGGCGCGTCGAAAGTGGTTACCCATTTTGAGGCCGAAGATTGGTCTCTATTTCAGTATAGTATAATGTACTCTGTGGTTCTATGTTTCAATCATCAATGTATGTGTATTTATTTGTTTCTCCTGACACTGCCAATCCATAAGAAAACAAAGCGAACTAGAAAAGCACAATTTTTTTCTCTAATTTCGCTGATATTTTATACAAAAAAAATACTTTTATACTTTTAGCAAAGCTTTTTCTTAGCTATTAGTTTTGTACGTTTTTTTTCTAACAATATATTTATAAAACTTAGTGAATTTAATCTAAAGTAAGTACCTAAGCGTCGATTGTTTGTCTGTGGCATATAAAAGGTATATAATAAGTAATATATATATAAGAGGTACGAAACGGAATGCGGGAGGTAGCTTGTTGTAAATGTACATAAACGCTGGCGTCAATAAACGGATAAATCAATTATTATGAGCGTTTTTATTGTTCGTTTTGAGTTTGTTTGATGTAAACCTCTTTTCTTTATACATACTTGAATAACTAAGTACTTACACATACACACTCAAGAGAAATATACAAGGTGTAAACGGACCCTTTCCCAATCATTTTGTACATTAAACTACGTAACTACTACTACTGGCTTTTACTTTGGCCAAAGGCTAAGTGTTGCCATACTACATGGCAACGCCGCCACTTTCTTGGGCACATTACCAGCTGACAGCGTTGAGGAGGAGTTTTTTGATGCCCTTTTATAGTTTGTTGTTAGTTTATTTATTTTAGGTTATTTGATAGTTTTTAATTAATAATGTATTTAGTTAGTTTTGCAATTAATCATGAATAAAATCTCAGCCTGCAAAACTACGTAATTACGCAAACATTTATGCTGGGAGACTTTTTTTAGAAGGTAGGACTCGATGTAACGCACTCAAAACATTGTGCTATGGTCATAGAGGTATTTAAAGTAAAGTTATATCATTAACGACTTGTTTTTTTTTTAAACTTGTTGAAAAAGTTGGAACTTTGACCTCCAATATCTTCGTAACTAGAAGGTTCCCAGGTATGGTGCAGAACAAAAAATATCGCACTGCCGGGGAGAAGTGCCTTTCGGCTTCGTGAAGGGTCTTTTTATATCTTGTATGTATATTATAAATACGAAAGTATGATCTCTATCTGTATGCCTTTTACTTTTTCACGCCTCCACCCCCAACAGTTGTAACGGTTTTTAATATGGCACACATGTAGAGACATAGGGACAGGTAGGATGATTTTTATCCCAGTAATACTTTCCTATGGGATAATTCTAGAAGAGAAGCTCGTAAAACAACTTCCTAACTCTGTGCTGCTACTGAGAAATTCCTGCAGGAAAAACCCAATAACAGTGCCTGTATGGGGAATCCAACCCAGGGCCCTACAGGAGTCTAGCTGGCGACCTTTGCCTTCACCAACGTTTTTAACTTTGGGCTGCTAGTGACAAATTACACTACCTGGGAATCGAACCCGGTACCCGTCATTCAGCGGTCGTGTCACAATTATCCTACACCACTACACCAGTGCTCCTGACGACTGCTACTGAGAATTTCCCGTAGGAAAAACCCAATAACACAAGAAACCCAAGCTGCAAAAAAAATCAATTCCAATTCTCAAAAAAAAAACAAAATAAAAAAAATCAAATTCAAATTCTCAATTCTTAATTTTATTTTTTTCTATTCTTTTTCTTTTTTTTTATTGTGTTTCTGCTGTAAGAAAACCCTATTCTGGGTTAAGCTCCCCTTTGTACATAAGCTATATGTTGTAATTATGTATTTCTCTTATGTTGTGTGCAATAAACAATAAGAATAAGAACACTCCCCGACAGGAACCTACATGCAGAAGTCGAGGACGAGCACTGAGGTCCTAGCACGAGCACGCGGTGTAATCGTAACGTAAGTACGTCGAAAATTATAGTGTCACTTACGGGATATCTTCCGTGATTGTTCATTATTTTGAGTTCCCGATATTTCGACACTGTTGCAAGCGCCATGATCATATAGGAATTTAGGTTATGGGCATCGATCACTAATAAAGAACTAGATACACAATCAGTGACAAAAAATGTCCTCACCGAATGAACACCCACTCGAACATTTGGGAGCGCTTTTAATCTAGTAGCATTCGAACGCTCCGACGGTAAACATGCCTCAGTGCTCGTTTAAAAAGTGTCAAAATCATACATCCAGGACGCAAAAAAAGGATGGAATTTCATATTTTCAGTAAGTATTAATATTACCATTATTTAAATGTTATCACTGTACTGTAAATACTGATATTTTGTCAAGAAATCATCGTAAAAACATTTTTTAAATTAAGTCGTAATAAATAGCAGGAGTTACAAGGCATCTCAATTGTAAAGACACTTATTAAACGTATTCAATCATACTATCGCATGCCCACTTAAATTGTTCGAGTTATATGCGTTAATTCTGTTCCATTTGTTGGAGACGCTATTGTTTTTTATTATTAAAGTACGATTGTTTTTTTTGTTTAATGAGACGCCTTTATTCTTTCTCTAAATATTATAGTAACATTTTATAGATTTAATTTTGAATATGTGCATGTCATAAAATTAAAGATGTGAGATTTTTTTTAGCTTTCCTCGAGATCCAGTGAGGTGTGGAAAATGGATATCAGTTATAGCACGTCAAAGATCCGAAGAATTCTTCAGGCCGACTAAGGGAAGCGTTGTATGTTCGAAACATTTTTTAGAAAGTGATGAATATGTGACTACGAAAGGCATCAGAAGGCTATACAAAACAGCTGTACCTCGAATAGTATGTGAAATTTTAATATATTGAGTTCAGTTATTTACGCACATGAATTATTATTAATGTGTTTTGTTTATAGGAAGCAGATGATCATGATATAGAAGATGAGTCTTCTTTTGATAAAAAATCGATTGAACAATGTTGCTTGCAACCACAAGTAAGTTTAACAATGCTATTTTTATTTGTTAATATTTTTACATTGTATGTTGATCAATTCAAACGTCAATTCAAAAAGAATTTCACAGGCTTGACGCCAAAACTTAAAAGAACAACGGCAGAATTCGTACAACATACTTTTTTTGTTGTTTTGTGATAGAATTTGTACCACTTATTAAGGCAACTAAACCGTTCATTTTCATGAAACATTAGTATTTTTAGAAGTCCGGATTAATTAATTATATCAATTAAAAGATTTAAGTAATTAAACGTAATATAATCTTAAACTAAACGCAACGAAACGGAGTTATGTTTTTAGAAGTTGCCATTTGTAAAATATCACGAGGCTCAAAATGATAAATAATTATTTAAAAATAGAAATAACAGTAAATATAATTAACCACATTATACCTTACAATGAATAATTATTGCATACAATCTTAATAATTAACTATTTATTGATAGGAATTATTTTCGCCATCAATGTTTTTTTTGTATTGGCAATTATTTTATTGACAGATTAAGAAAATCTTTCCGAGTCTCTGTTCAGTTCTTTGCTGTTGTTTTGGATTGTAGTTTGTAACTGCATCTGAGCAATTTAGCAAATCATCTGGCCATTTTTACCTTGAGTTGAGCAACTGCTCCTCCGTACTCTATCTGTTGATAGTACTTTCGCGAAAGGACGCTTTATTAATTGTGCTGTGTGTGTGTACGTGCTTTAATTAAAATGACGAGTTGGCAATGCATCAATTGCAACGTTCGCTTGTCCCAAATAAAAAGGCACGCTTTATCCGATGAGAGTGAAGATATCGTCAATACTATTCGGCTGTGGACATATCCTAGAGATGTAAGTAGTTTCCAAATAACATTTTGCGTACGAGTGTGCCAGTTATGAAGTGATAACTTTTACGTGTTAAAAAGTAGTCCTTACCATTTAAACTACACGATATCATACTAAAATAATGTGTGTACTAAAACTAATCTAAACATTATTTGAAAAAATAACAAACACCGTTGTGGTTGCATAAATATTTACAATTTGTCCTATATAATGTACAAACACATAAGTGATCGTTTACATGTATTTTTACTTGCCTAACACTTGGTTGCCTAACTTGGTTTGCCTAACTTGGTTTGCCTAACACTGTTATAATAGTGTTATTACTCTGTTAGTATGACTGTCATAGTGTCATAGTCATATAAAGCAATGTTGAGCCCTACTCAAAATCACTTCATTATTTCCAGATTGTAGAATAAAACAACGATGTAGTTCGCACAACAATATTTTATTGACTGACGTACGCGGTCGACCTACACTACATTTATAATACGAGACAATTTAACTTAGGAATACCCTACATTACACCTCCACCCTTATTTACTATCATACATACACAGTTTAAACTTTTAATACACTTAGAATGTTTTATAAATATACATGAAGGATTTCCGAGCTGACGATAGCGTTCAGTCGTATCCACGGGCCGCAGAAAATGAGGTTTTGACAAAAAAAAAGCGAAAGCACTTTACACAACTTTATTTTCGTTAATAAATTAACGACACTTAATTTCAAAATAACAATACTAATTCTTTTAAAAAAAAACAACACCAAGAGGTATGCGGAATTGCGAGCGTACGGTCAGCGCCACGGCTCAAGTCAAAAGAGTCTTTGTAAAGCGCGTCGGCTGCTTTATAAAGGCACCGGTCGCCCCACTACCCCCACTTCACTACAACAAGCGTCACTAGCGCTGACGTCACTCGCAAGCCCACACGGACTAAGCAGTCCCCTCTTTGGTTTAGTGACTTATTTTAAATTACAAAGAAAATCTAAATCAGAGTTAATAATGCAAATAATTCGATATACAAACAAAAATCAACCAAATTCATTACACAAATTAAATAAAACACGCAAAATAATATGAACGCGCCGTCACGGCCGTCCTGCGCCTTCACACGTCCTCGTGTGTCTCGTCATCGGAACTATCTGTAAAGAGCAAAATTACGGTAAGTAGTACACTCAAGCTCGGCCATTCTGGCCCTATTCTTTCTTTAATCAACATCACCCAAAATGGTTGTCATTCAGACATATCTAATTATCTCATAGAGGGATAGTAATATCAATGGGTTAACACAAACATTTTGTCACACAGACGGGTTGTCACACAGACTGATTGTCACACAGACCGATTGTCACACAGACCGATTGTCACACAGACCGATTGTCACACAGACCGATTGTCACACAGACCGATTGTCACACAGACCGATTGCCACACAGATAATTTGTCACATGATAGGTTAACACTGCTATATCTACTTACTTTTGCCGTCATCGGCACTTCCAGGTATCTCCAAATTAGCACTCAATTCCAACGGAACATAACAATCTGGCATAGCACGTACACGGTCGTGAGCATATTTGTATGTTCTGTTGGAATTCAAGGCCTTCAGCAAATACCTGTCCCCATCAAGCAACTGAACCACCCTAAAAGGGCCTTTAAATTTTGCCTCCAACTTGGTTTGATTCCGTTCATGGTTTTCCAAAAGTACGAAATCGCCTACTTTAAAGTGATTAATTTTTGCCTTTGTTTTGTCAAATCGTTGTTTTTCAGTAATAGCACTATTTTGTATGGCATGTGCTGCATGTTGACGAACTTCCGCTAAATCAACATTATTTTCACTTGTGTCATCATCTAAGGTCATAAGGTCTAGGGGCCTTGCTACTTTACCTATCAATAATTCCAAAGGACTCGACTTTGTTACACGATTAATTGTGCTGTTTAAGGCTATTTGTACTTCAGGCAGCGCATCTTGCCATGATTTGTTGTTTCCAACTTCAACAGCTGTAAGCAAGTTCTTTAAAGTACTCATTACTCGCTCAACTTGACCATTGGCTCGACTAGTCCCCGTGGCTATCAGATGAAGAGTAACACCGTGTGTATTACAAAAGTTTTTAAAATCTTTGCTAGCGAAACATCTACCCTGATCAGCTATCACGCGAGTTGGGGCACCAAACAAAGAAACAATATATTTAAGAGCTTTGATAGCACAGGTGGTATCGATATTAAGTGTGTGATACAGAACAGTATATTTTGTAAATGAATCAATCATCACAAACACATATTCTTTGGTATCATTCTTACCACTAAGCTTCCCTGTGGCATCTATGTGAATGGTATGCCAAGGTGTAGATACTTTAGGGATGGGATGCAATTCGGCTTGCACTTTACCCGAATGAGATTTGGATAACCTACAGGTAATGCAGTTTTCAATGAATTTGCGTACGTACTTATTCATGTGTGGGAACCAATAATGACAATAGACTTTTTCTAAAGTTTTCTCCCACCCTAAATGCATAATGCTTTCATGTATATGATTGATTACAGCCCACTGAAATGACCTGGGAACAATAGGCAACCAAGCGCTCCTACTATTCCTTTCTATTTTTCGGTGCAAAATTCCACGTCTGAGTTCATATGTTCCCGCAACATTAGGGTCAAGGCTGTTATTTTGCAGGCTTGATATAATTGATGTTATATCAGGATCCTTTTGCTGTTCTGCTTGGAACCAGCTATCACTTATTTCAGTGAGATTAACCCGCTTTTGAATTATTTTTGTTTCAGGTATTTGAGGGAGGGGGTTTCGAGACAAAAAATCTACATGTTCCATTCGTTTTCCAGGTCTATACTCAATATCAAAATCAAAACTTTGTAGGAAACACCACCATCTATGAACACGAGGTGTTAAATCAGTTTTAGACTTTGATGCTTTCACGGCATTACAATCCGTTACTACTACAAACTTGCGACCCTGTAAATAATGCTTAAAATGCTTTATTGCGTTAACTACTGCTAACGTCTCGAGTTCATATGAATGGTATTTGGATTCGCAAGGGGTTGTTCTTCTGCTGTAATATTCAACAACATGGGGTTTACCATCTTTTCTTTGCATAAGTATGGCACCATAGCCTTCAGAGCTGGCATCCGTATGCAATTCGGTAGGACACTGAGGGTCAAAAATAGTTAGAACTGGCTTATCAGTTAAGACTGCTATAATTTTTTGGCGAATGTTTTCAAATTCTGGGGTCCACTTTATGTTGCCTTTGCCGGATGTAAGTCTGTAAAGGGGCGCGGTGATTTGAGAAAAGCCTGGAATGAACTGGCGGAAGTATGATGCAAGACCAATAAACTGTCTCAGCTGTGTGACAGTCTGTGGAGGAGGTAGTTGGGACAAAGCATTTATTTTACTCGAGTTTGGTCTCACTTGACCAGATGACACCTGATATCCGAGATAATCTATGTGGGTTTTAAGAAAAGCACATTTCTTTAAGTTTAGAGAGAAACCAGAATTTGTTAAAGTTTTCAATACTAAATTTAATCTTTGAAGACCTTCCTCAATAGTTTGGGATGGAATTATAATATCATCTATGTAACAGACAGCAAAAGTTTCAGAAAGGTTGCCAAGAGCTTTATTGATAGTTCGTTGATACACTGATGGTGCATTTCGGAGGCCAAATGGCATTGTAACATATTCAAATTGCCCATCGGGTGTTACAAAGGCTGTTCGTTCTATTGAGTTGGGATGAACAGGAATCTGATGATAACCACTGGTCACATCTAAGGAACTAAAATATTTAGCTCCAACTAAGCGCTGTATCTGATCACCGATCAAGGGTAGTGGGTATCTATCTGGAATAGTGTTGCTATTCAACTCGCGATAGTCCACGCAGAGACGATCGGAGCCATCCTTTTTTCTTACAAGTAGTATTGGGCTTGCAAAGGGAGAACAACTTTCGCGAATAACACCAGCGGCAAGGAGTTCTTTAATTTTTTTACGTACTAACTCGCGTTCATTAGGGCTCATTCGATATGGGCGACGTTGCACTGTCCGACTAGGATCTACAAGCTTTATTTCGAGATGTCCCGTGCTAACTTTGCCCATAGGTATACCTTCAATAAAGAAGTCTGAATATTTTTCAAGTAACTGTTTCAGTTCAGCAAAAGACTCAGGGGGAACATCGGTATTGATACTACTAAAATCTTTCACTTTTTCACCGAACTCGCATTGCAAAATAACTTTAGTTTTAGTGATAGTTAGACTATTTTGTGAAACTTCGACTGAAAAGCCCAAATTAATTAAATCTCGTCCTATTAAGATGTCATCACTTAATGAAGAGTCAAGGACCACATGAAACAATAACTCAACAGAATAACCCTGAAGTGTAACCGTAGCAATAATTTGAGTATTGCAACGTAGGCTTGATTTTCCTATGCCTAAAAGTGTAACTGAATCATAATTTCTTTTACCCGGAAAACGTTGAGCTACTGTTTCTTTTATCAATGAGCATTCAGATCCGGAATCAAAGCAAAATGGAAACTTCTCACCCTGATTGTAGAGGTGATCCGTTGCAGGCTTGATGGTGCAGATATTCACCCTTCGCTCGGCTGTGGGTGTATCTTCACGGTCTTCGGTCTTCTTCTCCTTTTGGGTACAGCGCGGTGCTATGTGCCCGGCCTCACCACAGCGGAAGCAGACAACTGGTCTCGGTTCCTTGCGTTGCTGCGAGTTGTTTGTAGTTGTTGGTTGGATACGATTCACGTTGTTCTGATCCTTGCTGGTATTGCCACGACAGTCGATAGCTAGATGGCCAATCTTGCCGCAGTTATAACATCGTCGCGGTGGTTCCAAACGTGGCTTCTTAGCATCATTTGATTGATTAATTTTGTCAGAAACTGGCAGGCTTCTCTTTCTATACACAAACGGCATTAGCTCACGTTGTAGTTGAATTCTTGACTTGATTTCTGTTGTAAAAGCCATTCTTTGGATTTGATTGTCACTTCGTGCCACATGTGCCAATGCAACACTTATTGCCACTTGCTCCACAGTCATGTTCTGCCATCGTGTCGTTAATGTGTTTAAAATTCGAGACACATACGTTGACATGTTTTCTCCGTCATTTGGACTGCTTGATAAAATCTTGTATAAGGTAGCAGCTGGTGTTTCGATAGTATCGAAACGAGATAGGAAAAGGAGCTTTAGTTCTGACCATGTAACTTCAGGATGACTGTTGTGTGCCAACCATGTGGCCGCAGATCCTTTCAGAGCCCTGCTGAGAAGCATTACCAACTGGCTTCCGCTTGAAGGGTTCTCTTTCAAACAGATGTCTACTGTATTACACCACGCCTGTGCATCCGACTCTTGGTCGTCAGGATTAAATTCCGGAAAAATAAGTTGAGGCTCCTTTTTCTTCGGTTCAAGGATAGTCTTCATCAATTCCATCATACTGCGATGTTGAGATTCCAAAAGACTTCTCCATTGATCTCGCTCAGTACGTAATATAGGACTGGCGCGTCCTTCATTATGGTTTTCTGCTTCTTGGTCCATCCTCACTCCTGATGAAGGATTTCCGAGCTGACGATAGCGTTCAGTCGTATCCACGGGCCGCAGAAAATGAGGTTTTGACAAAAAAAAAGCGAAAGCACTTTACACAACTTTATTTTCGTTAATAAATTAACGACACTTAATTTCAAAATAACAATACTAATTCTTTTAAAAAAAAACAACACCAAGAGGTATGCGGAATTGCGAGCGTACGGTCAGCGCCACGGCTCAAGTCAAAAGAGTCTTTGTAAAGCGCGTCGGCTGCTTTATAAAGGCACCGGTCGCCCCACTACCCCCACTTCACTACAACAAGCGTCACTAGCGCTGACGTCACTCGCAAGCCCACACGGACTAAGCAGTCCCCTCTTTGGTTTAGTGACTTATTTTAAATTACAAAGAAAATCTAAATCAGAGTTAATAATGCAAATAATTCGATATACAAACAAAAATCAACCAAATTCATTACACAAATTAAATAAAACACGCAAAATAATATGAACGCGCCGTCATACATATAATGAAACCATGATACTCTATACCTAACCAGATAACAAACATTTAATAAATACACAGGTACTTAAGCTTACGTCTTTTTTTTTTTTTTTAGGTTGGGAAATCATCAAATGACCCCCCCCGCTCTGGGCGGAGCGGAAGGGAGTGTCAGACTTGTACTGACTAAAACCCATCCATGTTCCTTCTTTGCCCTTTGTGTTCCAGGGCCGCGGTATCTCTTTCGAACAGTCCCGCAGCCCTGGCAGGCATCGGCCCGTGCGGACCCCCTACGTGGTTGCTGACATCTCTTTGAGGCGCGCGTGGAACACGAACGCGCCGTCGACACGGCCTGTCGTCATAAGACGGCCGGACGGCGAGCTAGCCCAAAACTCGCCGTCCACAGGCCCGCGCCTACGGTGGCCGGGGGCCACCACGTGACCCCGACGCCCAGGGCGTCTCCCGCGGCGGCTGGGACGTGAGGCTCTTTCCCTCTCACGTTCCGCCACCTCCTTCACTAGCATGACTGCTTCGCAGAAGGAGGTGACGGCTTCCCATTCCCTCTCGCCCCGGACCATGGCTTGAACCAGGGCCGGGCGCGAGAGGTCGCCGCCGCCAATCGCCTCTACGAGGACACGGCGCTGCTCCGCCCAAGCAGGGCAGGCCTCCACAGTGTGCTGCACCGTGTCCTCCGGACGATCCTCACAATGGAAACACCCGGGCGTTTCCTCCCGCCCGATTCGGTGCAGGAACCTCCCGAAACAACCGTGTCCGGTGAGGACCTGCGTCAGGCGGAAGGTGAGGGTGCCGTGGCGCCTCTCTAGCCACTCCTCAAAGAGGGGACTTATCGCCACTATGGTGGCGTGCCCTGCACGGGGTTGCGACAGTCGCTCTCTCCAGGTCACCATGAGATCGTGCCGGAGGTCTGTCCGCTGAGCGGCGATTTGCCGCGGCAGCGGAGTTTCCCCCCGACGTAGTGCCTCGTTGTTGATGTCGGCAGGCCTGGCTGGTGATGACACCCAGGCCTGCACGATCGAGGCTTCCAGGAGGAGCTCCCGGTTCAGCTGCTTCAGCGCCCATCGCGGACCACTCGGGGCCTGTAGGACCGGCGCGCTTGAGGTCTGGGTGGAGCCGCCGACTGCGCCCGCCTCGTCGCCAGAGGAGCCCGGACGGGCCACCCCGCAACCGGCCACCCCCGGGTGGCGCCCCTCCTCGGCAAGCCGCGCCGACCTCTCGGTGGTAGAGAGGCCTCTCCCCTTGCCGCGGATCCCGCCACGCTTGCTGGTCGGGATCTTACGGGCTGAGGCCAGCTCGCCCTCCGACGACGACTCTCGGTCGCCTGCCGGCCTGGACCGCTTGCGGTAGAACTCCTTGTTCACCGCAGCGGCCTCGGTCCTCTCGCGCCGGGAGCTCACTGAGCCTCCCGCACTCACATCGCTGGATGCGGCGCCGGACTCCGACCCCGCATCCCTCGACTCCCTTTCTTCGCCGTTACCGGCCGTCGTTTGGGTTACAGATTTATCCATGTTGTTCCCACGAGCATGGGGGAAATAAAAAGTCCATCTGGGCAGTGCCCCCTGTACCCAGATAAGCCATAGCCAGGCCCGGCAGTGGTTCGCACTAGCAACTGATTTTCCATAGGAACCCGTCAGCCATACATCTCCTCGCGGTGCGCCGCCGCTTGAGATTCGGGGTAACTTTTTATAGAGGTTTTCTACCTCGCGGTCCGGGCGGTTAAGCCAAGACCCTCGGTCCCAATCGAAGCCGCGAGACGTGATCCACGACACTTCGACGGTGGGATTACGATATCGACGGGGACAGTGAATGACTACGTCCTTCACTGTCTGCTCGGCAGCAGGGTAAGTGCACACCGAGCCCGCCCTTGCTCCTCCGCTGTGCCCTCTGCTTTTCAGAGGGTCACGCGGAGTAACGCCCCCTTGGTCCATAAAGGACCCCTCCCATGTCAGAATATTAGCCATGGACAGTAACATTCCCCGAGGAATAAGAATCTCTTCCCATTCCTCGGGGAAGGATACTGCCCACGCCCAGGGTGCACCGGCCCGGCAGCTGCTATTCCCTCCCGACGTATCGAAAGGGACCGGCAGCCATCGGGCACGCTTACGTCTAACACTTAGATACCTATACATACATCCATCGTTCTATTTCCTATATTTAACTATAACTTAGGATAGGCCATACCTTTGCGGTGGTCTCCTATTTCTAACCGAGCGAGTTTCACCAGCAGTCGGGCGCGAACGACTATCTAACTGCTTAGACACGCTCGACGCGGTCGACTCCTGCTCTGAGCCCGCCTCCGCCCTACTGCACCCCGAGCCTCCCACACCAACTCCTGAGTACACCTCATTTGGTATTTCCGTAACCGGTATGGTCGGGCAAACAAGTACATTACGTAACTGCCGATTAGAAATTTGTGACGCTGCCTTTGTGCTGACTATCACACCACCTGTAGGTTGCGATTGATTTGACTTACATTTAAGCTTTAATTGGTCAATGTGCCTATGTATCTCTGTGTCATCTAGTAATCTTATTTGATAATCGGTAGTACCCAAGCGCTCGATTACCGTACCACTTACCCACTTCCTTAAACCTTGGTAAACGCGGCACCAGACCTCGTCCCACGCCTGCAGCACTCGGTGCGCCCCGCCCGCTGCGCGCTGCTGCCGCTGCTGTGCGTCGGCCACCTGTTTCTCGCGCGACGGTTTTAGTCGGTCTAACCGAGTTCTTAAGGTTCTACCTTGTAATATTTGTGATGGCGTTTCTTTTGTGGTACTATGTTCAGTAGTTCTATAGACTAGTAAAAACCGCTGAAGCGCAAGTTCTACATCCTGCTTCTGAATAATAGCTTTTTTTATTACTCTTTTGCACTGTTTGACTGCGTTTTCTGCCAAACCATTAGACGCCGGGTGGTACGGTGCCGAGAATACATGTTCTACCCCGTTATTTTCTAAAAATGAATTAAACTCTGCACTACTAAAGGGAGGGCCGTTATCGGAGACTAATTGTTTCGGTATTCCAAAACGCGACCAAATTTCCCTAATTTTACATATGATTGCCTGTGCCGTAGTTGAAACGACCGGACACGCTTCTATCCATTTTGACGTAGCATCTATCATTATTAAGTATTTGTAACCGTGTGTGGCCCTAAAAAATCCACGTGCAATCTGGTCCATGGGCGAGTCGGCCAGGTCCACGGTTGCGGTGCATGGTGTACCGGGGCCTCGGCCAGTTCTGCACAGACTGTGCAGTTCCGACACAGGTTTTCCAACATTTCATCAATCCCTGGCCACCACACATAACTTCTAGCTATGCATTTGGTTTTGATTATTCCCATATGTGTATCATGCAGTTCCTGTAACACCCTGTCTTGACAAGACTTTGGAACTATTAACCTATGACCCCACATAAGACAACCTAACTCGGCGTATATTTCTGTGCGCCTATTGAAATACGGTCTAAGTTCCTTTATTTCCACTTCCTTTGGCCAACCATCCCTAACATAGCTGGCAATACGGCTTAACATTGGATCTCTTTTGGTCTCTTCTCTTATATCTTCATGTTTAAGTAGCAATGCTTCCGAGGCAAAGTGGAGGTACGTTTGTTCTGGAACTTCCTCCATATTTGACCCGTTAATAGCTTTATAACTTTCCACTAATCGAGACAAAGCATCAGCTGTGTTTGAATTTGTATTTACGTATTCTATATGAAAATCATATGCGGATAATATTAACGCCCATCTCTGTAACCTACTAGCTGTCATACTCGGAATTCCCAGTTCCGATCCAAATATACTAACCAGTGGTTTATGATCCGTTTTCAGCACAAATTGCCTGCCATACAAGTATTGGTGGAATTTTTTTACTGCAAATACTATAGCTAAAGCCTCTTTATGTATCTGACTGTAATGATATTCCGCGGAGGTGAGCGTCCTTGACGCGTACGCTGTTGGGTACTCCCGGCCGTCGGGCGCGCGCTGCGCGAGTACCGCGCCGACACCGCGTGAGCTCGCGTCACACGTCACCACGACGGGCCGTGACTCATCATAGTGTGTTAATACTTCCGAGCTAATTAATAACTTCTTTGTCTTGTTAAATGCCTGAATTTGTGAATTCCCCCATACCCAATGTTTATCTTTTCTCAATAATTCGTTGAAAGGTGTTAAATGAAAACTTAAGTTTTTAATAAATTTACCGTAAAAATTCACCATGCCTAAAAACGATTTCAGTTCGGATACGTTAGTGGGGGCGGATAGTTTAATTATCGGTTTTATCTTTTCTGGATCTACTCTAACGCCCTCACTATTAATAATAAATCCTAAGTATTTGGCTTCTTTACTCAAAAAATCACATTTTTCTTTTTTTATTTTTAAACCTTTTTCTTGTAGTATTTCCAGAACTTTATTTAATGTCTCTAAATGTACCTTAATCGAATTTCCCGTTATTAAGATATCATCCAGAAATATTGTAACATTAGGTATTTTATCGAACAATTGGCTCATAATTCTTTGAAAAATTCCCGGACTAGATGCCAGTCCATACACTAATCTATTGTATCTAAAAAGACCTTTATGCGTATTAATAACTGTTAATTCCTTCGATTCATCTAACAATATCTGATTGTACGCTTGAGACAAATCTAACTTCGTAAAGTACCGACTACCACTTAATCTACTCAATAAATCATCTATTTTTGGCACAGGATACTTATCAACCCTTAACATACGATTTAATGTAACCTTATAGTCAGCACATAAGCGTAAAGCGCCATCCGGCTTGTGAACAATTACCAGGGGTGTGGCCCAGTCGGAGGTGTCAACAGGCTCAATGACGCCCGCGCGCAGCATGGCCTCGAGCTCGGCATCGACACGCGTGCGCAGCGCGTACGGCAGCGGGCGCGCGCGGCAGAATATCGGCACGGCTCCCTCCCGCAAATGCAGCGTCGCCCGACTGCCAGTGAAACACCCCAGTCCGCCATCAAATAACTTACTGTATCTAGAATAAATATTACATATTATATCGTCTCGCTGTTGACTACTTATCTCAGCAGATACACTAGCATTGTTCATTATTGTCATAGGGGGTATACAAATATTCAATTCTGTAAGCCATTGCCTTCCTAGTAGTGTGGTAGTTCCCTTATCGAATACATATAAATCCAATTTCTTTTTACGATTTCTATAAGTCACCGTTACTTCCAGATACCCTCCTGGCTGAACTTTGCTTCCATTATAAAATTTAACTAATAAATTACATGGCAGTAACGGTATGTTAGCAAAATGTTTTTGGTAAGTATTTCTCGAGATACAGGATAACGCTGACCCTGTGTCAATTTCCATTGATAAAAGTACATTATTTACTAAAAGATTCATGCTCACCGGCGTATATTGGCTTAAAGACATTTGATACATAGGTTCTTCCAGATCCCTTAAGTCTTCTCTCTCTTCTTCCCAGTGCGTCTCAAACGCGTGCATCGTAGGTGCCGCGGCACCGGCCGTGGTGCCCGGCCATATTTTCCCGCGCCGACCATAGGGCCGGCTGGCGGCGCTCCGACCGCTGCCACGGCCGCCCGCCCCGTTTCGCGCCATCCCTCTGGTACCGCTCCGTGATTGTTGAGAACGACCCTGAGTGTCGCTCGTAACCTCACTGTTGTCCGGGCATATGCGCCGCAAATGCCCGATCTTTCTACATTTACTACACTGATACTTGGAGAATTTACACTCCAGTTTTGTGTGTCTGTAGTCCCCGCATGCTGAACATCCTCCAACATGCATGCGATGTACATCACCCGTCTGTTCGAACGCTGCCGAACTTCGCCGCAACACTGTATTATTTCTCGAAGTTTCGAGCCCCTTCGAATAAGCGTTTGCACCGGCCCCGGTCGGCCCGGTGACGTCACCACGCCCATCTACAGCGGCTGCATCGCGCTCCGCCGCCTCCAGTGCGCTCGCCACCGACACTGCTTTAACGAAATTTATATTTCCTTCCGCGAACAATCGTTGTCTAATAAGATCACTCGAAATACCACACACGAATTGGTCTTTTAAATTATCGTCCAAACTTGCACCGAATTCACAATACCGAGTTATTTTTTTTAACTCCGCAACATATTCCGAACTACTCTCACCAGATTGTTGTCTTCTTTGTTTAAATTTATAACGTTCTGCTAAAATAGACGGCTTTGGTTGTAAATGTTCTCGCATGACCTTCACGACCTCGGTGAAGGACATGTCCGCCGGTTTCCGAGGACTGCACAAATTCACTAGCAATTCATACGCGGTTTCGCCCATGAATGCAATCAGCGTTGGTAATTTTAGTTCGTCCTTCACCGCATTCACCACAAAGTACATATCCAGTCTATCACAGTACGACTGCCAATTTCCGTTCTTCATGTCGAATTCGTCAAATTTCGCCATCCTCGTCGCCATTGTAGAATAAAACAACGATGTAGTTCGCACAACAATATTTTATTGACTGACGTACGCGGTCGACCTACACTACATTTATAATACGAGACAATTTAACTTAGGAATACCCTACATTACACAGATAACACCTGCTGACCATGTTTGCCATGCATACTGGCAGCTAGCTACTCATCCACGTTCTTCTGATAATATGCCGAGGAGACACATAGGCCATCAAAGTGTTTGTGTTGTATGCGGACGATCCATTCTAAGAATCAGTCAACGCCGGATTTTGATTGAAGGTGCAAATGAAGAAGAACAAAGAATGGCTAACACAGTTGCTACTTGGATCCAACCACGAGAGGTATAACAACATGTACCTATTATAACTTTTATCAATCAGGTATCTTGATTTGATTTATGCGTTAAAAAAAATATTATATTTCCCACTAATACCATGCATTTTTAAATGCAAGCTTTTCATTATTTATATTTTTTATTTTAGCTTCGTTCTGAAGATGAAGCTTGTGTGCCGTGTTGGCTAAGAGCTAGAAGAACTAGGGTTGTTTCACCAAATGAAGATATTCAACCCATTGTACCTGATCATCTGGAGGGTGATCATTCTGATTTGATGTGTGCTGTATGTGGTCAGAGTCTATCCACCCCAACATCAGATCAAGAGTGGAATCCCGACAACACTGCTCGTTTGTTGGAGCACCAGCAGGTATATATGAAATAATATATTTATAGTAATTAGCTTATAAAAACGTGTCATGCAAAGGGCAATTACTATTTTATGTTGCTAAATCTGGGACAGTCATGATGTTGGCTCTTCTAACAACAAAAGGGTACTGGTTTTTCCATTGTCACATAGCCCTTCTCTCTCATATTAACACAACATAGATATTTTTGGTAAAGATTTTCTGTAAGGTGAAAACCAATCATTGTATTTCAAGGACTATTCTGTAGCTTGGTCATGTTAGGCGCAATTTATGTCTATCAAACTTAGTGTTCAATTTGTATTTCATCAATGTTATTTATTTACAGATGTCATCCATGAATGAAGTTTGTGGAGTTTGCTGGGGCCAAGCTCGAGATTTGAGCTTCTATGTTCTAGAAGGACCACAAGAAAGACCCCAACATATTGTGTTGCCCAATATAAGAAGAGCGGCTGAAACACCAAGACTGCATTTTCCAAGAGTGCATGGAACCAGAGTGAAATATTGTGCCTGAAGAAACCAAGATTTTGTTTTCATAGTTGCAGAAACAAATATGAATGGTCGGGACGCAATCAAAAGTTATTGCTGTAATTGCATTGTAGGTTTAAGAACAGTGGGATGCTGCTCACATGTTATGAGCATTATTTGGTACCTTAGTTACGCTCGCCATGAAGGTATGACCCGACCTGCCCCTTTCTTAGATGAAATAATATTAAGAATTGATTAGGTAAATATAAGAACAATAAAATAAATGTAAGTTCCTACAAAAACAGTGTTGTTTTATTTACTCACACTCAAAACTCCATCAGCACTTCATCATTCATCATCATCAAACTATTGCAAACCGCTGCTGGACGTAGGTCTCTCCTAAAGCACCCTACTGAATAGGTGCAATTCTCATGTCAATTTGCCAACTTAATGATAACTACTTAACAAAGATAGCACCAGCTATCTAGAACATATCCTTTTTCACCAAAACAATGTTTATGTGCCTACACGTACAGCTTGGCAAAAAAGAGTGTGGAATAAATGAGGTCGTCAGTATCGCACATGTGGCAACCCGGAATACTACGACTCAACAGTTTTTGATACTTGTTATTTTTGGGTATATGATTCCAATCCAAAGTGGATTGTTCAGTCCCTCTGACGCTACGCAAACACCATGGAAAGCTTCAATGTCCAGTATTAACAATGTTAATAGTGGGCGCTGAAGACTTGCACGAAAGTGGTGCAGTAGGTTCCCACAGACAGATAACCATGCCCCCGAGGGCAGTCTAATAGTGGGATTGTTAGGAATTGACGATAATAGTTCGATTACAGGGTTAATGAAAGAAAACGTTTTGTTTGAAGTTTTATTATTAATACAAAAAATTCAATCAGCCGAATCGAAAACACTTTCATCTAAATATTCAATTCCAGAAAAGCTCACATTTTAGCTAGAGCTTCCTGCAACTTCAGAATCACTAGAATCGTCTAATTCTGATGAATCACTGCTACTGTCATCCCTGAGATTTATTACTAATCGTTCTATTTGTTCATACATGGTCACACCTCTGTCATAATATTCTTTTTCTATTTTCATTACATGCTTGCATGAATTTTTCCAGTCATCGGCAGTAATGTTTGAAAATGCTTGTTCAGCAGCCACCTATAAAAAAAAAAATCATTAACAATGGTCCTTACATAGCAACATTAAATATGCATATATGAACTAGGCTACATACCTTTATATCAATGGATCCAACATTGACTGAAGCAATTTTATGCTTTGCAATTCCCCATATTAATTCAATAGAATTCAGGTCACAGTGATAAGGTGGAAGTCGTACCACAGTGTGACCATGATCTCCTAAAATATGGTCAATTTCATAAATGGGCTCTGGTTTATGAAACTTCACTAGCATTAATAATTGAGGCTTGCGGAGAGACTCATCAAAAGGTATATTATTTTGCAATAACCTTTTTTTTATCTCGGCAACTTTTGAAGCGCTAGTTGGTGCCCTGTTCAAGACCACCGAATGGTAAGGAGCATTATCCATTACAATAATGGAAGGTTCTCTTAAGTTGGGGATTAATTTTTCAGTGACCCATTTTGTGAAGTTAGTTTTATTCATTTCCGAGTGATAGTCTTCATTTTTGTTTGTGCCACTGAAAATCAAAAGTGCATTTGGAACAAATCCTTTCTCGCTCCCAGCATGTACAATTATATATCTTTTGCCTTTTGATATGTTGTGTTTCACTCCGCTAACATCAACTGATTGCCAACATTTTTTCAGCTTGTATGATGAGTGAATATATAACTTTCATCCAAATATATTATTTCTTTTTGTAGTTGTGGAGGCAGGTTTCTATTATCCATAATAATTTTCAAATATTGCTCCCGCTTTGCTGCTATGTTAGGTTTCTCCATTAGAGCCGATCTGTCTGTTCTACATTTCTTATATGAAAAACCCAGTGAGTGTAATATCTTTCTGAGATGTTCACGGCTTCCATCATAACCCAAGTCCTCTCTAACTACCGGCAGTAAACTCAATGTAGGCACCTGAAACATGGTATTTTGTTTTATATCTGCTTTTTTAAATTCATGAAATCGGGAGTAGTGTAAGAACGAGAGAGTAAGACGAGACTTGTCAAACTACAAAACATAACCTCAATTTTCAATTTCTTTAAACAAGACTAGAAGTTGCTTAAATCTGGATATCAACAAAAGTACGCATTAAAAACATTTATAACAACTTATTTAAGGTACAAGGACTTATTTACGGTACATAAATACCTGTCATATCGGCAGTTCATTGATAAAAAATTATCGATATCGGACAAAACTTGTCCCGCTTGAGATTCGGCCAAACACCGCGAAAAGACGCGGTAAATCACTGCTCTGCCACTACTACGAATAGTTTTATTCATTTTAAATTGTTAATTATGCAACGAAAGTTAATAATTTTTATAAATATATGAAAAACGATTGAACGCATTGTTGACACAGAATGTACTAGCAGTTGACAAGTAAAGCAATGTTGCCACAATCATCGATTTTTAATTTCAAGTTGCCAAGCTGCAATAATATTTATTGGGACATAACCACAAAAATAAAACTGGTTATAACTTTTAGGTCCCAACTTCTAAAAATCTAAGAATTTTAAAAGGGCTTGCCTATCGTATTGACTACCAATTAAAACAAAAAATATCCCAAAACACGATATTTTATTAGGTGTACGAAACTTCCATATAACCCTGCCATTCACCTTTATAAACTTTGTGATTTTTCATGATAAAGTTCTGAAATTTGTACATAGATTCTTTACATAAAAATACTAGACACGTGTATCAGGTTTCGCATATACTAAAACTAATGTTGTATAAAATGCGGTCCAAAGGGTAAAAAGTGTATATCTCCGTGCAACTGGAAGTTGAGAAACCCGACATGCAGTCAGTAGCGACGGCAACTGATTACAACACCACAGGCCCACCTGCCGTCATTTCATAACAGATCCTGTTCCTAAATTATACAAGGTTGATGTTTTTCCTAAATCGTGTTATTATTAGTATTAAGGTCGGTTTGCCCCCAGATCTGAAGATTACCTCAACATCTTGTAAGTATCAAATATTACCCGTAACAAACGTGTCTATATTAGACACTAACTTTTTCCCGCGGCTTCGCTTGCGTTATGGTCGGAAATTATCCCACGGGAACGCTTTAAACAAAGCCTATGATGACTATAATACTCGGGAGATAATGTAGCTTCTTATTAGTGAAAGAATTTTCGGAATCAGATCAGTAGTTTAGGAGATTAAACAATACATACAAATTTCACTTCTTTCTAATATTAGTGTACATGTTGTTTTTAGTTTTAGCTTTAATGTTGTCCCGTTGTTTTTGTGGGCAGTGCTGTGTTGTTCACACTTTCTTTACCACTCTGTTTTATAATTTTAGATTTGCGATTGGGAAGTTGGTTTACTTAGACGGAAGTGGCACAACAGTTGGCCATCTTAACTGTCAAAGCTGTCAACCTTATGTCAATTAATCATTCAACAGTATATTTTTTTTTTTTTTTTTTTTTACTATTATTATAATATATTTTTGTCTATAATCCATTACATCTGAATAAAACATTTTCCAACAGTGACATACTTAAGCGGGTAACATGTTTAAGATTTTAAATAGTCAGCGACGCTTAGAAATCCTACGATTTACTTAAACACTAATTTTTAAACTTAATTTTTTCATATAAATAAATGTAAAAAAGCCTATATATTGTATAATATGTCAGCAGGGATACATAAGTGTTGCCCTGCGGACTCTCCGTCCGCATACCGGCCCATCGTGTTGCTCGACGAGGTGGGCAAGCTCTTTGAAAGAGTTATTGCTAACCGCCTCGCCGGGCACCTCGCGGGAATGGGGCCGGATCTTGCGGAACACCAGTTTGGTTTCCGCAAGGGGCGCTCGACGGTGGACGCCATCATGCGCGTGAGAGCCCTCACGACGGGGGACGCGGTTTCCCGGGGCGGGGTCGTCTTGGCGGTGTCTCTTGACATCGCCAACGCCTTCAACTCCATGCCCTGGAGCTGCATTGGGGAAGCACTCCGGTATCACCGGGTGCCAACCTACCTTCGTCGTGTGGTCGGGGATTATCTGACGGATAGGGCCGTCACGTACCCCGGTCGGAGCGGAGAATGGAACCGGCGAGAGATGTCGTGCGGTGTTCCACAGGGATCGGTTCTGGGGCCGGCCTTGTGGAACATCGGTTACGACTGGGTGCTGCGCGCCGACCTCCCTAGCGGCGTCAGCGTAGTCTGCTACGCTGACGACACGCTGGTACTGGCACAAGGGAGGTCGCACGAGGCGGCGGCCGAAAACATGACACGCGGGGTTGCGATAGTCGTGGAGAGGATCCGGCAATTGGGTCTCGAGGTGGCATTGCACAAGTCCGAGGCCATGTGTTTTCATGGGCCTCGGAATGCGCCACCGTCGGGATCCCTACTGACGGCAGGAGGGGTTTCCATCGGCGTCGGGTCGACGCTGAAGTACCTGGGACTCGTCCTTGACAGCCGGTGGAACTTCGTGGAGCATTTCCGACGTTTGGCCCCCAAACTGGAACGGACCGGGGCTGCCTTCAAGCGGCTCCTGCCCAACCTGGGGGGTCCAAACGCCTCCTGCCGGAGGCTCTACGCGGGGGTCGTGCGGTCCATGGCCCTTTACGGGGCCCCAGTGTGGGCGCGTTCTCTGAGGCGGCAAGCCGCCCGCTACTTGAACGCGCCCCAAAAGGGGATAGCCCTAAGGCTAGTCCGGGGGTACCGCACGATCTCCGGTGAGGCGGCGAGCCTCCTTGCCGGATTGCCGCCATGGGATCTGGAGGCGATAGTCCTCGCGCGCCTTCACGAATGGCGCGCGGAGGCACTACGTCGGGGGGAAACTCCGCTGCCGCGGCAAATCGCCGCTCAGCGGACAGACCTCCGGAGCGATCTCATGGTGACATGGAGAGAGCGACTGTCGCAACCCCGTGCAGGGCACGCCACCATAGTGGCGATAAGTCCCCTCTTTGAGGAGTGGCTAGAGAGGCGCCACGGCGCCCTCACCTTCCGCCTGACGCAGGTCCTCACCGGACACGGTTGTTTCGGGAGGTTCCTGCACCGAATCGGGCGGGTGGAAACGCCCGGGTGTTTCCATTGTGAGGATCGTCCGGAGGACACGGTGCAGCACACTGTGGAGGTCTGCCCCGCTTGGGCGGAGCAGCGCCGTGTCCTCGTAGTGGCGATCGGCGGCGGCGACCTCTCGCGCCCGGCCCTGGTTCAAGCCATGGTCCGGAGCGAGAGGGAATGGGAAGCCGTCACCTCCTTCTGCGAAGCAGTCATGCTGGTGAAGGAGGTGGCGGAACGTGAGAGGGAAAGAGCCTCACGTCCCAGCCGCCGCGGGAGACGCCCTGGGCGTCGGGGGTCACGTGGTGGCCCCCGGCCACCGTAGGCGCGGGCCTGTGGATGGCGAGTTATGGGCTAGCTCGCCGTCCAGCCGTCTTATGACGACAGGCCGTGTCGACGGCGCGTTCGTGTTCCACGCGCGCCTCAAAGAGATGTCAGCAACCACGTAGGGGTCCGCACGGGCCGATGCCTGCCAGGGCTGCGGGACTGTTCGAAAGAGATACCGCGGCCCTGGAACACAAAGGGCAAAGAAGGAACATGGATGGGTTTTAGTCAGTACAAGTCTGACACTCCCTTCCGCTCTGCCCAGAGCGGGGGGGGTCATTTGATGATTTCCCATCCCAAAAAAAAAAAAAAAAAAAAAGGGATACATAAGTGTTGTACTTATTTTAATAATTTAAGTAGATTTTTGAAAAAGATGCTTTTGTGAAAGCTTTTTAATGTAGGTATTATCACAACATCCTTATGTTTTTGTCTGTGTACGGAGATGCGATGTAAGTCCTGGAAAAGAAAAAAAAACACGTCAAAAAAACTTATAACATAAAAAAAACGAATATTTTAGAAGTAGGTGGTATATTAGCTGAAGATATGACCGTTCCCAATGAATGATATAAAACTAACTACAATATACCTACTATTTTGTATATTTATCCAATTTTTTATTATCTGCGCACTTCAGCCAAAGTAACACCTCTTCTGTAAACAAAATATATAATTTCGGGCTAAATTCTATTAACTACACCAAAACAATATTCAAGGCGACATGGATCTTTTGCCGCTGACAGAGGGGCGCTGTTGGTTAATTTTTTGTGAAATGTATTGAAAAAGTAGGTAGCGATATTAATTCCGATTTTAACCACGCGTCAAAAGATCCTTGTACAGCAATAAATTTATACGGCATGCAAACGACATTAAATATAGAGCCAATAGATATACATAAGAGAAATAAATCTTTATAAAATAAGTGAGTTTAATTTTAAAGCGACATTTTATTGCAACATTTTCCTTCAGCGAAATTGATCTTACCTCATTTTTTAAATAAATACAAGTGTGTATCTAATAAAAAGTGTGCTATCTACATAAATAGGAATTATTAAAGAAAACCATGGAAAATAGCACACTATTTTCTGTTCGTAAATTACCCTAGGCTGATAAAATTTTCGTTTTTCCTAAATCATGCAAATATTAGTGTTAATGTCGGCTCCAACCGAAAGTGGAGAGGCCGCGCCCCACCATCCGCACGGCCTTGTAAGATTCGACTCCAAACTTGGGCATCTTTCTACCGACTTCTAACCAACTGACCTCCAGCCCTGTCCTGACTTTAGAAGCTAGGGGACAGGGAGCGGACTGGGTGAAGTTAATATTGGGGGTTCACAGTTAAGACATATACATGAATAATATCGAATCTTATAAAACTAAATTAATAATAAGGTATGAAGCTAATGAGACAAGAGGACGCAAAAATATGATATATAATGAAATGTTTGGTAAAGGAAACGTTACGCTTGCGCTTAAGAATTTATTTATTTATTCGTTACGTTAATTTATTTGATTCCAAAATACTAGATGCCGATTCGCAAACGCAAACGATTCCATGTTACAACATGGAACCGTTTTACAACGTTTGTCCGGCGTATGTGTACCGTTAGACCTAAGTGCATAGCCCTACTGAAGACACTGCTACGAACTCTAACAGGTCACGTTCCCTAAGCTCTATCTACATGTCTTTCCCAATCCTAAGGCAGTGGGTTGTGAGGCCACTGCCATTGAGGAAGACAGGTTTCTAGTATTTCTACTTATACGCGTACCCACGTTAATAACACCCTTATGGCAGATTACCCCAATTACTATATTATGACACAATTTGCACAAGCGTACCGTAGACTCGGTCTTTAGCAGAACATATTGCGATTGTTATTGGTGGACGCCGAAGTGGTTATTCCATCGTCACTTCACATTTCTTTACTCTGCCCCATGTCGTGGTTGCGTGTCTCGCTAAACAGTGTCGATTCAGTAATAGGCCTACCAGTGGCCGGGTTTGGTTTTAACGAGATAAACAGCCGAGGTTTGACTTTCTGTCCCTAGCGTTCTTTAGAACGTAGTTATCGATGTAGTTTTGGATACTTGGTGAAACCTACCCCCGCTCCCTGAAATGTGCGCCAACAATCTCTACCCAATGTTTCTGAGCTAGACCTTTACAGGAAGCAGTATTCATCAGCAGCATTTGGTTGATTTGTACCACAAGTACATGTCGGCATTATATTACTGAGCAATATAGCTTGTTTTAATCAATCCTTGAATATTACGGTGCTGCCTACACCACTGAATAATATATGTATTAATGGGAATGCGAATATTACGGTTCTGCCTTTCATTTCTGGTGAGTCAGATCAAAGTCAATAGTCAGGTGTGTTTTCGTTTAGTATGCATGTCGTTTGCATGTAATGTGTGTGCAGTGTAGCGAAGGCGATCCCCGTTCCCTAAAACCAAACGCAGATGACGAATATATGCCAAGGGTTGGATTAGGAGGTGGAACTCATAACACATGAGAAAATAGTATACATTGTGATAATATAGTGCCGCCGCTCCGTCATGCTGAAATAAATGATTATTAACACCTCCCCCTTCTCTACCGTCACAGTTATTATCTATAAAATACTATACAAATTACCCTACGAGAATTACATTATGAAAGGTCCGCAAAGATCTACATATTCCTCCACGTTAATTAGTAAATTAAAGGTAACACTTACCAAGTAGGTCCTTGAAGTGAACTGAAGTATAACCCACTTACAATACGCTGCACCGATTACCAGTCTCGCCTCTGCCGAACCCGCGTTCTCCCCTGTCTCCTTTCTCGTCTCGAACTCACTCACTACTCCTCTTATTACTAATACTTATATTTAACTTATCGCAATACTCGCTCGCTCGCTCGCTTATCGCTTTTGCTTAATCGCTCTCTTACGGCAGTCCTCTGGGACACGTCCATCTTGGTACCAAGAATACGCTATCTACACGAACCTAACCTAGGACGTCCTAGCTCTTTAACCGTTTTTAGACCGACTCCCTGACTTAGCTCCACCCCATGTGTGGACTCTTCCGCGATTTCAAATCAACTGCCCCTGTCCACCTATCTTTCTCCCGGCTCCCGCCTCCAAAAACCACCACGCTTGGGTCGCCTTTTTGTGCATCGTGTTTTTTTGTACAACCGTCTCAATTGTTTTTAATTGCCCTCTCGGCGCCAAAGGCCGGAGTAAATTACAACCAGATGTTGCACTGGTATTCAGAGATGCCTTTAGAAATCAGATATTTTTATCTGTTTCTTAAGAACTTGTTGAAATATTACATTCGGCCTGTCAGTTAACTATTCATCTCCAGTCCCTTTCCCATTAAATAATGAATTTATGCGTTTCCAAGTGATGCAATATTTTTTTACAATTTAACGGAAGAAAGGACGAAAGAACACTTGGTTATTAATTACGGTAACTTGTCAGCCTGTCAAGCCATAAAATAGAAATTTAATGTGTTTGTAAGTGGCCCATACCGTGTGATGATTTGAAATAAAAATCAAGGCTAAAATATTTACTTAATAATTAGGAGTACGTGACAGACAGTCACAATAGCTATTCTAAAATCACGAAAAGAAACAAGAACTCCGTTCTCTGAGTTTTTTCTTTAGTAAAATCTAATGCAAAAAAATAAATAAAACGCCATGCAAAACACGAAAACACAAAAATAATTAAATATTGACGACTACAAACTTCAATAGTTTTAAAGAACCTGAGTGAATATTGCTTGTTATATTTTTTTTATTTTTTTTCTTGCAGTCTTCTCGCTTAGCTTGACTATTCACTTAACACATGGAGCATGGATCTAGAAAAATAGTATTTTCTTATGTTAATACATAATAAATAAAATACAGTGACAAATACACACATTATTTTTGATGTCCTTTATTTATCTACACTTTTAACATTTTTTTTTACGTTTTTTTGATAGAGATAATAATGTTTATTCCAAATTCCAAATTTTATTCGAAAAAATGAAACTTGAAATGCAAAACCAAACAGTAGAATTAACTAATACGATAATGGAAAAAATGGAAGAAAAATTAAAACCTGTACTGGAAGAAAATAAAATTTTGAAAGATAAAGTAGAAAACTTGGAACAAAAGTTAGAATACTTGGAGAGAGACAGGAAAACTAACAATGTAATAATACATGGGTTAAAGGAGGACGAGAAATCTATACGGGAGTTACTTGATAACGTGAAAACACATTTTTCGGATGAATTAAACTTTACCTTAGAAGATCGGGAAGTAAATAAAATCTACCGTATTGGAAAATTCAAAAAAAGACAGTAAACCAAGGCCTATAGTCCTTTCATTAGTTAGCGGGTGGAGGAAAAGTGAGATCATGAAAAACAAAAAAAAAACTTAAGGAATTGTATATAACTGAAGACTACTCAAAAGAAACTTTAGAGAAGAGGAAAGCATTACAACCTAAGCTAATGGAAGAGAGGAAAAAGGAAATTTCGCCTCAAAAAATATGATAAAATCGTGATCAAGGAGAACTCAAACAGTAAAGATAAAAGGAAGAGAAAAGCATCAACCTCCCCTCAAGAAAAAGTTCAACCAAGAAAACAACAATTGCTAACCCCATCATCAACCAGTAGAAAAAATGCATATGATATGATGAGGATTCGGTCTAACTCCATTTCAACCAGCCCAACTGCAACTAAACAACGGCGATCGGGAACACAAACCTAATAAGAAAACAAATAACAAAGAAACGAAACCTCCTCCCCCAAGCCGACTGGTCCTCGTGGGGGAAAAGGACCACGACCCTCTAAAGACGCACAAACTTACATCGGATTTATACATAGCCACTTTTAACGCTAGGTCACTAAGAACCACTGAGAAACGCCTGGAACTTGAATTAGCCTTAACAGACATAAAGTGGGATATAATAGGTATCAGCGAAATGAGAAGATATGGAGAAGGGATACATGATTACGGAAATTATATTTTATATTATAAAGGTGAAACACATGGACAATATGGGGTGGGATTTTTAATTAAAAAGAACCTAGCACACAGAGTAGAAAAAATTAGCCACACTCGATTCTGTTGAGCGCAGAGCCAAGAGGCGCATTGGTGACGATAAGCTGGTCGGTACCAGGCTTCATAGCCTGGCCCATCGGCGCAAAGTTGCATGTTTGTCGGTCTTTTACAGATTGTACGTCGGTGAGTGTGCTCAAGAGCTCCACGAACTCATTCCACCATCTCCTTTCTTCCATCGGGAGTCCAGACGTACTGCAGGTTATAACCCATACCTTGTCGATGTTCCACACATTCGCACGAAGCGCTTTGCTACATCATTTATTATGCGCACAGCCAAGGAGTGGAATTCCCTGCCTGCGTCGGTGTTTCCAAGTTCATATGACCCCAATCTATTTAAATCGCGAGTTAATAGGCTTCTTTTGGGTTAGCTCGTTCCATCGTCGACCTCATCTCTGTCCTCAGGACTAGATTGAGGTCAAGAGTATGCCCATACAGAATAAAAAAAAAAAAAAAGAAGAAATAAGAGGAATATCTGAGAGAATAGTAATACTGAACATAACGTTGCCTTTAAATAAAGAAGAAAACTGGTCAATCATCCAGGCATACTCTCCAACTGAATCGAATAAGAAGGCTGATGATGAAAGATGTAAGAAATATTGAAAAATTCTATGAAGATCTGAAAATTACTATGCAAAGTTCCAACAAAAATGTTATAGTAATGGGTGACTTCAACGCACAAATAGGAGTACGCAACAACAGCGGAGAAGAATATACGGTCGGACAATATGGAAAAGGAAAAAGGAGCAAAAATGGATCCAGACTGGTCTCCTTTGCCCTAGAAAACAAACTTAAGATCTTGAATAGTTTTTATAAGAAAAAGAAAACGAAGAAGTGGACATGGACCTCCCCAAACGGACTCTATAAAAACGAAATTGATTTTATTATGTCTAATAATGCCAAAATCATCAAAGACATATCCGTCATACACCGCCTGAATTTCAATTCGGATCATAAAATGGTTCGTGTAAAACTAACAGGAACAAAAGTAAAGACCAAAAGGCAATTTCATACAAATAATTCAGCCATTGTGTGTCCAATGTTCCAATCCTAGATTCCGATATTCGAGATGTGTCTCGTCTAAAGCTGAAAGACAAACCCATAGGCCCTATAATCGTAGACTTCACATCAACCATAAAGAGAGAACAGTTTATAAAGGCTACGGGGTCATATAATAGGACAAATCGTGAAAATCGTTTGAGTACAACTAATCTGAATATGGTTGGACCAGCAAAGCCAATATACGTAGCTGAATCTCTGACTGCTTCAATCAGACGTCTGCACTACATAACCAGATTATTTGCTAAAAAGCATAATTACGAGCACTGCTGGACTTCTTTTGGCAAGGTGTTTCTGAAACAAAAAGAAGGCCGACCCCGCCTACGCATTTATTGCGAGGAAGATCTTCTAAATATGGAAAAAAATATTTGACTAGTCTTCCTCTCTGAACGGCTGGTATACATGCCAACTGCATGCATTATTTTTTACGTAACTTATTTAATAAGCGCCTACCACTACACTGTTCACGTACACCGCATACACAACAATAAAACAATAACTCTCACATTAGAACTAATTAATATTACTCAACACCATATTCTATCAAAATATACTCACATAACACACTCACGCCTTCAAAGTGTCACACATTTCCTAAAATATTATGTCGTAGCTAATACTAGTTTTAATACTTTTCTCAACCATTTAACAATATTGGAATTCGTATGTAATAGTATAGTTTTACATAAAAATATATCAGCACATAATACTATGCCCAAATTAACCCACAAATATGATCCTGCTAAATTGTTACTTGGACGAAATTCAACGAGCTAACGCAATTACAAAGTGAAATTGACTCTTTTAACGTTGCTGATTCTGTCATCTGTGATGCGGAGGACTGCTCGGGTCTGTTACGAAACTCCAAAAAATGTCTTAAAATGTTTCAACAAAATATTCGGAGTGTTAAATGTAACCTACCTGGATTATTACCGATAATAGCCAGAACTGCGGTGGATTGGGATTGCATTGTTTTGACAGAGTGCTGGTTGTCTTCAACTGTGTTCTTACCCTCCTTGGATGGATATGACAGTTTTGCCACCACTAACAACCTTACGCAGAATGAAGGTGTTGTTGTGTACTACAAACATCAATTACAGATCATAATAGCGTTGCTTTGTACGTAGCTAGTCTTCCTAAACAAAAACCTGCCAAAATTATAAATTACTTAGATCACAACTCTCTAAATGCGGAACTTAAAAGTGTCGACTTTAGTCCACTATACACAATTAAAAACGCCAACGAGGCTGCTAATTTCTTTCACAATATTCTATATACGGCTATCAAAAACAACACTAAAGAAGTCAAAATATCAAACAAGAAAAAAATTCTAAAACCGTAGATTACCCCTGGCATTCTGAAGTGCATTAGAAACCGCGATAATCTATATAAAAAAGTAAAGAAACATCGAGACAATGAGATACATAAAACTACATACAAACGATACCGAAATTCTTGTTCGTCTTTATTAAAAAAACTTAAAAGAGAATATGAGCAGCTACAATTCCAAAACGCAGGGAAAAATAGTAAAAAAATTTGGAAAATAGTTAAAGAGATTACATACTCAACTAAAGCCAAAGACAGCCCTATTGAACTTATTAGCACCAATGACCCCCAAAATTCAGCAAACAATGTTAATCAATACTTTGCAAATGTTGGTAAAACGCTAGCAGAAAAAATCATTAAGAATAATCTACAAACGGCACACCTCATCACCTTAAATTCGTGTAGCCATTCTTTTTGTCTGCTCCCTACGGACGAAGATGAGGTTAGGTCTTTAATAACAGGGTTAAAGAGTGATTGTTCGGTGGGCCTTGATTTGATATCTAGTGACATCTTGAAATCTAATATGTATATTTTAACAATACTAACATACATCTGTAATTTGTCGCTCACAACCGGTATATTTCCGAAGATCTATAAGAAGTCAAGGGTTCACCCGATACATAAGAGTGGTGACAGAGACTGTCAATAATTATAGGCCAATTTCAATTCTCCCTACCCTATCAAAAATTTTACAGCGCATCATTAACAAAAGACTTGTTAACTACTTGGAAAATAAAAATCATCTCTCACAAGCACAATTTGGTTTCAGAGCCAAGAGATCCACCGCCGACGCTGTGTCAGAACTAACAAATTATATAGTTAACAACATAGATTCGAAGAGGAAAACCTTTGGAATATTTTTAGACTTAGCAAAGGCCTTTGACACCGTCTCTGTCCCTATTCTGTTAACGAAACTCGAAAGCCTAGGTATCCGGGGTCTTCAACTAAAACTTTTTAACAGAACACAATGTGTTAAAATAGGTAACATAACTAGTGAAGAGGTCCCAGTGACTTTTGGAGTTCCACAGGGCAGTATTCTTGGACTGACGCTTTTCCTAGTCTATATAAATGATATATGTCAGTTAAAGTTTCCAGACTCGAAAATTGTTGCGTTTGCTGATGATACGGCTTTACTTTTCAGTGGTAACTCCTGGCATGAAGTTTTTGCCAAAGCTCAGATAGGCATGAACACTGTGATCCGATGGTTAAATAAGAATTTGCTTACATTAAATGTAGAAAAAACGACCTTCATCACGTTTTCCATCCAAACTAATGACAAACCGGATTCCTCTTTGAGTATTGTCTCCCATTCGTGCCCAAATGCAAATGACACAAATTGTAAGTGTCCTAATCTTAAAAACACTGAATCTACGAAGTACTTAGGAGTAATTATTGACAGAAATCTTAAATTTCATGATCATATTAATCTCCTATCAGCGAGAGTAGACTTATAGTAATATTTAAAGCCTTAAGAAACACTGCACCAAAATCTGTTTTAAAATCGGTCTACTATGCTCTCTGTCAGTCTCAGCTTGAATACTGTATCACCACGTGGGGTGGCACATGTAAAACTCATATCTTAAAAGTTGAGAGAGCACAAAGAGCACTCCTAAAGGTTAGTTTGTTTCTACCTTTTTATCACCCAACTACTGATCTCTACTCGAAATGGGAGGTACTTACTGTGAGGCAGCTACTCATCTTGAGAACGGTTATGAAACAACATGCTCTAACAACCTTTGAACCACAAAAAATCATAGACAAACGTCGCAAACATGCAGTCTGTTCTTCATCGTCATTCAAAACTATGTTTGCACGTCGGTTTTTCTGCTACCAGGGTTCAAATCTATACAATAAGGTAAATCGAGCCTTAATGCTATATCCCTTGCCAAAAACCAAAAAAAAGTCTTTGATTTCGGACTGGTTAAAAAATTTGGATTATAATTTTACAGAAAGTCTACTTCAGTCAAATTAAATTAGTACGAAATAAGTTTATAACTTGCGCCAAAACCTTCTCACGTACACATCGGCACACTTCACCTGACACTCAACACCACGCACTAACATTATACACTCTCGTAGACACACACATACACACAGACACAGGCGCTCTGATTAACTTTTTGTTTATAGCTTCTTTTTAACTTCTACCCCCAAAATTATAAAAAAGTTTTAGTCTTAAATCTATCTTGTAATATCATATTTTTTAAGTAAAACTTCTGTTCTTCCGTGGGGTGGGGACCTGGTGATTTGTAATACAGGCATTTTACGCCTAACTCAAACACCAGCTCCTCACATTACTAAAAAAGACAATTAATATGTGAAACCTAGAATAAGCTTGTCATTGTGAGGAGAAATAAAGAACTTATTATTATTATTGTATGTACTGGTAATACCACTCAACTTTTGAATAATCTACAGAAACTAACAAATAATGAAACAAAGGAACCACTGTCGTTTCAGGAACACTACGAGAAGATTATAAATATATTGAGAACAGAAACGAAGAAAACAAACGCAGAGAGTAAAAGAGTAATCTCAGATGAGATATACCAGTTATTACAAGAAAGGAAGGAATTATTACAACAGAAAGAAAAGAAAGTTATGCTGGAAGAAATTTCTTTAGAAATAAGCATCACCTTTGTACTATTTTCTGTTCCTTTCTTCTTTTCCGTATTTAGTGTGTACATAAACTGTTAAATAAATAAATAAAGTTAATCGTCCCAGAATATCAGAACTCAGCAAAAAGATCAACCAAAACATCAGGAAAGACAAGGAAAATAAAAGGCATTCCACATTAAACAAATATATAGAAAGAACCGGTGGAATGAAAAAAGCAATAAAGGAATTGAACAGTAAAAAACATTGGATGCTAAAAGTAAAGAATAAAGAAGAAGAAGAGTAGATAACAATTATACAAACAAAAGAATAGAAATACTAAAGGCAGCTACAGACTATTATCGAAAGCTTTACCAAAGCAAAAACCAAAAAGAAACAGCAAATAAAATAAATTACAAAGATTCTGAGGCAATCCCTAAAATATTAAAGGAAGAAACAATTAGAGCAATCAATACGCAAAAGACAGACAAGACACCAGGTGCTGATCAAGTCACAAATGAACCGTTAAAATCTACTACACCAGTCATTGGTCCTATACCAACAGATATATTTAACAAAATAATAGAGACCGAAATTATCCCCGAAGACTAAATCAACAATAATATTATTACATAAAAAAGGAGATGTAATTACAGACCTATAAGCTTGATGTCCAATGTCTATAAAATCTTTTCAAAAATAATTCTGGCACGAATTACTTCTACCCTCGATGAAAACCAACCAAGAGAGCAGGCGGGTTTCCGCAGTAAATATTCAACAATAGACCATATACATGTTCTAAGGCAGGTTCTACAAAAATATAAAGAGTACAATAAAAAATACTATTTGGGATTTGTGGATTACAATAAAGCCTTCGACTCCTTGGAACATGAGTATTTCTGGAAAGCACTACGTGTACAACAAAACCCCCCTTCTTGGGGGAGGCCTATGTCCAGCAGTGGACGTCTTTCGGCTGAAATGATGATGAATGATGACTACGTGTACAGGGGATACATGATAAGTACATACGTATACTCCAGAACGTATACTCTAAAAGCATAGCCCAAATCAGGCTTGAAACTACGGATGAAGAATTTCCTATAGAAAGAGGCGTCCGGCAAGGAGACTCAATTTCTCCTAAGTTGTTTTCGGCGGCTCTAGAGATAATATTCAGGAATCTGCAATGGGATCACGAAGGCCTGAACATAAACGGTGAAAAACTAAACCACTTACGATTTGCAGACGACCTGATCATATTTTCAGAATGTCCAATAAAATTAGAGCAAATGTTGCAACAACTGTCAGATCAAAGCGCAAACGCTGGACTTTCAATGAACACGGCGAAGACAAAGATTATGACTAACTCTTCAAAGACGCATAACATCATAGTCAATTCAGAGATGATAGAATATGTCGAAGAATACGTATACCTAGGACAACTCATAGCCGCTGAAGACACCATGCATAAAGAAATTGAAAGAAGGATAGCCAATACTTGGAAGAGATATTGGTCACTCAGCAAAGTCATGAAAAACAAGGACATGCCTATCAAAGACAAAAGAAAAGTGTATAATATGTGCATTTTACCATGCTTAACTTATGGTTGCCAAACATGGTCATTGACAGATAACTTAATAAACAAAATAAAGGTATGTCAAAATGGAATGGAGAGAAGTGTAATGGGCGTCAAGAGGAAAGATAGAATAAGATTAGAAAAAATTAAAAATACAACTAAATTTAAGGATGCAAAGAAAACATGTAAAACTTTAAAATGGCGATGGACTGGACATATGCTTAGAGATACGAATGGAAAATGGACAAAAACCATAACAGAGTGGTATCCCAGGAATGGGAAAAGAAGTAAAGGGCGTCAAACAAAAAGATGGGAAGATGACCTCAAAAAGGTAGCGGGTCCAGAGTGGACGAGAACAGCGAGACACAGGCAGAAATGGAAATCTTTAGAGGAGGCCTTTGTCGGAAGACAAGCTGTAAAGTGAAACCGATTGTTATTATTAAGAAAAATGTGTGTATTGTAAATAGTAGAACAGCAATAAAGGCTTATTTTATTTTATTTATTTTTTAATAATGTTTATAAGGTCCGCTTGCACCACATCTAACTAAATGCGTTTAACTAAAACATAATTCTGTCTCTGTCATCTTCAAACAATTAATAGAAGCAGAACGATGTTTTAAATACGTTTATAGTTAAACGTATTTAAGACGAGCTTCCTCAAGTAAACTGAACGCGATCAGCTTAGTTAAACCGCGTTCAAGAGCTGTCAGTGTCATAATTGCTATGGAATTGACGCTGACAGTTCTTAAATGCCGTTTATTTAAGTTGATCGCGTTTAGTCCCCTTTGTGAAATTCGTCCGTAGTGATTGGTGGTGCAGGCGGACCTAAGTATAGATAAAAAATAAACAACAATAAAAAAAGTTCACGAAAATACATGAAATATTTGTATGAATTAATAATTCAAGGTGACCTCTAAATACCCTATTTTCTTTCGAGGTAAAACTATCATGATGTTTTATTTGATATGATAGTGAATACATACATTTTATAAGCCAAGCGAACTAGAGTGATTTTTCATGAAAATGTATGAAAATTACAAAATTTTTACTGGGTACTAATTTTAGTTTTGGTGATATCCAATAGTCCTAAATTTTTTTATTGAAAGATTATGTCTGCTAACTTTCTGTGCTCATCCAGGTTATTAACATTTCATGAAAGTTGCGAATAATAGAATACATGGCGCGCCATATTGCCAGCCTCAAAAATAAAAAAAACATACGTTCGGACTTTTAAATGTTGCCATGCTTCAATAAATAAATAAAAACCATAAAGATCTTGTTTTTTTTTTCTTAAAATAAAACTTATAAATATTTCTTCCAAAAACCCGAAAACATGAGCTAGTGACAGCTATAGTAACAGTTAAAAATGATAGTAACTAAACGAGTACCTTCCATTTCCAAAGCTATGGGAATGGGACCTTTGGCAGTGTTAAAAATAAAAATACATATAAGCAATACAGCATAGATGAAATCAGTTATATGAGCCAACCAAAAATTATAAAATAACTTCTTTAACAAGAATTTATAATTGCCCGAGTACAATGAGTTATAAAATTACTTAAACTTCAATAAGTTCAGTAATACAATCATTAAACAGGCAATTTTATTTTTCAATGTGAATATGCAATTTAAAGTTAAGTTAGAAAGTACAAAAAAAAATTCTTTGATCTTTTTGATTTCAGGAATTGTTATTGTAATTTTTGGTCAGTTTTAAATGTTATATGGCTAAGTAGGTAATTGCGTGTAAGTATACTGTAAAATGCATATTTTTACTTTTATCAGAAAACTTTTGTTAATATCTTACTTTTTTAAATATTTTTACAAGATTAAAGTTAAAACAGCTCTGATAAAAGTATAAAATATTGTGGAAGTTCGAACGCCATACGCTTTTTTTATCTAATTTTGAATAATTATAAAAGGCAGCATTAGCAGCTTATGTTTCGAGTAAAAATATACCTAAATAGAATAATGTAATAATTACAGAACTAGTGTATCTACAGATGTTATGAAACTCAAGAATTGTGTTTATAAAATGTGGTAAGGTCTTGTAAGATTACATTCAGTGTCTTATTTGAACCAATATCAGGCTAAACCTTATTTATATTTCATTATCAGAATTTGAATATAAAAGAACACCAATACAATTTCATAGTAAAATATAAAAAAAAAACGTCCAAAAACAATGAGTTTTTTTTTGCAATATTCAAATATGTATTACAAAAAATATCTATTTGATTTTGTTTTTTTTTTTAGTATATTTTACTATGAAATTGTATTGGTGTTCTTTTATATTCGAATTCTGATAATTTGAAATTCAGTTTTTTGTTTTTCATTTTTTAATCTTATTTCCAGTGTAATTAATAAATTACTGAATGATTTTATTTTGACATGTGTGATTTTATTGTGTATGTTGCTACCGCATTCCTAGCGATTATTTGTCCATTCAAGCAATTCAGATATAAAAATATGTTTGATTTCTCCTCTAGCATGGATGAGAGCAGTGTTTTGATATTATTAAAATATCAAGCGTACTGGAACAAATCCTTATTTATTATTTTAATATAACACACCTTGAAACTTTACTGGTCCTCGAACAGAATAGGAGGACTACAAAACATCAAAGTGTATTTAAAATGTACAACGTCCCAAAAATATCTCGCTTGCAATAAAACAAGGGTGTCCAGAGTAAGACAATTTATTTCTAAAAGTACCTTCTTTGTAGGAAAATCTTAACACCGCGATCTACAAAAGTGACGTTACTGCACAACGCCATCTATTATCTAATAGCAGTACTAAACTAATGACAAATGTTGACAAGTACGTAGCAATTATTTAAACAGATTAGACATTCCGGCCACCATGGACGGTTCTGTCCATCAAACTTTAACAAGAAAATATAAACTTAAGTTAGTGATTGGGGTTTTTTTTTTTTTACTATTCATTATAACCTTAACCTAGTGCCTTATGTCTACGATACAAGTTCATGCCATAAGTAAATAAAATTAAACAACAGTAAAACAAGTAAAAAAAAAAAAGAATACAATTTCATTCAAGCAAATTCACAAGCAGTGTTTGTTGTGTAAATAAAACTGTATACAAAAATCATCAATAAGATGATAAACAATAACTAAGTGTTCACAGGTAAAATAACTAATTTAGATAATGGTCTTTTAATCTCATTATTTTTACACCTTACGGTTACAACGCGAGTAATGTTGTCCAAACCTGGATGTTTATTTGTAATAACCCCGTATAGCCATCTAGCGGGTGGAAGACCATCCTCCCTCACCAGAACCACGTCTCCAATCTCAGGTTCAGGCTTAACATCTGTCCATTTATATCGATGCTGCAATTGCGTTAAGTACTCTGATGACCACCTACGCCAGAAATTTTGAAGCATTTTTTGTGTGAGATGCCACCGCTTCAGATTGCCGATGGATGAATTTTCATAATTGGCATCAGGTACAGTTACCAAAGGTTCACCCACGAGAAAATGCCCAGGCGTCAAAGGACACGAGTCCTCTGGATTGTTAGAAAGTTGAGAAATCGGCCTCGAGTTAAGGCAGGCCTCAATTTGAGCCAGCACAGTTGTCATTTCTTCAAATGTCAATGTGCTGTTGCCTATGATTCGTTTCAAATGGTGCTTCGTGGACTTGACACCAGCCTCCCACAATCCTCCAAAGTTTGGAGCATGGGGAGGTATGAAATGCCAAGTCGTACCATTCACAGATAGGAAGTCAGCTATTTCCGGAGCTACCATAGATCTTTCAGCGTTGAATAGCTGTCGCAATTCCTTTGCACTACCAACAAATGTAGTCCCATTATCACTCCACAAGTCCAATACTCGGCCACGTCTGGTTACAAAGCGCTTAAAAGACGCAAGAAAACTCTGAGAAGTCATGTCACTGACAACCTCTAGGTGAATGGCCCGAGTGGACATGCAAACAAACAAGCATATGTAACCCTTAGTGGAGTGATGACCACGACCTTTAGAGGTTCGGATGCTGATTGGACCTGCGTAATCTACGCCACTGCATTGGAAGGGTTTCTGAACAGACACCCTAGCCTTCGGCAGTTGGCCCATCATTTGTTGGTGTGTTTGTTTTGAATGTCGAATACAAGTTACACACTTATGAACAAATTGCCTAACGAGAGTCCTTGCATTGAGTATCCAGTATTTGGATCTTAGGTAATTAAGCATCAATTGCGGCCCGCCATGCAAAGTTCTCTCGTGAGCCTCCGCAATCAAAAGATTAGTGAAGTGTGATTTATGAGGGATTAAAATGGGGTGCTTCATATTCTCGTCAATAGAAGCCCGGTGCAAGCGACCGCCGACTCTTAAGATCCCGTCATCGTCAAGGAAAGGACTCAACGAGGTAAGTCTACTACTCTTATTTAATTTGCGTTCTTTTTTTGCAGATTCTATTTCATCACTGAAGGACTGGAGTTGGCAGAGTTTGATACAGGTAAGTACAGCTTCATTTAATTCCCTTGTGGTTAGCCAAGTAGTTATTTTATTTTTGCGTTCTAATTCCTTCACTCTTAAAAATCTTCTACAGTAAGCTATTACTCTTATTAACCTATTGAACTTAGAAAATCTAGTAAATAGATTATCATCAGCTTCTACCGCAGTTGCATGACATTTTGTTTTCATCTTTCTTTCTTCTAGCGTAGTTACTTGTATATTTCCTTTATTATAGTCTATTTTTTCATTCTGTAACCATACTGGGCCTCTCTTCCAAAGTTCCATATCAACACATTCAGAAGGGTTAGCTCCCCGAGATGCGCAATCCGCTGGATTTTCCGACGACGAGACATGTGACCACTGACTTCTATCCATGATGTTAAGTATTTCGGAAACACGATTCGCGATGAACGTTTTCCATCGACTAGGGTGGCTGCTTAACCACGCCAAAACGACGGATGAGTCTGTCCACGCAAATAAGTGCTGTTTGGGAACTTCTAGAGTTGAAGCGACTTCCTGAAGAAGCTTTGCAAGTAAGACAGCTCCACAAAGCTCTAATCGCGGGATTGATACCTGCTTAACAGGAGCAACCTTGGTTTTTGAAGTCACCAAGGCTGTGTGAATATGTCCATCTCTATCAATGATGCGGACGTACACCACCGCGGCGTATGCTACATTGGACGCATCTGAAAAGCCATGCAATTCTAGAACCCTGTTCATCTTGCTAGAGTTGATCCAACGAGGCAAACGAAACTTAATAAGGTTACAAAGGCTCTTCCGGAAGTCAAGCCACTCTGTCAGCAGTGGTGCAGGCAGTTCTGCGTCCCATTCGATCCCAGTCATCCATATTCGTTGAATAAACACCTTTGCAGTGATGATTGTTGGTGCTAACCATCCAAGGGGATCGAATAGTCGCGCTATGTCCGAAATAACCTTACGCTTTGTCACTGGTAAATCTAGATCTTTAAGCTGAATAGTGTAAACGAACTCGTCATTGTCCTTGTCCCACGTTAAACCTAATATTTTTGAAATTGCATCTGTTTTTAGTTCTATGTTCCCTTGTGTTTGTGACATTTGTTCACCGCCTTCAATCATTCTTAATAATTCTCTGTCGTTACTGGCCCACTTTTGGAGCTGGAAACCTCCACGTTTAAGCAACTCCGAAATCTGCTTAAATACTTCTACTCCTTCCTCTATGGTTTGACATCCCGTCATTAGGTCATCCACATAGAAGTCTGAAACCACACGGTTCTTCGCTAAAGGAAAGTCAGCGCCTTCGTCCTGAGCTAACTGCTGCAATGATCTTACTGCTAGGTAAGGCGCCGATGACGTTCCGAACGTAACTCGTAAATGACGTAACACTTGAATTTCGTCATCTGGATTCTCACGCCATAATATTCGCTGAAAATCTGTGTGATCATCGCATACCTTAATCTGTCTGTACATCTTGACGATGTCCGCTACCAGACAGATAGGTTCACGACGCCAACGCATGATAATATGACGAAGCTCAGATTGTAGAGGAGGCCCCACCATTAAATCGTGATTAAGAGAAACCCCGTTGCTGCCTACACATGATGCATCAAATACGATGCGCAACTTCGTTGTACTTTTTTCGTCGCGAATGACGGCATGATGAGGTAAGTACACAGAACCTTCTTTGTCCCTATCCTGTACTATATCCATGTGATTAAGAGCTATATACTCATTTATCACTGCTGAATACTGAGCCTTGAACTCGGGATTCATTAGAAATCGCTTTTCTAAGGTTAAAAGGCGTTTAAGAGCGATGCCTTTCGATCCACTTTGTTTACAAGCAGGATCGCTTGACCTGAAAGGCATGTGCACAATATAGCGGCCAGATTCGTCTCGCTTGGTCGTGGCCTTAAATATGTCTTCGCACTTCTGTTCCTCTGGGGTCAAGTAAACCTTATCGTAATCGCCTTTGGGCTCAGATTCTAGTTCCCAGAATTTTTTAAGGAGTGTGTTCTCATCTGTGTGAGTAGAATGCAATGTGACTACAGTATTGTGGCATGTCTCGCTTTGGTTGATTTCACCTACTTGACCAGACAAGATCCATCCTAGTTTAGTATTTTGTGCGATGAGCCGACCAGGTGGACCTCTGATTAAACCTTCTATTAGAATCTGGCCATAAACTTCAGCACCTAAAAGCAAATCAACCTTGTTCGGAGTATCGAACGAAGGATCTGCTAAAGCCAAAGACGAGATTGTTGTCAAAACGTTTGCCACAAATAGTCGTTAGTTTCTTTAAAACATAAGCCTTAACAATGATAGTGAAACTAGGGTCGACGCGTGATTTAACTTTAATGAGAACCATTGAATTTAATGAAATCATTGATTGGTTTTGATCACAACCTATACCTGAAATTGAACCTTTAATTGGTATTCTTTTGAGACCCAAGAGCTGGACTGCGGACTCCGTCACAAAGGAAGCCTGAGACCCCTGGTCTAACAGAGATCTTAACACAATAGCAGTACCGCTCTTTGATTCCGCTGCAATTAGTGCAGTGGCCAATAATATTTGGCTATGACTATTAGCAAAACAACTTACAATGTTAGTGGAATTACTCTGGGTTGAAGTTGTATCAGTAGAAACGCTGCTTTCTGCAACTTGATCAGTTTTGTTACTATCAACAACTGATTTGGAGACATTTTTGAGATGAAGAAGACTATGATGCTTCCCTTTACATATATGACATCTGGTGGACTGGCGGCATGCATATACGGAGTGATTTGCTCCTAGACAGTTGTAGCATAAACTATTTGTTTGGACAAAATTACGACGCTTAGCCATATCGAGACCGGCGAACCTTTTACAATTAGCAAGCTTGTGGTTATCCTGACAACAAATACATGATGTGTTTGACACATGGAGTGATTTGACTGGCACATTACGATTGGTCTGATGACGTTGCCCTTTGTTGTCTAAAAATTCCAAAGACCGGAATCTTTGTTCGAGGAAAGCTTGAAACTGATTCATTGTAGGCAAGTCGTCTGAACAATCACTAATTTTCATTTCCCATTGTTTTCGTGACTCAGGGTCTAGTTTTAAACTCAATACATAAATAACTATAATATCCCAATGCTCAATCATTATGCCTAAATTTTCCAAAGCGTGTAAACATTCATTAGAAGTATCTAGTAATTCCTTAACTGCACTGGAGGATTCTGTTACAATATTTTTTTGACTCATAAAACGTTTTATAATACAATTCGCTAAATATTTTTTATTATTATACCGATTCTCTAATTTAGTCCAACAGGGTGTATAATTACTACTAGTAATAGGAATGTGCCGTAAAAGACCTTCAGCCTCTCCAGACAAATGTGATTTCAAATAATGCAGTTTCTGAACATCATCTAGTTGTGTATTATTGTGTATTAAGGATTTAAATAAATCTCTAAAACTAATCCACTCAGAATAACTTCCGGTAAACATGGGCAACTCAATCTTTGGCAATTTTACAGAACATATTTCTTTAGAACCCTTCGCAGAAGATTCAGGCACTTTACCTAAATTATCCGAACGTACAATTTTCTTCAATGCTTCCCTCAACTCTGCTTTATAATCAGTAAATAATTCTTCCGTGGTCTCGTATACATTTTGTATGTTGTAATCCGATTTTTCGAATTCAATAGACTTAAACGATGACACAATTTTAATATGGGTTTCAGAAAATGTTGACCAACTAGTTTCTAAATTTTCTAATCTAGTTTCAATATATGAACTGGTTACTCGCTCCTTAGGTGATTTCTTAAAGTTGGACCTTGCTTTACTGATAGTAGAATGTAAATTAAACTGTAAATTACTCAAAGCTTCCATGTTGAGTTTATAGTATTTTCAATAAACTGTTCTGGAACGCTATGCCAAGTTCGTGGACAAAACGTAAAAAATTACAAGTCTTTGAACTTTATACTTTTCGCTGCAAAATCGGGCATAGGTTCCCCGTAGTTCACCCTTTGTTGAAATTATTCTAAGTCCATGCACACGTTACAGTTTCTAAGTCCAAATTTGTTGATTTTAATTTTCCAAGTTATTAAGGTCTAAATTTGTTTTTAATGGTTAAGTCTCAATTTAATTTTATCACTCAGATATTTTAAAGTACTCACAGATTATCCTCGTATCACATCACTGTCACTCACTTTTACGTAGCTCGTCGCAATGATATGCTGGGGCTACTCTCCCCCCGCACCGCAGCAGCTGCTCACGCCAACACGAACTGTTTATCAGCAGCACCAGCGCCGACCGTTGTGTACCACTTGTACATATACGCTTCAGCGTCAACCTTATACGATCCACCGAAGCTGCTTCGCCACTGGTCGCGCTGACGTCACACTCGCAGCAGGTTGACCATTCAACCTGACTCCACCACAATGACAATGCACACCAATCCTTAATCCGGTTTCGAAGGACCACTTTGTACAACGTCCCAAAAATATCTCGCTTGCAATAAAACAAGGGTGTCCAGAGTAAGACAATTTATTTCTAAAAGTACCGCGGAGGTCCTTCTTTGTAGGAAAATCTTAACACCGCGATCTACAAAAGTGACGTTACTGCACAACGCCATCTATTATCTAATAGCAGTACTAAACTAATGACAAATGTTGACAAGTACGTAGCAATTATTTAAACAGATTAGACAAAAATATTATAAAAGATCAAAAGTGAAAACCTTTAAACAGTCAATCTGGGAGTTAAAAGTTTTTTTTTTTTTTTTTTAATAATCATAAGTAACGTTTATACTGAAAAAACATAAGTCATGAATAAAATATTATTGCTTCCCTGGTTAACTGTACGTATTGCTGAGGTAGACTGTAAAATATTTGTAAAATTTGTATTGTGGGCAATTATTCCGTGACTAGCTAAACCTAAGTACTGATTACAATATAATTTGTAAAAAAAATATCCAATTACAACTAATCACTTACCGTATTGGCGATAAGTTAATTTCATTTCAAAAAAGTAAAAGAATAGAGTAGTAGTAGTGGGGTGGTGTAGTGGTGGGTGTAGTGTGGTGGTAGTAGTAGTAGAGTAGTTTTCATAAAAGTAGTCACAGTAAATGAAAAATATAAATGGTTATGTTGCGGCGCCATTTTTTTGCGTTAGTGTTGCCTGTTAATCTACTAAAATGGTAAAAAATTTGGGTGTAATGATGATGAATTGATTTGTATGTAATAATAGTTAGTTTATTGAATTTAAAATTAAAGATAATATAAGGAAGAGAATCCTTGTTTGTAGCATTGGTACTTTGATACCTTCTATACTTTGCGTTACTGACGCAGTGAAGAGTGTGCTATGAGCAAAAACATTCTATAATATTAAAGAATCTAGAAACTAGCACTAACTAGATGTTATGATACGTTATTGAACCTGTAATTCAGTATTTTGACTATTTTCTTGTCTGTTCCCTGTTCATAGGGGACTTACTATACTTATCGATGCAGATTGGAAGACCATTGGCTTGAGAAAGTCGGTAAGAGCCTTGTCTATAAATTAAATAGTCCGACGCGGTATCGGGACGGGACGGTTTCGTTTTCATTGCATGAGTATCAAGCTTTCCCTGCTCGGTGTAAGCCGATGCTGCGTCGATAACTTTAGTTATTCCCTAAACCTATACAGAATAATAATCTCGTGTGAATACTGCATAAAGTGGTCACTCACAGCACCATATTGTGCACGGTGGAGCGGGGACAGTTGGTGTCGACCTTCACGTGGCAGTGTTTGTGACAGCGCAGCATGCAGTCTCGGCATTCGTAGCCCTGCTTGCCGAGCCGTCGCGCTATAGTCTTCGTGCATACCTCGCATACTGTGCCACTGGAATGAGTAGAATGAGGGGGTTAACTCGGTTGAAGGTTGAAGACAGATGGAAGTTTGTTCTTGAGCACAGCGCTGAATAAAAGAAATAGATCCATTCGATATACAATAATTATCAGTGAATTTTGCTAGCTCACTTAGATTTCTGAGCAGTGCTGATACAGTGATTTCGGCCCCGACTTATGCCATGGTCCACAGCTACTCGTGGGTTCGAAACCGGAACCAAAACTTTGAAGACATGCGTCATCTACCAACCCGCCTTGGACCCGCGTGGTGGATTGTGGCTTTGTGGCCCACTTCTTCTCCCAGAGAGAACGCCTGCATCCTTACAGTAGGAATGCTATAGGCTGATCGTGTGCTTAAACGTGGTTTTAGTCAGGTCTACGTCTCCAAGAGAAAACCTTAGTAAGAGACTGGTACTGTCGACTCATCTTCAATCAATCATCCAAAGCTCGACTTCACTCACTGTGGGGTATAGGCCTCTCTTTGCTTGAACCAAGCTGACCTGAGGTCAGTTCCGAGAAATGTTGCTACCTGTAGGTTGACAGGACTTAATAAAATATCTCACCCACTAAGATGTTTTGCAATAAAAGTATGCTAATTATAAATATGCAGTTTGATCCCCTTCCGCCTCCATCTGGGCCTCTGGGCAATAGTCAGAGGCACCAGGTAGTGCTTTCTGATGCCAGCCTCTATGGTCTGCAGGACCAGGGTCGAAGCCTCGTGGATGAAGGTCCTGGCTGATGCTGTACTGAATCTGGAGGCCTCGCTGAGAGATGACCTTTTGGGTTTAATTTTTTTTTTCTCGAAGGTAGTGAGTGAAAAGGAGGGTTTTCATGCAAGGTAAGTATGGTTTAGGACATTGGTGTGTATATCAAATAGGAAAAAAATATAGGCGATTTTAAAAGATGCCAAAATAAAATATAATTTTGAAAAGCGTAAGTAAGTAAGGAATTTATGGTAGAAGATAGGAAGGTGATAGGTATAACAAAAGGGCATGATTTATAAAGTAAAAAAAAAACAAGAAAGAAGTCAAATAGTGCAAAAGCATAGATCAAGACATAATAATAACAAAATCAAGCATTTTCATTCACGCATACAATGTAAAAATGTTGATAATGTAAAATAGTTTAGTATGAAAAACCAGTGTTACCAGATTGCAGAGTGCCATTGCCCCCAGCGCATTGTGAGTGTTGACAGATGGAAAAAAGAGAAAAATCTTTTATTAGTGTCGATGTTGCCATACTCTAAACAGTTTCAAAAATACTATGACAAGACATCATTATTTTAGTTAAGCGGTGAAGTTAGTATTTATCTAAAAATGTATAACTTTAGAGTAAAATGTTGTTAAAAATTAGAAATAATGTAGTCTTGCCAAGCATCTACGTTTTTTTAGGTATAACCCTTTATTTTTGTAAGCTCGGGTTTTGCCAATTGGTTATTGTAAAGCTAAATCCAATAAGAACTCAACTTCTACACACAGAAAAAAACATCCAGGTCCTGAACCTGGTTCGGCAGGAGCTGGCTGCCTTCCAGGCGCGGTTCTCCGTACTGGAGGGCATTGTCCTGCGCCCCCCCCTGGCGGCAAACAGGGCGTCCCCGGGCCCTAGGGTGGCCACATATGCGGCTGCTGCGGCCTCCACACCGGGGCCGTCTGGCCGGCTCTCCGGCAGGGTTGCGTCGTCCCCCGAAGGGCCAGCTCCGGCGAAACCGGCTCCGGCCAAGAAAGCGGCGGCCCTAAGGCAGGGCAAGGCGGCGGACCAAAAGAAGGGCAAGGCGGCGACTGTGCCAGCGCCAGCCGAGAGGCAGCCGCCACCGCCACCCCCTTCCGCGGCCGAGACCGGGTGGCAGGTGGCTGGAGAAAGGTCAAGGGAGCAGAAGGCAGCCAAAAAGGCCAGAAAACGGGAGCGGAAGCGCCAACAAAAGGAGCGGAGCGTCGCGGCTAGACTCAGCGCCCCGAAGACCGCAGCTGTAGTGATTACACTACAGCCGGACGCGGAAAAGAGGGGCGTGAGCTACCGCGACGTGCTCGCTAAGGCGAGGGCGACGGTGGATCTCGGGGAGCTCGGGATCACCGGGGGCCTCCGCCTCAGGGTCACCGCGACAGGGGCTCGAGTGCTGGGGATCCCCGGCGAAACCCGTGGCTCGTCCGCTGACGCTCTGGCTGAAAAGCTTAGAGCGTCCCTAAATGCGGACGAGGCCCGAGTGTCCAGGCCCGTCAAATGCGCAGACCTGCGCATCCTGGGTCTGGACGACTCGGTGACCGAGGAGGAGGTGGTGGCCGCCGTCACCAGGACCGGTGGGTGCCCTGCTGAGCAGGTCAAGACAGGCACCTTACGTCCGGACCTGTCGGGCATGCGAACCGTTACGGTAAGCTGCCCTGTGACGGCGGCGAAAGCCATTGTGGAGGGCCGAAGGCTCTTGGTGGGCTGGGTTTCGGCGTAGGTTAAGCTGCTGGAACCCAGACCTCTGAGGTGCTTCCGCTGCCATGTGGGGCACCACGTGTCGGTCCGGTGCACCTCGGAGGTGGACCGTAGTGGCCTATGCTTCCGTTGCGGCCAGCCCGGTCACATGGCCGCGGCTTGCTCCGCCGCGCCGCGCTGCGCTGCATGTGCGGCAACCGGCAAGCCGGCCGATCACCGGGCAGGGAGCAAGGCCTGCGGTACACCCGCCAAGGCCAAGGCCAGGGGCAACGGAAGGCCCTCCACCACCACCACCAAAACCCCCACCGTCGCCACCACCGCAGCCACCGCCACTGTCGCCGCCGCGGCCGCCACTGCTGCAACTTCTGCAGCGGGGCCCTCGCAGGGGGCCCGGGAGTGTCAGAATTCCTCCTCGTGTGCCCGATGGCTGCCGGTCCCTCTCGATACGTCGGGAGGGAATAGCAGCTGCCGGGCCGGTGCACCCTGGGCGTGGGCAGTATCCTTCCCCGAGGAATGGGAAGAGATTCTTATTCCTTGGGGAATGTTACTGTCCATGGCTAATATTCTGACATGGGAGGGGTCCGTTTTGGACCAAGGGGGCGTTGCTCCGCGTGACCCTCTGAAAAGCAGAGGGCACAGCGGAGTAGCAAGGGCGGGCTCGGTGTGCACTTACCCTGCCTCCGAGCAGACAGTGAAGGACGCAGTCGTTCACTGTCCCCGTCGATATCGTAATCCCACCGTTGAAGTGTCGTGGATCACGTCTCGCGGCTTCGATTGGGACCGAGGGTCTTGGCTTAACCGCCCGGACCGCGAGGTAGAAAACCTCTATAAAAAGTTACCCCGAATCTCAAGCGGCGGCGCACCGCGAGGAGATGTATGGCTGACGGGTTCCTATGGAAAATCAGTTGCTAGTGCGAACCACTGCCGGGCCTGGCTATGGCTTATCTGGGTACAGGGGGCACTGCCCAGATGGACTCTTTATTTCCCCCATACTCGTGGGAACAACATGGAAAATTGTTTAAAAAAAAAAACGGCCGATAACGGCGAAGCAAAGGAGGGGAGGGATGCGGGGTCGGAGTCCGGCGCCGCATCCAGCGATGTGAGCGCGGGAGGCTCAGAGAGCTCCCGGCGCGGGAGGCCCGGGACCACTGCGGTGAACGGGAAGTTCTTCCGCAAGCGGTCCTGGCCGGAGGGCGACCAAGGGTCGTCATCGGAGGGAGAGCTGGCCTCGGCTCGCAAGATCCCCACCAGTAAGCGAGGAGGGATCCGCGGCAAGGGGAGAGGCCTCTCTGCCGCCGAGAGGTCGGCGCGGCTTGCCGAGGAGGGGCGCCACCCGGGGGTGGCCGGTCGCGGGGTGGCCCGTTCGGGCTCCTCTGGCGACGAGGTGGGTGCAGACGGCGGCTCTGAGGCGGAGCGTAAGGCCGGTTTCGCGAAGGAGGTGGAGGCGGCGCTGAGGGCTGTCTCTTGTAAACAGAAGCCCTCCACCAGGCATAAGGCCATGCCTGCAGCGATCGCCTCCATCATGGCGTCAGCGGAGGCCAGATATGGGGGGCCCCCGTCAAACGAAGTGGCCAAACTGCGGGCGGAGGTCGCTCGCCTGACGGCTGCCACGGAGCTTCTCCAAGAGGAGAACAGGAAGCTCCGAGCAGACTTGGCCGGTCTGCGCGAGGCCGGCCCCCGCAAGGCGCCCCAAAATGGGGGCCAGCAGCGACCAAGCCGGCCCGTGCCCGTGCCGGTTGAGAACCAGGTCCTGAACCTGGTTCGGCAGGAGCTGGCTGCCTTCCAGGCGCGGTTCTCCGTCCTGGAGGGCATAGTCCTGCGCCCCCCGCTTGCGGCAAACAGGGCGTCCCCGGGCCCGAGGGTAGCCACATATGCGGCTGCTGCGGCCTCCGCACCGGGGTCGTCTGGCCGGCCCTCCGGCAGGGTTGCGTCGGCCCCCGAAGGGCCGGCTCTGGCGAAACCGGCTCCGGCCAAGAAGGCGGCAGCCCTGAGGCAGGGCAAGGTGGCGGCCCAAAAGAAGGGCAAGGCGGTGACTGTGCCAGCGCCAGCCGCGAGACAGCTGCCACCGCCGCCCCCCCCGCCCCCTAAGCCTTCTGCGGCCGAGACCGGGTGGCAGGTGGCCGGAGAGAGGACGAGGGAGCAAAAGGCGGCCAAAAAGGCCAGGAAGCGGCAGCGCAAGCGCCAGCAAAAAGAGCGGAGCGTCGCGGCAAGGCTCAGCGCCCCGAAGACCGCAGCTGTAGTGATTACACTACAGCCGGACGCGGAAAAGAGGGGCGTGAGCTACCGCGACGTGCTCGCTAAGGCGAGGGCGACGGTAGATCTCGGGGAGCTCGGGATCACCGGGGGCCTCCGCCTCAGAGTCACCGCGACAGGGGCTCGAGTGCTGGAGATCCCCGGCGAAACCCGTGGCTCGTCCGCGGACGCTCTGGCAGAAAAGCTTAGAGCGTCCCTAAATGCGGACGAGGCCCGAGTGTCCAGGCCCGTCAAATGCGCAGATCTGCGCATCATGGGTCTGGACGACTCGGTGACCGAGGAGGAGGTGGTGGCCGCCGTCACCAGGACCGGTGGGTGCCCTGCTGAGCAGGTCAAGGCAGGCACCTTACGTCCGGACCTGTCGGGCATGCGAACCGTAACGGTAAGCTGCCCTGTGACGGCGGCGAAAGCCATTGTGGAGGGCCGAAGGCTCTTGGTGGGCTGGGTTTCGGCGCAGGTTAAGCTGCTGGAACCCAGACCTCTGAGGTGCTTCCGCTGCCATGTGGGGCACCATGTGTCGGTCCGGTGCACCTCGGAGGTGGACCGCAGTGGCCTATGCTTCCGCTGCGGCCAGCCCGGTCACAGGGCCGCGGCTTGCTCCGCCGCGCCGCACTGCGCTGCATGTGCGGCAACCGGCAAGCCGGCCGATCACCGGGCAGGGAGCAAGGCCTGCGGTACACCCGCCAAGGCCAAGGCCAGGGGCAACGGAAGGCCCTCCACCTCCACCGCCAAAACCCCCACCGTCGCCATCACCGCAGCCGCCGCCACTGTCGCCGCCGCGGCCGCCACTGCTGCAACTTCTGCAGCGGGGCCCTCGCAGGGGGCCCGGGAGGGGGCTGAAATGGAGTGCCAATAACGGCCCCATTACGCCTTCTCCAGGCGAACATCAACCACTGCGCCTGCGCTCAAGATCTGTTGATCCAGAGCATGGCGCAGTGGTCGATTAACATCGCCGTGGTCTCTGAGCCGTACTTTGTCCCGCCCAGGGATGACTGGGTGGAGGACCTTAGCGGCTCAGTGACCATAATTGCGTCGGCCGCCGCCGGTACCCCGACCCTTGAGAGTGTCAGGAAGGGTCAGGGGTGCGTAGCAGCACGGTTCGGGGAGATCGTTGTAGTGGGAGTCTACTTCTCTCCGAACCGAACTCTCGCCGAGTTCCACAACTCCCTCAGGGAGTTGAGTGTCGTCATCGGGAGCCATTCACTCCCCGTGCTTGTGCTCGGGGACTTCAATGCCAAGAACTTGGCTTGGGGTTCTCGTTACACGGATGTGCGGGGTAGGATGGTGGAGGACTGGGCACTGGAGACAGGCCTGGTCGTCCTAAATCGGGGTTCTGTCCCCACGTGCGTGCGGATGCAGGGTGAGTCGGTGGTGGACATATCGTTCGCTAGCCCCGCCCTGTCGCAGCGTGTCGTTGACTGGCGCGTCATGGAGGGGGTGGAGACCTATTCCGACCACCGGTACATCCGGTTCGACGTCTCCACTCAGACCTCAAGCGCGCCGGTCCTACAGGCCCCGAGTGGTCCGCGATGGGCGCTGAAGCAGCTGGACCGGGAGCTCCTCCTGGAAGCCTCGATCGTGCAGGCCTGGGTGTCATCACCGGCCAGGCCTGCCGACATCAACAACGAGGCGAGTTGGTTCCAGGAGGCCATGTCCGAGATTTGCGACGTGGCAATGCCCCGAGTTCGGCCAGGAAGCGCCCGACGTCAGGTGTACTGGTGGTCGCGAGAGCTGACGTCTTTGCGTGAGGCGTGCGTTGCCGCGCGGCACCGGTACGCCAGGCATCGCAGGCTCCGCATCCGCCCTCCGGATGCGGCAGCCATTGAGGCGGAGCTTTACGAGGGGTACAGAGCGGCGAAGACCGCCCTCCAAGAGGCTGTCCGGCGGGCCAAGAACCTGGCCCGCGAGGAGATGCTGGAGTCTCTGAACGGAGATCCGTGGGGGCGCCCTTACAAGATGGTGCGGGACAAACTCCGCACCCGGGCCCCCCCGCTGACGCAGAGTCTCCGGCCTGAGCTCGTGGAGGACGTGGTGAGCGCTCTGTTCCCTTCGCGAGGGAGGCATCCTCCCCCGCCTATGGCTCCGCCGCCGCTTGCGGTGCCGGACGCGGACCACACCGATGACGACGTTCCGGAGGTGACTGGGGTAGACCTGGGAGTGGCGGTACGCAGGCTGAAGGCCAGAAATACCGCCCCGGGACCCGATGGCTTGCCTGGCAAAGCCTGGGTCCTGGCCTCTGAGGCTCTCGGGCCCCGACTGGAAGGGCTCCTAAGCGCATGCTTGGAGAGAGGCCAGTTCCCGCTTCGTTGGAAGACGGGGAAGCTGGTCCTCATCCGGAAGCCAGGGCGCCCTGCGGACTCTCCGTCCGCATACCGGCCCATCGTGTTGCTCGACGAGGTGGGCAAGCTCTTTGAAAGAGTTATTGCTAACCGCCTCGCCGGGCACCTCGCGGGGATGGGGCCGGATCTTGCGGAACACCAGTTTGGTTTCCGCAAGGGGCGCTCGACGGTGGACGCCATCATGCGCGTGAGAGCCCTCACGACGGGGGACGCGGTTTCCCGTGGCGGGGTTGTATTGGCGGTGTCTCTTGACATCGCCAACGCCTTCAACTCCATGCCCTGGAGCTGCATTGGGGAGGCACTCCGGTATCACCGGGTGCCGACCTACCTTCGTCGTGTGGTCGGGGATTACCTGACGGATAGGGCCGTCATCTACCCCGGTCGGAGCGGAGAATGGAACCGGCGAGAGATGTCGTGCGGTGTTCCACAGGGATCGGTTCTGGGACCGGCCTTGTGGAACATCGGTTACGACTGGGTGCTGCGCGCCGACCTCCCTAGCGGCGTCAGCGTAGTCTGCTACGCTGACGACACGCTGGTACTGGCACAAGGGAGGTCGCACGAGGCGGCGGCCGAAAACATGACACGCGGGGTTGCGATAGTCGTGGAGAGGATCCGGCAATTGGGTCTCGAGGTGGCATTGCACAAGTGCGAGGCCATGTGTTTTCATGGGCCTCGGAATGCGCCACCGTCGGGATCCCTACTGACGGCAGGAGGGGTTTCCATCGGCGTCGGGTTGACGCTGAAGTACCTGGGACTCGTCCTTGACAGCCGGTGGAACTTCGTGGAGCATTTCCGACGTTTGGCCCCCAAACTGGAACGGACCGGGGCTGCCTTCAAGCGGCTCCTGCCCAACCTGGGGGGTCCAAACGCCTCCTGCCGGAGGCTCTACGCGGGGGTCGTGCGGTCCATGGCCCTTTACGGGGCCCCGGTGTGGGCGCGTTCTCTGAGGCGGCAAGCCGCCCGCTACCTGAACGCGCCCCAAAAGGGGATAGCCCTAAGGCTAGTCCGGGGGTACCGCACGATCTCCGGTGAGGCGGCGAGCCTCCTTGCCGGATTGCCGCCATGGGATCTGGAGGCGATAGTCCTCGCACGCCTTCACGAATGGCGCGCGGAGGCACTACGTCGGGGGGAAACTCCGCTGCCGCGGCAAATCACCGCTCGGCGGACAGACCTCCGGCGCGATCTCATGGTGACATGGAATGAGCGACTGTCGCAACCCCGTGCAGGGCACGCCACCATAGTGGCGATAAGTCCCCTCTTTGAGGAGTGGCTAGAGAGGCGCCACGGCGCCCTCACCTTCCGCCTGACGCAGGTCCTCACCGGACACGGTTGTTTCGGGAGGTTCCTGCACCGAATCGGGCGGGAGGAAACGCCCGGGTGTTTCCACTGTGAGGATCGTCCGGAGGACACGGTGCAGCACACTGTGGAGGCCTGCCCTGCTTGGGCGGAGCAGCGCCGTGTCCTCGTAGAGGCGATTGGCGGCGGCGACCTCTCGCGCCCGGCCCTGGTTCAAGCCATGGTCCGGAGCGAGAGGGAATGGGAAGCCGTCACCTCCTTCTGCGAAGCAGTCATGCTAGTGAAGGAGGTGGCGGAACGTGAGAGGGAAAGAGCCTCACGTCCCAGCCGCCGCGGGAGACGCCCTGGGCGTCGGGGGTCACGTGGTGGCCCCCGGCCACCGTAGGCGCGGGCCTGTGGACGGCGAGTTTTGGGCTAGCTCGCCGTCCGGCCGTCTTATGACGACAGGCCGTGTCGACGGCGCGTTCGTGTTCCACGCGCGCCTCAAAGAGATGTCAGCAACCACGTAGGGGTCCGCACGGGCCGATGCCTGCCAGGGCTGCGGGACTGTTCGAAAGAGATACCGCGGCCCTGGAACACAAAGGGCAAAGAAGGAACATGGATGGGTTTTAGTCAGTACAAGTCTGACACTCCCTTCCGCTCCGCCCAGAGCGGGGGGGGTCATTTGATGATTTCCCATCCTAAAAAAAAAAAAAAAAAAAAGGGGGCCCGGGAGGGGGCTGAAATGGAGTGCCAATAACGGCCCCATTACGCCTTCTCCAGGCGAACATCAACCACTGCGCCTGCGCTCAAGATCTGCTGATCCAGAGCATGGCGCAGTGGTCGATTAACATCGCCGTGGTCTCTGATCCGTACTTTGTCCCGCCCAGGGATGACTGGGTGGAGGACCTTAGCGGCTCAGTGACCATAATTGCGTCGGCCGCCGCCGGTACCCCGACCCTTGAGAGTGTCAGGAAGGGTCAGGGGTGTGTAGCAGCACGGTTCGGGGAGATCGTTGTGGTGGGAGTCTACTTCTCCCCGAACCGAACTCTCGCCGAGTTCCACAACTCCCTCAGGGAGTTGAGTGTCGTCATCGGGAGCCATTCTCTCCCCGTGCTTGTGCTCGGGGACTTCAATGCCAAGAACTTGGCTTGGGGTTCTCGTTACACGGATGTGCGGGGTAGGATGGTGGAGGACTGGGCTCTGGAGACAGGCCTGGTCGTCCTAAATCGGGGTTCTGTCCCCACGTGCGTGCGGATGCGGGGCGAGTCAGTGGTGGACATCGTATCGTTCGCTAGCCCCGCTCTGTCGCCGCGTGTCGTTGACTGGCGCGTCATGGAGTTTTTTTTGTTCTCGGTGTGGAAATCCTCTATGGATGTCCTCCGCCCTGGGGAGAGCGGAGGGGTCTGTCAGACCCGTACTGACTAAAACCACACCGGTGTTCCCTCGCACACTTGCACCGGGGATCATGGGAACTAGTGCGCCTTCCACGATCCCCGGCTAGTGCCGGCCCGCTTCTGCGGGCCTCCTCAGTTCCGCGGGGGGAGTGAGGTGTACACCCCCCGCGACTTCCAATAGGGGCGCGCGTGGAACACTACGCGCCACCGCCTCGGGTCCAGTTATATGAAGAGACGGCGGTCGTCCCCAAGTCCGCCGTCCCTCTGCACCCGTTTAGGGGGGCTGGAAGAGGGCATTGTCTGCCCTCCGCCGACGCCCGGTACGTCTGCTGCGGGTCGGAAGAGTGGTCTCGGCCTCCCTCATCCTTTCCGCAGCCTCCTTCTGTGAGATGACGGTTTCACAGAAGGAGATCACCGCATCCCACGACTCCGCGCTCCCGACCATCGAACGAGCGACGGCCGGCAGCGACAGGTCGGTTCCGACTTCTGTTATGAGGGCACGGCGCGGCTCCTCCCATGCGGCACACTCTGCCAGCGTATGCCGCGCCGTGTCCTCCAAGCAGTGGACGCAGTGATGACACCGGGCGTCCGGCTCCCTGTTTATGCGACACAGGTACTTTCCGAAGCAACCATGCCCCGAGAAAACCTGCGTCGCCCGAAACGACAGGGAGCCGTGCCTCCGCTCGAGCCATTCCTCGAGCACCGGTCGGATCGCCTCGATGGTAGTTCCGCCACTCCGCCACCAGGACCTCGCGGAGCTGGGACCGACGCAGATCGATCTCTCGCTGCATCGGCTCACCGCCCCGCGTCCGCGCCTCCTCGCGCCACCGGTACAGCGACGCGAGGACCCTCGCCTCTAGGTCCCAGGGTGGCGACCCGGCCAGTGCACAAGCCGCCTCGTAGGAGATTGTGCGATACCCCCTGATAGACCTGACGGCCATCGCCCTCTGCGGTTTTCGCAGTATCGCGATGCTTCCAGCCGTCAGGTCAGTGGCCCACACCGGGGCCCCGTACAGGGCCATGGATCGCAGGACCCCTACGTACAATCTCCTACAGGCGGTGCTCGGGCCCCCCAGATTGGGAAGCAGCGTTGCGAGCGCGCCCGCCGCGCCCATCAACTTGGGCACCAGCCGCCGGAAGTGGGGGCCAAAGTCCCAACGGCTGTCGAGCACCAATCCTAGGTACTTCATGGTGGACTCGACAGCAATTTGGGTACCCCCGACCACAATATGTGATCCCGGCGGCGGCGCCCGCCGGGGGCCATGAAAGACCATGGCCTCCGACTTGTTGAGGGCCACCTCCAGGCCCAGGCGCCGTATGCGGCTCACAACCTGCGAGACCGCAACCGTCGCTAGCAACGCTGCCTCCCTGTACGAGCTCCCCCGGGCCGTGACCAGCGTGTCGTCGGCGTAACACACCAGGGCCACACCCGGTTGGAGCTCGCCTCTCAGCACCCAGTCGTACCCGATGTTCCACAGGGGTGGACCCACGACTGAACCCTGTGGAACACCGCACGACATGTTGCGCCGGCCTCCGTCGTCGCGTCCCCTGTAGGTGACACACCTTTCTGCCAAATAAGCCCCAACGATGCGATGGAGGTACGGGGGCACCCTGTGGTAGCACAGCGCCTCCCGAATACAGCTCCAGGGCAGGGTGTTAAAAGCGTTGGAGATGTCCAAGGACACCGCCAACATCACCCCACCCCGGGACACCGCTTCCTCCGCCAGGACTCTTACCCGCATTATGGCGTCCACAGTGGAGCGCTCCACTGTGGACGCCATAATGCGATGCCGAAAGCCGAACTGGCTATCGTCCAGATCCGGCCCCTCTCTGTACAAGTGGCCAGCGAGGCGGGCAGCAATGATCCGTTCGAAAAGCTTACCCACCTCGTCCAGCAGCACTATGGGCCGGTAAGCGGACGGCGAGTCCGCTGGGCGCCCCGCCTTCCTGAGCAGGACCAAACGACCCGTTTTCCACTGACTAGGGAATTGGCCCCGCTCAAGACAAGCTGAGTAGAGTCCTCTCAGCTGGGGCTCTAGCTCTTTCAGAGCGAGGGCAAGCGCGCCACCGGGAACTCCGTCGGGCCCCGGGGCAACGGTTTTGGCCCGAAGCCTCGTTATTGCCGCCCTCATCTCTGCTTGTGTCACCTCAGGGACGCTGACGTCCTCGTCATCCTCTGACTCCGTGGCTGTGGGCAAAACCATCGGCGGCGGTATGTGTTCCTCTCTAGCAGGAAAGAGAGTTGCGACCACTTCCTCCAGCAGCTGAGGCTGCAGACTCTCAGTGAGTGGGGGCGCCCAGGCACGAAGTTTCCCTCGGACCGCACGATAAGGGCGCCCCCACGAATTTACGTCTAGTGTCGACAACATCTCTTCCCTAGCTCGGGTCTTCGCCTCGCCGACAGCCAGCCACAGAGCCTCCTTCGCCGCGCGGTACACCTCATACAGCGCGGCCTCTTCTTCCGGAACCCGACGACGTCTCCTCCGGTATCGGGTGTACTGGCGTCTCACCTCCACGCACGAGATTGGGGTTCCTTAACTAACGCCGTCTCGGGTCCAGTGTGATCGGGGGCGACGGATGTCCCCGAATCCGTCGCCCCTGGACCTATTTAGGGGGGCCGGAAGAGGGCGTTGTCCGCCCTCTGCCGACGCCCGGTGCGTCTGCTGCGGGATGGGCGGGAGCTCGTCATCTCCCTCTCCCTTTCCGCAGCCTCCTTCTGCGACATGACGGTTTCGCAGAAGGACACCACCGCGTCCCAGGACTCTGCGCTGCCGACCATCGAGCGAACGACGGTCGGCAGCGACAGGTCTCCTCCCACCTCCGTAACGAGCGCACGGCGCGGCTCATCCCACGCGGCGCACTCGGCCAGCGTATGCCGCGCCGTGTCCTCCAGACAGTGGACGCAGTGATGGCACCGGGCGTCCGGCTCCCTGCTTATGCGACACAGGTACTTCCCGAAGCAGCCGTGCCCCGAGAGCACCTGCGTCGCCCGAAACGTCAGGGAGCCGTGCTTCCTCCCGAGCCAGTCGTCGAGTACTGGCCGGATCGCCTCGACCGTGTCGAGGCCGGCGGTAGGGAGCTCTAGCCTCCCCCGCCATTCCGCCACCATGACCTGTCGGAGCTGAGACCGGTACAGCGTGATCTGTCGCTGCACCAGCCTCTCGCCCCGATCATTGGCCTCCTCGCGCCACTGGTGCAGTGTCGCGAGGGTCTTCGCCTCCAGGTCCCACGGCGGGGATCCGGCCAGTACACAAGCCGCCTCGTAGGAGATCGTGCGATATCCCCGTATGACCCTGACGGCCATCGCTCTCTGCGGTCTGCGCAGGACCGCGATAGTGCGAGCCGTCAGGTCTGTCGCCCAGATCGGGGCCCCGTAAAGGGCCATCGATCGCACGATCCCCACGTATAACCGCCTACAGGCGGTGCTCGGGCCCCCCAGATTGGGAAGCAGCGTTGACAGCGCGCCCGCCGCGCCCATCAACTTGGGCACCAGCCGCTGAAAGTGGGGGCCGAAGTCCCAACGGCTGTCGAGCACCAATCCTAAGTACTTCATGGTTGACTCGACAGCGATCCGGACCCCACCGACCACAATGTGTGATCCCAACGGCGGCGCCCGTCGGGGGCCATGAAAAACAATGGCCTCCGACTTGTTGAGGGCCACTTCCAGCCCCAGGCGTCGTATGCGGCTCACCACCTGTGAGACCGCAGCCGTAGCCAGCAACGCTGCCTCCCTGTACGAGCTCCCCCGAGCCGTGACCAGCGTGTCGTCCGCATAACACGTCAGGTCCACTCCCGGCGGGAGCTCGCACCGCAAAACCCAGTCGTACCCGATGTTCCACAGGGGTGGGCCCAGAACCGACCCCTGCGGAACACCGCACGACATCTCGCGACGGCCCGTGCCGTCGCGTCCCATGTAGGTGACACACCTTCCCGAAAGATAAGCCCCCACAATGTTGCGGAGGTAGGAAGGCACCCGATGGTATCGCAGGGCCTCCCTAATGCAACCCCAGGGCAGGGTGTTGAACGCGTTGGAGATGTCCAAGGACACCGCCAGCACCACCCCACCCTGGGACACCGCTTCCTCCGCCAGGACTCTCACCCTCATGATGGCGTCGATGGTGGAGCGCCCACGCCGGAAGCCAAACTGGCTGTCGGCCAGGTTCGGCCCCTCTGTACACAAGTGGCTGACGAGGCGATCTGCGATTACACGCTCGAGCATCTTGCCCGCCTCGTCCAGCAACACTATGGGCCGATAAGCCGACGACGAATCCGCTGGGCGCCCCGCCTTCCTGAGCAGGACCAGTCGACCAGTCTTCCACCTGCTAGGGAACTGGCCCCGCTCAAGGCACGCCGAGAAGAGTCCCCTCAGTGGGGGCTCCAGCTCCTTCAGGGCGAGGACTAGAGCGCGACCAGGCACTCCGTCGGGCCCCGGAGCAGTGTTTTTTGCCCGGAGCCGCAATATGGCCGCGCTCATCTCCGCCTGTGTAGCGTCTCCACCCCTACGGCAACTCGCCAGTCGTGTACACGGCCCGCAACAGCGGAGCTTGCGAACGACACGTCCACTATGGACCCGCCCCGCTGCCGCACGCACGTGTACACCGAGCCCCGATTCAGGACGGTCAGGCCGATTTCGACCGCCCACTCCTCCAACACCTCACCCCTAGGATCGGTGATCGGGGATCCCCAAGCCGCAGACTTGGCGTTGAGATCACCGAGCAACAGCACCGGGCGAGGGTGGAACCGGCTCACGACCGCACCTAGCTCGACAAAGAACTCCTCGAAGTCAGCGAGACTCTTGTTGGGAGAGAAATATGCATCAATTGTGACTATGCCGTCCACGAGGGCGGCCACCCAACCGTGTCCTCGGGACGGACTGACAAGAGTCGCGCCAATGATGGCCACCAAACCATCCAGGTCCCCCGCCCAGTTATCGCGGGAGGGGACAAAATACGGCTCGGCGACCACAGCCACGTGGATCAACCACTCCGCCATGCTCTGGAGCAATAGATCCTGAGCTCTGGCGGCGTGGTTGATGTTAGCTTGGAGGAAACGGAATTGTGCCATTAATGGCATTCCATTTCCTCGGCTCCTCCTTCCCTGGGTCGGGAGTTAGGCTTTGGGAGAGGCGCAGGTCCTCCGACAGCCCTAGACCTCCTTTTCTTGGACTTGGGTGCCTTGCAGGCCTTCCCGCCAAGTCCGTGCTCCGTGGGCTTTCCTGCAGCTGCGCACAGGCTGCAGTATGGCACTCCGGAGCACTGGGCCGCCTTGTGGCCGGGTTGACCGCAGCGGAAACACAGTTCGCTGCGATCAATTTGTGCAGTGCCCCCCCCCCTCTCGTTGCCGATGGCAACGAGAGGGGGTGGAGACCTATTCCGACCACCGGTACATCCGGTTCGACGTCTCCACCCAGACCTCAAGCGCGCCGGTCCTACAGGCCCCGAGTGGTCCGCGATGGGCGCTGAAGCAGCTGGACCGGGAGCTCCTCCTGGAAGCCTCGATCGTGCAGGCCTGGGTGTCATCACCGGCCAGGCCTGCCAACATCAACAACAAGGCGGGTTGGTTCCAGGAGGCCATGTCCGAGATATGCGACGTGGCAATGCCCCGAGTTCGGCCAAGATGCGCCCGACGTCAGGTGTACTGGTGGTCGCGGGAGCTGACGTCTCTGCGTGAGGCGTACGTTGCCGCGCGGCGCCGGTACGCCAGGCATCGCAGGCTCCGCATCCGCCCTCCGGATGCGGCAGCCATTGAGGCGGAGCTTTACGAGGGGTACAGAGCGGCGAAGACCGCCCTCCAAGAGGCTGTCCGGCGGGCCAAGAACCTGGCCCGCGAGGAGATGCTGGAGTCTCTGAACGGAGATCCGTGGGGGCGCCCTTACAAGATGGTGTGGAACAAACTCCGCACCCGGGCCCCCCCGCTGACGCAGAGTCTCCAGCCTGAGCTCGTGGAGGATGTGGTGAGCGTTCTGTTCCCTTCGCGAGGGAGGCATCCTCCCCCCGCCTATGGCTCCGCCACCGCTTGCGGTGCCGGAAGCGGACCACACCGATGACGACGTTCCGGAGGTAACTGGGGTAGACCTGAGAGTGGCGGTACGCAGGCTGAAGGCCAGAAATACCGCCCCGGGACCCGATGGCTTACCTGGCAAAGCCTGGGTCCTGGCCTCTGAGGCTCTCGGGCCCCGACTGGAAGGGCTCCTAAGCGCATGCTTGGAGAGAGGCCAGTTCCCGCTTCGTTGGAAGACGGGGAAGCTGGTCCTCATCCGTAAGCCAGGGCGCCCTGCGGACTCTCCGTCCGCATACCGGCCCATCGTGTTGCTCGACGAGGTGGGCAAGCTCTTTGAGAGAGTTATTGCTAACCGCCTCGCCGGGCACCTCGCGGGAATGGGGCCGGATCTTGCGGAACACCAGTTTGTTTTCCGCAAGGGGCGCTCGACGGTGGACGCCATCATGCGCGTGAGAGCCCTCACGACGGGGGACGCGGTTTCCCGGGGCGGGGTCGACTTGGCGGTGTCTCTTGACATCGCCAACGCCTTCAACTCCATGCCCTGGAGCTGCATTGGGGAGGCACTCCGGTATCACCGGGTGCCAACCTACCTTCGTCGTGTGGTCGGGGACTATCTGACGGATAGGGCCGTCACGAACCCCGGTCGGAGCGGAGAATGGAACCGGCGAGAGATGTCGTGCGGTGTTCCACAGGGATCGGTTCTGGGGCCGGCCTTGTGGAACATCGGTTACGACTGGGTGCTGCGCGCCGACCTCCCTAGCGGCGTCAGCGTAGTCTGCTACGCTGACGACACGCTGGTACTGGCACAAGGGAGGTCGCACGAGGCGGCGGCCGAAAACATGACACGCGGGGTTGCGATAGTCGTGGAGAGGATCCGGCAATTGGGTCTCGAGGTGGCATTGCACAAGTCCGAGGCCATGTGTTTTCATGGGCCTCGAAATGCGCCACCGTCGGGATCCCTACTGACGGCGGGAGGGGTTTCCATCGGCGTCGGGTCGACGCTGAAGTACCTGGGACTCGTCCTTGACAGCTGGTGGAACTTGGTTGAACTTGGTTGTTTTCAACGCCACCAAAACACAAGTGTGCCTGTTCACCGCCAAAAGGAGTCCGTTCAATCTGGCTCCTACTTTCCGGGGTACATCTGTACCAGTCACCGACAGCCTCGAGCTTCTTGGTGTGAAGTTGAGTGCGAATCTGAACTTCGGTGCCTACATTGAGTCGAAAGCCCAAACTGCGGCAAAAAAGCTGGGTATCCTAAACAAGGTTAAGCGTTACTTCAAGCCTGGACAGCTTTTAGTCTTATATAAAGCTCAAGTTCGGTCCGGCATGTAGTATTGCTGTCACCTTTGGGATGGCTCAGCCAAATACCAATTAGCCACACTCGATTCTGTTGAGCGCAGAGCCAAGAGGCTCATTGGTGACGATAAGCTGGTTAGTACCAGGCTTCATAGCCTGGCCCATCGGCGCAAAGTTGCATGTTTGTCGGTCTTTTACAGATTGTACTTCGGTGAGTGTGCTCAAGAGCTCCACGAACTCATTCCACCATCTCCTTTCTTCCATCGGGAGTCCAGACGTACTGCAGGTTATCACCCATACCTTGTCGATGTTCCACACATTCGCACGAAGCGCTTTGCTACATCATTTATTATGCGCACAGCCAAGGAGTGGAATTCCCTGCCTACGTCGGTGTTTCCAAGTTCATATGACCCTAATCTATTTAAATCGCGAGTTAATAGGCTTCTTTTGGGTTAGCTCATTCCATCGTCGACCTCATCTCTGTCCTTGGACTAGATTGAGGTCAAGAGTAAGCCCATACAGAATTAAAAAAAAAAACAAAAAAACTTCGTGGAGCATTTCCGACGTTCCAGTTTGGGGGCCCCCAAACTGGAACGGACCGGGGCTGCCTTCAAGCGGCTCCTGCCCAACCTGGGGGGTCCAAACGCCTCCTGCCGGAGGCTCTACACGGGGGTCGTGCGGTCCATGGCCCTTTACGGAGCCCCGGTGTGGGCGCGTTCTCTGAGGCGGCAAGCCGCCCGCTACCTGAACGCGCCCCAAAAGGGGATAGCCCTAAGGCTAGTCCGGGGGTACCGCACGATCTCCGGTGAGGCGGCGAGCCTCCTGGCCGGATTGCCGCCATGGGATCTGGAGGCGATAGTCCTCGCGCGCCTTCACGAATGGCGCGCGGAGGCACTACGTCGGGGGGAAACTCCGCTGCCGCGGCAAATCGCCGCTCAGCGGACAGACCTCCGGCGCGATCTCATGGTGACATGGAGAGAGCGACTGTCGCAACCCCGTGCAGGGCACTCCACCATAGTGGCGATAAGTCCCGTCTTTGAGGAGTGGCTAGAGAGACGCCACGGCGCCCTCACCTTCCACCTGACGCAGGTCATCACCGGACACGGTTGTTTCGGGAGGTTCCTGCACCGAATCGGGCGGGAGGAAACGCCCGGGTGTTTCCATTGTGAGGATCGTCCGGAGGACACGGTGCAGCACACTGTGGAGGCCTGCCCCGCTTGGGCGGAGCAGCGCCGTGTCCTCGTAGAGGCGATCGGCGGCGGCGACCTCTCGCGCCCGGCCCTGGTTCAAGCCATGGTCCGAAGCGAGAGGGAATGGGAAGCCGTCACCTCCTTCTGCGAAGCAGTCATGCTAGTGAAGGAGGTGGCGGAACGTGAGAGGGAAAGAGCCTCACGTCCCAGCCGCCGCGGGAGACGCCCTGGGCGTCGGGGGTCACGTGGTGCCCCCGGCCACCGTAGGCGCGGGCCTGTGGATGGCGAGTTATAATAATAATAATAATAATATATCATTTATTTCAGGTATTAAAGACCCATAACATATATACCTTATAGACTATCATACATACTTTATAAAAACAAGAAATATAAACTATTGTACACGAAGTGACGGTGTCGTGTTGCACTGCGTGGTGTCGCGTAGCCTACCGCGGAAACGCCGATATATGACACCCTTCGGCCAAAACTCTTCCTTGAGGAAGGACTCAATATGATGAGTCGGAACTCGCACCATAAACGACTTGAAATTCGTGTTGTGGTGCGACTCCAACTTCTCAACCCTCAAGGTCCAGTTGGTCTTCGCCCGGACATACTCCACGACCTCCTCAACCTTCGTGGTGTGATGTAGCCGGGATACATAAAGCTGCGTCGTTGGTATTGCCGGACGCAGCACATTGGGTCCTACCAGCGCAGTCCCGCACTGGTTATGATAGGGTGGCTTCTTCCTCTTCTTATGGGCTAGCTCGCCGTCCGGCCGTCTTATGACGACAGGCTGTGTCGACGGCGCGTTCGTGTTCCACGCGCGCCTCAAAGAGATGTCAGCAACCACGTAGGGGTCCGCACGGGCCGATGCCTGCCAGGGCTGCGGGACTGTTCGAAAGAGATACCGCAGCCCTGGAACACAAAGGGCAAAGAAGGAACACGGATGGGTTTTAGTCAGTACAAGTCTGACACTCCCTTCCGCTCCGCCCAGAGGGGGGGGGGGGGGGTCATTTGATGATTTCCCATCCTAAAAAAAAAAGTTACCACGTGTTCAGTACATCATTCTGAACACCCACATATACTACTAGCTGTTTCTTACAAAAGTGCAATACCTACACGGTCAAATGTATGGAACAGTTTTTTTTTTTAAATAAACGACGAAAAATTTCCGTGTGGGGTAGTCCAGAATGATGTACTGAATACGTGGTAACCGTTTAAGCATCAGTGTCCCTTCCACCTTGTATTTTGTTTGTTTGCCTACTATTTCTTTTAGTCTTCGATGAAGGAAAATATTCTTGACCTACTCAATCTCCTCTTTCAACTCTAAAAATTATCGTACACAAACTAATTGATCGTTTATCTTCACATTCAAACAATGTCGATGAAAATGAACCATGGAAATGAAAGAACAATAGATAATAGATTCCAGACAGTCCTTTTTACCCTGTATTGCTCCCAACCACCAACAAAGTGACACGACAAAGAAAAATATGCAGGTAGGTGGTTAGTTCCACACACATCCCTCGCTACGCATCCTCACTCATCTCTGGTGGAAACGCAGCCTAAGACATTGCTTCTTTCCAAATTTCATGATTCTAGATCAACGGGAAGCACCCTGTAGGTTTTGATTCCCTTGTGGAATCGCAAAATATGCCGTATGCAGACATACAGTCATATATTTTGATTGCGTTGACTTACAAGTTTGATTTTTTTACTGCTCCAAGGGGTAGCAGGCCTATTTGATATTAATTTCAGCTTGATACGCGTTCCTGAGAAAAAGGGTCTTGCCAGACGGACAGACACACAGATGGAAAACAAAGAAGATCCTATAAGGGTTCCGTTTTTGCTGACTGAGGTACGGAACCCTGAAAACTGCTGTTTTATACAAGATTGCAATACCTACACAAAAATGTATGGATCAGCAGATTTCATTTTCGACCATCAAAATATTTTAGCGCTGATAAAGTCTTATACCTAATCATGTACTGAATTCATGGTAAAGGTTAGAACGTCGATGTCTTACACCCTGTATGTATATAACTAGAGTGCCTTGTTTCCGAAGGGAAGCCGGCAGGAATTGGCTTCGTAGGTGTCTTCAGGCCTGATAGGCAACATCATATTCATAGACTATGAAATCGCGACAGAGTAGCAAAGTACAGTGCACCATAGATCTCTTGACGCGTGACCATCGTCGGATCTAACACCGCCATCTTTGTTTTCCCATAGGTAGATACAATTTTTGTACAAAATTTCATAAATGTTTACCAACAGCGTGTCCTGACAATGTCGTTCGAGAACCCGAGAGAATCATGCTGCACTGTATCTAAAATGAAATGGGATGATGATCATACCTCCTGGATGTCCGAGACTCGTCTCCGGACTGCGCGGGCGACAAAATATAAAGCTCATTTCTTAGTGGATTGCAGTTTGACCTTTACACAAATGATTTTTTTTAGATATTTAGACAATTCCTTAAATAGGTGTTGTCCTAGACCTTGCCTATTATAGTGAACAATTGTTACGGGTATCGGTATTAAGTCAACATAAGCTCACCATGTGCATTCCTCTCAGCGCTGATGCTGCGGAGGCGGCTCTGGTGCTCCAGCTCCGAGTCCGTGAGATCCAGAGACGCGCCGCGAGTGCGGGACCGGCCTAATCTGGAAATAAAATACAAAGATTAGTCTCACTTCTCTCTTTTTATCACAACGTGTGCGGAAATAAAATTTCCATAGATACTATATACTTATACTAAGTTCAAATTGGTTCAATTCCTATTGTCGGCGGTGATTTTTTTTAAATCTGGGCAAAGAGAAATGCGTCTTTATTTAAATTGTGTTTATAAATAGAATACAATAAACAAACACGAACACATTAACATTTATTTGTGTTCTAAATTCAAAAATATTTGAATCTTAAATTTTTCATATTAGGCTGTTTAGCCACTTCATACCTTTGCTTCTCCTTCAACCTGGCGAAACAAAGCATGGAAAAAAAAGCAAATTAAATCATAATTTCCTAATAATTTATGACAAACATACTTTTCAATTAACTTTCTCGAAAATTGGCTCTTATCGCACTACGATTAGGTTCAACATGTAATGTATTTCACACACGTGGGTTTTTTTTTCATTTGTCACAACGTTTTTGTTGTGCGGAAATAAAAATTTTCACAGATAACTAAACTTATACTAAGTCCAAATAGGTTAAATTCCAATAGTCGGCGGTGATTATTTTTTTGTAAATCTCTGCAAAGACATATACGGCGTAAATATTTAAATTGTGACTATAAATAGAATATCATAAATAAACATGATTATTTAAAAAACAATTTACTTTTATGAACAAATTAACATTTATTTGTGTTCTAAATTTGAAAATGGCTGTTCAGCGGCTTCATATCTTTGCTTCTTCTTCAACCGGGTGAATGCAAAGCGCGGACAAAAACGTTAATAAAATAGTTTCCTAATAATTCATGACAAAAATACTTTTCATTCCAATATTTTATTACTTCGATAGTGTATTGAAAAACGTCGTTTGATACACGTGGGCATTTGTTACTGCAGTTTTCGGCTCCTTAACAACCTCGCCTGCGACTCGGGTGTGAATTCCGCCTCGAGTGCAATAACAAAGTTTCCCCACTTTTATCAAAAGGTACTATTTCGTTATAATATTTTATTTCTTCGGAAGCGTATTGAAAAACGACGTTTGATACAGGTGGGCATTTGTTACTGCAGTTCTCGGATTCATAACAACCTCGCCTGCGGCTCGGTTGTCAATTCCGCCTCGACTGCAATAACAAAGTTTCCCCACTTATAACTTATATCAAAATGTACTATTGATTGACTGGATGACAAAATAGCTTCAGACTGGTAAATGAAAAGTTTATGAAGATAATTATGATGGTCTACGGTTTTAGTTAGTTCAGTTTGTTTCCACTAAATACCAAATTACAGGCCCGTTTCCTATTAGGCCACACAAAATCCTCGTTGTAACCTATAAATCAACATCTCTCTCAATACAACAAACCTCATAACCAAGAGACAGCAGCAGGCTAAGCTGGTCTATTCAGCCCATAACGTTCCAGCTGCTGGCACACAGGCCTCTCTGTGAGAGCAGTGGTGCTGGTGGTCCAGTTACAACAATACCAGCACACAATTTTTAGATTGAGTGGCCTAACTTGCTCAATTGAATACTAATTTAATAAGGGGCATTTCATTGATTAAATTGAACCTATTTTATTTTATTTTGTATTTTGGGTACCATATCTCACAATTGTGAATATCTACCCCGATGCTCAGAATTGGCTATATTACGAAACAGCCTGGCTGGCCATTATCCGTTCTTTACTATCAAGTCTGATATATGGTTTTTGTTATCATATTTTTGCAAAAGCGTATTCTAGTTTATTTAAATACTGTTGGTGTAAAATTAGCATTAAGAATTTTCGAAATCGGCAGGGAAGAGCTGGTAATGGTAATTTTACACGGCATATGGGAGATCTTACAAGAATCACAACAAGATTTATGAACCAGGAAATCTGAGTGTCAAGTGGTTTTCGGGTTTGATAAGAACCCACCCAAAGACATTTCTATGAATTGTAACCATGGCAGGGCAAGCAGAGCGATGAACAGGCAAATAAGAAAATAGTCTTAATAACATGCGGCGACTGTACTACAATATAATAGCAAACTATAATAAAAAAAGGTTTCCATGATATATTCATGTGTTAGAAAACAAAAAAAAAACTAATTCAATTTTACAACGTCAGTAGTACAAGACCAACAAGACCAGTATGGCCACCAAAAAGTTCTTCAATCCGCGATAAAGGATAATGGAAATCCTTTAAAATCGGATAAATCGTTATTTTATAATCTCCACATATTCTAATTGAGCCATTCGGATTTATAACTGGTACAATTGGCGCGATTGGTCCAATGTTCAAAAAAGGTCCAATTCGCGATTGGTCCAATTCGCGATTGGTCCAATTCTCGATTGGTTCAATTCGCAGTTGGTCCAATTCGCGGTTGGTCAAAAATAGCAATGTCCAATGTTTCCGAAATTATACTTATACGTATATACTAGCTTTTGCCCACGGCTCCACCCGTATGACAGACATACAGACAGACACACAGGCAGATAAACAGACTTTATTATATCGTGTATCGATACAGATTACCTTAAAAATAGTTAAATATCTATTAGATATAAATATGTTAACTTTCATGTTAAATGAAAATAATGTTTCATGGTGTTGTACGTCGCGTTGTTGTTAAACCTGTTTTGCTCTTTCTGATCCTACAAGGATTGTTAATCATATTGTATAAAAAACTAACTTTTTATTTATTAAAGAATTATATTTATAGCTCGAGGAAAAAATTAAAAATATGTATATTGGGGTAATCCTTTAATCACGTGAGATTTTAGGCCACGTCTTAGTAAGACTAAGACTTCTCTTTCTTAGTCATTGGTAAGTGATACTTTTTCACGGATATCTTGACGTAAGAATATTCAAGAACCACATTCATGAGTGACTAAAATAATTTCGCAATTATTATCAGAAAATAGTCAATGAAAAAATGCATTTTTTTTTTCAAAATGTTTTTATAAAAGTCAATCTACAAATTGTTAGTCAAATATCTTCTCATTTTAGTAGCTAGCTAATGAGGCATAATAACTTGTGAAATATTTAAGGATTCTTGTTAAATATTAGATAAGTTGATCGACTATTACTCGTAAACTTCTAAAGCCTACTTAGCTGTGATAATTTTACTTTTAATTTCGTTATACATACTACAACCGTGAATTTTCACACACTCAAACACAACCGTTTAGCTGGTAGAGGGGGGGACACTTGAGTCTAACATAAATTAGCACTATAAAGCTTAATATTTCACAAACAAATCCCTTAATCGAAAAATTAATAAAAAAAGCGCATATTTTTTTAAAGACCTATCCAACGACATACCACACTTATGGGGTACGCGAGAAAAAGAAATCCGCACTTTACGTGTAGGTACAGGAGATACTCTAAAAAAATACTTTTCGAGATTTATTTTACCACTTTGTCGGCGTAACTAATCTGTATATTCATGCCAAATTACAGTTTTCTAGTACTAAGAGTCTTTGAGCTAGACTGCGGACAGACAGACGGACATGGCGAAACTATAAGGGTTCCTTTCCTTGTTGACTACGGAACCCTAAAAATTCCTAATATTTTCGAATGAATTATTAGTCGCTTTACTCATAGATGTTGTTTTCTTGAAAAATTTTATGCCCAGTTGTCTATGAAAAAGTATCAGTTATCATATTAGTCTTAAAATTCGGTATTTTAGAAATAATTGAAGAATATTTAAAAATAGTTTCTGAAAAAACTTTAAGACCTTCATATATATTTTTATATATGACGGAGGTTCGTTATCAGTGGGTCGCGACATCGGAAATAAAACTCACAAAACCTTCGTTTACACTTTTAATTACTTGCTAACACGCACTCAATACAAAATAATCAAGGATGCCTCAGATATGGCTCGATTAAGAATTTAGGAACGCGGGAAGTTTAGCGCGGAGTAACGAACGTCTACCCAGACTACCGGACCGATTCAAAGTGCCCTCTCTCAACTGTCACCGCACACGTGTACTACCCCCGTTACAGGTTAGCCAACCTACCTGTCAACGTCAGTACCTGTCAGTGTCGAATACCTGATTACACTTCCGGATCGACATTTGACTCGATTATTCGCTCAGTGTCGCCATTACTCCACGCTAACCATCCCCAAGTTATTACTTGACGTTCCCAAACATTAGTTGTCAAATCTAACTACATAGTTCCTCCAGTGAGAGATAGATGGCGCTGATCCAGACCGACTGATATGCGTCGACGCTTCGACACGGCTGTCCTGATGATCACACGTCCTCGTGTGGAGTACCTGAAATGAAAGAAAATTCTCGGACAGTACTCGTACTAGTCGTTCGGCCATTCCTGGCCCAAGCGGGTGGGGAATAAAACGTATTCTGATCAAAATCATTACAGGTTCTAATGAAAATCATAACAAACTCTTTCTCTCAAAGCTGACATGTCGAACAACACCCATACTCATTCAAATAATAGGAAACTCATTAAAATATTGCAGTGCTCATACTCTGACCTCCATCCGGTCTTCAACGTCACACTTATAACCTCCATCCGGTCATAAGCATCAAACCAATCGACCTCCATCCGGTCTTCAACATCACACTTATAACCTCCATCCGGTCATAAGCATCAAACTAATCGACCTCCATCCGGTCTTCAACATCACACTTATAACCTCCATCCGGTCATAAGCATCAAACTAATCGACCTCCATCCGGTCTTCAACACGTAACCTCTATCCGGTTACCTCCACATGTAACCTCCATCCGGTTACAAATACAACAGGCAACCTCTATCCGGTCACCTCCACATGTAACCTCCATCCGGTTACAAACACAACACCATCAAGACAATCATTTTGAGCCTTTATCAAAATAATTTTTAAAGTAGGTTTGTTCAACATGTTACTTCATTTTTCCTCTAACGTTACAGATTATAAGAAAACTCTTACTATGCTAGGTACTTTAAATGTTAAGTTGACTACTTAGTAATCAAATAGTCTTCTCGAAGGACTGCAAGATACTCACTAACTCTGCTCTACGTTCCGCCGGTACATCAGTATCGATAGAGTTCCAGTCAATTTCAGGAGTTCGCTCTACCTCACAAGAAGCAATAAAAGGATACCTAAAGATCTTAATTCGGTCAGTAGTCATCTGAACAGTCAAACCATGTTCTAGAATCTCACGTCCAATCATAATACCATAACGTAGAAAATGATCAGGCAATACATGAAAACAAATCTCAATACTAATGTCATCGATCTCTACCAAAGTCAAAATCAGTATCGTAGAGTTAACGGAAGTCTGCCCTATCCCAGTCATAGTCACAGTCTCATCAATACGCTTTCCTTTAAATTTACAGGCTACAGATTCTTTAATTAAAGAACACTCTGCACCAGAGTCGTAATGAAATGAAAATTGCTCACCGGAGTGACGTAGAGTCCCAGTAGGCGCGTTCCGGAGACACAGGTCAACCCTCTTTTCATTGACAGGCTTGGATGACCCGGAGTCGGCGCTGCTCCTCTCATTGCGCCGTGGGCAGCTCGATGCGTAGTGGCCTTGCGCGTGGCAGTGGAAGCAGGCAATCCCGGATGCATGAGACTTCGCAGTTGTCGATGAACCCCTTCCGTTGCCATTGCCGTGGTTGTGGTGCTTCGGCGTAGCTTGAGTATCCTGTTTCACGTCCTTGCGGTAGCAGTGCACGGGTTTGTGACCCAGCTTGCCGCAGATAAAACACTTCAGAGGCTTCACAGTACTATTCGCTTTGTACCACTTTTCAGGGGCATCGCGGTCATCGCTAGGTAGCTTTCTCTTCATAAAAGAAACCGCTTGCAGCTCTTGCTGTAGCTGGCCACGTGTCTGAATATCGGTCGTGAAAGATAGGCGTTGCACACGGCGATCGAATTGAGAAATGTGAGCCAATATAGTAGCAATAGCCAAACGTTCGGTACTAAGGCCATTCCATCTCGCCATGATCGATGTCATTAAACTAGCAGCGAAGGAAGCAAGACACTCGTTTTCTTTAGGGCTGCTATTTTGCAAATCAATCAGAAACGAAGCAATAGTAGTGGAATTATCATACCTTGCAATAAAAAGTCGCTTAAAATCGGTCCACGTCATCCCAGGAAACGACACGGTAGATAGCCAGGTAGAAGCTCCTCCCTTCAAGGCGCGGCTTAGAGCGACCATAAGCGGGGCGCCATGTTGGTCTTGGTCCGTCAAGCACATCTCTGCAGTGATCACCCAAGCACGTGCATCCACATCTTGTTTCTCAGGATCGAAATCCGGTAAACGAAAGCCATATGACGACGTAGTGGGTGTTTTCATGGCTTGAATCAGCGTCAGAAAATTGCGGTTCTGTTGTTCTAACAAACGCATCCATTTTTCGTCGCTAGCGTCTTCATTTTGAACACGTGGGTCGTCGTGGTCCAATCCCACTTCTGATGACGGAGGTTCGTTATCAGTGGGTCGCGACATCGGAAATAAAACTCACAAAACCTTCGTTTACACTTTTAATTACTTGCTAACACGCACTCAATACAAAATAATCAAGGATGCCTCAGATATGGCTCGATTAAGAATTTAGGAACGCGGGAAGTTTAGCGCGGAGTAACGAACGTCTACCCAGACTACCGGACCGATTCAAAGTGCCCTCTCTCAACTGTCACCGCACACGTGTACTACCCCCGTTACAGGTTAGCCAACCTACCTGTCTACGTCAGTACCTGTCAGAGATAGATGGCGCTGATCCAGACCGACTGATATGCGTCGACGCTTCGACATATATATATATTATTTAGGCATAATATAGAATCAAAATAATATTTATAAAAAAAAAATCCGTCGAATTTCGACCACTAGATATTAATGAATGTAATTTATATTAATTTCGGTATTTTAGAAATAATTGAAGAATATTTATAAATAGTTTCTGAAAAAACTTTAAGATCTTCATATATATTTGTCGAAGCGTCGACGCATATCAGTCGGTCTGGATCAGCGCCATCTATCTCTCACTGGAGGAACTAAGTAGCTGATTTGACAACTAATGTTTGGGAACGTCAAGTAATAACTTGGGGATGGTTAGCGTGGAGTAATGGCGACACTGAGCGAATAATCGAGTCAAATGTCGATCCGGAAGTATAATCGGCTATTCGACATTGACAGGTACTGACGTAGACAGGTAGGTTGGCTAACCTGTAACGGGGGTAGTACACGTGTGCGGTGACAGTTGAGAGAGGGCACTTTGAATCGGTCCGGTAGTCTGGGTAGACGTTCGTTACTCCGCGCTAAACTTCCCGCGTTCCTTAATTCTTAATCGAGCCATATCTGAGGCATCCTTGATTATTTTGTATTGAGTGCGTGTTAGCAAGTTATTAAAAGTGTAAACGAAGGTTTTGTGAGTTTTATTTCCGATGTCGCGACCCACTAATAACGAACCTCCGTCATATTTTTATATATATATTACTTAGGCATAATACAAAATCAAAATAATATTTATCAAAAAAAAATCCGTCGAATTTCGACCACTAGATATCAATGAATGTAATTTATATTAATTTCGGTATTTTAGAAATAATTGAAGAATATTTATAAATAGTTTCTGAAAAAACTTTAAGATCTTCATATATATTTTTATATATATATTACTTAGGCATAATATAAAATCAAAATAATAGTTATCAAAAAAAAATCCGTCGAATTTCGACTACTAGATATCAATGAATGTAATTTATATTGATTTCGGTATTTTAGAAATAATTGAAGAATATTTATAAATAGTTTCTGAAAAAACTTTAAGATCTTCATATATATTTTTATATATATATTACTTAGGCATAATATAAAATCAAAATAATAGTTATCAAAAAAAAATCCGTCGAATTTCGACCACTAGATATCAATGAATGTAATTTATATTAATTTCGGTATTTTAGAAATAATTGAAGAATATTTATAAATAGTTTCTGAAAAAACTTTAAGATCTTCATATATATTTTTATATATATATTACTTAGGCATAATATAAAATCAAAATAATAGTTATCAAAAAAAAATCCGTCGAATTTCGACCACTAGATGTCAATGAATGTAATTTATATTGATTTCGGTATTTTAGAAATAATTGAAGAATATTTAATAGTTAAATATTATTGTTGTTGTGTTGTTTGTTGTTTATTGTTGTTATTATATATTTTTTTTTTTTTTGTTCAATCGGCCCTAAGGGCCGATTGTTCAATCATCGAATAACTCAACAAATAACTAACTGGCGAATTAACTTATCTGACTGATAAAAGGACAAATAAAATTGTTGCATTTTTCAATGGCCAGATAGCAACCGAATAGTTATCTGTAGATTATAGTTGCTAACTTCACTGTAATATTGTGGGAGCGTGAAACACGTATACGGTGTAATGTGGGTTAGAAGAGGATAGCAAACGCTTTGACATTCGTTTATCTGACGTTTAGATATAACCTATAAATTTTTCGTGGTGCATCCCGTGTTGATCCCGTGCATCTTTTATTTTCTCGTGTGGTGATTTTGTAGTTTGGTTTATTGTCAGTGACTTATTATTATTTTGATAATAATGGAATCTAGGAAAAGAGAGCGCGCAGCTAATTTCAATACTGCTGAAGTGGAATTGCTTGTTAGTCTAGTCGACAAGCACAAACATATTGTGGAAAATAAGAAGACTGATGCGGTTACTAATAAAGATAAAGATGCGGCTTGGAAGAAAATTGAGAGTTCTTTTAACTCATGTGGAATATCGACTAGTATTCGCACATGGAAGACACTTAAGCTAAAGTATGAAGGTATCAAAAAAAGTACCAAAAAGAAGTCCTCTGTGCAACGACAGGAGATGTATAGGACTGGAGGAGGACCTTCAAATGCTCCAGATTTTAATGAAGTTGAAGAAAAGGTGCTGAGCATTTGCTCTAATATCACAGGTCTGGAAGCGCGTAACGACAGTGATACTATTACATGTAGGTATTCATTATAATTTGAAAAACTAGGATGAATTCTTAATGTTTATATAAAACTTCAGTCTCAGTTATATTTATTTCCAGTACCAACAATTTCAGCCCACGAGAATGTGCTGAACGCAATTCAAATAAACTCTTTTGAATTGGAGATAAATTCTGCTGAACAGAATGAAGCTCAGTGCAATACCCACGCTGATATTAAAATACCAGGTCTGTATCCTGTTTTTTTCTTATACTACTCGCAAACAGATAGTCCATCCTATTCACATTGTTGTAACACACCTTACACCAGCTGTAATAGCCAAGTCATAGTAGGTGCAAACAGCTTACATAATTAATGTTTAATTTCAATGACATTATTTAATCAATTGTATTATTTTAGACATGAACAAGTCACTAATCCTGGAAATAAATGAAGAGGATGATGAATCTCAAAAAGGTACTATTCTGCTTTTGCAATATTAATATTGGAAAAAGTAGCGAGTTGCAAAATTATGAACACCAGCATTGTAAGCAAAATTCATAATTTTGCAGATTCTACAGGAAGTAAAATAATAGTTGTTGAAAAACCCTTTACCTTGCGGGTTTTGGAGCTAGGGTGCTTGAGTAAAAAAAAATCCAACTTTCTTTGGTAGTGTGGACCAGTAGTACCAACACTACCCCAAGTATAATTTATTCACAGCTAGATGTTTGCTTACACCGTTGAATACGAGGTTACAAAAATATTTAATGCTAGGACCCTATATGAATCGCGGAGAATCTTAACACCGCGATTCAGAAATCGCTCACAATTGTACAACGCCATCTAGTGACGCGTAAGTTAACAAAATTCGACATTAATCGCGTTTGTTTACAATTTTAAATGTGATATTAATGCTACGCGGTTCAACATTCCGCCCACCAAGGACATTTTGTGAAACATTATGTCCTTCCAATGTTAATTTCCTAGTTTAATTACAAGGTGATCATTAATATTAAGTTCACTGATCGTACAATACTAATTATCTTTACCATTTGACTTTTACATCTAAACTTAAACAATTACTTACATAACTAAACAGTGCTTAAGCTATCAACAACATTCTTAGGCAATAGGCAAGACACACAGTTTTGATGTTGGCCTTTTAAATATGGAACCATTACTGCGGAGTGTGACCACTCGTGTAAGACCGTCCAGCCCCGGATGCCTTTCAATCACCCTGCCAAGAAGCCACCGACAAGGAGGTAGGTTGTCCTCCTTGATTAAAACTATATCCCCCTCGGTTGGTTCTGGAGTTTGCTTGGACCATTTATAACGATGGAGCAGCGTGGTCAAGTATTCATCGGACCAGCGGCGCCAGAAATGTTGCGTCATCTGTTGGACTAAATGCCACCTTTTTAAGCTAGGAATATTTGCATCTTCGTAGTTATGATCAGGTGCGTTCACCATTGGTTCCCCCACAAGAAAATGCCCTGGCGTTAATGCGTTAAAGGTGTTAGAATCGGTGAGTCTACACAAGGGACGTGAATTTAAACATGCTTCTACTTGACTTAACATAGTAGACATCTCTTCAAAAGTTAAAGTAGAGCTTCCTATTACTCTGTTTAAGTGTTTCTTACATGACTTTATACCAGCCTCCCATAGTCCGCCAAAGTTCGGAGCATGTGGTGGTATGAAATGCCATGTGGTACCCTCAACGGCTAATGCCGCAGCAATTTCTTTCGCTATACCTGAATTTTGCGAGCGAAGCAAGGTCTCCAATTCCTTAGAGGCACCCAGGAAGTTCGTACCGTTGTCACTCCAAATATCGGTACAGTGACCGCGTCTTGCCACAAACCTTTTAAAAGCAGCGAGAAACCCCTTTGTAGTCAAGTCGCTTACGACCTCAATGTGAACAGCTTTAGTCACCATACAGACGAATAAACAAATGTATCCCTTATACGCATGGTGACCCCGACCCTTGGATGCCCTCAAATTAATAGGACCAGCATAATCTACCCCACTGTTCCTAAACGGCCTATTTGGTGTAACCCGTGCAGGTGGTAATTGGCGCATTAATTGAGGTTTTGTAGAAGCTGCATAACGCAAACAAGTTACACATTTGCGCACGTATGCAGTTACCAAACGCTTAGCTCCCTGAATATAATATTTCGTGCTTAAACAGCTAAGCATTAGTTGAGGACCGCCATGCAGATTCCTATAATGTGCGTCGGCAATTAGAAGATTCGTAAAATGACTGTTACTTGGAATCAACATTGGATTTTTGCGATCCAGGTTGAGATCAGAACGTTCCAATCTACCGCCCACCCTCAGGATTTTAACGGAATCGAGGTAAAGATTTAAAGACTTAAACTCCTTTCGTTTAGGTATTTCGTCTTGCAGATCCAGGATAACCGCTTCAAAGGTTTGATGTTGACATACCCTAATGCATATCTCCAACGCTAATCTCATTTCTTCTGCCGTTATAAATTTATAATTCTTTCTTTCAGGTTTCGGTTTCATCAACTCTAAAGGACGTCTTAAATATGCTACAATTCTAACTAATTGGGTAAGTGACGAGTATCTATCCCAAATAAATTTATCATCTGCTGCTACATGTACCTTTATTTCTTCTATATTAGTTGATACCGCCTTGCGTTTGCTAAATTGAATAATTTTGTCTTTCAGGAACCTAGGACCTTCTACCCACAACTTAAAGTTTACAAATTCTGACGCATAAAGACCGCGTGATGCACAATCGGCAGGATTAATTTCTGATTTAACATGATTCCATTGCTGTGGTTCGCTTATGCACAAAATTTCTGAAACGCGATTTGCCACGAATGTCTTCCACTTGTTGGGATGGCTATTTAACCACGCTAAAACGATCTCTGAATCGGTCCAATAGTACAAATTAGATTTGTGAATACCCATCACTTCTGAGACTTCCGATAAGAGTTTTGCTAGGAGAACTGCTCCGCACAATTCTAATCGAGGCACTGAGACTGTTTTTATAGGTGCAACATTGGTTTTCGCAGTGATCAAAGTTACCTGTATACTATCGTCAGCCCCAACTACCCGTGCATACACTACTGCAGCGTAAGCTGATTTTGATGCGTCACAAAATCCATGCAAGTCAACCTGCTTGTCCCCGTTCTTCATGTGCAACCATCGAGGTACCGAAAACTCCGTTAAGCCTTGCAACTCCTGCCGGTAAGTAAACCATTCTTTTTTTATATCATGTGGAATTTCTTCATCCCAGCCTATTCCAGAAATCCATAATTTTTGTATTAGTATTTTTGCTAATACGATTACTGGAGCGACCCATCCTAAAGGGTCAAATAGTCTTGCTATATCTGACAATAACTTTCTTTTCGTTACAGAATCCTGCAGCGGTGGCAACTGAACAGAGTACTGGAAGGTGTCGCAGCTTCGGTTCCAGGTAAGTCCCAACGTTTTAAATATTTCATCCTGTTTTATGTTGATTTCCTTTTCTACGCCATCCTGTCCCCTGTACGAGTGCCTTTCGCCAATGATTTTTGCTAGTAGTTCACTGCTGTTACTTGACCATTTCTGTAAAGTAAAGCCTGCCATTGCTAATAATTTATTCATTTGACTATATATCTGCATACCTTCTTCTATTGAGTCACAACCAGTCATGAGATCATCCATGTAATAATCCTTAAGGACCTTTTCAGCTGCCAGAGGATAATTGACTCCTTCATCGTGCGCTATTTGCTGCATCGATCGAACTGCTAAGAAGGGCGCTGAAGAGGTACCAAAAGTAACAGTAAGTAACTTATAATCCTTAATTTCAGATTGCTTGCTGTCTCTCCACACGATGCGTTGAAAATCAGTATGATGGTCGGCCACTCGCACCATTCGGTACATTTTGATAATGTCCGAAACTAGGCAAATACGATACGTTCTCCAACGAATCAATAAATGCCGCAGATCTGGTTGCAGCCCTGGACCAATCAATAGGTCGTCGTTGAGCGACATTCCATTTTTTCCTTTGCAGGAAGCGTCAAAAACAACCCGAACCTTGGTTGTGTCTTTATCATCACATATAACCGCATGATGGGGTAAGTACACTGCATGTTTATTTTGTTCTTCTTCTTTGGTTATTTGTCTCATGTGTCCAAGTTGCAAATATTCATTTATTACTTCCTCATATTTTGTTTTTAAATCTGGATTTCTACTCAATTTAGTTTCTAACGCATAAAATCTGTTAACTGCTACCTTTCTTGTATCGCCATATTTACAGCTTGGATCTTGACTTCTAAATGGTAAGTTTACTACGTAACGACCTTCATTATCTCTTATAGTTGTAGTCCTGAATATCTCTTCGCATCTTGATTCTTCTTCGGTAAGTATGTGTTTTTTATTTTGATTTGGTTCTTTTTCTAGCTCCCAGAATTTTTTTAGGATTTCATCATCACCGAGGTGAGCATGCATCACGGTAATATTTGACGTACTCTGAGCAGCGGAAGCTACCGTTCCTGATAAAATCCATCCCAATGAGGTACACTGAGCGACAGTGCTACCGATGCTGCTCCCAGGAGCTTTCTTCAACCCGGTTTGTAAAACCTGGCTATAAACTTCTGCTCCTAACAACATATCTATTTTATCCGGTTTATGATACCTTTTTTTTTTTTTTTTTTTTAGGATGGGAAATCATCAAATGACCCCCCCCGCTCTGGGCGGAGCGGAAGGGAGTGTCAGACTTGTACTGACTAAAACCCATCCATGTTCCTTCTTTGCCCTTTGTGTTCCAGGGCCGCGGTATCTCTTTCGAACAGTCCCGCAGCCCTGGCAGGCATCGGCCCGTGCGGACCCCTACGTGGTTGCTGACATCTCTTTGAGGCGCGCGTGGAACACGAACGCGCCGTCGACACGGCCTGTCGTCATAAGACGGCCGGACGGCGAGCTAGCCCAAAACTCGCCGTCCACAGGCCCGCGCCTACGGTGGCCGGGGGCCACCACGTGACCCCCGACGCCCAAGGCGTCTCCCGCGGCGGCTGGGACGTGAGGCTCTTTCCCTCTCACGTTCCGCCACCTCCTTCACCAGCATGACTGCTTCGCAGAAGTAGGTGACGGCTTCCCATTCCCTCTCGCTCCGGACCATGGCTTGAACCAGGGCCGGGCGCGAGAGGTCGCCGCCGCCAATCGCCTCTACGAGGACACGGCGCTGCTCCGCCCAAGCAGGGCAGGCCTCCACAGTGTGCTGCACCGTGTCCTCCGGACGATCCTCACAGTGGAGGTTTATGATACCTAGGATCCGCTAATTGAATATCGTTAGCCTGTGCCCAATCTAAATATACCGTTTCCCTTACAGGTAGTAATGACGTAAGTGACTTGAGAACGTATGCTTTGACTACAAGTTCAAACGATGGATCGATCCTGGACTGAATTTTAACCTCAACAATCGAATTTAAGGATACCTTGCTATTAGCATCTATACCCGTTATTAAACCTTTAGCTGATTTTTTCTGTAACCCTAAAGTCTGTACAGTGTGTTCAGTAACAAAAGACGCCTGAGAACCTTGGTCTAACAAAGCCCTGATTGTATATCTAACCCCGTTTTTCGATACAGCTCTCACCAGAGCCGTGGCTAATAGAACTTGGTTATTAGTTGTCTCCTTCGAAAAACAAGTGACTACTTCTTTTGCAGCTTCGACTCCAACCGTGTGTGTATTTTCTTTCGTCTGCAATGCTTTATCGCTAGACGAAACACCTTTCTCCCCTACTGACTCCTGTTCACCCTTTGGGTGCAACAAAGAGTGATGTTTACGCTTACATACTTGACAAGAGGCTGTACATCTACAAACCCTGGCAGAGTGATTGTGCCCCAAGCAATTAAAACATAAGTTGTGATCCTGCACAAACTTACGCCGAGTATCCACATCCTCGCTGACAAATTTCTTGCAATTTCTTAATTTGTGCTCGTTATTACAACACGGACAAACCATTGGGCCTACATTGGCGGCTGTGTGAAAAACCTTTGCCTTATTAACATTAACAGTATTTTTAATTGGTTTTGTTTCCAAGAATTCAAAAGCCCTATATCTGCCTGTTAAGAACTCTTTGAACTGTTCAAAGGTAGGCAGCTTATCTGAATCAGTGTTACTTGTTACCTTTAATTCCCAATCCCTTCTACTATCTGGATCCAATTTTAAAGTTAGGATATGAATTATTAAAATATCCCAAGATGTTACATCAATATCTAAATTAGTAAGTGCGTTTAGACAGTCGGATGTTGTATCCATTAAATCCTTTAAAGCACTAGCTGACTCTTGGACTATGTTCTTTTGGCTAAGCAATCTTTTCAAAATACAGTGAGACAAATATTTTGTGTTGTTATACCTGGTCTCCAATTGAGCCCAGCATCTGTCATAGTTTGATGTCAAAATTGGTATATGACGTAGGAGCTGCTCGGCCTCCCCACTCAAATAACCTTTTAAGTAATGTAATTTTTGAACATTATCAATACTACTATTTTTGTGTATTGCCGATACAAACAAATCCCGGAAAGTCGGCCATTCGGTATATTTCCCCGAAAATGTGGGGATAGTTATTCTAGGCAACTTTATAGATACATCTTTACCTTCCGAAACCTTATTTGACGACCCCGCAACAGGAGAAACATCACTACTCTTAATTTTATTTAATGCAGTTTTTAACTCACATTTTAAATCTAAAAATAATTCTTCCGTGTTAAAATAAACTTCGTTTACAGTGTAGGGTGAAGATATCAAATCTTTAGGTTCAAAATCTTTAACAATTTGTGTGTGTGTTAAACTAAATTGCGCCCACAACTCTTCAACATTTTCTAACCTGGTCTCTAGATATTGTTTACTGATTCTATCCTTTGGCGATTTTCTAAAATTAGTTTTAGCTCTTGATAAGCGAGCGTGAATATCATCCTGAATCTTAACATGTGATTGCAAAGACATTTTGAAGTTAGCAATCTAAACAATTTACAAAATAAATTCCAAATTCTGTATAGGTAAATGTTAGCTAATTAACCTGTCTTTAATTTCGAAGTTACTAGTTAATGAAAATTTATTAAAACAAAAGTTAATAGTTATGAAAACTTTTACAAGTCAATGTAAACAAAGAAAATTTTCTAAGTCTCAAATATCCAAAAAAAAAAAAAACTACAAGTCCAAAAAAGTTCCGAAATTTTTACAAGTCAATGTAAACAATGAAATTTTTCTAAGTGTTTGACACATTAAATTCTACTCAAAATCGGGCATAGGTTCCCCGTCAGAACACAATTTTCTTAAAATCTAAGTCTAAACATGCACACATGAAATTATTCTAAGTCTATAATTACGAATTAAAAGTTAAAGTTAAAATCTTCTTGGCAATAAAGTTCACTTTTGCTTGGCATATAAGAAATTACAAAGTACTCACGATTTTAGGCACTATCACTCACTTCCTTACGACTATAGTCGTCTGCAGCTTGCTTGCTGCTGATTGATACTCCTTCCTCCGTACTTCCCTTGACTGGATCCGGTATTGCTATCTCCTTCTCTCACCATCCAAGATCACTCAGCAGGAACGTATGGGGTTGATGCTTCTCCGTCCAATTAGGAGAACACACCTGATATGCTATTGTAGCCCTTGCTACAATCCAGCTCGAAGGACCATGAAAAACCCTTTACCTTGCGGGTTTTGGAGCTAGGGTGCTTGAGTAAAAAAAAATCCAACTTTCTTTGGTAGTGTGGACCAGTAGTACCAACACTACCCCAAGTATAATTTATTCACAGCTAGATGTTTGCTTACACCGTTGAATACGAGGTTACAAAAATATTTAATGCTAGGACCCTATATGAATCGCGGAGAATCTTAACACCGCGATTCAGAAATCGCTCACAATTGTACAACGCCATCTAGTGACGCGTAAGTTAACAAAATTCGACATTACCATTGCGATCGCGTTTGTTTACAATTTTAAATGTGATATTAATGCTACGCGGTTCAACAGTTGTGATATTAATATTTTATGGTATTTAAACTTGTAGTGGGACAGGTAGCAAATTAATCGAGTGGACGATGTATGGTGCACAAAAATTATGTTTATTGTCACAGTTAAACGTTATACAGTCTAGATATAAGAAAACACACAAGTACAGGCAGAACAGTAAGTACAAAATTACAAAACGTGACCGTATGCGACAGCGATGCGAGCCGGACTGTCTGTAGCGGGGAGCGCGACGCCGCGGCGCGGCGGCGTTTTTGTACCTACTTAGAGTCGCTTCCAAGGAAGCGCGGACGCCTCTTTGCTAGGCCCTCCTACATACTCCCCCTTTTGACCAAACATTGGTGACCTCACCGTTGGTCAAACGTCAACAATGACACGTTTACGCGGTCTACCACGAGGACGCTTAGGGGCAACCGGCTGTGGAACCTCAGGGCATTCACCATCCCGAGAGTGATACCTCCTCAACGCCGAAACGTGGTACTTCCCAATGACTTCATCCGGTGAACCAGGGAACGTCAAGAGGTAAGTAGTTGGGCTAACCTTCTTCTGTACCAGGTAAGGGCCGTCCCTTTTTGGCATGAGCTTAGAGCTGACTCCTTTGGCAGCACTGCTAAGCACGTGCGTCTTCATTAGGACAAGATCACCGACGGTAAACTCCTCAGCTTTTCGTGTCTTGTCTTTAGCAGCCTTACGGAGGTCTTGCTGTCGCTCAATGCACTCCTTACTGTTGCTGAGTGTCTCCTCTAGCTTCAGCAGATACGGCGTAATCTGTGGAACATAGTTTTCAGCCTCTATCACAGCACGAAGATCGCTCTGTACTGCAATAGGAGAGCGGAGTTCACGAGCAAATGTTAAGTAAGCAGGTGTCTGTTGCGTTGCTTTGGTTATTGAAGTGTTCAATGCAAATCGGATGAATGGCAGAGCTTGTGGCCATTGCTGATGGTGTCCTTCTACCAAGATCGCCAACTGGGTCTTGAGATCGCGATTTTTACGCTCGACCGGGTTGGCCTCCGGATGGTAAAGTGGCACGAGACTCTGCTTCACACCAAGCGTGAACATTGCATGTTGCATGACATCGGCAACGAACTGTACACCGTTATCGGATATGAGACGCCGTGGAACACCAAAGCGTAAGAAAACATCTTCAATCAGTACCTTAGCGCACGCTTCAGCTGTGGCTTCGGAGAGGGCAAACAGCTCAACCCACTTACTGGCTGTGTCTTCGACTATCAACACCCATCTCTCTCCATTAGCTCCTTTGGGAAGTGGCCCGAAAAGGTCGACAGCTAGGACTTCGAAGCGCTGAGCGGGAACCGGAGTCTGTAAGAGTCCCGCAGGTTTCTCATTGGAAGGTTTGTAGCGTTGGCATTCTATGCAGGTTTTCAGATACTCTGCTACATAACGTCGCATACCGGGGAAATAAAATCTCTGACTTATACGGTGCAGAGTTCGGTCCAGACCGCCGTGACCAGAGGTAGCTGAGTCGTGACATTCGACAAGTATCAGTTTCCTTCGATTTTCAGGAACGACGAGCTGCGGTTCTTCTGTCTCCACTTCAGTATATCGGTATAGTACACCTCTGCACGTATGATAACCTCTCTCTGTCCATCGAGTAAGTTCTAATTCATCCTTTCCTTCCAGAGCCTTCATGATCTTCGCCACTTCAGGGTCTGCGAGTTGATCCTCACGAAGAGTAGCAGCATCCCAGCGCGGCGGGTCAACGAGCACCATGCAGACTCCACAGGAATCGCGAGCCTCCTCCTCACACGGGGGACGACTGAGCGAATCAGCAACTACGTTTGCCTTCCCAGGAGTGTAGTCAATTTGCAGATCAAAGGACTGGAGTTTCATGGCCCATCGTACGAGACGTCCAGCAGGCGACTTCAAGGTAAGTAGCCATTTCAGGGGCTGATGGTCACTGCCGACACGTACTGGATGGCCATCAATGTACCCTCGGAACTTCTCGACTGCCCAGACAACTGCCAACGCCTCGCGCTCGGTGGTAGAGTAGTTCCGCTCCGCCGGCGTGAGGAGGCGACTGGCATACGCGATGGGTTTCTCTTCTCGCTGCGTCTCCCCCTGAAGGAGAGCCGCACCCAGTGCGTAATTGCTAGCGTCAGTCCTGAGAACGAATGGCACATTATAATCTGGCTGAATAATAATCGGAGGTGAGGTAAGTAAGTAATCCTTTTAGTTCTCTAAATGCCTTGATCTGTTCTTTACCCCACAGCCAGGACTGATCCTTACGCGTTAGCATAGTCAGTGGCTGTGCAACTTGGGAGAAATTCGGCATGAACTTGCGAAACCATGAGCAACTTTGTAGAAAGGTTTTAAGATGCTTTACTGTAGTTGGTTCCTTCATATCTAATATCGCAGTAACCTTATCTGGATCTGGCGACACTCCTTCTGAGGTGATAAGGTGTCCTAAGTATTTCACACTCTCTCGAGCAAATGTGCACTTATTGCGATTCGCGTGGAGATTGAAGACACGTAAGCGGTCGAATACCGCACGTAAGTCCTGGAGATGCTGGTGAAATGATCCAGATATCAATATCAGGTCATCAATGTAACCAAGGAGTGTCACCCCCTTAAGAGATGACGCCGAACGAAATCGATCGATTAAACGCTGAAACGTTGCGGGCGCATTGCGCAGACCGAACGGCATACGGGTAAATTTGTGAACTCCAAATGGAGATACGAAGGCAGTTTTATCTTGATCTTCAGGCCTCACTTTGACCTGCCAGTACCCCGATCGGAGGTCAATAGTACTCATAAAACAGCTCTTACCAGTATATTGAAGGAGGTCATCGATCACTGGCAGCGGGTACGAGTCACTCTTGGTGATGGCGTTCAGCTTACGATAATCCACGCAGAAACGGTAACTACCATCCTTCTTTGGCACCAGAAGAGCTGGTGCTGCCCATGGAGATTCACATTCCGTGATGATACCTTCCCGAAGCATCTTCTCTATCTCCTCTTCCATGATGGCTTTCTTGGCGGGAGTGAGTCGGTATGGCGGCACCGCAATCGGCGGGTGATCACCACAATCGATGTGATGCTCTGCGAACGGTGTAGGTTCTCCCCCTTCTGCGAAGATATCTTCATACTCTTGCAGCAGCTGAGCGAGACGTTCCTTCTCTGAAATTGACAGCATCGACCCTTCACTATTACGTAAGACGTCCGCGGAAGCGCACCCAACGAATTCACGTGAAGTCTCACACCGTAAGGGATAAATGACCTGAAGCCGATCAGCTGTGAACCAAGTATTGTTCGAAACGTTAATAACAATACCGGCTTTACGTAAGAAATCAATACCGAGTAAAGTGTCATTGTTAACTGAATTAGGAAAAATAACAAAAGTAATAGGTATCGTCAACCCTTTAAGTTGTATGTCAACATCTACGAGTAAGACCTTGAGTTCCCGCACTATGCCATTGGCTAATTTTACCGACATAAAACTACTACGAAACGAATAGTGTAGTTTACGAAGCAGTGCGTACAGACTCGAACCGGCTACACTACGCTTAGCGGCCGTATCAATCAACCCGGTACCACGATGACAGTCTATCTCGATATCGAGTATCGGACGACCGTCAGTACATAAGTTCGACGCGGACAAGTTACCTACTCTAATCGGCAACGCATCGCAGTCGAGGTCGACATTACACTTACAACTACATAAACAAGCAGATTGAGACACATTACATGGATTATTAACAAAACAACAATCACTGTAGAAATATTAAAAATAAGTTCGATAAAAGTGCGACTTCAGAGTCAAATAGTGTGAAGTGTTACGGCTGTGGCGCTATTGGTGTAATTCGATCTAATTGCGCTAAATGTTCGGGAAATCCGAGAGAATCGATTTCTGTTGTCGAGTTTAACGTGTTAGAGCCCACTAGGGTTGATAATACAGATAACCATAATGTTATTTCACACGATTGTAATCATAATACTTGTAATTGTAACGTAAAGAATAGCGAAATGTCAAAACAATCTCTGTGATTAGATCATCGTTAAGACCTTTTACGATACGCAACCGCAATAGTGACTTCCGTGCATATTCGGCATAAGTACGGTACTTATCCGAGTTAGTAGACATTACTTCAAACAAACTTGAACTTCATAAAAACTTGAACCAGCTGGCAACACTGGCTTAGTAATCATCTCCTGCGTATTTAAATTCTAAAAATAATTAAATAAGTGATAAAACAGTGTTTATAGTAATTGAATGTAGAGTAAATAGTGAACCATTCCTGTGACATTGTTTGTGGCTACAGACACTACGTAAAAACAACAAGTATAATGTGTAAAAAAATAGTGACTAATTACGATGGGTGCAACCGGAGGATCCAAAAAAATGCAAATTTATTTTAATAAACTAATTTATTACTGTATTACAAAGTATTGAAATTACGACTAATTATACTAAAGTGTCAATTGGTCGATGTCAGATCCAAAAGTGCCGCTCCACGTTTTTATGTTTCTATGGAAAGGTTCGATTGACGTCAATTGGTCACGTTATGCTGAGCTTGCGTTTCGTGCCCGTAGGTGCCGTGTGCAATGTATATGCAGGTATGCCGATGCAGCGATCTATTAAGGTTGACCATGCGTAACACCTCCCCCCGTAGAACAGCGAGTATCGATGGACTTGTTCAAGATGGTCGCTGGTAGACATCCGGGGTCAATCCTTATTTGGCTTGGGTTGATAGTGCGTGGTGATGGGATTGCATAGACGACTTCAGGGTTGCTGTTGAAGTTTTCTGTGATTTCTCTGGATGCTTTTCTTATGCGTAGCCGACGATAGATTAGAGTGGCGATGAGTGCGCATGTACCGGATAGTGCGAGGTACATGGGTATAGTAGTGTGGTAAATGACGGGATCGGTGGCGTCATCTAAATGTACAGGCAGTTGCGTCGCTATCTCGTTGCTAAGCGTGTGAAGTTTTTGTAGATTTGGCGAATTTAGGATGAGTTTCGGATAATTTTCAGGCCTCGACTCGTTGTATAGGGGCATCTCAATGATCTTCACGACATGTCCTTTGATGTGGTCGTCAGTGTTGGAGATAGTGAAGGCGGGTGTTCTCAGGTTACAGTTGAGGGGAATGATTGCCAAATAGCTGCCTCGTAGGGTCCGGTACTGTTCTTGACCGCAAGACATCTTCACTTTTGTTGGTACAGGAAAACTTAAGGTATAATGCTTGTCGTCCAGGGTTTCCAGGGCTTCGGTGGTGAGAGCTACGGGTGTCAGCTTGCAGCTGGGTTGAAGTTCTTGATGGACTATGAGATGCTGGATACAATCTGGTTTGCTCTGGATTTGTAGGTTGGCTGTTGACTCACAGAGATATATGGAGTTTACCTTCGGACATTCTGTCTCTATGTACCTAGAGTCTGAGCTAGAGAGTGCTACGAAAGGTGAGGGTGGTATAAGAGTTTCGTGGTTTCTGTTAGGAACAAGGGAAAGTTTATACAAATTATATGTGGAGGAAACAACTATCGGGACTTTTATAACTACTACTATCTGCTTATTAGAATAGAAGTAACCTAGTTTAATTATTTCATAAAAATGCCTAATTTCTACGTCAAGGATTTCGTCATTAGCATATAAAATCCTTAATTTACCTAACATATACTTAATTTCATCTAAATTAAATAAAGAGTACGGGGTACTCGACGCACGAATAAATGTTAGGGTGTTCTCTAAACTTCGTAATTCTTCATAAAGATCTTCTACATTATCTCCTAAGATTAACAGATGTTGGGCCAGATGGGCGTATTTAATTAAATCTGTATCCCTATTAGCGTTACTTTCCAAAATTAAGTTTAGTGCTTTACTCATCTTATCTTGATTTGAAATTATACTATCTATTATTTGAGAGCTACGTGAAATAAATTTACTATTTAAACTAACATGGTTATTAATTTCTAATTCTAATTTATGCTCATTATTACGTAAGGTGTTTATGGCGTTTTCGTATTTAAGTGCATCGGTGTAGTCTAAATTACCAGAAATTGATTTTATTACAGAACCCAAACCGTCGATAAGGCCTCTTTTACTACGAGTTGATTCAAACATACTAATTTTACTAGTAATTAAATTGATTTTACTATTGAGATGTTTCAGATGAGGGTCGAATAGGAATAAGGTTTTATTGTTAACTAAGGGACTTAATTCAGCCATCTGTGTTTTTACCACTTCAATTTGAAGATGGATATTCTCTAAATCTATATGACTTAGGAAAGAATGGAAATGGGAAACGATTTTTGCCGCTCCTAATTTGAAGGGAAGTAGTCCTGGTCCATTGTCAAGTGATTCAACTGTTATCTCTTGTCCTTGGGCCGGATGTAGGGTCATCAGCCATAGTATTATCCTGTAACAAAGTGGGATCTTTAGGACTTCGCTTAAGGCGAGATTTTGCTACTGGACCGCGTTTCTTCTTCGTATAGATGTGGATTGGAAGATCTGCGAGTACAGTATCTTGCGTATAACGCGGGGCTAACTTCTGTCGAGACGCCATGGGATTGCGTACAAAGATTTGCTGGTCAGGGGTATAGTCCTTCTCGGGTTCTCTGTCCCTGTTACGGGTTTCAGTCAGTTGTGTCCTGTCATGTAAGGATGTCTGGTTAATAAGGTCGTATACTTGACTCATTCGTTTCCTATGGTCTTGTGAGTACTGTTGCAGTAAGTGTTCAGATAGGTCAATATCTATTGGGTCTCGAGGGTCAAAGTGTCCAGTTATCAAGTCCAAGGGTCTACATTTTGTGAAGCTATGGATCGAACTATTGTACGCTAAGATGGCATAAGGCATAAGATTAACGACTGGTTCATTTCGTCTCTCTAATTTCAATAACCTAAGATGTTCTAAAATGGTAGAATGGAACCTTTCTACTATGCCATTGTCGTTAGGGGAATGCGCTAATATTTTATGGTGAATAATTTTATGAGTTCGGTTGAATTCTAAGAAAATCTGATTTGTGAATTCAGGGCCTCCGTCCGTGACAATAGTCAATGGGACCCCATGGTGGGTGCAAAATACAAGTAGAGCTTGTACTACACTTAAAGCGGTGCTATCTCTAAGGTGATAAGCTTGTGCATACTTAGAGAAAGCGTCTACAATGGTAAGGAATTTCTCTGTTTGAGCTGTGAACAGATCTAGATGGATAATTTCAAAAGGTTTACTAGGGGGTGGTACAATGTTAAATCTTTGCTTGATGGGGTGACGGTCGTACTTAGCCTGACCACAGATAGTACACTCATTTATGTACTTGGAGATGTGTTCTTTCATCTTAGGCCAGTAGAATTTAGAAGATAAGGCTAAGTAACATTCAGTGATACCGCGATGATTTGTTTTACCTTCGTGGTATTTCTTTATGATGTCTTGTTGACGCAGGTAGTCTTTAACATTCTCTAATTCAACTTTAGTTAGAACCATGTTCATTGAAGAGCTTTTGAAGTTGTCTTGAATTATGGGGATTATTTTATACATGGCAAGAGGAGGATGGATGATTAAACCGGTTTTGACTTTAGGGTTCACATATTCTTTAACTGCATTAATAACGTCGTTAGTCAGGTTAGACTCAGATAGTTGAATGGTAGTTCGGGTATGCGTTTCAAATGGCTTACTCACTGTCGGTCGTTTTTTAATATCGCCTACAAGTACAAAACAGATTTGTCTACTGAATTTATTTAAGGATTCGTCTGATATTGGCACTTCTAGAATAGGGGCTTCGTTACTAGTGTGAACAGTTGCTGTGTCAGAGTTGTCGAGTATGTCAGGGTTGTTTGTAGGGGCTGTCAGTGTTTCAGAACCTACTGTTGAATGAGGCTTTTCAGATACATTTACCGCTATAGACATAGCGTCCTCGTTGTTGATTTCAATGCGGGACAATGCGTCGGCGTTAGTGTTCTTTTTGCCTTGCTTGTATACTGTAGTAAAATTGTATTCTCTCAACTTAAGTCTCCAACGTGTGAGTCTGGAGCCTGGTTCTTTAAGGCTCATAACCCATTGTAAGGGTTTATGGTCTGTAACTATCTTAAACTTTCTCCCAAACAAGTATGGACGAAAGTATTTAGTAGCCCAAACTATGGCTAATAACTCCTTCTCGATTACACTATAGTTAATCTCACTGGAGTTTAATGTCCTAGACGCGTATGCTAAGGGCTTATCTTGTCCTATAGGTCCTTGAGAAAGGACAGCTCCTATGGCAAAGTTAGATGCGTCAGTCGTAAGCACAAATTCCTTAGAAAAGTCAGGGTACTGCAGTATAGGGTCGTTAGTCAGTAGTAATTTGCACTTTTCAAAACAGTCGATGTAGTTAGGGTCATTGAAGGTGATCTTAGAACCTTTCTTGAGACATTGCGTCATGGGTTTCGTAATGCGCGCAAAGTCAGGAATAAATTTCCTATAGTATCCTAACAGGCCTAAAAAGCGTTTGATCTCGGTAGCTGTCTTAGGAATAGGGAATTTCTGGATGGCAATGATCTTATCGGGGTTAGGCTTAATACCGTCCTTACTTATTACGTGACCTAAGTATGAAGTTTCAAGCTTTAAAAATTCCGACTTATCCATCTGGATCTTAAAGTTTGATTCCCTTAATCTCTTGAATACTTTTTCTAAATTTACCATGTGTTCCTGTAAGGAAACACTAAAAACGATTATGTCATCGAGATATACGAGACATATGACATTTTGGAGGTCCCTGAGGACATTATCCATCACGCGTTGAAACGTGGATGGAGAATTTTTGAGACCCATGGGCATGCGTAAAAATTCAAAGTGCCCATGTTCTACATTGAAGGCCGTTTTGTGAATATCGGCTGGGTCCATTTCTACCTGGTAAAATCCACTTGCAAGGTCTAGAGTTGTGAAGTAATGACAGTTACCAAGTTTATCTAAGATGTCATTAATATTGGGGATTGGGTACTTGTCATCGAGGGTTTTCTCGTTGACTTTACGAAAATCAATGACTATGCGCCATTTAGTCTTTCCGGACGCATCAGATTTTTTTGGAACTACCCAGATGGGTGAGCTCCAGGCTGACTGCGAGGGACGGATTATCCCTTGGTCTAACATTTTGCTAATCTGATCCTGAACTTCCTGTCTGTGAACAAAGGGATATCTATAGGTCTTAGTATAGACAGGTAATTCGTCGGTGGTATGAATACTATGCTTTATCTTATTGGTGAAAGTTAGAGGTTCACCATCGATATAGAAAACGTCAGCATATTGTGCACAAAGAGATTCTAAGTTGGCTCGTTCTTCAGGATTCAGATGGTCAGTGCGTAGTTTTGATAATACCTCGGATACGCGATCGCTAGGCTGATAGATAGTCGCGCTTTGCTCGTTAAAAAGTTCCGCGGTAACTGGCCTGTCCATTGAGAAAACTACATCATGTTTAGTTGGATTAATTATTTCTATGATGCCACGGTTATTTTCAACAGAAGTAACACAGTCGCGAATAGTGCAATTGGAAATAGTCTGCTCTGATATTATTACGTCACCATCATGAAGATTAATGGGGACTCTAGCTAATTTGGATGAATTAGCGGGTACTATGTCCTCGTAAAGATTACAATTACGTGAATCATACATTCGCAAGGGATTAGATGAATTACGTGTAACAAGAACCTTATTCTTTAAATCTATATTAGACTCTAACTTTTCTAGTAAGTCTAAGCCTATTAAGCCGTCAAAATAATTGTGGAACTTGTAAATGTATAGGGTAATGTCACAGGTTTCTTTAAATTCCGGGAAGCACGGTATAGTAATGGAATAATTATTACGAGTTGTCGCGTGGATGTTAGTGACTTCGAAAGGCTCATAATTACAGTGGATATGATGATAAAATCTTTCTACAACGTTCGGGCTAATAAAAGATAGGTTCGCACCGGTATCTACTAATAGTTTAATGGGTGGATTAGCAATCTGAATGAATGGAAGTTGTCTCTGGGTTTGTAAGTTAATCTCTATTTTGGTTTGTCTGATTTCGGGGCTGTATGAAAATCCTGGCCTTCAGCAGACGTTCCTTGGGCAGATGTTCCTTCAGGCACATTCTGATGTTCCTCTACGTGCACAGGAACATAATCACTATGAGCTAGTGGCTCATACATAGGTTCGTAATTGTAAGGTACAGGGTAGAACTGGTCGTAATAGTCATTATAGGCATAGTCGGGGTATTCATAATAGTCGTAAAAGTCTACTTCGTTAACATTCATCTCCCGAGTCTTAAAGTAGTTACTGGGAGGTGGATTTCCTTGTTGAGTCCAGTCATGTCCTGTCGAAGGTCTCGGCATAGGTTTAGGAACAAAGTGGCTTACACCACTCATGGGCTTAGGGCCATTATTAATGGGCGTGAAACTAGGCCTTTGTTGAGGCAATCGGAACACGTTGCTCTGGGTCCTATGGTTAGGCGGGGGTGCGCTTAACATTTGTTGGGTTCGCGTGGGACCGCGATTGAAAGGCACTTGGGGTCTCCAAGCTTGCATTGGCCTTGGCGGTTGTGGCTGATAAAAACTTTTGGAGGGACCGGGCTGATTAAACGGCGCTGAAAAAGTGACTGGCTGTGGAGTATGCAAATTAAATGGCTTAATCTGATACGTACTGGGATTAAATGAAGACGTAGACTGCACAGGTCTCCGCTCCGGCAAATGGTCATTACGCTGCTGTAAGTACATGGTGTTAATTTCCTCGTGCACAAACTCGAGAGCCTTTTCGATGGTGTCGGGTCGCATGCACCTAATACGCGAGCCTAAAGGTTCTTTTAGGCCACGAACGAATGCCTGTAGGGTTAATTTTTTATATAGTGTCCGTTTGGCCTCGATGGTAGTAGATATGGACTCATGCAAGGTCACATACGTCATAATTGTACTAAATAAAGTTTGGCACTTTTCGTAAAATTCCGGTGGTGATAAATTCTTTTGCGTTAACAGGGCCAAATCATTGTATAAGGCGGTCTCGTCCCGCTGGTCCGAGAAGTTATTAACCAGGGCGTTTCTAATACCCTGCCAGGTTTCGGGAACGCCGTTTGAATTTATTGTGCGGGCGGCATTTCCGGTAACTTTATTAAGTATGCCGTTCAACAAGGATAAATTACTTAGTTCGTAACCTGGCTCTGCCTTAACAAATTGCGCGACAAGTTGGTCACATAAACGTACAAACCGCGTGAGCACGTTCGGGTTCCCGTCGAATTCGGGAACGAGGCGTAAGGCCTTGTAAACTTGATCTACCAAATCGGTACTCATTTTGTTAGTTAAATTATTCTCTATAATTAAGTAAGATTCTACACTTTCACTATCTTCTAATATAGTATCTAAATTCCTATTCGCATCGATTTGCGAGTTCCTATTAGAAATACTCGACTTAGGAGTCCGTGATATACGTGGGTGAAAAATTTTGAAAGTTTAATAGAAACACTTGAGGAAATTAACACAAAGGAAACACAGAAAAAAAGGGAAATTACACAAAGGATACTAAAATATAGGAAGGCGAGCAACTCTAGTAGATCTAGGTACTTACCAAATCTGCATCTCTCTGTGGTATCGATATTCGGATACTCCTCCGTAGCCGCACACCCGTAGGTTCGAATAGCCCGTTGTCGGTGATCGATTCACTGAATTTACTGGACTATCCTACCGACTGCGCCAATTACGATGGGTGCAACCGGAGGATCCAAAAAAATGCAAATTTATTTTAATAAACTAATTTATTACTGTATTACAAAGTATTGAAATTACGACTAATTATACTAAAGTGTCAATTGGTCGATGTCAGATCCAAAAGTGCCGCTCCACGTTTTTATGTTTCTATGGAAAGGTTCGATTGACGTCAATTGGTCACGTTATGCTGAGCTTGCGTTTCGTGCCCGTAGGTGCCGTGTGCAATGTATATGCAGGTATGCCGATGCAGCGATCTATTAAGGTTGACCATGCGTAACAGACTTGTTTCTAAAAAAAAAAACAAAAAATAAACAATACGTGCCTTATGTTAACAATAAACAAACAGTTTTAACTTAAAAAGCCTCCCCGAATGTCGGTGGAGTTAAAATAGTTATTTATTAGTCAAAACAGACTAAAAACAGTTCATTGTCGTCGTTAAGAAAAAGTGTTTATTTGAAAATTGATAAATAAAGACAACTAGCGCCCAAGTGCTGAATAGTTAAACTAAAAGTGACATTTAGGTTACAAGTTGCCACTGTATAAAATCCTAAAACTGCAAAAAGCGCCATCTAGTATCGAGTAGCTTACGTTTCACTGATACTGGGTGACATTAGTAACAGGGTTGCTGCTGGAAAAATTAAACCGTAGTGTTACCATAGTAATATAATTATTCTAAATTGGTAGAAAATTGAGACTTTGCGGCCGACATGAATTTTTTGGAAAACATTACTTTTCGCCGAACTCGGACGAAATCAGACTCAATTATGAACGTCAGCGATACCACACAAACACCGAATGAAACGGTCAATAGTGCACCGGAACTGTCAGATGACGAAGATGATGGAATTGTAAAAAAAATGCGCGAACAAATTATGAATCTGACATTAGAATTGCAAAGTGCTCATTCTGAAATTGAAGTCCTGTCTTTAGAAAACAGTAAATTGAAGAGCGAGAATGAAAGTCTTATGAAAAAAAATGATATTTATAAGAAAGTTGCCAGTACTCCAGTTAAACTTAAGTCAACATCAACACCAAGTAAGAACTTAAGCAATAGTATAAAACATAATAAACAGACTCAAACGGAAAACCGGGAAACCAAAAATATGATAGAAACAAATGGAAAGCCAACAACTCAAAATAAGACCAAGCTACAAGAAAACTATAATGTGGAAGGCCATAAAATTTGCATTTTAAGTACTGATAATAAGAATAACATTCTATACATTGCAAAAAACGCTTTAGGTGAGTCCGATATTTGCGATTATATCACACCACACGGTAACATGCAAGCTCAACTAAACGGAATAAAACAGAAACTCTCAAACTACACATTAAACGATTACTGTATTATATTGCTGGGAGTAGAGGACTTCACCCTTACTAACAGATACTTAGACTGTGTCGTCCAAATTAGACAAGTGTTACAAGACATAGCGAACACAAACGTTATTATCTGCACCCCAACGTACAAGTTTTTTAATAATAACTACCTTTATAATTCAAGAGTGGAAACTTTCAACAACTTACTATACCTTGACATACTCACTCACGAACACGCATATTTCTTGGACAGCAATAGAAATTTAAGTTACGACGACACAATGTTTGATAGACGTTCCGGAAGGATAAATAAATTTGGACTTCAATCTATATTTAATGACATACAAAATATGATTAGGTTTATAGCAGCAAATTCTGCAAAATATATTGAAGAGTGTAAAGTAAATTCCACTTCTTGCATAAATGAACGTATGGAAAAGGATCAAGCAAGTAAGCTAGCAAACAACTTGGAGCTTTTTCTTTGATAACTACATGCACATCATGCACCAAAACATTGCTGGCCTTCTAAATAAATCTGACCAACTAACAGTACATATTCAGGAATTATTGCAAAATCAAATCAACATAGAAATAATATGCTTAACAGAACATTTTGTAATTTCTGGCCAAGAAACACTCATTAAAATACCTAACTTCAAACTGGCGTCATGCTACTCTAGAAGGGAGCAAAGACGAGGAGGTTCATGTATTTTAGTAAAGACTTATCTCGAATGCAAAGAATTAAGCGATTTAATGAGCTTTTCTATCACCGGTGTTTTTGAATGTTGTGCGATAGAACTGCCAAAACATAAATTAATAGTAGTGTGTATTTATAGGCCTCCCTACATGTCTAACATTAGTCGTTTTTTCGAAACCTTAGATGACTTATTAAAAAAGTTGTGCAATAAGACTAATGTAAAGGTGGTATTATGCGGAGACTTCAACATAGACATTTTAAAACGTAACAGATGCACTTTGGACTTTGAATGTTTGCTCCTAAATTACAACCTTAAATTGAAAATAAGGCAGGCCACAAGACCAAGCAGTCTTACTTGTCTAGATAATTTTGCTGTTGATGCGAGCCTAAAATGCACTAGTGATATTATTGATTTTGCGATATCGGATCACTCAGCTCAAATCCTCAAAATTCGAGTTAGTAGAATTTGCAAATTAAAGTATTGGCGCACTCAAAAAAGGGATTATTCTAAAGACAATTTGGTTAAGTTTGGGAAATTTTTGCACAGTTTGTCGTTTTCAAATGTATACGGTGAGAGTAACCCTAATGATGCATATGACAAATTTGTAGAAATCTTTCAACTCCTTTATGATCAGTGTTTTCCAATTAAGTGGATTAGAATTCAAGCAGAACACAAAATTAAATGGGTTTCTAAAGGCATTAAACTTTGTAGCAGGAAGCAAAGAAGCCTCTTATGGAAATGCAGGTTGAATCCATCAAGCGAAAATAAAAATAAATTTAAGTCATACTCACAAAGGTTTAAGAAAGTCATCAGACTCACTCAAAGGGCACAAAATAACAACTTTATAAATAATGCTCATAATAAATCAAAGGCTTCATGGCAAATAATTAACAATAATAACTATATAAAAGAACCTGTATCAAAGATTATTAACCAAAATAGGACAATTGACGATCCTAAAGAGATAGCAACATCATTTAACGACTTTTTTATTGACCAAGTACAAAGTGTAAGTAACAAAACAAACGTTAGAACTATTGACCTGAATTACAACTCGAATTCAATGTTTATGGCCCCAACTGTCTCAAACGACTTAGTACGGGTGATCAAAAGCCTGAAAAATACACAAAGTCATGGTTATGACGGTATAACTACCAAGGTTGTGAAGTTTGTCAGTGATATTGTGGCTGCCCCTTTAAGTCACATAGTTAACACTTGTATTGCTTCTGGTATTTTCCCTAATAGCCTGAAAACAGTTGTAATTAAACCAATACATAAAAAAAATAGCAAAGAAGATATGTCCAACTATAGACCAGTAGCATTGATTCCTATATTCTCCAAGATACTTGAAAAGATTATTTATAAAGCACTTGACAATTATTTGACTAAATATAATATATTGTGCAAAGAACAAATGGGCTTCAGAAAAAACAAAAATATTAATATGGCAATCTATAATCTTTTATTTCCCGTTATGAATAATGTTGACAAGAAAGTACCGGTATGTGCCATATTAACTGATATGACTAAGGCGTTCGATTACGTTAGCCATGACGTCCTTATTAAACTACACCGCTATGGCATTAGGGGTAATGTCCTGGACCTTATAACCTCTTACCTCAGTGGTCGAAATCAGGTAACAGAAATATATAGAACATCTCTTGAAACGAAACGTGAGCTTAAATATGCATCAGACGGTAGAGTAGTCAAATATGGTGTTCCACAGGGTAGCGTTCTTGGGCCACCTCTATTTATGCTCTATATCAATGATTTGCCACGTCAAATCCAACATCCTATGGTGCTATTTGCGGATGATAGTACGGTGATAGTAAAATGTAATGACATTAAAGATTATGAAGATGATATCAATACAGCATTGTAAAATATTATTGACTGGCTTGACATAAATAACTTAGTCATCAATCTTAAAAAAACAAAAATTATGCATTTTTACCAAAGGACTTGCCCTCTTAATGTTAACATTAGTCATGATGGACAAAATGTTGAAACAACAAATATTGCTAAATTCCTAGGTATCTTAATTGACAGCAATCTTACTTGGAAACCTCATGCTGAAGACGTTTGTTGTAAACTTAGCAAGTCAGCCTATGTGCTGCATAATCTATCGCATAAAGTAAGCAATAATATACTCGTAGTAGCTTACCACGGTCTAGTGGCGCCAATTTTAAGATTCGGAGTAATATTCTGGGGCAATTGCAGTGAGAGGGAACAGATTTTTAGAGCCCAAAAACGTTGCATAAGATCTATGTTAAATCTGAAAACTACAGACAGCTGTGTACCTGTGTTTAAGTCGCTGAAAGTACTGACCTTCCCATCACTGTACATTTTAGAGGTCGCAATTTTTGTTAAAACTAATTTAGATTTATTTCCATCACTAGCCGATATTAGAATGTGGTCAGGTCCAATGAGACTACAATATAAAAACTTATTACATACAGGCAATTACAGAACAGCACTACTAAGGAAAAATATTATGTCAATGGGACCTATCATATACAATAAAATTCCGCACAGTTTCAAAGAACACCCTATTCGAACATTTAAATCTAAGCTTACTGCATTATTATTGGATAAATGTTATTATTGTATCAATGACTTTTTAAATGATAAAAAAATTTGACAATAAAATTTGTAAATGACATTATGTTTGTTAAATAATATTTCACTTAATTATAATTCCAAGATAATGAAATTCATTTTATTGACAATATTTATTTATGTGCAATTGACTATTTGATGATTATTATTGTTTTATTATTATTTCCTTTTTTATGCTTGTTAGTGTTAATTAGAATGACATGTTAGTTGTTAATTTATTGTAATATTGTATGTAATCTATTAGTTTATATGAATTTGCATGCTGTAAGGTAGAATGTAGCGGTAACCTTCACCTATTTGTATCGTCTTAAACTTGTACCTACATTGATGGCAAATACTTAAATCTGAATCTGAACTTTTAGGCAATTGTTATTACTCAGTGAAAGACTTTGTAAATGATACGAATTTATCCAGATTATGATTGTTATAATTAACTGCAAATTTGACCATGTAAGACTTATGTACCTGACTATAATATTATTAATTGACTTCACTTTAATTTCTATTTTGTTTTGTTGACATTATTTTGCTTGTATTAATATTTTAACATAAGTAATAATTTGCACGCCGTAAGGTAGACTGTAGCCGATCTCATTAGTTTATGTACAACACCTAACCTGTACCTACTTTCATAGCAAATAAAATTCTGATTCTGATTCTGACAAAATACCCGCCGAATCTATTCTTTTAATGCACAAAGGTTTAAAATCAATTTTAAAGTTTGTCCACGTTCTATCATTTGATACCCACTCATTGAGCCATGATTTAGCATCACCTTTTAGACAATTCCCTATGCGTGAAAGACATTCGTGGTTGCTCCATTTATTGGCAAGTTTAGCCCTATCGACTTCACTAAACCATGTATCAACGTCGTGAATACTGGGATCAAAATTTGAGACGTAATAATGACTAGTACCGACAGATTTTAACGAATGTATCGCTTCAACAATTTGTTCCGTGCCTGGTCCAGCGGCAGACTCAATTGACACTGCGGCATGCGAACGCCTCTCTAGCGCCTCCAAACGTGAGAGCACAGTATTTAAAGAGTCAGAATTTCTCTGCAATGGCGACAAGGGAGGCGCCTCTTAAGAAAATAATATTGGTAACTTTTAAATTAATGAAAACGTTATTTTCTTTTAAGAAATGGATGAGAACAATAATCAGGATGAAAGTGGGAATGTTTTCTTTATCCCACTTCTGATTTTAGAAATCAAAAGCGGATTTAATTAAAAAAAACAAAATTTACTTAACCTATTATCAGAATTTACAAAACAAATAAAAATAAACAATCAAAATATAACACAAAGAAAGTACTCAAATACCGTAGGAAGAATACAATTTAAAAACTCACGACCTCCTCGTACGACGGATGATAGCAGAAAGAGGCGCGCGCTTTTTTTTTTTTTTGTTATGACTACTCGCAGTACAAATTCTCGGAGAGTTTGTTCCTGCTTAACCGGGCAAATCCTGTGGTGGCCAAAAATTACTTTAAGGCCCCCAGCCAGGGCTTACAAACTAAGGATATTTATTACAATGAACTGACACTAAGGGCACCCCCTGCGGGGTTCGGGCCTCGGCTTAGTGCGTCATTGGGGGGAGGGCAGCTAGGGTCAGGCTAGGTCGAATTATTATTTGGGGAGTTTAACGTTACTGGCTCAGCGGCGCGGGCTGGCACGTCGAGCAAGGGTCGGGCGGTAGTTATACAGGGATGTCGCGGAGGGCCCCGGCGGCGGGGCCGGAGTCGCGGTTGGTACTTGAAAGAGGCGCGCGCTCCTTCTACACCACCTTTATACTGTCATCCGCCGCACCCCTACCCTCAACCTAAATAATAGCTAACAATATTATTACCAGAATTGCACTGTTGCAGTTGTTGCGTTAAGTAAGCATCACTGTTTTGCGCAGTAGCTATTTCTGCGAAATCAAGAGTCGTGGGACATGTTATTGTTGCTGCGCGCGATGAGGTGTCGGCTACAATGTTGCCTTCGCCGGTTATATGACGTATATCTGTACTAAATTCACTGATGTACATTAGTTGACGAGTCCTACAAAGAGTTTCTTTATCGCTATTTAATTTAGCAAATGCGTAAGTTAATGGCTTATGGTCGGTATAAATTATTATCAATGAAGCAATCATCCACTTTTGCAAATTATTTGAGGGTCGACCTCAAATAATTTGCGAAAGTGGATGATTGCTTCATTGATAGCCAGTAATTCACGATCGTATGTACTGTATTTAGTTTGTGCCGTAGTTAACTTACGTGAAAAATAACCTAATGGTTTCCAACGATTGTCAATATGCTGTTGTAGAACTGCGCCTATACAAGTATTCGAAGCGTCGCGCGTCGGTCATAAGAGCTATCGGAATATCCGGTGTCGGATACGATAAGGTAGCTGCATTCTGCAGGCTAGATTTACACTGCAAAAATGCTTTGTATGCTTCATCTGACCAAATGATTTTAGTTTTATCATTTCGCTTGGAGTTATGTAAATAATTATTTAATAAATGTTGATATTCTACTGCTTTTGGCAAATGATGTCTATAAAAATTAACCATGCCAAGGAAACGTCTTAAATCTTGCACCGTTTCCGGTTTGGGATATTTGACTATTGCCTCGACCTGGGAATTGGTTGGCTTGGTACCTTCGGTTGTTACTTCGTAACCTAGGAATTCTATACGCGATTGACCAAAACTACTTTTATTTAAATTGATTGTGACACCAAATTCATTCAAGCGTTCAAATACAGCCCTTAGGTGTTTTTCATGAGAGAGGCGCCACGGCGCCCTCACCTTCCGCCTGACGCAGGTCCTCACCGGACACGGTTGTTTCGGGAGGTTCCTGCACCGAATCGGGCGGGAGGAAACGCCCGGGTGTTTCCATTGTGAGGATCGTCCGGAGGACACGGTGCAGCACACTGTGGAGGCCTGCCCTGCTTGGGCGGAGCAGCGCCGTGTCCTCGTAGAGGCGATTGGCGGCGGCGACCTCTCGCGCCCGGCCCTGGTTCAAGCCATGGTCCGGGGCGAGAGGGAATGGGAAGCCGTCACCTCCTTCTGCGAAGCAGTCATGCTAGTGAAGGAGGTGGCGGAACGTGAGAGGGAAAGAGCCTCACGTCCCAGCCGCCGCGGGAGACGCCCTGGGCGTCGGGGGTCACGTGGTGGCCCCCGGCCACCGTAGGCGCGGGCCTGTGGACGGCGAGTTTTGGGCTAGCTCGCCGTCCGGCCGTCTTATGACGACAGGCCGTGTCGACGGCGCGTTCGTGTTCCACGCGCGCCTCAAAGAGATGTCAGCAACCACGTAGGGGGTCCGCACGGCCGATGCCTGCCAGGGCTGCGGGACTGTTCGAAAGAGATACCGCGGCCCTGGAACACAAAGGGCAAAGAAGGAACATGGATGGGTTTTAGTCAGTACAAGTCTGACACTCCCTTCCGCTCCGCCCAGAGCGGGGGGGGGTCATTTGATGATTTCCCATCCTAAAAAAAAAAAAAAAAAGGTGTTTTTCATGAAGTTCTTTAGATGAACTTGCTGTAATAAGATCGTCAATATAACAGAATATAAAGTCTGAACCCGGCTCAATCGAGCCATCTGCATTGATAATTTCAATATTATTTAACACGGTATTGTTCATGAAGCGTTGAAATGACTGTGCGGTATTTCTTAAGCCAAAAGACATACGTGGGAATTCAAAAAGGCCAAAAGGGGTAATAATTGCGGTCTTTTCAACGTCTTCAGGGGCAACAGGTATACAATGAAAAGCTCTATTAATATCTATTTTAGAGAAAACAATTTTGTCTGGTAACATGTAAGTGAAATCATATAATCGTGGGATCGGATAGCGATCTGGTTTGGTGATCGCATTGAGTTGGCGAAAATCCCCACACGGGCGTAGATCGCCGTTGCTTTTAGGTATTACGTGCAATGCACTTGACCATGGACTTTTAGATGGACGGCAGATCCCTAAACTCTGCATAATGCGAAATTCTTCCCTTACCTTTTTTAATCTCTCGGGTGGGAGTGGCCTCGCCTTTGCGTATACGGGTGGGCCTGTAGTCTCTATATGATGGTAAACAGCATGTTTAGGAGTCTCCTTAAAAGAAACAGGTTTTATCAAATCCGGATACTGTGAAATCATATCATAATAGGGGTGTGAAAGCTCAATAGTGTTTATTGATGAATGATTTGATTGAATTATTTTAGTTACTATGTTCAGGCTGGTTAATTTATCCAATAGCTTACCGTTACTTAAGTCTACTAACAATTTATGTTGTGCCAGGAAATCAGCACCTAATATGGGTTGATAAACATCAGCTATAACAAAATTCCAAAGGAATGGTCTGCGTAAGTTTAAATCTAACACTAATGTTTTATGTCCGTAGGTATTTATCACTGAACCGTTAGCGGCATACAATTTGTAGTCACTTTTTGATGACATATTTTTACCATGTAATTTACGCATTCCACGAAAAGGTAGCACTGAAACGTTAGCACCGGTGTCGACCAAAAAATGCAACCCAGTTGTTTTATCTGACACAAGAAGACGGTTTTTAATAGACACTGTACTGACTTCCGTCGCAGTCCGTACGGCTTCTAGTTTTCCTGAGTATCCTTCCAACTGCAAGGTTTGACGCACTTGTGTGCCTTGGTGTTATATCTGGCGTGGTAAAAACATAGTTTATTTGTGTTACCTTGAGACATCCTATTTCTTGAATTACTCCTATCACGATTGCGAGGTTGACGTTGGTTGCGGAATTTAAATGTTGACCTCTCAAGGTTCTCAATCTTCTTAGTTAACTTAGCTATCTCAGCCAACAGCTTCGAAGTGTCTGCGGAGAAAGATTGTACAGTGGAGGTGGAAGCATTTACCTCTGCAACTTGGCTGAAAGTTGTGGTTTCCATGACCTTGTCTGCAACCAGGGCTAAGTTGTCTAGGTCCTTGGTTTCCGATACAGAAATTATCGCTCTCGTTGATACAGGCAAATGGCCTTGCCATTGTGGATATTAAATAACCCTACTCTACTAAAAGTTGACTCGTCTGTCCAAAGAATATTACGAGGTTCTTCCACCAACCATCTACAGAACCTTAACCTTGGCTCGTAATCTGCGGTAATAAGTTCCTGTACTCTTAAAAAGTGGTATGGATGTTGACCTTCTTCATGCAGCACATTCCACGCAGTAGCGTGACTTATCCCTAGGTCCCGACCTGCGTCACGTGTGCTCGCATGTGAATTTTCACTGAAATAGTCCAGCACTCGGTCTTCAATGTCCCCGGAGAGCCGTGGCCTACCAGCATCTGCTTGATGAGGACGAAACTGGCCATAGTCTAATAACCGCTGGTAGACTCCTAGGATTGTTTGGACAGCAGGCACTCGTCGTTGCTCACCAAACAGTTCACGGTAACGGTTACGAGCCGCAGCTAAACTTTCACCAGTCGTAATGTAACACACTATCATATCCAAGTACTCTCGATTGGAATACGTAAAAGGCATTATTGAAGTATTCGCGAACGTACGTATTTGCCGTAATAAATCAGGGAAATACACCCTAGTCGCGCGACGGATATCGGACGACTGAACGGGGCGCGAAGGGCATAAAGCGGGCTGCGGGAGGGAATAGTAGCGGGCGGCGGGGGTACGACGCTCGCGCGCGGTATTGGAGCGAGCCGCTAGCGCAGCCCTGCGTACAGTGCACAAAAAATATGATACTAAATTGTTTTATTAATGTGAAAATATAGAAAGTGCTCAAAAAAAAAATTTTTTTGTAATGTGTTTGTTTTTCGATGTCGAGTATGTGGACGAAGTTCTTGCAGTTAATTTTTTTACACCTTATATAGTTATAATGTATGCTACTAGGTACTACTCAACATATAGGGGGTTCTATTGAAAAAAAAAAATATTGATTACAATTTTTTTTTTTTTTTACTAACTTATTCTTACGCTAACTTAATTTATAATATTTCAACAGGTATGAAATCAATTATTGTTATGTATATAATTTTGTTCTATTTTTATGTACTACATCAATTTTTCCATTTTTATCTATCTTTACATTTGGTTCTAAATCTTGTATAACAGTATATGGTCCTTCAAACAATTGATCTAATTTACTTGCATTTTCATTTCTAATTAATAATTTATCAACATTTTTATACGTTATAGGATATGTTTTCTTGTCAAAATTACACTTTTTTATTTGTTTGTTCTTAATTACATTTTCTCTTGCATCCTTACATGCTAACTGTAATCTATACTTAAGTTCTAAATAATAATCATTTGGGTTATACAATGGTTCTACTGTAGTGCTGACTCTACATGGTATATTACTTGGTTTACCAAATACTAATTCATGAGGTGTATACTTTGTAATAGTGTGGACTGTATTGTTGTAAGTAAAAGACCAGTATGGTAACCAGTGACTCCAAGCTTCTGGATATTTGTCACATTGAGTGCGTAAATAGGCTCCTAGGTGTTTATGTGAGTTCTCTAAGGATCCTATAGTTTGATGATGGTAAGATGTAGAATTGAGTTTTTCTATTCCTAGTAACTTGCATACTTCTGTCATCGTAGAAGACATGAATTCGGTGCCTCTATCTGTTAATATTGTATTTGGAATACCGAACCTTAATATAAAGTTATTTACTAGTGCTCTGGCTACTGTTTTACTTTCCTTATTAGGTAATGGATATACCTCTACGAACTTATTTAAGTCACACTGAATACTTAATATATACGAATTACCTTCTAAGTCCTTATCTAATGGCCCCACTATATCTAAGAATATTTTTTGAAAATCCGAGGTCGCCGTTGTTGTGACAAACATAGGCTGAATGGTATTACGACCATATTTAATTTTTTGACATGTATCACATTTTTTTATAAATTCTCTTACGTCTCGTTCTAGTTCTGGCCAGTAAAATGATCGTCTGATATTATTTATCATTCTACGTACCCCTGCATGACCAGCAGTAGGTAATAGGTGATAGTCATTTAAAATAAATTCTTTTTCGTCTTGTATCTCTATTCTTTTAATACCTCGTAAAATGTGTATTATAGGGCCTTCGTATTTACTCGAGTTGTTAACTTCTTTGAGAAGTTCTTTGATGAATAACGAGTTTTCTTCTCTTTTTATTAAGCAAATCTCGTTTACTTTTATTGATTTACAAAAATCACATAATTTTTTCACAAATTCGGCTCGCGTAAATTGTGAATGAAAATCATGGTTAATGTATATAATATTTTTACTTGGTATAAATATGAAACATTATTTTTCAAATTTATCTTTATGTTTCTTCAATTGTTTTATTTCATTTCCCTTAACAAAAGTCATTTCAACTGGTTCATTTGGAATCCTTAATATTTCCACGACTCTGGGCTGATCAAACCTTTCATCTGTGGCTTTACTAGAGATTACCAATTCCTTATTTTTTTCTCTTTCTATCATTTCCTGTTCTCTCAATTTAGATAGAAGTTTTGTGTCAGTGGACGGCATGCCGTGCCGTAGGGTGATTTTATAATTCGCCGTGAAATTATTACGCTTTGCGCGTCTTCAAAGTGCAGACATGTTCTCGAAGAGACAGCGACTACTTATGCTCTATTTGTTATATTTAAGACTTAAAAAAGACATATTACTAGAAAGTATTGGCAACATCCGCTTTTAAAAGTAAAATATTTAGAAGGGTCATACTACACGCTATTTGATAAGCTCAAGGAAGACCCAAATAAGTTTTTCAATTATTTTCGGATGTCAACAAAATCGTTTTATTACATACTTTCTCATCTGAGTAATGATTTAAAAGCTCGCCGAACACACGTATCGCTACCTCCTGAAGAAGCACTAGCCGTCACATTGAGGTAAGTAATATGAAAATATTTTTTACTAGTTGATAAAAAAATAAAAAATATTTAAATAATATTAATAGTTAAAATATTTTTTACTAGATGATTGAACTAACCGGAAGATTTTGTCCTAAAAGTCAATTTTATTGTAATTTTAAAACTTAGATAACGTGATAAAAAACACGTGAAAAGAGCTTCCTGCCAGTTCCATCAATAGACAACAATTACCTAGAAAAGGGCATAGTCAGGTTAATGGAAAATAAAAATTACCTTAATTAATTATTGTAATCAGTGTTTTATAAATCACTTATGAACTTAGTACATACTAATAATCATACATCATCGTAAGTGTGGTCACAAGTGCTACTGCTGAATATGCGGTCCTGGGCTCGATTCCCAGGTCTGGCAAAGTTTTGTTGGGTGTTCCCATCAGAAATTGCTCAGTAACAGGTCGGAGTCAGGGTTTGTGACCGGTGTTGGTGATGTTATCCCCCATTACATGGGATTTGAACATAACTGGTGAAATGTGAGTGTACTGTTAGAAACGTATCTGCCTAACCCTTCGGGGATTACAGGCGTGATGTTATATACATGTATGATTTGTTTAGTGCCCAGATTATACCCAATTATTTTTTGAAGTTTTGCATATTATAATTAACTGCAAGTGACCTCAGTGAGTGTAACAGTTGGTTTTTAAAGGCTGAGAACTTTCAATTGAAATAAAACACGGAAAAATGGTTTTAATATCTATGAAATCGGCTCTATTTGACTAATAATTGAATGCCATTTTCATTTTCGCCACTTTTGAGTATGATTTGGAGCATGTCGCCACCGCCGCTGGTTACTTTTAGAAAATTAATCGTATCGCGCCGTCACTGTCTTATTTAGTAGTACTAATTACAATTTTTACTAATTCCCCCATCCCCATTCTATCATCGGACGAGCAGAGATACCGCGAAGCGACACCGTTATATGGTTGAAATCCCACGGACCCGAACAAGGCGCTATGCTTTCACATTTATTGTGCGAACCGCCAGTCTGTGGAATTCACTGCCGACTTCTCTGTTCCCTGATCTTTATAATCTGGATCTATTCAAATTTTGAGTGAATTGGGTTTCTTGGTAAGCGTGATCCACCCTAGGCCGCGTCACCGCTTCACATCAGGCGAGCTGCGGTCAAACGCAAGCCTATTTAGTGTAAAAAAAGCTGCCTATTTCATCTATTTGAACGTTGTGTCCCACAGACGCGCGCTGTCGCTGCTGGCGGGCGGGCTGTTCCTGCCGGGCTGCGCCGGCCTGGCCGACCCGTGCGAGGCGGCGCATGCGCGTGCGCACACGGCGCTGCACCTGGCCGCGCAGGACCTGGCCGCCGCCACTGCACAGACGTGAGCCTTTTATTCTAATTACGCTGATAATCAACACTTTGAACGTCTAAACTTCAAAGAGACAGTCCCCCAAAACGCCCCCCTTCACCACTTCTTAGAGTAACTGACAAGACTACTAATACAAGGTGGTCAACATTTGTACATAAAACTAAGTAACTACGCAAAAGTTATTCCTTGAAAACGGCCTTATTTTGGGGTGAAAAATCGAGATTTACGGTAGGACTCACTGTGACGCACTCAAAACGTGCTGATGGATGCATTGAATAGTACAAGGATCTTGGAAGTATTTTAAGTAAAGTTACAACATTTTAAACTTGTATTAAAAAAAACTGTATTCCAATAGGTATGTAACTAGAAGGTTCTCAGGACCATAGTCCAGAACAAACAAAAAAAGGCAAAGACTGGAAGAACAAGTGCCTTTCGACTTTGTTAAGGGTCTTTTTACACCCATTATATCCTTCAATAAATCAAGTTACTCTTAATTAGTCTTTGAATAGACTCCAGACCCAGGTTGACCGAAGCAAGGAAAACCTGTTCAAGTAGAAATTCATAGATGACTCTGCGGACTTATGAGTGTAAATATGGTGTTGCCCCTCAAACGATGGGTCACTTGTTATTGCGTCTTGCCTATCCTGTTGCTTGCACATCACAGGAACTGATAGACGCTACTGAAAATGCCAAATTCGTCGCCAAATTTTGGGTTGACTTAATTTAAATTGTCGGGCCGATCTTAAGGTTAAGCCGCGCTTGCCTAGGCTGGTCCCTAGATGGGTGACCGCCCATTACATACCGAGTTTCCTCCGTGCCTCGGAAAGCACGTTAAGCCGTTGTTCCCGGCTGTCATTTGTAGATCTTTGACTTTAGCCGTTATAGGTAGTCAGTGGCCCGGAAGTCAGACAAACCAGGTTGTGGAGGTCAGATAGGCAGTCGCTCCATGTAAAATACTGGTATTCAGCTGCATCCGGTTAGACTGGAAGCCGACCCCAACAAATTTGGGAAAAGACTAAACAGATGATGATGATGAATTTAAATAGTCACCGACACGATAAGAAGAATCAAGTTGTTCTCTCCGCAGCCTGCTGCGCGTGGTGGCGCGAGGCGGGCACCGCTACGTGCTGGGGCTGCAGCCCTTCGAGGGCGGCAAGGACATCTCCACCGAGATCACCGTGTGGGACGGCGTCGTGGTGTCGCCGCTCGCGCCGGCCTACCAGGAGACGGCGGAAGCTATGGATACCGATGATAAAGGTACGACAACACTTTTTCTTCGTTACAAGGCAAGCATGGTGGATAGGAGATCACTCCGCAGCTGCAAAGAAGACACGGTTGGCGCAGTGGTTCAACGATTGGCTGCTACGCTGCGTTTCGCGGGTTCGATCCCCGCACGCAACAAATATTTTTATGGCCTACAGCCCCCGTAGCATGACCACCGTAGACAAGGACTTCTTTGACGGAAGAATCGACAAAATGACAGATTGTCTCGACACAATGACAGATTTCTTTGTACTATCTGTCATTTTGTCGATTCTTCCGACAAAGAAATCCTTGTCTACGGTGGTCATGCTATGAGGGCAGGTAGTTATTTCGGGTCTGGCTGTTTGTGTATGTGTATGTTTAAATGTTTGTAAACGCACCCACGATACAGGAGACATTAAAAAAGATTTACATTCCCAACAGTAAGTAATTTCGTTAGCCAAGAACCTCGCCACATCCATGGCGTCAAATTGATTGACGACTTCGTATCTTCACTACCCACTAACTGAGTAGCATAAGAGGCCTTGGTAAGGCTGGTTATGAAGCTTCCTGGCTTCTAACTACCCGTAATGACCGTCAAAGATCCACATGCTGGAACCAACGGCATCACGTACTTTTCGAGGCACGGACGGGTCTCAGAGTATGGTCACCTCAAATGGATGCACGGACCGACCAGCGACTAACGAAGCTTAGACCTCCTCGTCTAGCAGCACGGAATCGCATTGTTCCATGCTTCTCATCCTTTTCTCTCGCTCAGAACGGTCATTTGATAGAGCGAGAAACAGACCCTGGAGTGAAATTATTTGAGTTTTTTTATTTTTATTTTATATATTAATTTATTTTTTCTTTATTTTCAGATGATGATGGTCAAGATAGTGTAGCGGCTTAGATATTAATTAGTTTATAAATTTCATATTATACCAAAAGATGAAAAGATCTTTAAATAAATATCTACTGAGATAAGTACCAAACTTGCTTTTTATTTAAAGACTTGCCCCAAATTACACAGAATATCAAGAAAAATGGCGATGTCGCTACAAAAAAATCAGCTGTTTCATTTTGTCTAGTTTTCTTCTTCGCGATTTCAGGTTTAATCATTGTAAAAGTTGCTTTAAACAAAGAGATGGAATAAAGGTAGCCATTTTGTTAAAAAAAATACCATTACAACGTAACATAGCGCCTGTTCCCCCCGAAGGTTCCCGCCAGTTTTGTTGAAGGCCCATGGTATAGGGGCGAACCTATTTGCTAGTTATAGCATAAAAGAGGACGCCAAAGAATCAAAGGAATCGGATTTTCAGAAAACTCCGAAATCCGACAAATTAAAATAGAAATAAATCTCCAAACTCAACGGTACCTTCCATACGTTCAAATCGCGTCACCTCCCCTTAAGCTTTTAATAGATACGGGTGCGAACCAGTCATTTCTATGTCCTAATGCTGTCGAAAAATACTTTAGTGATATTCCTTTAAATTATTCTCCATTCGAAGTGCACAGTGTTCATGCTAAAACTAGAAACACTTGAGGTAAAATGTGTTAAAATAGGTCTCATAGATGGTCTTGGTTCAGTAATAAAGAGCATCTCAGGTAATCTAGATTATACTGATATATGATGATTATACCTTTTGGAATCTGCTGTTGGCTGTCAACAAGGTAACCCCCTGGGGCCAGTGATTTTCAGTTTAGCTATTCACCCAATTGATCGACAGCTAAATTCTAAATTTAACGTTTGGTATCTTGATGATGGAACCCTGGGTGGCGACGTAGATACTGTTTTAAATGATTTAATTTTCTTAAAAAATAAACTTCATTCAATTGGCCTTGACCTAAACCTTGCAAAATGTGAACTGTATTTAGCGGACTGTACCAACAGACAACTGACTATTCCTAAATTTAACGTAATAGCCCCTAACATCAAAATTATTGAAAAAAGTTCTCTTCGTCTCCTTGGGTCTCCAATCTTCGAGAATTCCTTTCCCGATTTTATCGAGGAAAAAATTCAAAATTTCAATGATATTTCGGAAAGGTTGCTCCAAATTAATATGCATTCGGCCATCACCCTTATCCGTTACTGTTGTTTCGGCCCAAAATTAACATATTTCCTACGTGCTTCCCCTTTATGGAAGCACACTCATCTTTTGGACAAAATGGACCAAATTATCAAAAATACTATATCATCCGTTTTAAATGTGGCTTTGGACGACCGTGCTTGGATACAAGCTACTCTTCCCATTCGTATGGGAGGACAAAAAAAAAAAAAAATTCTAGTATTAGTTTACCGGCGTTTATATCTTCGGTCCACGGCACTGAGAAATTAATCAGGAATATCCTGGCTTCCACACTGATTGATTTTGATGTGCCGTGCTTCTCCGAGGCTATTAATACCTGGAAACTCGCTTGCCCGAATTCTGAAGAACCCGACCATCCATTTTCTCAGAGACGTTGGGACGAGCCGCTCTGCAGAGTAGTTCAGAACAATTTACTGCTCACGTCTGCTACTACTGCTGAGCGTGCGCGTCTGCTGGCTGTGGGTGAGTGGGAGTCGGGTCTTTGGCTTCACGCACTACCGTCTTCGAGCATAGGCACTTTGCTCGACGACACTACTTTCCGCCTTGCTGTTGCTCTACGCCTAGGCGCCCCTTGTTTTTCTCCTCATCGCTGTCACTGTGGTGAAGCTGTCAACAGCCTTGGACACCACGGCCTTTCATGCAGCCGAAGTGCGGGCCGCTTTGCACGGCACGCGAACTTAAATGATATCATCCGTCGAGCTCTTGTCACCGTCGGCGTTCCAGCTTTATTAGAACCCAATGGCTTGGCACGCGACGATGGCAAGAGACCGGACGGCATGTCTTTGTTTCCATGGAAGATGGGTAGGCCTTTAGTGTGGGATGCAACTTGTGTCGATACTCTTGCGCCATCCCATCTTGCTAGCTCATCGTGCTGTGCTGGGGCTGCGGCTGCGGCTGCAGAGAACCTCAAGCGGCGTAAATATAGTAACCTTATTGGTAACTATATTTTCGAGCCGTTTGGGGTTGAAACTCTAGGTCCGTGGGGTCCGAGTGCTCACAGCCTTTTCAAGGACATTTCTAAACGTTTAGTTGACTCTTCCCGTGACCCAAGGGCTGGCTTTTACCTTGGCCAAAGGCTTAGCGTTGCCATACAACGTGGCAACGCCGCCAGTCTTTTGGGTACATTACCAGTTGACTACGTTGAGGAGGAGTTTTGTGACGCCATTTTTTAAGTTTATTTTTAAGTTAGTTAGTTAATATAGGTTATTTTAATTTATTAATGTATATAATATTTACTATGAATAAAATACTTTATACGATTATACTGATGCATTAAAATACGATAATGCCATTGCAATCTTAAAACAGAATGAAAATAACTTAGTTGCTGAAATGAATCACCAAATGAGTTTAAGTAAGCAGTGGGTTTTACGTAGTTCAAACATTACAGATAAAATAGTAGAAAACCAAGATAAAATTGAGAAAACTATTAACTCTATTTTAGCTAGCAATAGTAAATATGAAACATTCCATTAAATATGCTCATTTAGCACAGTTACTAATGATATTAGGAGACAATATAGATAATTTGTCTAAAGAACTTGACAAATTGCAAAATTTATTGGCATTTATTAGGGTTAGAAGTATTCATAATTCTGTATTGAACTATGCTATGTTTAAGCACATGATGAATAGATTAGGTATGTTATATAATAAGGATCAATTTCTAGATATAAGTTTTAGAGAATATTTTGACTTAATTAGACTAGGATATTATTACAATGGGAATAAAATAGTGATAGTTATGAAATTTCCGATACTTTATCCTACTAACTATATCCTATATAAATTATCCCTGGCTCCTAATCACGACAATAAGGTCCTAATTCCAACCTATCCTTTCTTAGCGGTTCACGAAAAAGATCTATTGTACATAGAGACAGAATGTCCGAAGTATAGCCACGGTCACCTTTGCGAGGATAATTTAAGTCACCACCATGGCAAACAATTGGACTGTATCCAGCAACTTATATAATAATTATAAAATAAAATAAAACTGGCAACCCCGTACGTCAATCACCGGTTACATCATCGAACAATTTTATTTTATTTTATTTTAATATTAATATTCGTTTTAATACAAAAGTATTTATATTAGTTATCTAAAGACTAACAAAGGAAATATCAGAATATAAAAACAGAAATTTGGAAACCAAAAAGAAATTTAAATACAGTTGATGAAACAATGACGCCTGTCAACGGCGTCGTCAAAAATGACAAACACTGAAAATTACATATAATATACAAGATGATAACCGAAAAATGATTACGAGAGCAGCCTACCGACGCGCACGCCTACCACCTCCGGACCCGTCGCTCAGCTCCGCCTATCCGCCGCCGGAATCCAGCCCCATCGTGAGTGCTGTGACACCGGCAGTGGCAGTTGCGTCGAGCTCGAGCGACGAGTATTTCTCTCCGCCGACGTCGCCAACACCTGTACGTCGGCAGGGGAGAGGCCGGCCACCGAGAAGCTTGGGACTTAGGGGCCATCCGGCCCCGAGCCGGGTCCCCGCTGCCGGTGGTTGTGCCGGTGGTTGCAGCGCATGAGATGGACTCAATCCATTAACGAGAACGTCATGCGCGCATACTACGGGTCTACAGAGGGGGGAACTAACCTCACTGCGTACCGTGTTGGGATGCTGTCTCTGTTCCAGGTATTTGAACCAACCGTCAACGTTTCGGCCCAACGACTGTCGGATCAGGTGCGGGTCATCCAACGCAATCACATGTTGGACGATGCCGTACTTGATAGGCTGCGCTCAGAGGTACTGAGCAACCGTATCGTTTTAACTCCGGCACAAACCGCGGTGCAAGCGTCGTTGATTGACGCAACCCCGCCGCGGTTCAACCCAGCTGTTGTAGAGGAAGATGATAGGGTTGCTGTGGTAAGTAGCCAGTGCAACGACCGATTGAGGAGCGCTCTGGAAGATGCGCTTCGTGAATATCGATCCACTCCTACCAAACTTAGGCCCCGATTACCACGGTTACCCATGCATAATAAAAATAGGGCACTGGTGTGTGCCTTGGACTCGCAACTCAAGAATATATTCGAGAGTAGCGAGAACCTCGTTGATACACACTCGATCCTGTACTGTGGGGCTGTTGCGGCATGTCGTTTAGCTAACGTCAAGTTCCCAAATTGTGACTTAGCTACTCGACCAAAACCAGCCGTACCAGCCTGGCAGCGCAGGATCGAGCGCCGCATCGACGGGGCCAGGGTACTCATCGGCAAACTACACTGCTTCAGGGAGGGCAATACACGACCACGTGTGATGCGCTTTGTGAGGCGGGCATTCTCGGGGACTGGAATCAGTCCTCAAGAATACATGTCCCGTGTCACAGAGCGCATCGACTTCCTGAAGCAGAAAGTTTATGCATGGGCGAACCGTATTCGGAGGTATAAGCGGCGGGTTGATCGATACTCACAGAATCGCATGTTCCAGAGCGATGAGAGGTGGGTATACAGAGCTTGGGAGCGACCCGAGCTAAATATGACAGACGTGTGCCGCCCGGATGATGCTGCTACGAGTTCTTTCTGGCGCAGCATCTGGTCGGTGCCCGTCTGTCATACTGAGGCTGACTGGATGCGTGATGTCGAACGAGTGTGTGAACCTATCCCAGAAATAGAGCCAATCTTGATAACACCTTTAGATATAGCCAGAGCAGTTCGTCCGTTACCGAACTGGAAGTCACCGGGACCGGACGGACTGCACAACTTCTGGCTCAAATGGCTTAGTAGTTCACACACTTGCCTGGCATCCCAATTCCAGTCATCGTTAGAGTCTGGGTCCTTACCGCAGTTTTTAACAACAGGCGTTACCCACCTGCTCCATAAGTCAGATAGTCCCGCGGAACCCAAAAATTATAGACCGATCACGTGTTTGTCTACGGTCTATAAACTTCTTACATCCATTTTGAGAGCTAAAATTAATACAAACATTGACAAAAACTCCATTATGTCTGCCTCTCAAAATGGATGTAGGAATGGGTCCCGCGGCACTAAGGAGCTACTCCTCATCGACATGGCCATTAGCCAACAGGTTCGTCGATCCCGCAAGGATCTGTCTACATGCTGGATAGATTATAAGAAGGCCTACGACTCGGTGCCACATACATGGCTCATGAGGGTGCTGGAATTGTACAAGATAGATGCAACTCTACGCGCCTTCCTTGAGTCGTGTATGGGGCAATGGAGGACGGTCCTTCGATATCCAGGATGTCGACAGATCCAGGGGAACGATGAACCTGTATGGATTAAACGGGGAATATTCCAGGGCGACAGTCTGAGCCCACTATGGTTCTGTCTAGCCCTGAATCCTCTGAGCACATTGCTGGAGGATTCAGGTCTAGGCTACCGGTTGAGGAGAGGTGGTCAGGTCATACCTCACCTTCTTTACATGGATGATCTGAAACTCTTTGCCCCCAACAAATTGCAACTGATGGAGCTACTGAAAGTAACTGAAACTTTCAGTAGCGCCATCAGGATGGAATTTGGTGTGGACAAATGTGCAGTCATGTATGTAAAGCGAGGGGAGATTATGGAATCCGAGGGAATTCAGCTCTCGGATTCCATACACCTGAGATCCCTCTCCTCAACCGAAAGCTATAAGTATTTGGGTATGTCGGAAGCGTTAGGCATTAACGTAACTGACATGAAGCAATCGTTGAAGGAGCGCTTCTTTGGACGCCTGAACAAGGTATTACATAGCCTTCTTTCAGGCGGAAACAAGGTGGGGTGCGTTGTCAGAATTCCTCCTCGTGTGCCCGATGGCTGCCGGTCCCTCTCGATACGTCGGGAGGGAATAGCAGCTGCCGGGCCGGTGCACCCTGGGCGTGGGCAGTATCCTTCCCCGAGGAATGGGAAGAGATTCTTATTCCTTGGGGAATGTTACTGTCCATGGCTAATATTCTGACATGGGAGGGGTCCGTTTTGGACCAAGGGGGCGTTGCTCCGCGTGACCCTCTGAAAAGCAGAGGGCACAGCGGAGTAGCAAGGGCGGGCTCGGTGTGCACTTACCCTGCCTCCGAGCAGACAGTGAAGGACGCAGTCGTTCACTGTCCCCGTCGATATCGTAATCCCACCGTCGAAGTGTCGTGGATCACGTCTCGCGGCTTCGATTGGGACCGAGGGTCTTGGCTTAACCGCCCGGACCGCGAGGTAGAAAACCTCTATAAAAAGTTACCCCGAATCTCAAGCGGCGGCGCACCGCGAGGAGATGTATGGCTGACGGGTTCCTATGGAAAATCAGTTGCTAGTGCGAACCACTGCCGGGCCTGGCTATGGCTTATCTGGGTACAGGGGGCACTGCCCAGATGGACTCTTTATTTCCCCCATACTCGTGGGAACAACATGGAAAATTGTTTAAAAAAAAAAAAAACGGCCGATAACGGCGAAGCAAAGGAGGGGAGGGATGCGGGGTCGGAGTCCGGCGCCGCATCCAGCGATGTGAGCGCGGGAGGCTCAGAGAGTTCCCGGCGCGGGAGGCCCGGGACCACTACGGTGAACGGGAAGTTCTTCCGCAAGCGGTCCTGGCCGGAGGGCGACCAAGGGTCGTCATCGGAGGGAGAGCTGGCCTCGGCTCGCAAGATCCCCACCAGTAAGCGAGGAGGGATCCGCGGCAAAGGGAGAGGCCTCTCTGCCGCCGAGAGGTCGGCGCGGCTTGCCGAGGAGGGGCGCCACCCGGGGGTGGCCGGTCGCGGGGTGGCCCGTTCGGGCTCCTCTGGCGACGAGGTGGGTGCAGACGGCGGCTCTGAGGCGGAGCGTAAGGCCGGTTTCGCGAAGGAGGTGGAGGCGGCGCTGAGGGCTGTCTCTTATAAACAGAAGCCCTCCACCAGGCATAAGGCCATGCCTGCAGCGATCGCCTCCATCATGGCGTCAGCGGAGGCCAGATATGGGGGGCCCCCGTCAAACGAAGTGGCCAAACTGCGGGCGGAGGTCGCTCGCCTGACGGCTGCCACGGAGCTTCTCCAAGAGGAGAACAGGAAGCTCCGAGCAGACTTGGCCGGTCTGCGCGAGGCCGGCCCCCGCAAGGCGCCCCAAAATGGGGGCCAGCAGCGACCAAGCCAGCCCGTGCCCGTGCCGGTTGAGAACCAGGTCCTGAACCTGGTTCGGCAGGAGCTGGCTGCCTTCCAGGCGCGGTTCTCCGTCCTGGAGGGCATTGTCCTGCGCCCCCCCCTTGCGGCAAACAGGGCGTCCCCGGGCCCGAGGGTAGCCACATATGCGGCTGCTGCGGCCTCCGCACCGGGGTCGTCTGGCCGGCCCTCCGGCAGGGTTGCGTCGGCCCCCGAAGGGCCGGCTCTGGCGAAACCGGCTCCGGCCAAGAAGGCGGCAGCCCTGAGGCAGGGCAAGGTGGCGGCCCAAAAGAAGGGCAAGGCGGTGACTGTGCCAGCGCCAGCCGCGAGACAGCTGCCACCGCCGCCCCCCCCGCCCCCTAAGCCTTCTGCGACCGAGACCGGATGGCAGGTGGCCGGAGAGAGGACGAGGGAGCAAAAGGCGGCCAAAAAGGCCAGGAAGCGGCAGCGCAAGCGCCAGGAAAAAGCGTGGAGCGTCGCGGCAAGGCTCAGCGCCCCGAAGACCGCAGCTGTAGTGATTACACTACAGCCGGACGCGGAAAAGAGGGGCGTGAGCTACCGCGACGTGCTCGCTAAGGCGAGGGCGACGGTAAATCTTGGGGAGCTCGGGATCACCGGGGGCCTCCGCCTCAGAGTCACCGCGACAGGGGCTCGAGTGCTGGAGATCCCCGGCGAAACCCGTGGCTCGTCCGCGGACGCTCTGACAGAAAAGCTTAGAGCGTCCCTAAATGCGGACGAGGCCCGAGTGTCCAGGCCCGTCAAATGCGCAGATCTGCGCATCATGGGTATGGACGACTCGGTGACCGAGGAGGAGGTGGTGGCCGCCGTCACCAGGACCGGTGGGTGCCCTGCTGAGCAGGTCAAGGCAGGCACCTTACGTCCGGACCTGTCGGGCATGCGAACCGTAACGGTAAGCTGCCCTGTGACGGCGGCGAAAGCCATTGTGGAGGGCCGAAGGCTCTTGGTGGGCTGGGTTTCGGCGCAGGTTAAGCTGCTGGAACCCAGACCTCTGAGGTGCTTCCGCTGCCATGTGGGGCACCATGTGTCGGTCCGGTGCACCTCGGAGGTGGACCGCAGTGGCCTATGCTTCCGCTGCGGCCAGCCCGGTCACAGGGCCGCGGCTTGCTCCGCCGCGCCGCACTGCGCTGCATGTGCGGCAACCGGCAAGCCGGCCGATCACCGGGCAGGGAGCAAGGCCTGCGGTACACCCGCCAAGGCCAAGGCCAGGGGCAACGGAAGGCCCTCCACCTCCACCGCCAAAACCCCCACCGTCGCCATCACCGCAGCCGCCGCCACTGTCGCCGCCGCGGCCGCCACTGCTGCAACTTCTGCAGCGGGGCCCTCGCAGGGGGCCCGGGAGGGGGCTGAAATGGAGTGCCAATAACGGCCCCATTACGCCTTCTCCAGGCGAACATCAACCACTGCGCCTGCGCTCAGGATCTGTTGATCCAGAGCATGGCGCAGTGGTCGATTAACATCGCCGTGGTCTCTGAGCCGTACTTTGTCCCGCCCAGGGATGACTGGGTGGAGGACCTTAGCGGCTCAGTGACCATAATTGCGTCGGCCGCCGCCGGTACCCCGACCCTTGAGAGTGTCAGGAAGGGTCAGGGGTGCGTAGCAGCACGGTTCGGGGAGATCGTTGTAGTGGGAGTCTACTTCTCTCCGAACCGAACTCTCGCCGAGTTCCACAACTCCCTCAGGGAGTTGAGTGTCGTCATCGGGAGCCATTCACTCCCCGTGCTTGTGCTCGGGGACTTCAATGCCAAGAACTTGGCTTGGGGTTCTCGTTACACGGATGTGCGGGGTAGGATGGTGGAGGACTGGGCACTGGAGACAGGCCTGGTCGTCCTAAATCGGGGTTCTGTCCCCACGTGCGTGCGGATGCAGGGTGAGTCGGTGGTGGACATATCGTTCGCTAGCCCCGCCCTGTCGCCGCGTGTCGTTGACTGGCGCGTCATGGAGGGGGTGGAGACCTATTCCGACCACCGGTACATCCGGTTCGACGTCTCCACTCAGACCTCAAGCGCGCCGGTCCTACAGGCCCCGAGTGGTCCGCGATGGGCGCTGAAGCAGCTGGACCGGGAGCTCCTCCTGGAAGCCTCGATCGTGCAGGCCTGGGTGTCATCACCGGCCAGGCCTGCCGACATCAACAACGAGGCGAGTTGGTTCCAGGAGGCCATGTCCGAGATTTGCGACGTGGCAATGCCCCGAGTTCGGCCAGGAAGCGCCCGACGTCAGGTGTACTGGTGGTCGCGAGAGCTGACGTCTTTGCGTGAGGCGTGCGTTGCCGCGCGGCACCGGTACGCCAGGCATCGCAGGCTCCGCATCCGCCCTCCGGATGCGGCAGCCATTGAGGCGGAGCTTTACGAGGGGTACAGAGCGGCGAAGACCGCCCTCCAAGAGGCTGTCCGGCGGGCCAAGAACCTGGCCCGCGAGGAGATGCTGGAGTCTCTGAACGGAGATCCGTGGGGGCGCCCTTACAAGATGGTGCGGGACAAACTCCGCACCCGGGCCCCCCCGCTGACGCAGAGTCTCCGGCCTGAGCTCGTGGAGGACGTGGTGAGCGCTCTGTTCCCTTCGCGAGGGAGGCATCCTCCCCCGCCTATGGCTCCGCCGCCGCTTGCGGTGCCGGACGCGGACCACACCGATGACGACGTTCCGGAGGTGACTGGGGTAGACCTGGGAGTGGCGGTACGCAGGCTGAAGGCCAGAAATACCGCCCCGGGACCCGATGGCTTGCCTGGCAAAGCCTGGGTCCTGGCCTCTGAGGCTCTCGGGCCCCGACTGGAAGGGCTCCTAAGCGCATGCTTGGAGAGAGGCCAGTTCCCGCTTCGTTGGAAGACGGGGAAGCTGGTCCTCATCCGGAAGCCAGGGCGCCCTGCGGACTCTCCGTCCGCATACCGGCCCATCGTGTTGCTCGACGAGGTGGGCAAGCTCTTTGAAAGAGTTATTGCTAACCGCCTCGCCGGGCACCTCGCGAGGATGGGGCCGGATCTTGCGGAACACCAGTTTGGTTTCCGCAAGGGGCGCTCGACGGTGGACGCCATCATGCGCGTGAGAGCCCTCACGACGGGGGACGCGGTTTCCCGGGGCGGGGTCGTATTGGCGGTGTCTCTTGACATCGCCAACGCCTTCAACTCCATGCCCTGGAGCTGCATTGGGGAGGCACTCCGGTATCACCGGGTGCCGACCTACCTTCGTCGTGTGGTCGGGGATTACCTGACGGATAGGGCCGTCATCTACCCCGGTCGGAGCGGAGAATGGAACCGGCGAGAGATGTCGTGCGGTGTTCCACAGGGATCGGTTCTGGGACCGGCCTTGTGGAACATCGGTTACGACTGGGTGCTGCGCGCCGACCTCCCTAGCGGCGTCAGCGTAGTCTGCTACGCTGACGACACGCTGGTACTGGCACAAGGGAGGTCGCACGAGGCGGCGGCCGAAAACATGACACGCGGGGTTGCGATAGTCGTGGAGAGGATCCGGCAATTGGGTCTCGAGGTGGCATTGCACAAGTCCGAGGCCATGTGTTTTCATGGGCCTCGGAATGCGCCACCGTCGGGATCCCTACTGACGGCAGGAGGGGTTTCCATCGGCGTCGGGTTGACGCTGAAGTACCTGGGACTCGTCCTTGACAGCCGGTGGAACTTCGTGGAGCATTTCCGACGTTTGGCCCCCAAACTGGAACGGACCGGGGCTGCCTTCAAGCGGCTCCTGCCCAACCTGGGGGGTCCAAACGCCTCCTGCCGGAGGCTCTACGCGGGGGTCGTGCGGTCCATGGCCCTTTACGGGGCCCCGGTGTGGGCGCGTTCTCTGAGGCGGCAAGCCGCCCGCTACCTGAACGCGCCCCAAAAGGGGATAGCCCTAAGGCTAGTCCGGGGGTACCGCACGATCTCCGGTGAGGCGGCGAGCCTCCTTGCCGGATTGCCGCCATGGGATCTGGAGGCGATAGTCCTCGCACGCCTTCACGAATGGCGCGCGGAGGCACTACGTCGGGGGGAAACTCCGCTGCCGCGGCAAATCACCGCTCGGCGGACAGACCTCCGGCGCGATCTCATGGTGACATGGAGAGAGCGACTGTCGCAACCCCGTGCAGGGCACGCCACCATAGTGGCGATAAGTCCCCTCTTTGAGGAGTGGCTAGAGAGGCGCCACGGCGCCCTCACCTTCCGCCTGACGCAGGTCCTCACCGGACACGGTTGTTTCGGGAGGTTCCTGCACCGAATCGGGCGGGAGGAAACGCCTGGGTGTTTCCACTGTGAGGATCGTCCGGAGGACACGGTGCAGCACACTGTGGAGGCCTGCCCTGCTTGGGCGGAGCAGCGCCGTGTCCTCGTAGAGGCGATTGGCGGCGGCGACCTCTCGCGCCCGGCCCTGGTTCAAGCCATGGTCCGGAGCGAGAGGGAATGGGAAGCCGTCACCTCCTTCTGCGAAGCAGTCATGCTAGTGAAGGAGGTGGCGGAACGTGAGAGGGAAAGAGCCTCACGTCCCAGCCGCCGCGGGAGACGCCCTGGGCGTCGGGGGTCACGTGGTGGCCCCCGGCCACCGTAGGCGCGGGCCTGTGGACGGCGAGTTTTGGGCTAGCTCGCCGTCCGGCCGTCTTATGACGACAGGCCGTGTCGACGGCGCGTTCGTGTTCCACGCGCGCCTCAAAGAGATGTCAGCAACCACGTAGGGGTCCGCACGGGCCGATGCCTGCCAGGGCTGCGGGACTGTTCGAAAGAGATACCGCGGCCCTGGAACACAAAGGGCAAAGAAGGAACATGGATGGGTTTTAGTCAGTACAAGTCTGACACTCCCTTCCGCTCCGCCCAGAGCGGGAGGGGTCATTTGATGATTTCCCATCCTAAAAAAAAAAAAAAAAAGGCGGAAACAAGGTGCGCGCCTTCAACGGTTGGGTCATGCCGGTTTTAATATACTCTTTCGGCGTACTCAAATGGACTCAGACCGAACTCGATGCCCTGGATAGGAGAGTTCGTACACTGCTTACCGCAAACCGGATGCATCACCCACGATCATCAGTGATGAGGCTGTACATCCCGCGGAAGTGCGGGGGTCGAGGGTTTTTAAACGCGAAGTCCCTTCACAACCGCGAGATGTGCAGTCTCAGAGAATATTTTTTAAAAGTCGAGGTGGGTATGCACCGAGATGTGGTGGCAGTGGACAAGGGACTCACCCCGCTGTCCATGGCTAAAGAGAACTGGCGCAAACCTGAAGTACTTACTACCGATGACCGCAAAGAAGTATGGCAAGGCAAGGAGCTTCACGGGCGCTTCTACCGAGCTCTTCATGGGCCCGATGTAGATTTTCTAGCGTCCGTATCCTGGTTACGTTTCGGCGACCTCTTTGGAGAAACTGAAGGTTTTGTCTGTGCGATTATGGACGAAGTTATGTTGACGAACAACTACCGGAAATATATTATGAAGGACGGGACGGTTGACGTGTGTCGGGCATGCCACCGTGCGGGTGAGTCCATCAGACATATTATTTCTGGTTGTTCTCGTCTGGCTAACGGCGAGTACTTGCACAGGCACAACCAAGTAGCCAGGATAATTCACCAGCAACTTGCCTTGAAATATAAACTTGTGGAATCTGAGGTACCGTACTACAAGTATGTGCCCGACCCAGTTCTCGAGAAAGACCATGTCACGCTGTACTGGGATCGGTCTATCATTACTGACAGGACTATTGTCGCCAATAAGCCTGACATAGTAGTGATAGACCGATCAGCGCGCCGCGTAATGATAGTCGATGTTACCATCCCGCATGACGAGAACCTCGTGAAAGCTGAGAAAGAGAAACAAATAAAATATCTCGACTTGGCACACGAGGTTGTCGACATGTGGAATGTGAACTCGGCTATCATTGTGCCGATCGTCGTGACGGCCAATGGCCTTATAGCCAAGAGCCTCGATGACCATCTTTCGAAGCTCTCCTTAGGCGGTTGGATCAAGGGCCTGATTCAGAAGGCAGTACTCCTCGATACGGCTCGTATTGTGAGGAGGTTCTTGTCTCTGGAGCCCTAACCACCGGTAGCTTGGACCCTGCTCCCGCTACCGGCGGACCACTATTTTTTATATTTTTAAATGTTTTTTATATAGTTTTTGTTAAGAAATATTTAAAAATGTAATAAGTGTGTTAGAAAATAAATAAAGGAAATAATAATATTAATTAAAGTGTTTAAGCAAATTATATCGGTTTCTTTTGCATCCTCGTCTGCAGCCGAACGTAATTAAGGTGTAAGCATTGTGGTAACACAACAAAAAAAAGAGTGAACACTTTATGTTATTGTCCACTATGTCAATGAACCCGGCCTGTGCCTGGAATGTTTTCGGGCATACCACAAATATTGAATTTAACACACAAACACACAAATATTTAATTTGTGGTAAGTGTGTGACACACTGGCATGGCCACCATCGGGGATCTTAATTTAGATAACACAAAAAATTGTTGAATGTCGCCAAGTATCAGAATTTGTCGGCACTGGTTCAAAAGTTATAGGTGGCAGATTTCGACAGAGGCTCCCCAGCTTGGTCACATTTATATCTCAAAGCTAGGACGCCTAAAAAAATAATGTTATGTGTTATGTTATGTAAATATCTATAATGTTTAATCTATGTTTGTTTAGTGTATAATTTATTATGTAGTTTTTTCGTTTACAATAAACTGATTGAAAATACTTTGTAGTTTCATTTGAAGCAAAATTACATACCCAATTTATTTATCTACATTCACACTATTATAGAAATTTGACTAAACCACTAAACAGATTGTATTGTCTGTAAAACATAAAATCCACTTGAATCTGTCTGCAGTTTAAGATTTGAAACTTGGTGAACTACCTACGTTATAAAAGCTGTAGGTAGATAAAAAATTTATTTAGTTCGCAATGATTGCCAATGAACTTACCAATTTATCAGGTTTCACATTCTTGGTACTAATTAATAATATATTCTCAATCTGTAAAAACAACAATTACTTTAATAAAACAATAGCAAACCCAAAAAATCTCCAGCTAAATAAACATTTCAAACTTACGATATGACTGCGTGAGAATTTAGAATGTGAAACTTTTTCCCAGAACGGCAGAACTTGAAGTACCTACCAATATTCAGAAAAATAATCTAATGTTTAATTTCCAACATAAACCTATACACAGGGCTGGACGGTTACCGTTACCACAGAAATACCGGTAAAATTACCAAAACCTTAACGTTATGCTACGTTAACTAGTAACGTTAAAAATATCGTTAAATCATAGGATTTACCGGTATTTAAATAGCGTTACCAGTAGCGTTATTTCGCAAAAAACTAACAATATCTGGTGCGACGTTGCCAAACCGAACGCGCACCGCGAGTTCTTTCGTTCGGCTCTTCTAAACGGAGCGGCAACAGCTAGCATTTTACGACGATCGGCAGATACCTACGAAAACGCGACGGCTCGCGCGTTTTTCATTTGATAGAACGTCTGGTCACACAAACATGGCGAACGCCAAATACACCTATTTGTTTTGTTGTTCTAATTATTAGTTGTTTGTGTAAAAAATATTATTATAGGCCTAAAGAGTATATCAGTATAACTATAACTTTTTAAAGAATAAAAAATCTACTTACCTTCCTACTTTAACCATGGTAGTGGATCATACGAAAAGTAAACTATGAAAAAAAGACCTAGAAAAATTTCACCACAATCCTTCGCCTAAACAAGCCTTCGGGACCCGGTGGGATGTGCGAGTAGTAGTGTAGATAACACCATGGGACACCTCAATGGCATTGACCTTGAGATCAAGGTCAAAATTCTAAAAGTCAAGACCCGCGGTTCTCAGGAACAGTAACAGGTCATTTATATTCATGGTTAGTGACCTTGTGGTCAAAGTTAAGTGACCGTAGGGTCAAGGACAAGTGACTTTGAGGTCAAGATCAAGTGATCCCGGATGTCTTGAAACCCTGGAGTTCAAGGTCGAGTGACCTGTCTTTGAAATTCCAGCGCCTTGACACTACCGACCCCATGACTTCGAGTGCAAAAACAGTGCTTCTTTTTCTTCTAACTTTACTTATATCTTGAAACTTTCTTTTCTTACGGTGTGTCCTGTCGCAAAAATAATGTAAAATTTGCCCCCCTTAATAACTCACTGGCACGTAATTCTCGACATTCAATTCAAATTTTATTATCCATACAAAAAAAAAAATATAATCAGGCTTATCAATTGTAGGTGCCTTTATTTAAGGATCCCTTCGACATCGTTTTTACGACAAACGGTTGGTCAGCCAAAAAACACCAAAATGCTTTTAGCCTTATATATAGGTGGTATATACGATAGAATCGAGAAAATAAACGATTTGCTAAAATAACACGTTTTTGGCTAAATTTTTCTGAGTCTTTTTTTCTCAGTGCCCCGTTACATACACTCCAACCGAATGTTTCACTATGGAACTGTGAAGAAGGTACCAAAAAGTTGTGGAACTTTCTCGAAGGATGGTTCATTATATAAATAGCTGTCGTGTTTGCGAGAGGAGTCAGCCGCCCGATACGAACCATCACGTATCAGTATGAATCGCCGACCACGGTATACTCTAATCACCCCCGACGACCCTATCATCCTCCATCAGGGAAGCAGTAGCGAAACCCGTAATTTACGCAAACACAAACCGGCATCATTCCGACCTCACCGTCGAAGTCCGTCGCGACGTCCCCGTTCGCTTTGAGTGACAGTCAAGACGATGCGTCGTCTGCGCGTGCACCCCCGGTACGTAAAAGTGTGTTCAAGTAATTGTCGCAGATCCATCGCAGAAACAATACCTATTACACGCCGAAGGTAGTTATACACACCCCAGCACATTAAGCTCGGCCCCCGTACATATACACGCTACATTCAATATAGAGAATCGTCGGAAAGGTACTAAGCATCGTGGCATCGGCCAATCACAGTGCGTAAGCGTTTAATGCTTTGCACTTACACACACAGTCGCACTTACACACACAGACGTCCGTCAACCGTTTCAAGTCAAAAGTTCCCAAATATCGATCGGCTGGGATTCAGTGTGCGTCAGAATGGCTGGTTGTATCGGTTCGCGTCTGACTAGAGACTAACACATGCCTACACTGCAACTCCCGCGGGGCCGTCGATTGTTGTGTCGAAAAGAAGTCACAAACAAACACAGTTTAGCAATTTTTTAAGACAAGGATTTAAATGATTACACAATGTAGGTCTTATATGAGAATCGCAAGCATACGCTGTCATTCAAGAATCACAAAGGCAGCATTCGAGGACAATTAGAAATTCTCTAAACAATTCTCTAAAACATTTATGGCTTAATTACCTAGCATCAACTTTTTTATTTAATTTTATGAGTAAAATCCAAAACATGATTACTTTTATACTCTTAAACATACATTTTATAGATAGTTATTGTTGTTAAAATCGCTAATAAAATAATAACTTTTAATAATAGATGTATTAGTGCACAGGTGCAGCGCAAATAGTAAAATAATCTACCCATATCAATCATCGACATCTTGTACGGGGCCAATATAAGTGCCCTGCGTAAGAGGGATGGCGGCATTCGTCCCATTGCCGTGGGTACTACTTACCGTCGTATGGCAGCCAAGATTTGCTGTAAATTTTATGGTGAGGCTGTTTCGGAAAAATTTCAGCCCCTGCAGCTAGGTTACGGTTCCAAAGGGGGCTGTGAGGCTGCCGTACACGCTTTGTCGACCAACCTATATTCTGGCAAAGGTGAGGTCATCCTGAGGGTTGATATAAGGAATGCCTTCAATTCAGTTAATAGGGACACCTTGTTAACACAAATTAAAAATGAGATACCTCAAACTTATAGTTTTCTTTGGCAGTGCTACAGACACCCGTCTAAATGACTGTATCGTGACAACCTTTTGGAATCTGCTGTTGGCTGTCAACAAGGTGACCCCCTGGGGCCAGTGATTTTCAGTTTAGCTATTCACCCAATTGTTCGACAGCTAAATTCTAAATTTAATGTTTAGTATCTTGATGATGGAACCCTAGGCGGCGATTTTTTTTTTTTTTTCTGCAAAAAAGGGCTTTGTCGCACATACGAGTATGCCACCCTGGTAGGTTTTACAAATTTTAACAAATAATACAATGTATATCAACTAAATCTTAGCATAGCTAGTCTGTACAGTGCTCTTGCTGCGTCAGAAAGTGGCGCAGCCAGAACACTGTTGCAGTAACCTATTTCTCTAAGTTTACAATCTAATCTACATCTAAATTCTTCGTTACGGATACACTCTGTCAATATGTGATAAAAATCATCAACGGAGTTATTACAATAATCACACTTGTCTGTTGTTGATTTTGCCATAAGGTAACTACACTTATTACACGGTATGTGTCCGGAACGAAGTCTTAGTGCAGTAACGGTATAACATCTGTTCAACAACTGGTTATCTATCCACGGCGAGTTCAAGGGATGCGGCTGGATCATTTTGTACCAAATTCCTTTATCACGAGATCTTTTATTAAAATATTCCTTCCAAAGTAAATAGCAATCCTGTTTAATTTTGGGTATAAGGTTTGCAAAGTAAGGGGAGAAGTCAACAGGAATACCATCACATATGGCTTGCTTGGCTAGTAAATCAACAATTTCATTGCCTCTGACTCCAATATGTGACGGAATCCATTGAAGGATTACGTGCTTTCCGTCAGATTGCAACTTCAAAATAGTTTTCAGTATAGTGTAGGCTATCGGTGTTCCTCGAAAGGTCGAGGTACACCGAGCCAGATGTTGGAGCGAGCTTCTTGAATCTGTGAGAATGACAATATGGTTTTGGTGAATTAATTCTACATAAGACAGAGCTTCTGCGATTGCGATTAGTTCAGCTTCCATTACACTGGCATTTATTTGAAATTTGATTGAATTTACTCCTGACTCGTAAAACGCAGCCCCTATATTGTCGCCGTCCTTAGATCCGTCAGTAAATATTTTTACATAAGTCGAGTATTCGGAAGTAAGGTAATCAATACATAAGTTTCTTAAGGTAACAGGATTGTATTGGCTTTTTGGCCCAGACATGAAGTTTACGTCGTGTTTTATTATTTTCTCACTATCAATACTACTAACCCAAATATTCAGCGAAAACATATCTACTTTCGGACTGCTGTGAATTTTTAAAGTGTGTAGTGAGTCATTAACCAAAATTAAAAGGGGGATTCTTTTGTTTTGCCAATATGAGGAATTTTTACATAATGTAGATAGTTCAGATAGTAAATTGATACCTCCGGTATTTGCCTGCAAAGCTTTAGTCTTTAGCCAAAACTTGCTAGCCAAGAAGCGTCGACGTAGGTATAATGGTTGCAGGCATAACTCGCTCTCCATCACGTGAATCGGTATGGTTTTAATAACACTACCCACTACTCTCATGGCCTGGTTCTGTAATCTATCTAATTTTCCTAAGTGAATTTGTGCACTGTTGTCATAAAAAAGCTACCATAATCCATATGGCTTCTAATTAAAGTTAGATAAAGTCTTCTTAAATATTTTGGGTGCACCCCCCAACTCGAACCAGCCAACACTTTAAAAATTCTAATGTATTTGTGAACTTTTTGGCAAATTTCATTTATATGTTTTCCCCACCTGAGAGAATGGTCCAACCACACACCAAGATATCGTACCGTGTCAACTACCCCCAAACTATTATCTCTAATTGATAAGCTAACCGACCGACTTCTATAGCCTCTGTCAAAGATACAAATTTTACTTTTAGTTGATGATATATTCAGATTAAGGGAATCAAATTGATCACATAAGATATTTAGCGCTTCCTGTAACTCAGCGGCTGCTTGATCAATATTATGACAAGTTATATAAAGTACGTAGTCATCAGCGTACTGAGAGACAGATACAGAGCTGGGTATTGATTTACAGACATTGATGGTAGCAATATTAAAAAGCAATGGCGACAGGGGGTCACCCTGTGCCAAGCCCCTTCTGGTAATTCTAGTGATAGTATTATCTATGCCACTAATTGATAAATACCTTTCTTTAAGAAATTCCCATAGATATCTACAGTATTGTGATCCCACACCAAGTTGGTCCAAGGTTAACAGCAGAGCGGTGACGTCAACGTTATTGTAAGCGTTATCGATATCAAGGAAACATCCGATAGTCGCAAGTTTTTTTGAAAAACCAATTTGTATTTTCGAGGTCAGTAAATTTAAATTATCCAGACATGAGCGAGCTTTCCTGAACCCTATAGTTTCTTCAGAAAAAAATCCTCCACTTTCTAAGTACCACTCAATTCTCTTATTAATTATGGAATGAAAGATTTTACATAGACAGGACATTAACGAAATAGGTCTTATTCCAGAAGCGGAAGTCAAATCTCGACCTGGTTTGGGGATTGGTACTATGCGGACCTGCCGCCATTGTTCAGGAACAAAATTTAACGAAAAAAACAAATTATAAAGATGTAGCAAGATATTTTTAGCAACGTCGGGGAGATTTTTAATCATCGAAAAGGAAATATCATCGTAGCCCAGTGTAGTATCCTTAGATTTCACACATTTGTCAAACTCCTGTCTTGTTATATCTACTTCCATTTTATGATTTAAAGAGCAAAAGGTAGGTAGTGGGGGGTATGTAAAATCAGGAGCTAAATTAATAAGAACTTGTTCAGCCAACGATTCGTCCACATGGAGTCCAGCTGAACGGTATCCCCTCAACCAGTGCATGCGTCGCCACATATCACTAGCCGAAGTGACCTCATCCACTGAAGAACAGAAATTACGGAATCCTTTCTTACTAGCACTTCTAGTTAATCTTTGAGCTTCACGAGTTTTGTCCCGTAACACTTCTAAATTATCTGGAGTTGGGTTTTTTCTAAAACACGTTAAAGCTAATCGTCTTTCCGCCACCGCTTTAGACAACATCGGAGACCAATAAGTCTTTGGTTTAAATTTTTTACAGGGGTTTTGGCTAAATTTGAAATAAGGAATGCTTACATCTGCTGCACTGTTGATTATATGTAAAAAAAAATTATAAGCTTCTTGGGGATTAACAGGCAAAGTATATTCAGCTAATGCGTCTTGAATAAAGTTACGGTAAGCCATCCAGTCAGCTTTTGTGAAATTTCTTTTCTTTACGATGCGTGGAACATAACTATCTGACGTCTTTTTGATTATCATGTGGTCACTGCCTAGGGATTCATTAGTTACGCTCCACTCAAACAGTAAACATATGTCTGAAGAAACAATAGATAAATCTGGTGCCGATTTTTGTAAAATTCCATTAACTAGCTTTACTCGTGTCGGCCTACCGTCATTCAAAGTTACAAAACTATGGTCAATTAAGGAGTCAAAAATGTGAGTACCTCTTTAATCTGTTTTCGTGGACCAACTTGAGTGATGACCATTGTAATCTCCCAAAATTAGGGTTTTAGAGTTAGCTATAGAAAACAACGATTCCCAATTATTTTGTCTAGTGCGTACGTTAGGTGGGCAATAAATTGAAACAACATTTTCAATGGAACTACAATTAAAAATTTTAACGTGAACTATCTCAATACCCGGATTTGGAATGGAACTGCGACATTGTTGTGTCTTGATGGATTTATGAGTCAGAATTGCAACTCCTCCGTATGAATCTGATCTGTCGCAACGAAACATGTTATAATCTTTTATATTGAAGTTACAGTCAGAATTCAGCCACGTTTCGGATAGGGCGGCAATGTGAACTTTTTCTAAAAACAAGATTTGTTCTAAATCTATCCTTTTGGATAATACACTTTGAGAGTTCCATTGTAAAATGTTTATTTTAACAGTATTCATTATATAAGGAAATAGTTTTTAAAGGAACAACAACTCTTAGGTATAATCTTCTTTAAAAAATAAGATATTGCCCACTCCACGCTAATTTGAACAACAGATATAATTTTATCTTTAAAAGTGTCATTCCTTACAAATAAAATATTTTTAATTTTATCTACCAGACATCCGAATGAATTATCGTCTTCCGAATCCTCCTTTGTGTCGCCTTCAGTAGCATCTCCCCTGCACGTATCCTCTTGACTGTCCGTATCATATTCCCGGGTATGGGAAGTTTCGGATTGAGGTGGTTTTTCCTGCTGTTTTTTCGTATTATTTTTAATTGTTTCTCCTTCTTTTTCCGTGTGTGGTTTGTCTGTCTGTGGTACATTATCTCTTTGGGTGGATATAGGTTCTTTAGTTGGTACAGGTTGTGCTGTTTTTTGGGCGTAGGTAGTTTTCGGTTGTAACACAGGTGTAGTTGAGGTCATAGTAGGTGCTTGCGTAACTGCGTGTCCCTCATAGGACGGTGTGAGTGTCTGCGGGTTGACATCTGCCTCATAGGGAGTTGCAGAAGGAGGTACATAAATATCCAAGGCTTTTCTATACGAAACATTAAAATCACTCATTAAACGGCGTATTTGTTTTTCCTTAATGTATACAGGGCAAGTTTTGTCTAATGCCATGTGATTCTTTGAGCAATTAACACACTTCAGAGAACCGGTTTCACAGTTGTCAGCATTGTGTTTACCTGCGCATTTCGGACATATAACTTTAATTGTCGAACACATTCTAAGTGAGTGACCATACCTCCAGCACCTGGGACATTGCGTAACAGAAAAAACGTAAGGTCCTACCAAAACTCTCATTTAATATAGAAGTACATAAGGAGGCAACGATGGTCCTTCAAATCCTATTCTCCATGTCTCGCTATCGGTCCATGTGGCTGCTTCTCTGTCTCTTCGTTGTAGGCGTTTTACATTCACGACCTTATATGTACTTGATAAACATGTAAGTAACTCGTCCTCCGAAATGTCTAAGTCGATATTTTTAATGACTTCATAAGATAATCCAACTTCAAAAGGCCGCTGAAATCGCCATCCTAAACCACTAAAATGATCTGAGTTGGCTAACTTCTCCGCACTGTCAGCGTTATTAAGTTCGATAATAATTTTGTACGGGTTTATATGTTTCACTTTGGTAATATTTATTATTCCTTGTTCCTTAAATAATTTTGCTAGGGCGAATTGTTTAGGATTTTTATCTTTACAAGTAACACTCAATTCCGTAATCCCTCTTACTTCTCTCGTCCTGTGTTTTCTACTTCTAACCTCAGTCCATTCATCATCCTCTCTCCCTCTTTTCGTAGGTCGCGATCTGTCGTTCGACGTCTCATTGTCCTCCATTTCAAAGAATTGTGTTAAGTCTTTTAAATTTGAATTTTGAATTTCTTCGTCGTCCATTATAACAGTGTTGATTAATTCATTATGATTCTCGTCCGTATTCATTAAGCGTAAAGTGTAGATTCGCGTAAGCGATAACCGATGGTTCGGCCGAGCGGCCGATCCAGGTAGGTGCACAATAGATAACAATGTAATTAGCTAATGACCGCAAAAAACACGTCTAAGTAACACCGTACGTGCTTCGACACTACCCCTAGGCGGCGATGTAGATACTGTTTTAAATGATTTAACTTTCTTAAAAAATAAATTTCATTTTAATTGGCCTTGACCTAAACCTTGCAAAATGCGAACTGTATTTAGCGGACTGTACCAACAGACAACTGACTATTCCTAAATTTAACGTAATAGCCCCTAACATCAAAATTATTGAAAAAAAGTTCTCTTCGTCTCCTTCGGTCTCCAATCTTCGAGAATTCCTTGCCCGATTTTATCGAGGAAAAAATTCAAAATTTCTATGATATTTCGGAAAGGTTGCTCCATATTAATATGCGTTCGGCCATCACCCTAATCCGCTCCTGCTGTTTCGGCCCAAAATTAACATATTTCCTACGTGCTTCCCCTTTATGGAAGCACACTCATCTTTTGGACAAAATAGACCAAATTATCAAAAATACTATATCATCCGTTTTAAATGTGGCTGTGGACGACCGTGCTTGGATACAAAATTTCTAGTATTAGAGTACCGGCGTTTATATCTTCGGTCCACGGCACTGAGAAATTAATCAGGAATATCCTGGCTTCCACACTGATTGATTTTGATGTGCCGTGCTTCTCCGAGGCTATCAATGCCTGGAAACTCGCTTGCCCGAAATCTGAAGAACCCGACCATCCATTTTCCCAGAGACGTTGGGACGAGCCGCTCTGCAGAGTAATTCAGAACAATTTACTGCACACGTCTGCTACTACTACTGCTGAGCGTGCGCGTCTGCTGGCTGTGGGTGAGTGGGAGTCGGGTCTTTGGCTTCACGCACTACCGTCGTCGAGCATAGGCACTTTGCTCGACGACACTACTTTCCGCCTTGCTGCTTCTCTACGCCTAGGCGCCCCTTGTTTTTGTCCTCATCGCTGTCACTGTGGTGAAGCTGTCAACAGCCTTGGACAACACGGCCTTTCATGCTGCCGAAGTGCGGGCCGCTTTGCACGGCACGCGAACTTAAATGATATCATCCGTCGAGCTCTTGTCACCGTCGGCGTTCCAGCTTTGTTAGAACCCAATGGCTTGGCACGCGACGATAGCAAGAGACCGGACGGCATGTCTTTGTTTCCATGGAAGATGGGTAGGCCTTTAGTGTGGGATGCAACTTGTGTCGATACTCTTGCGCCATCTCATCTTCCTAGCTCATCGTGCTGTGGTGGGGCTGCCGCGGCAGCTGCAGAGAACCTCAAGCGGCGTAAGTATAGTAACTTTATTGGTAACTATATTTTTGAGCCGTTTGGGGTTGAAACTCTAGGTCCGTGGGGTCCGAGTGTTCACAGCCTTTTCAAGGACATTTCTAAACGTTTAGTTGACTCTTCCCGTGACCCAAGGGCTGGCTTTTACCTTGGCCAAAGGCTTAGTCAGCCGCCGCCAGTCTTTTGGGTACATTACTAGTTGACAGCGTTGAGGAGGAGTTTTTTGACGCCATTTTTTAAGTTTATTTTTAGTAAAAATCTATAAAATTAGTTTTCTTTTTATTTTACGTTTCATAATAAATTTCATACGGCCGGTTATAAGAAAAACGATATGATATTTATTTACTATTGAATACGATGCCACACTTTTATGCAAGAATGTTTCTCGGAGATGTAACAAATACAAAGACAACAAAAACTACTTACTGTGAAATCATGTTCACGACACTCCACAAAATAAAAATAAACATTGCTACTTCTTGTTTGAGAGTTAGTTCTTGCGAGATAATATAAAAGTTTTTGACAAGCATTTTGACATTTGTTTGTTAAAACTTTTGTTACAACGTCAAACCTTCATTCAGACAATGATGCAGATTTTTAACCCTGTGATGTCCTCACCAAATAACAGAATTATCTAAGCTCAGTGAATTAAAGTAAGTAAGTTGTATAGTCCTCGGATGGATCCTGTTTTTTTTTTCATAATAGAGATAGTATAGAACAAAGCATTTTAGTACAGGTTTAAGTCAAAGAAAATGTAGCTATTGTTTCAATCATGAGAAGTGCAATAAAAATATGGACACCTTTTGTTTGCAAATTTCGGAAAAATGCTTTGATGCCCTGCTTTGTTTCTAAATGCTTTGTTGCACTCTGGTAACTTTAACTACGAAACAGGATTTAGAGATTTTTAAATTTGCATTATTATATCGTTTTTAGCATACAAAATAATTTGAAGCTCATTCGGTATTTGTTCGCGCTTTCGGCCAGACCTATATCAAATACTCTCTCTCCCTGTGCGCTGTTTACTGGACTCGATTTTAAGCTGCGATTGATAGTGTTTTGTGTGGTTTTGTGTTAAAATTCGAGATGGCAAAATGCTCGGATGAGGTACGCCTAAATTTGACCGTAGTCATCAGAGAACATTTCGAAGAGCTCCCTGGTTCTCTCCCATCGAGCCCTTCGACAAGTACCAGCTACCCGGCTGTCGAATTTACAATAAAACCTCTGAAATCAAATGAAATCGATCCAGGCGAAGAGTGTCTCGACGCCGACGTTAGGTAAGTCGTATTACTAATAATAAGGAATATGTATGCCATTTTTAGGGTTCTGTAGCCGAATGGCAAAAATCCGTTTTTTTGCCTTTCGGCTACAGAACCCTTATAGATTCGTCATGTCTGTCTGTCCGTGTGTCGCAGCCACTTTATTTCGAAACTATTAGGACTACACAGTTGAAATTTGATAGGCAGATGTATTCTGTGAACCGTTTTACGATTTTTATACAAATATGAAAAAAAATATATACGTGCGGGGTGTAGATAGGTCTTTAAAAATGACATTGAGTTTCCTAAAACCATTTTTTCTCAAAGTCTTTCGTTTGAAATATAGACACTTCCAAAGTGGTGAAAAGTGTTTGTGCCCCCCTCTAATTTCTAAAGTAAGACGAGGAAAATTCTGAAAAAATATAGGATTGTAGAACTTAAATCAATAAAATACAGTAGGTACTTTTCACGCAAGAAAATTATTACAAAATAATTTCAACTTTTGCTTGTCGCACAAAAAAAAATGTATACTCTTAGTTTTCTAACCTCAATGTTCGTTACTGTCACGGGCATAAAATACAGTGTGTCTGTATAATGTGCACATATCAAAATGAGAGAATCTATGCTTAATTTTATCGACGGGAAAAATATTTAAAAAAATCTAAATATTTTTTTTATATTTTTCAAGGAATTTAAAAAAAAAATGTCCATTACTGTGACCCCAGTGTAAACAAAACGGTGTAACTTTTAAACTAAATTATCTATCGCGATGGAACAAACTCCGTAATGATTGGAAGTAATTAGGCGTTCTCATAAAATAAAAATTGTGGAAAAAAACTACCATCAATTCAAAATAAACATCTTTTTTAGCAAAACTGTTTTTCTTTTATCAATATTTACAATAATTGTAAAATTTCTCAATAAGACGCCACCATTACCTACCTTTTTTATTAATTTAACGTATTTTTTATTATGTCGCTTCGTCCATCCCTAGTATGGTTTTTGGAAAGTTTGGGTTTGCTCTGGTTTTTCTTTGAGTCCAAGTGGACATCACACACCTTGGACGCTGTCTACGTCATCATGTAGATGTTGCACCCTTTGGTAGTGATAAGGATGCAATCCTTCATTCTTTAAGATGCGCCACGCTGATTTTTGGCTTATTCCGTGACGAAGAGCCAGTCGTCTAGTACTTATGGATGGATCAGAAAACAAATCCGACCCGCGCACATTCACAACAACATTCCCAGAAAGGCTATCTACCTGCTATACAATAGTGCGTAGCCGTGCGCTGGGCCTTTCTTTAACAGTTGATAAGAAATATTGGGATTGAGTTACAAACATGCATTTTTTACCATTACGTGGCTAATACGATGAAAAATACGTTAAATTAATAAAAAATGTAGGTAATGCGGTCGTCTTATTGAGATGATGAGCAAAAATGTATGGAAGGTGGTACACCCCTCCAATAGCAATGACATAAATGTCGTTGGATAGACCTATCCAACGACATTTATGTCATTGCGTGGCTAATACGATGAAAAATACGTTGAATTAATAAAAAATGTAGGTAATGCGGTCGTCTTATTGAGATGATGAGCAAAAATGTATGGAAGCTGGTACACCCCTCCAATAGCAATGACATAAATGTCGTTGGATAGGTCTTTGTAACTGAAACAACATTTACTATGACAGCTTTGTTGAAATGTTTGTCCGTTCTGAGTTATAGGTTAAAGAATAAGGTAAAAATGAATACTTCATATCTTAGTGTCTTTTTTTTTTTTTTTTTTTTGGGATGGGAAATCATCAAATGACCCCCCCCGCTCTGGGCAGAGCGGGAGGGAGTGTCAGACTTGTACTGACTAAAACCCATCCATGTTCCTTCTTTGCCCTTTGTGTTCCAGGGCCGCGGTATCTCTTTCGAACAGTCCCGCAGCCCTGGCAGGCATCGGCCCGTGCGGACCCCTACGTGGTTGCTGACATCTCTTTGAGGCGCGCGTGGAACACGAACGCGCCGTCGACACGGCCTGTCGTCATAAGACGGCTGGACGGCGAGCTAGCCCATAACTCGCCATCCCCAGGCCCGCGCCTACGGTGGTCGGGGGCCACCACGTGACCCCCGACGCCCAGGGCGTCTCCCGCGGCGGCTGGGACGTGAGGCTCTTTCCCTCTCACGTTCCGCCACCTCCTTCACCAGCATGACTGCTTCGCAGAAGGAGGTGACGGCTTCCCATTCCCTCTCGCTCCGGACCATGGCTTGAACCAGGGCCGGGCGCGAGAGGTCGCCGCCGCCGATCGCCACTACGAGGACACGGCGCTGCTCCGCCCAAGCGGGGCAGACCTCCACAGTGTGCTGCACCGTGTCCTCCGGACGATCCTCACAATGGAAACACCCGGGCGTTTCCACCCGCCCGATTCGGTGCAGGAACCTCCCGAAACAACCGTGTCCGGTGAGGACCTGCGTCAGGCGGAAGGTGAGGGCGCCGTGGCGCCTCTCTAGCCACTCCTCAAAGAGGGGACTTATCGCCACTATGGTGGCGTGCCCTGCACGGGGTTGCGACAGTCGCTCTCTCCATGTCACCATGAGATCGCTCCGGAGGTCTGTCCGCTGAGCGGCGATTTGCCGCGGCAGCGGAGTTTCCCCCCGACGTAGTGCCTCCGCGCGCCATTCGTGAAGGCGCGCGAGGACTATCGCCTCCAGATCCCATGGCGGCAATCCGGCAAGGAGGCTCGCCGCCTCACCGGAGATCGTGCGGTACCCCCGGACTAGCCTTAGGGCTATCCCCTTTTGGGGCGCGTTCAAGTAGCGGGCGGCTTGCCGCCTCAGAGAACGCGCCCACACTGGGGCCCCGTAAAGGGCCATGGACCGCACGACCCCCGCGTATATCTTAGTGTCTGAGAATAAATAATACAATGTCGTTGTTTATTAATTTATTTAATCATTATCTGTACAAATAATCATTATCATTATCATCATCATCATCATCACCACCATCATCATCATCATCATCAAAGTATAAACAATAGTTAAACAATCGTTCTGCATTGCTTATAATGCACTGGATCAAAGTGTTCATGTACTGTAATTGTTAATGTAATTGTATATACGCATATGTACATATTTTCTTTTATTCATTATTATCTAAAATAAACATTGCCGGTGCCGTAAATTCTACATGAACCGCGAATGCTAAATACCATATAATCGAAGTAATATGCGCGCATGTGCCCATTGTGCGTCGTCCCGATAAACAAGTACAGTAGTGTTGTACGATGGTGTTGCTGCCTTCAATGAAGTTATTATTTATTAAAATATAGCAATAATATAACCGTGCTCTGACATGTCGGGACTGTATGCGCCCACGTCAAAACCACACTTCTTCATGGATTCCGTAATCTGGCAAGTCATCCAGTCGATTCTCTATATAGGTCTCTATAACGTATAAACCGTTTTGAAGATGTTCCCCGCAGTAAGATTTAGCTAGTTTCAGCTGGTATGTACCCAAAGCCAGTACAATTATTTGATTTTCGGTAAGCCTTGGGAAGTTTTCAATATTAATAGCTTCCAGTCTTTGAAAATCAGCCCTTCGGCTATTCAAACGTTTCCTTTCAACATATGTATGTAAAAGATTTTGTGAATCAACTGTTTCTCTTATACGACTCCAGAACTCTTCTGCATGTACACTGTCTACTATTGGTGCATGGAAGGTATTTATAAGGGATGCAGCAATTCGAAAATCGGCAAACATGTGTGGCAGAGCCCTATTAAAATATTTTTGACGCAACAGTTTGTAATCACGTTTGAATCGGCCGTTCACCACTTCCACTACCCATCTGCATAATGTGACAGCTCGCGATTCATTTGCTTGCTCAGTAGTGAGCTGTGACTCTTGACGATCTTTGCTTGGAGGCACATAATATTCATAGCCACATGCTTCGATTACATCCAAGCTATCTCTAAACCCACGGTCCAAAATAAATGCATCATTTTCTTGTAGAAAACAATGCAATGGATGTTCTTCATCACTCATGATATCTAACATTATCTGTGCATCAGTTTTCGTGGCAGCATATGGCCCCATAACATCAATGATATAGCCATCTGAGCTCACAATCAAAAATGGCTTTAGAAGGTTTGAGAACTTGTGCAGTCTGTCGCTGAAATAAAAAGTTGCTACTTTTGTTGATATAAACGTAAGTTCCATCACATATTATAGGTAATTACTTTCGTATTTTCATCATTACCGAAAAGTTTTTTGGGATAAATAGATTTCTCTCCAACACATTTCTTCTGTCGATGTGATCCAGTCCCAGGTGAAGTGGTACATATTCATTAGTAAGACATTCACGAGCAATAGATAAATGACGTTCTAGAGTTCTCCTCGACATATTAAATAATGTTGCAAGCCTTTCATCCGAATCACCTGTACGAAGTTTTGACAAATATATACCTAATACAGTTCTATGAGAGGACTCGGCGTCCGCAAAATTTCTAGTATTAGTTTACCGGCGTTTATATCTTCGGTCCACGGCACTGAGAAATTAATCAGGAATATCCTGGCTTCCACACTGATTGATTTTGATGTGCCGTGCTTCTCCGAGTCTATTAATGCCTGGAAACTCGCTTGCCCGAATTCTGAAGAACCCGACCATCCATTTTCCCAGAGACGTCGGGACGAGCCGCTCTGCAGAGTAGTTCAGAACAATTTACTGCTCACGTCTGCTACTACTGCTGAGCGTGCGCGTCTGCTGGCTGTGGGTGAGTGGGAGTCGGGTCTTTGGCTTCACGCACTACCGTCGTCGAGCATAGGCACTTTGCTCGACGACACTACTTTCCGCCTTGCTGCTTCTCTACGCCTAGGCGCCCCTTGTTTTTGTCCTCATCGCTGTCACTGTGGTGAAGCTGTCAACAGCCTTGGACACCACGGCCTTTCATGCAGCCGAAGTGCGGGCCGCTTTGCACGGCACGCGAACTTAAATGATATCATCCGTCGAGCTCTTATCACCGTCGGCGTTCCAGCTTTATTAGAACCTAATGGCTTGGCACGCGACGATGGCAAGAGACCGGACGGCATGTCTTTGTTTCCATGGAAGATGGGTAGGCCTTTAGTGTGGGATGCAACTTGTGTCGATACTCTTGCACCATCCCATCTTCCTAGCTCATCGTGCTGTGCTGGGGCTGCGGCTACGGCTGCAGAGAACCTCAAGCGGCGTAAATATAGTAACCTTATTGGTAACTATATTTTCGAGCCGTTTGGGGTTGAAACTCTAGGTCCGTGGGGTCCGAGTGCTCACAGCTTTTTCAAGGACATTTCTAAACGTTTAGTTGACTCTTCCCGTGACCCAAGGGCTGGCTTTTACCTTGGCCAAAGGCTTAGCGTTGCCATACAACGTGGCAACGCCGCCAGTCTTTTGGGTACATTACCAGTTGACTACGTTGAGGAGGAGTTTTTTGACGCCATTTTTTAAGTTTATTTTTAAGTTAGTTAGTTAATATAGGTTATTTTAATTTATTAATGTATATAATATTTACTATGAATAAAAACAAATTATTAAAATACAGTTCTTGGATCATTGCATCTCTGGCTGAGTGAAGGAGTTTGCTCCAAAATGGCATTGAATTGATCGCCATTACATCCAACCCAAAAATGCATTTCGTCATTATTCATAGAACCTGGTACTCTAAAATTCAATCTCGATCCACGTTGCGCAGTACTTATGTGTTTACACGGTGTTTACTTATATTTCAATTGGTTATTGCGAAATACATAATATACAACGACATTGATGTTATTTTTTTTTCAGACACTAAGATTTATTTTCGATACCTATAACTCCGAACGGACAAACATTTCAGTAAAGCTGTCACAGTAAATGTTGTTCCAGTTACAAAGACCTATCCAACGACATATATGTCGTCTCTATTGGAGGGGTGTACCAATTCGCCCATTGTCCTTTACAATTATTGTAAAAATTGATTAAAAAAACAGATTTTTGCTAAAAAAAGTTGTTTATTTTGAATTGATGGTAGATTTTTTTCCACAATTTTTCATTTTATGAGGACGCCTAATTACTTCTAATCATTACGGAGTTTGTTTCACCTTTGCATAAACGATTGAGATGTTTTAGAATAAGAAACGACAGAATATTATAATTCATTTATATTTTATTTATTTGAGCAAAGTAGGTATATAATAGAAATGAAAGACTGATAAACAGGAAGCACTATCATTAGTATGCCCAAAGCTTCAAACACATACCATTAGCAGTTTCATTTGTATGCCCAAAGCATCAAACACAATCCGGTAGCTGCCACACCATGTTAGTAAAACATTTCCCCACTAAAACACTTTTACTAAAACCATCAATATCATCATACCGCCGTGATCATCAGATGCGCTTGTGATATGTCTGTAAAACATAAAATCCACTTGAATCTGTCTGCAGTTTAAGATTTGAAACTTGGTGACCTACGTTATAAAAGCTATAGGTACATAATTAAAGTTCGCAATGATTGCTAATGAACTTACCAATTTATCAGGTTTCCCATTCTTGGTATTAATTAATAATATATTCTCAAAATGTAAAAACAACAATTACTTTAATAAAACAATAGCAAACCCAAAAAATCTCCAGCCAAATAAACATTTCAAACTTACGATATGACTGCGTGAGAACTTAGAATGTGAAACTTTTTTACAGAACGGCAGAACTTGAAGTACCAATATTCAGAAAAATAATCTAATGTTTAATTTCCAACATAAACCTATACAGAGTAATTATCTTAATCCCGATACCGACAGACTAGGTAATATTTTTTGTGTATTCAGTAAATAATTAATTATTTATTTATATACCAACCTGTGTGGCAAGAGAGACATTAAAAACCAGCTATGTGCGTATCTGTCTTCCGTTTTGTCGTAATCGGAAAGTGCCAACATTTAAAAGTTTTCGAGAAAAGATTAAAGTAGATACTTTGGATGCTTTGGGTGATCTTTGCAAATTAAATTAACACATTACACTAATATTTTATTATAATTAAAGTCAAATAATTTATTTTGGCTGATTATTTTAATCATTATTAAGTATTACATAAATTTGATACTTACCTATAACTTTTACCCAGCTTACGACGAGCACAATCGCCATCGCTAACTTCCGTTTTCCATACTTCTCATAAAATGCTTAAAATAAAAGTGATGTGTAACTAAAGATACACATATAAAAATATGGTTTAATTACCTAAATTATAATTATCACCAATTTTACTTCACAATAGTACCTTTACGAACGAACGAATCTTGGTTTGAATAAACCTCAATAGATGTCGTGCGTAAAAGCAGACATTTAACACATGGTTTCTTTATACATGCTTACTAAATAATACTGAATGTCCCCCCAATACACATTCAATGACCGTTTAAAAACGAAAGAGGATGTTTTTATTAACATTAAAAAAAAAGACTTCGTAATATGATTTATTTTCGACAACCCTTAAAGCTTACTTAGCTATGGACTCGCTAGTCGGGTTCTGGGCATGAATACAAGTTTTCAATAGCTGATTATAACGACGACTCGGATACGGGTTGTGGGCACACGAACGAATTATTGTTCGACCCATATGCTGGGTGCTGGGCACCGAAAATGTAGCCTTTCGGATGCTCTATTTTCTAGCTCTTCAATTAAAACTACGACCCATGATCGCAGTTACACAATTTTATATGTCACTTTGCTCGCTCATTATATAAGCTTTATAAAATTAATGACAGCATAAGCTAAGCAAGTAAGGATGCTACTTTCTTAGTTTTGAAAAATCATCATTTTGGAGTTCGCTGAACTCGTGATCAAATACCCCAAAAAAAAAATTTTTAAAGGGCCCTTGGGCTAGCTACGCCACTGATCCTGCATCCAGGCCTGGATCATTTTTCGCGGAATTAAAACTAAATATTTTTGCATAAAATTTAATGTCATGAATATCCGCAAAGTATCGCCTGATTCTATAACTTATGTATGTATTTCACAGAGAACGGGAGATGGATGATAAAATTGCGGACGCTCGTCATCGTCTCGACGAAATAAGCAAGCAGATAGCTAAGACTGACATGGAGTGTAAGATAATGGAAGCCATAATTTCAATGTATAATAACCACCTGGTAAGTAATACATAATACAGTATGAAAACAGACCCTTCACGAAGCCGTCAACCAAGCATTCTGTACATCAAACTACGTAACTTTACGCAAAAATTATTGCTGGGAACTGACTTTTATATTGGGGTGAAAAATCACATTTTACGTTAAGGCTCGATGGAAGGCACTCGAAGCATTGTGCTGATGGATGGATTGAATAGTACGGGGGTCGTAGAGATGTTTAAAAAATCTTACATTGAAAACATGTATTTAAAAAAAAAACTTGTGAAAAAGTTGCAACTTTGCCCCCAATATCTCCGTAACTAGCAGGTTCTCAGGTATGGTCTAGAATCTTGGAGAACAAGTGCCTTTCGACTTCGTTAAGGCTCTATTGACATCCTTTATAACACTTATATCCTTAAGTTATTTCGATGTGAAAAAAAACTTGTAAACCTATACAAGAACCATTTAAGGGGGATGCGCTATAGTAGCGGTCGCGAAATTCTAATTTTATTACGTTTTTTAAAATTCGTGTTAGATTGTACTAGCTTTTGTCCGCGGCTTCGCACGCTTTTATTAAAAATTAGACAATCAATTCAGGTTGTACTCTGCTTGTAATAACATAATTCAATCATGTTTCTAAAGACACGTGGCGCCATCTATTATAATAAGAACGTTATTGTTGTTTTCCTCGGGAACAGTACTTTTTTGGGGATGAAAAGTACCCTATGTCCGATTTTGTACACGTGACAACGTAGATGCAAAATTTCAGGATTCAGTGGTTTAGGTGTGAAAAGGTATCAAACAAACAAACTTACTTTCGCATTTATAATTATAGTAAGGATAGGGAAGTAAGGATGTTGATTAAAATATGATTCGCCACCATAACACGTAGGTATCTGCACGATTATAATCATTAAAATCATTAATACAATCCTCTTAAGTACATTTAACCCCATTGAATGACTTTTTCATGAAATAGTAACAAAATAAGGTTAAATGAACTTAGAGGGTTGTATTAATGATTATAATTCTGTAACTACATATGTGTTACTGGCGCGACTCATTTTTCATCAATCAACATACAACTTAACACTGCCCTGCAAATTGCAAAAAAATTAAGAAAATTTGAATTTCGTGGGCTACGCTGGCGCTTCCACCTTAAGGGCATGCGCTAAGACAGCCCGCGAATTTCTAATTTTGAATACCTATTTCTTAAATAAGTTTGTTCAACATAACAGCCTGACACTGACCTGCCAATTTAAAAAAATCGTAAGAAAATTTGAATTTCGCGGGCTATCTTGGCGCTTGCACCATAAATACTTAAATGTATAATTTTATAGTTCGCATCAAAATTGGGCCAAAGTGGCAACAGATTGTGTTCCGAACAACAGAACCCGGCGACGCGGTAGGCCTAGAAGGAGATGGCGTGACGAGCTGGACTCTTGTCAAAAGGATTGGGCCCGAATAGCAAAAGACAGTGATAAATGGAAAGATTGAAGGGAGGCCTTTGCCCTGCAGTGGGACACATCAGGGTCATAATAAACTGCCAGGGCTGCGGGACTGTTCGAAAGAGATACCATATGGATGGGTTTTAGTCAGTAGAAGTCTGACACTCCCTTCCGCTCCGCAAAGAGCGGGGGGGGGGGGTCTTTTAATGAATTCCCTTCCGAAAAAAAAAAGTACCATAATAAAAAATAGTAAATAAATAAAATAGTAATAGGTTCCTCTCTCAGGAGCCCTGACCACCGGTAGCTCGGACCCTGTTCCCGATGCAGGTGGGCTACTATTTTTTATATTTTTAAATGTATTTTATATTACTTTGTATAGAAATATTTAAAAATGTAAATTATATGTATCGAAAAAAATAAAGAAATAAAATAATAGTTAGTAGTAGTTTATTAACGGATAATAAACATTTCTTTCTTTGCTCTAGAACCAGGAAAATCAAGATGCAGAACTTGCAAGTCGCCGCAGGCCCAGCCATTAATGTAAGTCTTGTAGTAATGTATTGTATTAGTATTTTTAAGTTATTTTGTTTGTTTGCACGTCATGTCCCTGCGACAAATAAATATATTTTCTTTTTAACGATTCCGTCGGCCGTAAGCTCCTCAATCTGACTTGTTTACTTACATCTATTTTTTTGCACGTAATAGAGTTTATTTTACTATTTGTATATGCTTTATCCAAGCAAAAATTGATATATAAATAAATAAAAATGAAATGTATGTTTGCAATTTCTAAATAACAGCTTTTTCATGAATGTATTTAAAAGTATATACGTTACCTACTTACAACAATTTTTTATTTTTTTTGTTTTTCTGTCTGTCGGTATGTTCCGGCTTATATCCGAAACGGCTGGACTGATTTTGACGGAATTTTACTGGCATAAGGCTGATGTTAGGAGTAGATAAATTACGAAAATGAATTGGGGTTCGTTACTTGCCGTCATACGTCACACGGAGAGATAATAAACAATATTTTTGTAGGCGATTTATAAAGGTCTGACGTCCGGTTTAAAATTTCAGATTTGTCACCCAACAACTTGACGTTCATGCTGGCGAAAGTGCTGATGGAGAACATGGAGTCGGAGCTGTCGCCTGACGCTTCGAGATAGAGATAGAAGTGGTTGAACACAATCAACAGAAGTGCGCAAGTTAGCTTTAGTTGTAGAATGATTGTAAATATTCAGAGATGGGGGGTTACCATGACGTCTTAAAACAGGAGTAATTCCAGTGTGGGAAAGAGACAGAGCTATACAGGTCGTCTAGCGCCATCTCTTTTAAACACTGGAATTACTCCTGCTTTGATATGTCATGGTAGACCCCTGATGAATGTTGAAATGTCAATAATCGTTACTGGTCTGACCATGAGGCAAAGATATTTCAATATTTAGAGCGATAGACGGTATAAAACGAAGGAAATCGTAATCCAATACTTTTAACAAATCGGTCTGTCTATAGACCGACCGCTTTAATGAGTCCTGGCGAAGATATCAATTTAAATGGAATATTCTGAAGGTTGATCTCGTATTGGTTCAATTAGTATCGTAATACTTACCAGGATTATTTTTATTTTGAAGCAAATAAGCTGTGGGATATTGTTAGGACTTTGTGGACGCTTAATGTGCGTTTGATGGGGCAAGCCGGAGGACTCATTAAAATGGTCGGTCTATAGTGTCATACGTCTGTTCGTCAGGTAGCCTTCGTGTGTCAAAATCGAAAAAGTTTAAGTTGAATATTTTTGTAAGAAAATAAACCCAATGTCCGCTGTATAATAATCTTAAATCTCTTTGCCATGAGCCCTGTTGAGGGATGAGCGATACTTGCTTTTGTACCGTTTAAGACATTTATATCCCAAAAAGAATACAATTCACTTAATACAGGGTGGAAGGGACACCGACGCGAAAACGGTTACCACGTATTCAGTACATCATTCTGAGCCAACATAGAAATTTTTAATCGGATATTAAAAAAAACAGCTGTTTCCTACAAAAGTGTAATGCCTACACGGTCAAAATGTATGGAACGGCTGATTTTTTTATAAATAACCAATTACCAATTATTAGCTAATTAAAATGAAAGTGTCATGGTCATTTAGTAAGTGGAATATGTAGAACCTGCATAATAAAGGGTGAAAAAGACCCTTAACGAAGCCGAAAGTCACTTGTTCTCACCGTCATTGCGATCAGTTTTTTGTTCTGTACCATATCTGGGAACCTTCTAGTAACGGAGATATTTGAGGTCAAAGTTCCAACCTTACCGGTAGTACCTTATGACAATTTTTTTTTAAATACTCTTTTTAAGGTTATAAATTTACTTTAATTACCTCAATGACCTATTTACTATTCAAAGTATCCATCAGCACAATGTTTTGAGTGCGTTACATTGAGTTTTACCTTAAAACGTAATTTTTCACCCCCAAAAAAAAAGTCGTTTCCCAGCAATCACTTTTTGCATAAGGTTACACATAAAGCTTGGTTGACGGCTTCGTGAGGGGTCCACTTACACCCTGTACAAACACGTATTCTAACCGTTTTTTTTTACTTGTATCTAAAAAGGATTACATGAATAGAATCGAATTTCGATACCTAATAACACCTTCACGGATCGGACAGGGTTTTATAAGATCGCTTGCGATAGGATTAGAAAGTTATTGTAAGGACTATTGAACTGTAACAATAAATGTATTAATAAATATAAAGAAAAACACTTTGTCTTTTGTTTTATTACTGTTTTTACGTGTCCTGGAAATTCTCAAGGTTGTAAAAAAGCGCATAAGTAGGTGTAGGTACAAACCCACTTCGCTTTTTACCCGTCGTCGTTCGCGCAAGGGTGACTTGACGCGCTACTCTTCTACTACGCACTGAATTTTCTAGACAAATAGTGCCAGAGATTTTCTTGAAAACGCGCTCGAAACTATAAAAGGGGATTGTAAAGCCAGCTTCACAAAAAAAACCGAGTGAAGAACAAGGGCTAATTGTAATTTATTAAGGTGGAAGCCAGGGTAGCCCACAAAATTCAAAGAAGTCTGTAGATTTTTGTCTGAAGCGTGGCCTGCCCGACTTCCGTCATTTAATTTTATTAGCAAAATAGCGAGGCGTTCAAATTTGAGCTTATTGCGAAGATTGTAACTGATGGCTTATATCTCGGAAACGTGTCGCTTACGCAGATTTGGTCTCATACAGAACTTGTTTGTATTGATGCCAGCTATTGAAAAATTCCATTTTAATGCGTAGCCGCTATTTTGAAAACAAAATAAAATGTCGGAATTTAGGCAGGCCAAATAATTCAAAGCCCTTACGTTTTTTACTATTTACAGGTCAGTGTCAGATTGTATGATGAATGACTATTTCATGAAAGAGTCATTCAATGGGATTAAGTCTCATCTATATGGTAGAAACTCCTCCACTGTAAACTCTCTTGCGTTCTTAGAAGTAGGTGAAACTGAAACAGAGTCTCTTATCCTACTGTTACGGAATGACTGTGCTATTGGATGGGACGGTATATCGCCTCTTTTATTGAAAAACTGTGTCCACGTGCTGATACCGCCACTTACCTTCATATAGGACTACAGTCTACAATTTGTGTTCCCGGATGCTCTTAAAAAAGCGATAGTCCCTCCTATACGCAAGGGAAGGAGCAGAATCTGTGTCCATAATTATAGGCCTATATCAGTTTGCCGACACTTTCTAAGATCCTTGGGATTATCTTAAACAATCGTCTCAGGACATTTTTAGAAAAACAAAATTATAGCAGACAACCAGTATGGCTTCCGAGCTGGTGTTTCAACAGAAGATGCGGTGCTGGGATTGGCACAAGAGGTAGCTAAAAATCTAGACAAGAAGACATTATGTTAACTATTCCTAGATCTCTCTAAGGTATTTGACACAGTTTCTGTTCCCATCCGTACCTCAAAATTAGAACACTTGAAATATGGACACGTGGCGTGTCACTTGAAATATTCAGAGATTATCAAGAATCGCACCCAGAGAGTTAAAATTGATACCCACCTCAGTGATGAGCAGTTTGTTATTTACGGCGTCCCTCAAGGCAGCATACTGGGCCCCACCTTATTTGAAATTGACGTCAACGACCTTTGCAAAATGAACCTCCCAAATACCTGATGATACCCCGATCGTAGTTCTGGGATATTATCAAATCTATAGTCTGCAGTAGCGTAACCTTAAACATAAACAAAACCTGCTACAGCCCATTTGCACTTAAGAGTCCGCATTGATAACGGACCAACATAGAAAAAATAATTTGGTGCTGTCACGACTAGAACTTTGCGCCTTATACATACGAGGTGGAAGGGACCGTTTATTCTCGTTGTCCCCCTATGCCATATCCCCGTCACGGGGACAGCGGGACGTGATTAAATTTATTTCCCGTTGTCCTCATAACGTACATTCGGCTAACGGGGACAACGGGAAGTAAACTTTTCACGAGTCGTTGTCCTCTTAAATCTGCATTCAGTTGTAAGCTTAGTTTTTAGCATGGGAAAAAGAAAAGGGGAATAAAACAAAATTTATTTATTTGTATTCGAATTTTAATTTGAGGTAAAAATAAACAAGTAATTATTAGATTTACACAAATAAAACAACTTGAGCATTATAAATATAGTAGTAGTAGTATAAGATCAACAAAAAATATCACTATAATTACTTGCCTAAAAATAATAATCATAGTAAATAGCTACATATGTAAGTAATTACAAAATATGTCACAATCACTTGCCTAAAAATAACGATCATAGTAAATACATAGCTACATATGTAATTACAAAAAATATCACAATCACTTGCCTAAAAATAATAATCATAGTAAATACCTCTACATATTAATCATAAAAAAATATTACAATCGATAGCCTAAAATAAAATCAACATGGTAAGTAGCTACATACATCTTACTACAAAAAATATCACAATCACTTGTCTAAAAAATAATCAACACAGTAATAATATATATATATACCTCCAAAATATGTTACAATAATTTACTTATACTCCAATATAACCAACATGGTACTTTTAAACAAATAATTGAAGTATGTATTGGCGCATTTTTTCAAGATAATGTCCTACAGTAATTTCACCGTTAATAAGTTTCATTTGGCACTCCATAATAAAATCGTCGATCTCAATCGAATTTTGGGTGCGGCGTTTTGGTGGCTGGTCAGCTTTAACGCTGAATAAATTAGCATCTCGATGTAAAACTGTAAGGAGTTTCAATATGGTGGGGTTTTTCTGCCTACTGCGCTATTTAATTTATGGTGCCAACCTTCTGCGAAGTTGTTAGTTCGGTGACGTTTGGCAAAACTGCAACATACTTTAATAAACTTTGGTCGAAGCCATTGTGACAGCATGTATTTCTTAAATTGAGCACTTTTACTGTCATCAGGACTTTGATCGGCAATATAAAACCACCCTTCAATTATTTTGTTTTCGGGCAGTAACGGAAGTACTGCACTAAGTGCGACCTGACGGCGCAGGATTTTAGATTTAGTAAGGCCTAAATCACGTCCCTTCCTCAATACAGCTTTATTAAAATGGTAATAACAACCATGGAGATCTACCTCTGGAAAAACATCCATTATTGCAGAAATGGTTGCATCTTCAAAATTACAAGTGAAAGAAGATGGATTCCAGTTGGCAATTTGAGACTTAATTAGACTGTAAAGAATTTCATAGCTCTCTTTTTTCTCAAGCTCGAAAGATTGGAGCTTCTTTAACCGCGATAAGTTACAATTTCATTTTTAATCTTATCATGAAGAATTTGAGGTCGTGGGGGAAGATTTTGAGATTATTTTCCTAAACGCGTCAGGGGCCCGTTACTTGGGGGTCCCGTATCATTGATACGGTGGTAGCTACGCCCCTGTGCAGGATGCAGCACCGACCGCTCGGGCTCGAAATCACGACCGAGTGGTTGTCGAGTCCACATCTCCTGAGGATGCCCCGTAGACGGTAAAACACGTATTGAGTATAGTTTTGGGTGCATGGCATGCTACTTATCATTGCATTTCCTGAATTTGTATATTTTTGCGGGTGGGAGGCGGTGCTGCATCCAGTCCTGGATCTTTTTTCGCGGAATTAAAACTAAATATTTTGTATAACATTTAAATACACTAAAATAGCATGTGCTTATAAATAAAATTATAAATAATGACAGAAATTGCTGAGAATTTGCTTGACTTGCTTTCATTAATATAATATTTGATTTCACATTTTTACTCTTTATTACGTTATTGTTATTCATGTGTTAAAAATAAGTACACATGGCGACAAATCAAGCTATACATTTCCAGTAGAACATGGCGTTGCTTTGTACAGATTTCCCGTACAATGAGAGATCCGCATAAACTGGTTTTGTATAGCTTGATTGGCTACTTAATTAAACGCAATCAGGACGTTACACTTAAGCGCTGGTCACACATTTCCGGATCCCATGCAACCCATCCCTGCAGTGCTTCGTCAAGGACGAGGAAAAATCGGTTACATATGATTTGTACGAACTTGTTCACACAGGCCCTTGTCAGGCACATCCGGGCTGTCAGTGTCACGGAGCAGGCTCTGACGCACGGACGCTCTGACAGTGCTATCCGATTTTTATCCACGTGACCGACATTGTGTGCAAGTGCAATATGATTAAAGATTCTGTTTTAAACTTTCACGGTTTACAACTAAACTTATACTGTTACTAACGGGATATCTTCCGTGATTGTTCATTATTTTGAGCTCCCGATATTTAGGCGCTGTTGTAAGCACCATGATCGCGGGTTGCCTAAAACGGCGCCGAAATATTGGGAGCTCAAAATAATGAACAATCACGGAAGATATCCCGGAACGCGTAAGTGACAGTATAAGTTTACGATTGAAGATAGGTTGATAGAACTTGTACGACAGAATAATTTCATTTATGAACTTTTTGATCCTTATTATTTGAATTGTATGAAAAAAAAATAGTTACTGATAGTTTTCTGTATAATGAAAAACGGATGAATGAAGGGCATTTGCATGTGGTTGAGATGAGAATGTTAAGAGAGACGTGTGGTGTTATGCCAATGGATAAAATAAGAAATGAGTACATAATAGGAAGTCTGAAAGTGGCGCCGGTGACTGAAAAGTTGTGTGGTATTCGGTTGTCGTGGTATGGGCACGTGATGCGGAGGAATGAGGAAAATCTCGTAAGTTTTGAGTATGAATGTGGATGGGTATAAGAGTAGAGGAAGACCAAAGAAACGATGGATGGGCTGTGTATAAGATGATATGGCAAGAAAGGAGGTGACTGACGAGATGACGAGTAATAGAGAAGTATGGAAGAAGACGACCACAAATTTTAAGGGCAAGAGAATGATGATGAGTTTTCTAAGTGATCTGCTACTGGAGGTCGTGCGATCGATGGTCCTCTATGGGTCGCCTGTTTGGTCAAATAGATTGTCAGGCGTCCAGCGCTGCAGGACTAAAATCAACAGCCTGCAGCGGAAAATGGCTATTCGTATTGCACGAAGATACCGTACTGTGTCCTTTGAGGCGGCAACTCTCCTGGCTCGTTTTCCACCGCTCGATATCCTGGCAGATGTGGACACGAGGGTTTATAGCCGAATTCATGCCATCCGCCAAAGTGGTAATAGTGTACCAGGAATCGCTATTGCAAGGATGAGGCGGCAGGAACGGCGACACGCGCTCGTGCAGTGGCGTCAGCGGCTGCAACAGCCGCAATATTCGCGTAAGCGCGTTGTCGAAGCCGTCCTGCCGCACTTTGAAGCCTGGCTGAAAAGAAAGGAGCGTATCTCCTATAGGGGCACGGTTGCTTCGGAGAGTACCTGAATAAGATTGGGCGAGAGGCCACAGCAAATTGCCATCATTGTGGAGGCAACCTGGACTCAGCACAGCACACGCTCGAGGAGTGCCCTGCATGGGACTCTGAACGATGGGTCCTGGTAGCCATGATCGGGCAAGACCTGTCTCTGCCAGCCATAGTTGGGGCTATGCTGGCGGAGTCTGACAACTGGAGGGAGGTGACCTCGTTCTGTGAGACCGTGATGGTCCAAAAGGAGGCTGCCGAGCGGGATCGCGAGAGACCCGATCCCAGTAGGAGAAGAAGTCGTCGGGGAGGCAACCGCCTCGCCGCTTAGCACGCCGAAACCCCGCCTGCATTACCTAAAGCAGGTGGGACACTGGAATCACGGGCGTTCAGAGTGGGGACTCTGTGCGCTCACCGAGTGACCTCGAAGATGACCGGCAGCACAGTGGTCACGTGCTGCCGTGCACACTTGCACAGCGAGGATCAGGGGAGGCCTCTGTATAGTCGCCCCAGGGATGTGCCTTAACAGGCGTTCCACAGAGGGGGCTCCGGACAGGTATTTTAAGAGGAAACGGTGCCTCCTCTCATGTGCGGATGGTGATTGTTGTGGTGGTGGTTTAAGTGCGGTAAAAATCCCACACTCCCCGGTCTTATCCCCAAAGACCGGTCGCCTTTTGAACGTTTCCCCACGAAAACAAAAAGAAAAAAAAAAGTGATCTGCTACTTCTTCTTCATCTAGCGCTATTTCTAACATTGCCATTCTTCTGTGTTTAACAATCAATCGATCAATTATTTTATTGTCAGGAAACTGAGGCCTATAGATAAAAATGCACAAAATAACCTTTTAAAATAATAAACTAATACATATAAAAAACCTTATTTAACTAAAACTAGACAGTAATCGTTGACGGCGTCGTGTTCTGCTGCGTGGTGTCGCGTAACCGTCCTTGGGATCGTCGGTATACGACACCTTTCGGCCAAAAGTCATCTTTCGAGAAGGTCTGCAGATGGCGAGTTGGAGCTCGAACCACGAACGACTTGGAAGTTGATGTTGTGGTGGTTGTGTGTGGTAACAACGACATCGGGTTGTGTGCGTATCAACTACCGAAACAGACAACACTGATACCGATTTCCCTGTTAAGAGTGAACACGGGTGACGGATGGCACGTCCGGAAGCACTCAAACGAACAACTCAGAACTCGGATAGCCCTGACCCGGAAATGTGTGAGCAGCGTTTAAGAGGGAACAGTGCCTGCGCAATTTCAAAAATAGGTATTTGAAGAATCTATTGCCGTCGCGCTGCGTGAAACCTGCCCCAGTAGAGTGCGAAAGGGACAGCTCCAGCTCTGACCGATTATATTACAAAAATTTTTGTTTCGGAGTCCCCTTTTTTCTCCTTGAAAACTGAGCCGTTTCAATTATTTTAGACATTAAAATTTAAATTAATTTTTAAAAAGTATGTCTAGGTTCGATAGGAACCTAGACATTTCTTTCATGTTAAAAACTTTTTGAATTTGTCTTGTAGTCCTCTAATCAAGGCCGTAAAAATGGTGCATTTTTTTATTTTTTAGGGTCATATTTTCTTTACTTATTAGTTGTTGAAAATGGAAAATAACAGGGCCGTGTCAGTAGATGTTTTTAAGAAAAATAAATGATTGTACTCTAGAGGAAGAAAAAAGGGGAATAAATTTGTATGGAGAGTCGCAGCCCCTGTTCCCTCTTAAGACCAAACATCACATACTAAAAGCTCAGCAGTAAGTAGTATGTTCATGCCACATAATATTAAAGACAAACATTTGAACTAGCCAGCGGTAAGGTCAATTCATATTATCAACTAACACACAGGAAATATACAACATTAGTTTTAGTATATGCGAAACCTGAAACACATGTCTAGTATTACATGTAAAGAATCTATGTACAAAATTTCAAAACTGTCCCATGAAAAATCACAAAGTTATAGGCTTGTTCTGTTACCTGGTTGTCCGCACAAGAAACGTGGTCACCTCGCGGCGTGCCCGCGTGCGCGCCTCCAGCGTCGTCTTGAGCTCATTGATAATAATAATTTGGCAGTATGTTCCTTAATTATTGCGATAGGTACTTAGTGTTGCTCGGTGTCCAACTTGTAACCTGTTTTAAATATTTTTGGGAGAAAATATAACATGGTTTATAAATTATTGCAATCGATTCAGTTACTTATTCTGAACAAACTATATTCAGGTTTCGCATATACTAAAAATAATGTTGTATACAATATATAATAATAATAAATATATTTTTGTAAGTTCCACGCGCACCTTAAAGAGAGCCAGCAACAATGTAGGGGTCCGCAAGGGCCGATGCCTGCCAGGGCTGCGGGACTGTTCGAAAGAGATAGGTACCGCGGCCCTGGCACACAAAGGGCAAAGAAGGAACATGTATGGGTTTTAGTTAATAGAAGTCTGACACTCCCTTTCGCTCCGCCCAGAGCCCCCCCCCCCCCGCGGTCATTTGATGATTTCCCATCCGAAAAAAAAGGTGTGGATAAGTGGTGATGTGGTGTTGGTGTGTAAGTGAGTGGGGGAGTTGTATATGCGAGTGTGTATGGATGCAAGGATAGGGATGTGTGCTTATTAGGCAATGTAGGTAAGTAAAGTCTCCGTTGGGGCATAGTCCTGATTAAAAAAAAAAAAAAAACAGCTGTTTCCTACAAAAGAGCAATACATACACGATCAAAATGTATGGAACAGGTGATTTTTTTTTTTAAATACCGATGAATAACTTCTATGTGAGAGGGCTCCAAATGTTGTACTGAATACGTGGTGACCGTGTTCGCGTCGGTGTCCCTTCCACCTCGTATGTATGAAGCGCAAAGTTCTAGTGACTGCACCAAATTATTTTTTCCATGTTAGTCCGTCATCAATGTGGACTCCTAAGTACTTTACGTTGTCATTTCTAGTTAGGGCTGGACAACGGCATTGTGCTGATCGGTTGGAGCATGAGTGGGCAGTAATTCAGAAACTGTGTGACCGTGCGGTGTTTCGCCTAATTACAATTGGGCTGTAGCAGGTTTTGTTTATGTTTAAGGTTAGAAGATTAAAATTGAGCCTTTTCATTATTTCCGCTACTGCCGACTCTGCTATAGATTTGATAATATTCCAGAACTACTATCGCGGTGTCATCAGGTATTTGAGAGGTTAATTTTGCAAAGGTCGTCGACGTAAATTTCAAATAAGGTGGGGCCCAGTATGCTGCCTTGAGGGACGCCGAAAGTAACAAACTCCTCATCACTGAGGTGGGTATCAATTTTAACTCTCTGGGTGCGATTCTTGATAAACTGTGAATATTTCAAGTGACACGCCAAGTACACCTAAGTGTTATAATTTGGAGGTAAGGATGGGAACAGAAACTGTGTCAAATACCTTAGAATGATCTAGGAATACTTGACATTGTGTCTTCTTGTCCAGATTTTAAGCTTTTTGTGTCAACCCCAGCACCGCATCTTCTGTTGAAACACCAGCTCGGAAGCCATACTGGTTGTCTGCTATAATTTTGTTTTTCTAAAAATGTCCTGAGACGATTGTTCAAGATAATCCCAAGGATGTTAGAAAGTGTCGGCAAAACTGATATAGGCCTATAATTATGGACACAGATTCTGCTCCTTCCCTTGCGTATAGGAGGGACTATCGCTTTTTTAAGAGCATCCGGGAACACGCCAAATTGTAGACTGCAGTTCTATATGAAGGTAAGTGGCGGTATCAGCACGTGGCCACAGTTTTTTAATAAAAGAGGCGATACACCGTCCCATCCAATAGCACAGTCATTCATAACAGTAGGATAAGGGACTCTGTTTCAGTTTCACCTACTACTAAGAACGCAAGAGAGTTTACAGTGGAGGAGTTTATAAAATTTAGATGAGACTTAATCCCATTGAATGACTCTTTCATGAAATAGTCATTCAACATACAATCTGACACTGAAAAAACAAAAAAAAAAAAATCGAAAAAAACGAAATAGTAAAAAACGTAAGGGCTTTGTGTAGCGACCAAAACCGCTACTACATCCGCCGCCGCTTATGACGGTGAGACCTCGGCAAGATATCACGCCACCTTTTAAACCCCGCCTCCGAGTTAAGAAATTCAACTACGTGTGCGTAGCGAGGCGCACACGCAGACGACCGCCGCTCGCGTTCCTTTTGTCTGGGACGACGACGCACACACGGAGGCCGTTCGTTGCGGTGACGCAGATTGTTTACCTGCGACTATAAATATCTGTGTCCTGATGAGATGGTTACTTATTACTTCTTAACTGCTTGTAATCCTTACGTTATTAATATATCTCTGCTGCTTCTCGCTCGGAATTTTATTTCATCGCCTGTTGCTTAATCGCTTCATTAGCTACTCCGCTATATTTAAATAGAATTGCAAGTAGTATATATAGGCCTTATAAACGGAGCACCATACTACTTCACTGGTGACCACCGACATTCGTTCCGGATTGAAGACTAAACCTGAAGCCTGGTAGCATCAATTATGACGGACACAACGAAAGAGGACAAGGATTCCTTTATGACATACCGAGTGGGGGTCAGGACTCCAGCATTCAACGCCGATGATCCACAATTATGGTTCGCGCAGCTCGAGGGTCAGTTCATCCTCTCCAGCATTACCACAGACAGCACGAAGTTTTACCACGTCCTGGCGCAGCTTGAACCCCAACATTCAGCACAAGTACGGGACATCATAATAAATCCCCCCACCACCGGCAAGTACGAGAAGCTTAAGGCAGAGCTAATCAAGCGGTTGTCCGCCTCGCAGGAACGCAAGCTTAAACAGCTACTCATGCATGAGGAGTTGGGAGACAGAAAACCAACACAATTCCTCCGTCACCTGCAGCAGCTGGCTGGAACCACTGTCCCGACCGATTTCATCAGGTCCATCTGGTCAAGTAGGCTGCCGGCAAACCTTCAAACTATAGTCGCAATGCAATCAAGTTCCAGTCTAGAAGAGGTAGCAGAATTGGTGGACCGAATTAACGACATCGTTCCAGTAACCACGCAAGTTGCTGCTACTGGCATGCCAGTGCCTGGGCAAGTACCGAGCTCACACCCTACAACGGTTCAACCAGGAAGCGCTATTGAAGCATTGACCCAGACCGTGGCTGAGCTGACACGGAAGCTGGAGGTTATGGACGCGCGGTTACGTCATAGGTCGTCACGTTCCCGGTCTAGAGGCAGGTACAATCAGAGCCGTCGCCGATCGCAATCCCGCTCCAGGGACAACCGGTACTGTTTTTACCATCACCGATTCGGTGATAACGCCCGCAGATGCACACAACCGTGTGGCTATACAAAGAAGCCGTTAAACAGCCAAGGCAGCCAGTAAGGGCGGTTTACGACTGCCATGCAATATCAAGCCGCCTGTTCATTACGGATCGACACACCAAGATACAATATCTAATAGATACGGGTTCAGACCTGTGTGTCTTTCCACGGTCCGCTGTACGGGAGCCACGCATGAAGACAAAGTACGAGTTATTTGCGGCAAACGGATCAGTCATCAGCACATACGGATTTCATCCTCTCACACTAGACCTAGGACTTCGTCGCGCATTCACTTGGAGATTCATAGTTGCCGACGTCACCAAGCCTATAATCGGAGTCGACTTTTTAGCTTACTACAATCTAATTGTCGACTGCCGAAACCAGCGACTCATAGATAACCTGACGTCGCTGGCAATCCAGGCACCACAGCACAAATCAGCAGAAGCCATATCGTCAGTACGCACCATAACAGAAGATAGCAACTACCATCGCATCTTGAAGGAGTATCCTGACCTCACTCGTCCTGCTGGAAAACCAAGTGAAACGAAGCACAAAACAGTGCACCATATACGCACTACGCCAGGTCCACCGGTCTCCAGCCGTCCTCGTCGTTTGGACCCGCAACGCCTCAAGATAGCGAAGCAGGAGTCGCACCAATTATTTGGCCTGCCTAAATTCCGCCATTTTATTTTGTATTCAAAATAGCGGCTACGCATTAAAATGATATTTATCAATACAAACAAGTTCTGTATGAGACCAAATCTGCGTAAGCGACACTTTTCCGATATATAAGCCATCAGTTACAATCTTCGCAATAATCTCAAATTTGAAAGCCTCGCTATTTTGCTAATACAATAAAATGACAGAAGTCAGGCAGGCCACGCTTCAGACAAAAAACTACAGACTGCTTAGAATTTTGTGGGTTACCCTGGCGCTTCCAAGTTCCACCTTAATAAATTACAATTAGCCCTTGTTCTTCTCTTGGTTTTTTTGTGGAGTTATAACACCCCTATTATGGTTACGAGCGCGTTTTCAAGAAAATCACTGGCACTATTTGTCTACAAAATTCAGTGCGTAGTAGAAGAGTAGCGCGTCAAGTCACCCATGCGCGAACGACGACGGGTAAAAAGCGAAGAGTATGTGTACCTACATTTACTTATGCGCTTTTTTACATCCTTGAGGATTTCCAGGGCAGTAAAACCATTAATAAAACAAAAGACAAAGTGTTTTTCTTTTTATTTGTTAATACATTTATTGTTACAGTTCAATAGTCCTTACAATAACTTTCTAATCCTATCGCAAGCGGTCTTATAAAACCCTGTCCGATCCGTGAAGTAAAGAAATTCGATTCTATTCATGTAATCCTTTTTAGATACAAGTAAATAAAATCTGGCAGAATATGTGTTTATACAGGTTGTAAATAGACCCCTCACGAAGCCATCAACCAAGCTTTATGTGTAACCCTACGCAAAAATGATTGCTGGCAAACGAATTTTTTTTTTGGGGTGAAAAATTACGTTTTAAGGTAAAACTCAATGTAACGCACTCAAAACATTGTGCTGATGGATACTTTAAATAGTAAACAGGTCATCGAGGTAATTTAAGTAATTATAACCTTAAAAACTAATGTTTAAAAAAAAATTGTCATAAGGTTGGAATTTTGACCTCAAATATCTCCGTAACTAGAAGGTTATCAGGTATAGTACAGAACAAAAAAATTATGGCAATGACGGGGAGAACAAGTGAGTTTCGGCTTCGTTAAGGGTCTTTTTACACCCTTTATTATGCAGGTTCTACATATTCCGCTTACTAAAATAAATGACCATGACACTTTCATTTTAATTAGCGACTTTTACACTTCAAGCGGGAAAACGCAGAACTAAAATAAATTTATCAAGATGCAAATTTTTTTGACAGGCAACACCACCTTGAACTACACACTTAAAATGGTCATACTGTATCTGTCTGATTAGGTACATCTGTAATACCTATCCAAGGCAGCTCAACCCAAGGGCCGCGCTAATGCTGGTTTCACACAACGGCAGAACAGTGAGGCAGCACAGTACTGCTACTGTTTGAACGCTCAGAACAGAAAAGAACAGTACTGTCGTGACAGTAAGTAAGGCAGAACAGTTAATAGCTCGCCTGTCTATTTTTTCGGGGCAGTTTACTCCCCACACCACCTTTCTCGCTCGTCTGTCTTGTGGCTGGACTCGTGCGAACGAGAGGGCAGTGCAGTGCAAAGAGCAGGACAGTGTGAGTGCGAGCGTCCTAACTTATTTTAAGTTTTTCTTTCCCATTTATTTCATTCTTTACAATTTCAAATAGCTCATCCAGAGCTATTTGTGCTGCAATGTTAAGTAAGTGGCGTAAATGTTTCTGTTGTCGTCGTTGACGCTCCATTGCTATCACATGATTATATATATATCACTATATTTAAACGCCACTGTCCTTCCAAACTGTTCTGTCTCACAGTTCTGCCCTCGTGTAAAACCAACATAACGCATTTGAAGTGGCCCTCCAACAGCGGTTGTCTGACAATAGATTTCAGAATTTCAAACCTGATTGAAGGAACATTTTGCTTGTTATGAACCCATCCTCAACAAGCCAATAAAACAAAAAAAAAATTTAGACCGACCGCGTTAATGAATCCTCCGCCTAGCCCCATCAAACGTACATTAAGCGTCAACAAAGTCCTAACAATATCCCACAGGTTATTTGCTTCGAAATAACCATAATCCACGTAAGTATTACGATACTAATTGAACCAATACGATATCAACCTTCAGAATATTCCATTTAAATTGATACCTTCGCGAGGACTCATTAAAGCAGTCGGTCTATAGACAGACCGATTTGTTACAAGTATTGGATTACGATTTTCTTCGTTTTTTTCCTGTCTATCGACCAGTAACAATTATTAACATTTCAACATTCATCAGGGGTCTACCATGACATATCAAAGCAGGATAATTCCAGTGTGTGAAAGAGATGGCGCTAGACCACCTGTATAGCTCTATCTCTTTCCCACACTGGAATTACTCCTGCTTTAAGACGTCATGGTAACCCCCCATCTCTGAATATTTGCAATCATTCTACAACTAAAGCGAACTTGCGCACTTCTGTTGATTGAGCTCAACCACTTCTATCTCTATCTCGAAGCGTCAGGCGACAGCTCCGACTCCATGTTCTCAATCAGCACTTTCGCCAGCATGAACGTCAAGTTGTTGGGTGACAAATCTGAAATTTTAAACCGGACGTCAGACCTTTATAAATACAATAAATCGCCTACAAAAATATTGTTTATTATCTCTCCGTGTGACGTATGACGGTAAGTCATATTGTGAGACGGCAAGTAACGAACCCCAATTCATTTTCGTAAGTTACCTACTCCTAACATCAGCCTTATGCCAGTAAAATTCCTTCAAAATCAGTCCAGCCGTTTCGGATATAAGCCGGAACATACCGACAGACAGATAAATTAAAAAAAAAAAAATTGTTGTAAGTAGGTAACGTATATACTTTTATATACATTCAGTAAAAAGCTGTTATTTAGAAATTGCAAACACACACTTCATTTTTATTTATTTATATAGATTATTTTTGCAATTTTTGCTTGGATAAAGCATATACAACTAGTAAAATAAACTATTACGGGCAAAAAAATTGATGTAAGTAAACAAATCAGATTGAGGAGCTTACGGCCGACGGAATCGTTAAAAAGAAAATACATTTAATTGTCGCAGGGACATGAAGTGCAAACAAACAAAATAACTTAACAATACTAATACAATACATTACTACAAGACTTACATTAATGGCTGTGGCTGCGGCGACTTGCAAGTTCTGCATCTTGATTTTCCTGGTTCTAGAGCAAAGTAAGAAATGTTTATTATCCGTTAATAAACTACTAGTAACTATTATTTTATTTCTTTATTTATTTCTATACATATAATTTACATTTTTAAATATTTCTATACAAAATAAAAAAACATTTAAGAGTATAAAAAATAGTAGCCCACCGGCATCGGGAACAGGGTCCGAGCTACCGGTGGTCAGGGCTCCTGAGAGAGGAACCTATTACTATTTTATTTAATTACTAGTTTTTATTATGATACTTTTTTTTTCGGATGGGAAATCATTAAATGACGGGGGTCATTTAATGATCCCCGGTCTTTGCGGAGCGGAAGGGAGTGTCAGACTTCTACTGACTAAAACCCATCCATATTCCTACTTTGGCCTTTGTGTTCCAGGGCCACGGTATCTCTTTCGAACAGTCCCGCAGCCCTGGCAGTTTATTATGACCCTGATGTGTCCCACTGCAGGGCAAAGGCATCCCTTCAATCTTTCCATTTATCACTGTCTTTGGCTATTCGGGCCCAATCCTTTTGACAAGAGTCCAGCTCATCACGGCATCTCCTTCTGGGCCTACCGCGTCGCCGGGTTCTGTTGTTCGGAACCCAATCTGTTGCCACTTTGGCCCAATTTTGATGCGAACTATAAAATTATACATTTAAGTATTTATGGTGCAAGCGCCAAGGTAGCCCGCGAAAATCAAATTTTCTTACGTGTTTTTTTTAAATTGGCAGGTCAGTGTCAGGCAGTTATGTTGAACAAACTTATTTAAGAAATAGGTATTCATAATTAGAATTTCGCGGGCTGTCTTAGCGCATCCCCTTAAGGTGGAAGCGCCAGCGTAGCCCACGAAATTCAAATTTTCTTACATATTTGCAATTTGCAGGGCAGTGTAAAGTTGTATGTTGATGAAAAATGAGTCGCACCAGAAACACATTTGTAGTTACAGAATTATAATCATTAATACAACCCTCTAAGTTCATTTAACCTTATTTTGTTACTTTTTCATGAAAAAGTCATTCAATGGGGTTAAATGAACTTAAGAGGGTTGTATTAATGATTTTAATGATTATAATCGTGCAGATACCTACGTGTTATGGTGGTGAATCATAAATTAATCAATATCCTTACTTCCTTATCCTTACTATAATTATAAATGCGAAAGTAAGTTTGTTTGTTTGATACCTTTTCACGCCTAAACTACTAAATCCTGAAATTTTGCATCTACGTTGTCACGTGTACAGAATCGGACATAGGGTACTTTTCATCCCCAAAAAAGTACTGTTCCCGAGGAAAACAACAATAACGTTCTTATTATAATAGATGGCGCCACGTGTCTTTAGAAACATGATTGAATTATGTTATTACAAGCAGAGTACAACCTGAATTGATTGTCTAATTTTAAATAAAAGCGAGCGATGCCGCGGGCAAAAGCTACTACAATCTAACACGAATTTTAAAAAACGCAATAAAATTAGAATTTCGCGACCGCTACTATAGCGCATCCCCCTTAAACGGTTCTTGTATAGGTTTGCAAGTTTTTTTCACATCGAAATAACTTAAGGATATAAGTGTGTTATAAAGGATGTAAATAGACCCTTAACGAAGCCGAAAGGCACTTGTTCTCCAAGATTCTAGACCATACCTGAGAACCTGCTAGTTACGGAGATATTGGGGGTCAAAGTTGCAACTTTTTCACAAGTTTTTTTTTAAATATATGTTGTTAATGGATTTTTAAACACATCCACGACCCCCGTACTATTCAATCCATCCACCAGCACAATGCTTTGAGTGCCTTCCATCGAGCCTTACCGTAAAACGTGATTTTTCACCCAAAAAAAAAGTCGGTTCCCAGCAATAATTTTTGCGTAAAGTTACGTAGTTTGATGTACAGAATGCAGGTTGACGGCTTCGTGAAGGGTCTGTTTTCATACTGTATTATGTATTACTTACCAGGTGGTTATTATACATTGAAATTAAGGCGTCCATTATCTCACACTCCCTGTCAATCTCAGCCATCAGCTTGCGTTGTTCGTCGAGGGGACGACGAACGTCCGCAATTTTAGCATCCATCTCCCGCTCTCTGTGAAATACATACATAAGTTATAGAATCAGGCGATACTTTGCGGATATTCATGACATTAAATTTTATGCAAAACATTTCGTTTTAATGATCCAGGCCTGGATGCAGGATCAGTGGCGTAGCTAGCCCAAGGGCCCTTTATACATTTTTTTTTCGCTGAACTCGTGATCAAATGATCACGAGTTCAGCGAACCCCAAAAAAATGTTTTTTGCAAAACTAAGAAAGTATAATTCTTACTAGGCTTAGCTTACGCTGTCATTAATTTTATAAAGATTATAATGAGCGAGCAAAGTGACATATAAACCTGTGTAACTGCGATCATGGATTGTATTGGTTAAGTTTTAATTGAAGAGCTAGCACTTTCGGTGCCCAGGACCCAGCATATGGGTCGAACAATAATTCGTTCGTGTGCCCACAACCCGTATCAGAGTCGTCGTTATAATCAGCTATTGAAAACTTGTATTCATGCCCAGAACCCGACTAGCGAGTCCATAGCTAAGTAAGCTTTAAGGGTTGTCGAAAATAAATTATATTACGAAGTCTTTTTTTTTATGTTAATAGAAACATCCTCTTTCGTTTTAAAAAGATCAATTAGTGTGTATTGGGGGGACATTCAGTATTATTTGGTAAGCATGTATAAAGAAATGTGTTAAATGTCTGCTTTTACGCACGTCATCTATTGAGGTTTATTCAAACCAAGATTCGTTCGTTCGTAAAGGTACTATTGTGAAGTAAAACTGGTGATAATTATAATTTAGGTAATTAAACCATATTTTTATAGGTGCATCTTTAGTTACACATCACTTTTATTTTAAGCATTTTATGAGAAGTATGGAAAACGGAAGTTAGCGATGGCGATTGTGCTCGTCGTAAGCTGGGTAAAAGTTATAGGTAAGTATCAAATTTATGTAATACTTAATAATGATTAAAATAATCAGCCAAAATAAATTATTTGACTTTAATAATAATAAAATATTAGTGTAATGTGTTTATTTAATTTGCAAAAGATCACCCAAAGCATCCAAAGTATCTACTTTAATCTTTTCTCGAAAACTTTCAAATGTTGGCACTTTCCGATTACGACAAAACGGAAGACAGATACGCACATAGCTGGTTTTCAATGTCTCTTTTGCCACACACGTTGGATATAAATAAATAATTAATTATTTACTGAATACATAAAAAATATTACTCTGTCGGTATCGGGATTACGATAATTACTATGTATAGGTTTATGTTGGAAATGAAACATTAGATTATTTTTCTTTTACTTTAAGTTCTGCAGTTCTGTCAAAAAGTTTCACATCGTAAATTCTCACGCAGTCATATCGTAAGTTTTAAATGTTTATTTAGCAGGAGATTTTTTGGGTTTACTATTGTTTTATTAAAGTAATTGTTGTTTTTATTATTAATTAATACCAAGAATGGGAAACCTGATAAATTGGTAAGTTCATTGGCAATCATTGCGAAATTTAATTATCTACCTGCAGCTTTTATAACGTAGTTCACCAAGTTTCAAAACTTTAACTGCAGACGGATTCAAGTGGATTTTATGTTTTACAGACATATCACAAGCGCATCTGATGATCACGGCGGTATGATGATATTGATGGTTTTAGTAAAAGTGTGAATGTTTTAGTGGGGAAATGTTTTACTAACATGGTGAGGCAGCTACCCGATTGTGTTTGAAGTGCTTCCTGTATATCAGTCTTTCATTTCTATTATATACCTACTTTGCTCAAATAAATAAAATATAAAAGAATTATAAAATTCTATCGATTCTTATTCTAAAACATCTCAATCATTTATGCAAAGGTGGGTCAGCTAATTGCTATAACTCACTATACATAAAATGTACGAATGTTTTTTATTCACTATTAGCTTTTGCCTGCGACTTTGTCTGCGTGGAAATCAATTGGTCCTCAGGGAGTCGCAGATTTCCTTTAGGTCATCAGCCCTGGCAGGCCCTGGGCCTTTCTCTAACTTCATTACAATCTGTTTAGTGGTTTAGTCATATTTCGATAATAGTCTGAATGTAGATAAATAAATTGGGTATGTAATTTTGCTTCAAATGAAACTACTAAGTATTTTCAATCAGTCTATTGTAAACGAAAAAACTACATAATAAATTATACACTAAACAAACAGATTAAACATTATAGATATTTACATAACATTATAACATAACGCTTAACATTATATTTTAAACAATAAACATTCGAATTTGAATTTTAGACTAAAAAAAAAACTGACACTGGTATAGATACAATCAGAGATCTTAATTTTGATAACACAAAAAAATTGTTGAATGTCGCCAAGTATCAGAATTTGTCGGGCACTGGTTGAAAAGTTATAAGGGGTTATAGGTGGCCGATTTGGGTAGAGGCTCTTCAGCTTGGACACATTTATATCTCAAAAACTAGAATATTTCACTTAACAGTTTATAAAGTTAGCTGAGACAACCTTTCGGCTGGACTGCTGTCGAAAGAATGTAGCCTTCACTTTTCGATTTCTCCCCACTATAACTCACACTATAACTCCCACTCTTGCTCCCCTTATTTTGCCGCTAAGACGGCAATTTAATATGAGAGTCAATACAGCTACTCTAAAAGTGTAACAGCTCGGCCATCCGTTCCACAACGAGTCCCGTCGTTGGATGTTTTAATTTTGAGAATACAACCAATAAACAATTTTCTTTATATAATTTATAAGATAACAATCATTTAGAAAACATTTTTCATTATTAGCATAACAATCATAAAAATCTATTCAGCTAAAATAACAATCATATAATTTTTCGTTTGAACGACAATCATAAAATATTTGCAACATTTATAACTTAAAACTAGAATTAAGATAATTGGAGATACGCTTGAAAACACTTCTTAATAATACAAACATTAATTATCATACATTGTATAGTTCATGACATACCTACCACCAGTCCATGACCTTGACTGGGATCTTTAAGAATCATAACATATACATTGGTCGGTTACCTTGACCAATGTATGTGTCTTTTAGCATCATCATCAAAATTTCGTACTTTTACTCGACTTTACGTATGGTCCATGACATTGACCAACGCCTTCACGTTGACTAGTCTTTTACTTACAACCAGTCCATGACCTTGACTGGGGTCTTTAAGCATCATTACGTATACATTTTCCGGTTACCTTGCCCAATGTATACGGATCTTTTGGAGACACAATGAACCATGACACAGTCATTGTGAATCCCTTTAAATGCATTATCTTTTATTTTTTTTATTTATAGTATCTTTTATGCTTTATTCGTCTTTCTCACTGTCTTCGTCCTTCTCACTACTTTCATCTTACTCACTAAATTTATCTTTCTCGCTAAATTCACCTGTCACGTTACATTCATCCCTCTCATTACTTTCATCATCACTTGTTGGTTCATTAGAGTCAGAAGCAGGGTCACCAAAACTAAGCCATGGGGATATCTTGTCTAGGGATACTATAGCTTCATAACGTCTACCTCTTTTTGTAAGTGGGGTATCTTCGATAACGAACCTATCATTAGGAAGGACTTTTTTTTTTCTGTACGGTCCCCTACATTTAGCCTCCATTTCCTGGATTGACCTTCAATACCCGTAATCGCTCTTAATCACCTTGACAAGATCTCCGGTAGTAAAAGAAACGCCCTTTTTCCTCTTTTTGTCAAATCTTTTTTTTGTCTTTATTTTGTTGCTTCTTTATCAATTGTTCAACCTCCGACCTAATTTTTAATAAATTATTTTCCGAAGTTGGGGCAGAATATCAGAGACGATTTCATTTAATTTATGCCTAATAAATATACCCAGAACTTACTCAGTGAAGAAATAACAGTTGGGGGTTTCAAGCTCGAAAGAGTAATTTTTGTTCGTCAACGGTCGTTTGTCTACTATAATAAGCTACCGGCTGCAGAGAACCAGCCTCACCCATTTGCATCAGGATACCAGCGACACCAGATTTACTAGCATCAGTATGAAGCTGTGTCTCTGCATCCGGTCTATATAATGCCAATACAGGGCGTTCTATTAAACATTTCTTTAATTGTTCAAACGCGTCAGACTCTTCCTTGCTCCATTTCCACAGCTGATCCTTTCTCAAGAGGCCCGTCAAGGGACGTGCTATGGTAGCGAACCCTCGGACAAACCTCCTAAAGAAGCTTGCTAACCCAAGAAATCTCCTCACTTCGTGTATATTTTTGGGTACGGGAAATTTTGACACGGCTTCTATCTTAAATGAGATTGTTTTAGAATTTCTTTTTGTTCGGAAGTAATACAATCCCCACACTTAAATGGTGATCCATCCAAGCTGTCTTCATCAAATTCCTGAATGGCATTAATCTGTAGGCATCTGTCTACATTATGACCACGTGTTACTTACTCGTTCTTTCGAATAACTATATTTTTATTAGTAATATTTTGTACAAGGATATTCCCAAGACCTAGTTTCAATTGATATTCGCCGGGCAATAAATAATGTTCTGAACCGGGATATCCTCTAAACGAACCATGAATATAAACTTGACCGGTATAATCATACGGATACTTAATAGGGATTACTCTAAGATCACCCGGCGTGATATTTGTATCAGAGAGACTAACTAGAGGAAACTTGACGCGATCACCGAGTGGAGTTTCAACTTTTTGAAATATTACATCAGTGGCAGTCGTAATAATTCTTATAGATGGTCTTTCCGTGTATGTGTGGCCCAGTAATACAGGGACATTAATAAGTTCATCAGCGACTACTAGTATTGCCACATCGTTTTGAACAATTCCCTGAATTTCAATAGTTACATAAGCTAAACCCAATGGCTGATATGGTACATTACCTAGACCCTTAAGCAATGGTGTTTGTACAGTTTGCCATTTTATTCCTAGCTTACAAGCGTCACTATGTCGGATCAGGGTGCCATCACTTCCGAGGTCAACATGACATTCTATAATACAATAATTTAACTTTATCGGCATTTTATATTTATAATTAGATTTTTGAGAACTATTACTAATTTGCAACACAGTTTTAGTCGAAGCTTCAGAAGCGTCACTTTTATCCTTTTTATTTGGACAATTTTTCTCTAAGTGCCCTAGCCAATTACATTTGGTACATTGTATTTTAGGTTTAGTGCAATTAAAGAATGGGTGTCCTGTTTCCTTGTAGTTGTAGCACGCAACGCGATTATACCTAGAACTCGACTGTTAACTATTAGGGTTAGGTAATACCTTTTGTGTACTTTGAATAACCGTAAGTTTGTCCTTATCCTTATTCTTTGAATTTTCCGGAAGACCTTGATCGATTTTTACAGTCTTAAAAAATTACTCAACCGCTTGAGCACCTAACCTTACTCCACGATCCTCAATACCAGCAATTAAACAATCAACGGAACGTTTTTCAGTAATATTACACCGGTTCAACAGGTTCATTTTGGAGTAATAATACAATTCTAACGATTTCCCGTATCGAACTCTCAAACTTAACATTTCATTTAGTAGATCCGCATAATTTTCCCGGGTTGGAAAAGATTCTTTAAGTTTATGTTTCCATTCCGCCCACTAGAACAGTACTGTTATCCCTGATACCAAGACTTGGCTACACCACTCAACTTAGGTAAGGCATAGGGCATCAACTGCCTATCGTTCCATCCATAAATGTGAGCGAATTCTTCAACCTTGTTAATCCATACATCCATCGTCTGTTCTTTGGACATAGGGTCGTATTCGGGTATAACATTATGGAGAACAGGAAACTTATCACGTTCACCAACATTCTTCATATCTTTCATAATGTCCACAAATTGTTTCAACAACATATTTTGGCTATCGTACCTGCGAGAACGTTTTGGCCTACGTTCACTTTCAGTAGAAGAGCTACTGCTACGTTCCCGCCGCTTTTCTTGTCGCCGGCGGCGACGGGATGCTCGTTCGTCATTGCTGTTACTACAGCTGCTTGGCGGGCGCAGACTTTCTTCACGGCGAACCCTTTTTGAAGCTCTCGGTAACTCCGGTGTGCCACTTCGGGTTACTTTACTTCCTGGCATATTTATGTTTTATTAGGTTACTTTTGGCGGAGGGAGAGCAATTTACAGGTGTAATTGCCCAATTAATCCCACTTCTGAGATGTAAAGGACGCTCAGGAAGGCCACTTCAAATAACAACGTCAGTTATCGTTTTCACAATTAATTTTTATTTTTCACGTTAAATCACACACGTTAAAATATTTCAACACTGATCGAGCAGTTACCAGTTTATAAAGTTAGCTGAGACAACCTTTCGGTTGGACTGCTGTCGAACGAATGTTTCCTTCACTATTCAATTACTCCTCACTATAACTCCCACTCTTGCTCCCCTTATTTTGCCGCTAAGGCGGCAATTTAATATGAGAGTCAATACAGCTACTCTTAAAGCGCACAGAGCACGGGAGAGAGAGTATTTGATATAGGTCTGGCCGAAAGCGCGAACAAATACCGAATGAGCTTCAAATTATTTTGTATGCTAAAAACGATATAATAATAACTTACTACTAACGCAAATATAAAAAACCCCAAATCCTATTTCGTAGTTAAAGTTACCTGAGTGCAACAAAGCATTTAGAAACAAAGCAGGGCATCAAAGCATTTTTCCGAAAATTGCAAACAAAAGGTGTCCATATTTTTATTGCACTTCTCATGATTTGTTGTATTTATGAAATATAATAGCGGGAAGCAATCAATGAAACTGCGATTCCAAGTGACAACTGATTTATTTAAACATACCCACACATAACGCACATAACAATTATCAACATACCCTACACCTCCCCCTTTAAAACATTACATACAATAGCTTTGAAACGGTAGGTAGACTTAAAATACGATTTGAAGTATAAACAAAATCACAAACTAATGATGATTTTTAACAGAAAAATTGCGATCATTCGCCGCGCAATCAATACAAAAACTATGATGCGTCATCGACAATGTCGTTCATAATAATTTCACGTTTGGCACCCTTAGTAGTGTACCTCGTGGCGATTCTTTAATCGTTATCATGCTTGCTTTGTTTTTTTTTTTTTTTTTAAATACTGACCGTTGAAAAATAATTTTTTGAACGAAATAACCACGAGGTGCTCTGCCTTTGTGCTGTGTATGTAGTTACATTTTGTCTGCCGTACATTTTAATTCATCTTATCTGTTCTATACGTATTAATGTGTAATGTTCTTTTTTTTTAAACAAATTGGTATATGTGTATGTTAATTACTTTGCGTATTTGCCTTGGTTTAACATTTACGCCTAAGTTTAAACTTAACCGCCTGCTTAACCACGCCCGCTTAACTTAACTTAACTTAACGCCTAAGTTTTAACTCTTTCATCAGAAATCGGGCCCGTTTCTGCTGTCAAATTTATTGTACTGACAGCCGTATTAACGTCTAATTGTTGTTGATTCTGATCGGTTTCTACTACACATGATCATGAAGTGTTCTCAATTTGATTGCCCGGACTGGGTTCAAGGGTATCAATCTCTGTCACAGGCTTAGCCGTGCTACTTGTTATGGAATGTCTAGAATATCGTTTCTTAAGTGGTAATAATTGATCGATGTGACGTTTCCACTCGTGTCTATCAGACACGCGTACTTTATAAGTTAGTGGATCAGTCCGTGCAAGCACAGTAGCTGCTGCCCATTTGTCACCGCGAGCACGGTAGTCCCGCGCCAGCACCTGCTCGCCGGGCGCCACGTGCCACTCGGCGCCAGGCCGCGCGCGCCCCGCTCGCTCTGCAGACGACTCCACTGTCAGTGGACGGTTTTTTGATGTCCAGCCGACGTAATCTCCTACCAAACATAGCTACCCCTGGTGCCACTCCGGTAGTGGCGTGCTCACAATTGCGATATTGAAACAGAAATTTCGAGAGGGCAGCATCCACATCTTTGCCTTCATGTATTGCCTTTTTCATTGCCAGTTTGACTAATTTAAATTAAAAAAATACGACTTCAGACAGGAGAGCACCGGGTGGTGTTGTGGCGGAGGACGAGGATCGAGCATCGACGAGACGTACAAGACCGACTCACATGCCTACACTGCAACTCCCACGGGGCCGGCCACTGCGTCCTTCGCCCCTAAGGACATCCCGGTGCCGTCGTCGATGTGGCGGCATCACCGTTACGATTAGGATTGGCGGGGTTATGACTAAAAAAGGTACCATATTTTAGTTACAACCCCGCCAAAATAAAACCAATGAATTTTAAACAAAATGTTGTTTTATTTACTCACTCCCTTGCCTTTTGGCGTGGAGCACTGGGCTTTACACAACTCCTACTGAATGCACTGTCGCTTGGCAGATGATAGGCCATCATCTGTAAATCAGTTCCGTTTAGCAGCGTCATGTAGGTAACTTAATAATATTATTTTGTAAGCGAGTTGAGTTCGTCGCAAAGTGATTGTTATGGGTAGGTTATTTTACTATTTGCGCTGCACCTGTGCACTAATACATCTATTATTAAGAGTTATTATTTTATTAGCGATTTTAACAACGATAACTATCTATAAAATGTATGTTTAAGAGTATAAAAGTAATAATGTTTTGGATTTTACTCATAAAATTAAATAAAAAAGTTGATGCTAGGTAATTAAGCCATAAATGTTTTGAAAGACGTGAGGGTAGCAATCAGGTAGCAATTACTCAAGTAAAAATAATAACATGAATTTGAATTGTTTACACAAACGGAGAGTTGACCAGCCATCCTGATATCAGAATGGCTGGTCATTTTGAAGTTCCATTATTTTGTTTTCAAGTAAAGTAGCAATTAATTGACTGTAGGTAGTAGAAAGTAGCAAACAGGTAGCAATTTTTGGTCACCACCTGACGCGAACCGATACAGGCAACCCGCCATTCTGACGCACACGGGATTCACGGTCTTACAAATAATCACTTCGATTGTTGTGACGAAAAGAAGTCACAAACAAACACAGTTTAGCAATTTTTTAAGACAAGGATTTAAATGATTACACAACGTAGGTCTTAGATGAGAATCGCAAGCATACGCTGTCATTCAAGAATCACAAAGGCAGCATTCGAGGACAATTAGAAATTCTCTATATGCCAATGCGAATGGAAGAAAACATTTATGGCTTAATTACCTAGCATCAACTTTTTTATTTAATTTTATGAGTAAAATCCAAAACATTATTACTTTTATACTCTTAAACATACATTTTATAGATAGTTATCGTTATCGAAATCGCTAATAAAATAATAACTTTTAATAATAGATGTGTTAGTGCACAGGTGCAGCGCAAATAGGAAAATAATCTACCCATATCAATCATCGACATCTTGTACGGGGCCAATTTATGTGCCCTGCGCAAGAGGGATGGCGGCATTCGTCCCATTGCCGTGGGTACTACATACCGTCGTATGGCAGCCAAGATTTGCTGTAAATTTTATGGTGAGGCTTTTTCGGAAAAAAATCAGCCCCTGCAGCTAGGTTACGGTTCCAAAGGGGGCTGTGAGGCTGCCGTTCACGCTTTGTCGACCTACTTAAATTCTGGCAAAGGTGAGGTCATCCTGAAGGTTGATATAAAGAATGCCTTCAATTCAGTTAATATAGACACCTTGTTGACACAAATTAAAAAAGAGATACCTCAAACTTATAGTTTTCTTTGGCAGTGCTACAGACACCCGTCTAAATTACTGTATCGTGACAACCTTTTGGAATCTGCTGTTGGCTGTCAACAAGGTGACCCCCTGAGGCCAGTGATTTTCAGTTTAGCTATTCACCCAATTGTTCGACAGCTAAATTCTAAATTTAATGTTTGGTATCTTGATGATGGAACCCTAGGCGGCGATTTTTTTTTTTTTCTACAAAAAAGGGCTTTGTCGCACATACGAGTATGCCACCCTGGTAGGTTTTACAAATTTTAACAAATAATACAATGTATGTCAACTAAATCTTAGCATAGCTAGTCTGTACAGTGCTCTTGCTGCGTCAGAAAGTGGCGCAGCCAGAACACTGTTGCAGTAACCTATTTCTCTAAGTTTACAATCTAATCTACATCTAAATTCTTCGTTACGGATACACTCTGTCAATATGTGATAAACATCATCAACGGAGTTATTACAACAATCACACTTGTCTGTTGTTGATTTTGCCATAAGGTAACTACACTTATTACACGGTATGTGTCCGGAACGAAGTCTTAGTGCAGTAACGGTATAACATCTGTTCAACAACTGGTTATCTATCCACGGCGAGTTCAAGGGATGCGGCTGGATCGTTTTGTACCAAATTCCATTATCACGAGATCTTTTATTAAAATATTCCTTCCAAAGTAAATAGCAATCCTGTTTAATTTTAGGTATAAGGTTTGCAAAGTAAGGGGAGAAGTCAACAGGAATACCATCACATATGGCTTGCTTGGCTAGTAAATCAACAATTTCATTGCCTCTGACTCCAATATGTGACGGAATCCATTGAAGGATTACGTGCTTTCCGTCAGATTGCAACTTCAAAATAGTTTTCAGTATAGTGTAGGCTATCGGTGTTCCTCGAATGGTCGAGGTACACCGAGCCAGATGTTGGAGCGAGCTTCTTGAATCTGTGAGAATGACAATATGGTTTTGGTGGATTGATTCTACATAAGACAGAGCTTCTGCGATCGCGATTAGTTCAGCTTCCATTACACTGGCATTTATTTGAAATTTCATTGAATTTTCTTCTGACTCGTAAAACGCAGCCCCTATATTGTCGCCGTCCATAGATCCGTCAGTAAATATTTTTACATAAGTCGAGTATTCGGAAGTAAGGTAATCAATAAATAAGTTTCTTAAGGTAACAGGATTGTATTGCCTTTTTGGTCCAGACATGAAGTTTACGTCGTGTTTTATTATTTTATCACTATCAATACTACTAACCCAAATATTCAGCGATAACATATCTACTTTCGGACTGCTGTGAATTTTTAAAGTGTGTAGTCATTAACCAAAATTAAAAGGGGGATTCTTTTGTTTTGCCAATATGAGGAATTTTTACATAATGTTCAGATAGTAAATTGATACCTCCGGTATTTGCCTGCAAAGCTTTAGTCTTTAGCCAAAACTTGCTAGCCAAGAAGCGTCGACGTAGGTATAATGGTTGCAGGCATAACTCGCTCTCCATCACGTGAATCGGTGTGGTTTTAATAAAACTACCCACTACTCTCATGGCCTGGTTCTGTAATCTATCTAATTTTCCTAAGTGAATTTGTGCACTGTTGTCATAAAAAAAGCTTCCATAATCCATACGGCTTCTAATTAAAGTTAGATAAAGTCTTCTTAAATATTTTGAGTGCACCCCCCAACTCGAACCAGCCAACACTTTAAAAATTCTAATGTATTTGTGAACTTTTTGGCAAATTTCATTTATATGTTTTCCCCCACCTGAGAGAACGGTCCAACCACACACCAAGATATCGTACCGTGTCAACTACCCCCAAACTATTATCTCTAATTGATAAGCTAACCGACCGTCTTCTATAGCCTCTGTCAAAGATACAAATTTTACTTTTAGTTGTTGATATACTCAGATTAAGGGAATCAAATTGATCACATAAGATATTTAGCGCTTCCTGTAACTCAGCGGCTGCTTGATCAATATTATGACAAGTTATATAAAGTACGTAGTCATCAGCGTACTGAGAGACAGATACAGAGCTGGGTATTGATTTACAGACATTGATGGTAGCAATATTAAAAAGCAATGGCGACAGGGGGTCACCCTGTGCCAAGCCCCTTCTGGTAATTCTAGTGATAGTATTATCTATGCCACTAATTGATAAATACCTTTCTTTAAGAAATTCCCATAGATATCTACAGTATTGTGATCCCACACCAAGTTGGTCCAAGGTTAACAACAGAGCGGTGACGTCAACGTTATTGTAAGCGTTATCGATATCAAGGAAACATCCGATAGTCGCAAGTTTTTTTGAAAAACCAATTTGTATTTTCGAGGTCAGTAAATTTAAATTATCCAGACATGAGCGAGCTTTCCTGAACCCTATAGTTTCTTCAGAAAAAAATCCTCCACTTTCTAAGTACCACTCAATTCTCTTATTAATTATGGAATGAAAGATTTTACATAGACAGGACATTAACGAAATAGGTCTTATTCCAGAAGCGGAAGTCAAATCTCGACCTGGTTTGGGGATTGGTACTATGCGGACCTGCCGCCATTGTTCAGGAACAAAATTTAATGAAAAAAACAAATTATAAAGATGTAGCAATATATTTTTAGCAACGTCGGGGAGATTTTTAATCCTCGAAAAGGAAATATCATCGTAGCCCGGTGTAGTATCCTTAGATTTCACACATTTGTCAAACTCCTGTCTTGTTATATCTACTTCCATTTTATGATTTAAAGAGCAAAAGGTAGGTAGTGGGGGGTATGTAAAATCAGGAGCTAAATTAATAAGAACTTGTTCAGCCAACGATTCGTCCACATGGAGTCCAGCTGAACGGTATCCCCTCAACCAGCGCATGCGTCGCCACATATCACTAGCCGAAGTGACCTCATCCACTGAAGAACAGAAATTACGGAATCCTTTCTTACTAGCACTTCTAGTTAATCTTTGAGCTTCACGAGTTTTGTCCCGTAACACTTCTAAATTATCTGGAGTTGGGTTTTTTCTAAAACACGTTAAAGCTAATCGTCTTTCCGCCACCGCTTTAGACAACATCGGAGACCAATAAGTCTTTGGTTTAAATTTTTTACAGGGGTTTTGGCTAAATTTGAAATAAGGAATGCTTACATCTGCTGCACTGTTGATTATATGTAAAAAAAAATTATAAGCTTCTTGGGGATTAACAGGCAAAGTATATTCAGCTAATGCGTCTTGAATAAAGTTACGGTAAGCCATCCAGTCAGCTTTTGTGAAATTTCTTTTCTTTACGATGCGTGGAACATAACTATCTGACGTCTTTTTGATTATCATGTGGTCACTGCCTAGGGATTCATTAGTTACGCTCCACTCAAACAGTAAACATATGTCTGAAGAAACAATAGATAAATCAGGTGCCGATTTTTGTAAAATTCCATTAACTAGCTTTACTCGTGTCGGCCTACCGTCATTCAAAGTTACAAAACTATGGTCAATTAAGGAGTCAAAAATGTGAGTACCTCTTTAATCTGTTTTCGTGGACCAACTTGAGTGATGACCATTGTAATCTCCCAAAATTAGGGTTTTAGAGTTAGCTATAGAAAACAACGATTCCCAATTATTTTGTCTAGTGCGTACGTTAGGTGGGCAATAAATTGAAACAACATTTTCAATGGAACTACAATTAAAAATTTTAACGTGAACTATCTCAATACCCGGATTTGGAATGGAACTGCGACATTGTTGTGTCTTGATGGATTTATGAGTCAGAATTGCAACTCCTCCGTATGAATCTGATCTGTCGCAACGAAACATGTTATAATCTTTTATATTGAAGTTACAGTCAGAATTCAGCCACGTTTCGGATAGGGCGGCAATGTGAACTTTTTCTAAAAACAAGATTTGTTCTAAATCTATCCTTTTGGATAATACACTTTGAGAGTTCCATTGTAAAATGTTTATTTTAACAGTATTCATTATATAAGGAAATAGTTTTTAAAGGAACAACAACTCTTAGGTATAATCTTCTTTAAAAAATAAGATATTGCCCACTCCACGCTAATTTGAACAACAGATATAATTGTATCTTTAAAAGTGTCATTCCTTACAAATAAAATATTTTTAATTTTATCTACCAGACATCCGAATGAATTATCGTCTTCCGAATCCTCCTTTGTGTCGCCTTTAGTAGCATCTCCCCTGCACGTATCCTCTTGACTGTCCGTATCATATTCCCGGGTATGGGAAGTTTCGGATTGAGGTGGTTTTTCCTGCTGTTTTTTCGTATTATTTTTAATTGTTTCTCCTTCTTTTTCCGTGTGTGGTTTGTCTGTCTGTGGTACATTATCTCTTTGGGTGGATATAGGTTCTTTAGTTGGTACAGGTTGTGCTGTTTTTTGGGCGTAGGTAGTTTTCGGTTGTAACACAGGTGTAGTTGAGGTCATAGTAGGTGCTTGCGTAACTGCGTGTCCCTCATAGGACGGTGTGAGTGTCTGCGGGTTGACATCTGCCTCATAGGGAGTTGCAGAAGGAGGTACATAAATATCCAAGGCTTTTCTATACGAAACATTAAAATCACTCATTAAACGGCGTATTTGTTTTTCCTTAATGTATACAGGGCAAGTTTTGTCTAATGCCATGTGATTCTTTGAGCAATTAACACACTTCAGAGAACCGGTTTCACAGTTGTCAGCATTGTGTTTACCTGCGCATTTCGGACATATAACTTTAATTGTCGAACACATTCTAAGTGAGTGACCATACCTCCAGCACCTGGGACATTGCGTAACAGAAAAAACGTAAGGTCCTACCAAAACTCTCATTTAATATAGAAGTACATAAGGAGGCAACGATGGTCCTTCAAATCCTATTCTCCATGTCTCGCTATCGGTCCATGTGGCTGCTTCTCTGTCTCTTCGTTGTAGGCGTTTTACATTCACGACCTTATATGTACTTGATAAACATGTAAGTAACTCGTCCTCCGAAATGTCTAAGTCGATATTTTTAATGACTTCATAAGATAATCCAACTTCAAAAGGCCGCTGAAATCGCCATCCTAAACCACTAAAATGATCTGAGTTGGCTAACTTCTCCGCACTGTCAGCGTTATTAAGTTCGATAATAATTTTGTACGGGTTTATATGTTTCACTTTGGTAATATTTATTATTCCTTGTTCCTTAAATAATTTTGCTAGGGCGAATTGTTTAGGATTTTTATCTTTACAAGTAACACTCAATTCCGTAATCCCTCTTACTTCTCTCGTCCTGTGTTTTCTACTTCTAACCTCAGTCCATTCATCATCCTCTCTCCCTCTTTTCGTAGGTCGCGATCTGTCGTTCGACGTCTCATTGTCCTCCATTTCAAAGAATTGTGTTAAGTCTTTTAAATTTGAATTTTGAATTTCTTCGTCGTCCATTATAACAGTGTTGATTAATTCATTATGATTCTCGTCCGTATTCATTAAGCGTAAAGTGTAGATTCGCGTAAGCGATAACCGATGGTTCGGCCGAGCGGCCGATCCAGGTAGGTGCACAATAGATAACAATGTAATTAGCTAATGACCGCAAAAAACACGTCTAAGTAACACCGTACGTGCTTCGACACTACCCCTAGGCGGCGATGTAGATACTGTTTTAAATGATTTAACTTTCTTAAAAAATAAATTTCATTTTAATTGGCCTTGACCTAAACCTTGCAAAATGCGAACTGTATTTAGCGGACTGTACCAACAGACAACTGACTATTCCTAAATTTAACGTAATAGCCCCTAACATCAAAATTATTGAAAAAAAGTTCTCTTCGTCTCCTTCGGTCTCCAATCTTCGAGAATTCCTTGCCCGATTTTATCGAGGAAAAAATTCAAAATTTCTATGATATTTCGGAAAGGTTGCTCCATATTAATATGCGTTCGGCCATCACCCTAATCCGCTCCTGCTGTTTCGGCCCAAAATTAACATATTTCCTACGTGCTTCCCCTTTATGGAAGCACACTCATCTTTTGGACAAAATAGACCAAATTATCAAAAATACTATATCATCCGTTTTAAATGTGGCTGTGGACGACCGTGCTTGGATACAAAATTTCTAGTATTAGAGTACCGGCGTTTATATCTTCGGTCCACGGCACTGAGAAATTAATCAGGAATATCCTGGCTTCCACACTGATTGATTTTGATGTGCCGTGCTTCTCCGAGGCTATCAATGCCTGGAAACTCGCTTGCCCGAAATCTGAAGAACCCGACCATCCATTTTCCCAGAGACGTTGGGACGAGCCGCTCTGCAGAGTAATTCAGAACAATTTACTGCACACGTCTGCTACTACTACTGCTGAGCGTGCGCGTCTGCTGGCTGTGGGTGAGTGGGAGTCGGGTCTTTGGCTTCACGCACTACCGTCGTCGAGCATAGGCACTTTGCTCGACGACACTACTTTCCGCCTTGCTGCTTCTCTACGCCTAGGCGCCCCTTGTTTTTGTCCTCATCGCTGTCACTGTGGTGAAGCTGTCAACAGCCTTGGACAACACGGCCTTTCATGCTGCCGAAGTGCGGGCCGCTTTGCACGGCACGCGAACTTAAATGATATCATCCGTCGAGCTCTTGTCACCGTCGGCGTTCCAGCTTTGTTAGAACCCAATGGCTTGGCACGCGACGATAGCAAGAGACCGGACGGCATGTCTTTGTTTCCATGGAAGATGGGTAGGCCTTTAGTGTGGGATGCAACTTGTGTCGATACTCTTGCGCCATCTCATCTTCCTAGCTCATCGTGCTGTGGTGGGGCTGCCGCGGCAGCTGCAGAGAACCTCAAGCGGCGTAAGTATAGTAACTTTATTGGTAACTATATTTTTGAGCCGTTTGGGGTTGAAACTCTAGGTCCGTGGGGTCCGAGTGTTCACAGCCTTTTCAAGGACATTTCTAAACGTTTAGTTGACTCTTCCCGTGACCCAAGGGCTGGCTTTTACCTTGGCCAAAGGCTTAGTCAGCCGCCGCCAGTCTTTTGGGTACATTACTAGTTGACAGCGTTGAGGAGGAGGTGAAGATAAACACGTATGTGGGCGAGTACATGCAGGCCCCACCGCCGCCGCCGCTGCCGTCGAGCGCTGCCGCGCCGCCGCCACCACTTCCAGCACCTCTGCCTCCGTGCGCATATTTGCAAACTTCAAGAGAGGAAGAGAATTTGTTTCTGACTACAGGCCAGATACCTAGAACGTTGGCTGAAAGATATGCAGCAACAAGTGCTGCACAGATAAACACGTATGTGGGCGAGTACATGCAGGCCCCACCGCCGCCGCCCCCTCCGCCGCCAACGCCGCCACCTCCGCCACCTCCGGCCACATCTGCACCGGTTAGAATGGCACCACCCGTATTTTCAGGTACTCCATTTTGCCTTAGTTTTTGTTACAATGTGTGCCACATCGTGAGAAACTGCTACATTCTGGAACAATCTCTTGATCGAGTTTTTGTTATGTGCGCGCCATTGATTGAGGGCATTAGATTCGATCTTGGTCAATATCAAAATCTAGTTGAAAAAATTATGTGTGCAGCCGGTCTATGACTTACGGCCCCAAAATCAGAACAGTCATGGTATGGCAGGTATAAAATCATAAGGAATGGATGTGTAGTGACTGAGTGATTGACTGCTGCACTGCGAGTTGCTGGTTCTATTCCCTTACGAACCATATATTAGTATGGCATCCTGCTGGTAGTTTTTCCAGGTGTGGTTGTTTGTGTTACATGTGAGTTTAAATGTTTGCATCACCCACAATACTGGAGAAATTCCTAGTGTGGGGAAAGGTAAAAAAAGTATTAGCTTTGGAACCAATGACTGTTGGGGTGTTCTTGAGTAGACAACTTTAATCGGTAAAGGCAAGGTGGGACCCTCGGGCTAGGTGGAACAACAATCCTTGCAGGGTGGCTGGTAGTGGCTAGATGAGGGTTGTCGAGAATCTAGCTGAGTGGTTTGCAATTGGAGAGGCCTATGTTTGGTAGTGGGCTGTTGTAGGCTGATGATGAAAGGCTCATAGGAACTGTAGGTGATCAAATGACTGGTTAAAATGCGAATGACAGGCATTTACAATAGCCATAATATCTCTCACAATGTAGTCCATTGCTGAAAAAGGATTACTGATAATTTAGCTTTATCTTTTGATAGTTGTCCATATTACTTATTTTGTAGCAAAGTATTTTCAAAATATACTGTATATTAGAATCAGTTTCTGACCGCTTAGATAATTTAAACTACACTGTGAATTATAGTAGATCACTTGGTGAATCTAGGGTGGGTTGCTGTATAATATTTATTGGTGTATGCTTGCGATCGGGTTAGCCACATTTCTCCCATCTGTTAGGAGTGATATTAAAATATTAGTTTTCTCTTACAGCTCCACCTCCTTTCAACACGCCTGCAATGTTTCCAGTAAGTCAGCCACCGCCTCCTCTACTGCCCATGTAAGTAGTTGTAAATCTTATTAAATAGTTGTATTTTGAGTATGCACAACAACCAATCAAGCTATGCAAAAGCAAATTTAACTGATCTCTCATTGATTGGGAAGCTCATACAAAGGGAGGTCAGATTATACTGGATATGTATAGCTTGATGTATCTCTGTGTGTACTTTAACCTTTTGACCGCCATAGTCATATTCATGACAAGCTAGCGCATGCCCTGTACGCCAAACGACACAAATATGTGACAAAAAGGTAAGAAAAAATCGCTGCTTTGCGTGGAGGGCATGCGCGTGCTTTTATGCTCTGCCTATCACAAAATTGATGAGTTTTACTGCGGTACTGAGTTCAAGCAGCTGAGGCATTGCACTATGTTGCAATTTGGTTGTTGTAATTACGTTTATCTAAGTTTTATACATTTTGTTCAATCAATCAATCAATAGTCTTTATTTGTAAACATAGGTTACAACAGTGTGCAAGATGTTACAATAATTGTTTTACATAATATAGTTTCTCTATGTTTTGCCATTTGGCGTACAAATATACATTTAAAGGAGGCTTTTGCCAATTAGGTAAATTAATCTATAGGTACTAGTATCATAAAGAGGTAAAATTTAATTCGTAATATCAATATCAATTTTAATAAAATGCATTAGGTAATGTCAGGTAATGTTGATCTTTAATGAAATACGATAATGTCAATAATAAATGGTTATGATGTCAATAAGATACTGCTAAGAAAAATGTCTAAATTGATATTGTCCACAGAACTGTGATAGTCGTCATGCTTTTATCGTCATGTTACGAGCATACAAATATTTTATGTCAAAGAGATGTCATCAAAGTAGTTGTTGAGAGAGTAGTAACATTTCTGTATTAAAATAGTACATAATTTACGCTTAAAATTTAGATTTTTTATTGAGCAAGGTAACTTATTAAATATTCTTTGGGCCATACAAAAAAAGCTTTTCCTCATTAAAGCCGTGCCTGCATTTGGTACTTTAAGCTCTAACTTATTTCTGTCTCGTAGTTTCCTATATTGACTTTTAAAAGCTATTTCATACGGGTGCATGTTTGTCTTAACAAATATATTTACCTCATAAATATACAAAGAAGGCAAGGTTAATATTTTGAGACTTTTAAATAGAGGTTGACAACTGTCGGTACTTTGTAAGCCACACATAGCTCTGATGCATCTCTTTTGGGCTTTGAAGACATAGTCCTTATTTACTGAATTACCCCAATATATTATGCCAAATCTTAGTGTGGATGCAACATAGCCATGGTAAGCCATTAAAAGAGATTCTAGGCTAACAATTTTAGCCAGTTTATAGAGGGCATATGCAAATTTATTGATTTTTTTACAAATATCTTCCGTTTGAGGTTTCCAGGTCAAGTTATTATCTATAACAACACCAAGGAATCTTGTCATAGTTACTGACTCTATTTTAGTGCCCAAGTAGTTAATGTCAAGATATATATTAGGAATCCTTTGATAAAAGTGCATTATTTTAGTTTTTTCTAGATTTATGACAAGATTATTATTATTTAGCCGAGTAATTATCTTATTCAATGTCAAATTTATTTCTGCTTCGTATGTATTAGGATAGTCACATTTTACTACTACCGTGCTGTCGTTAGCAAATAATACCATCGGATGCTTTATTTCTCTAGGCAGATCATTTATATAAGTTAAGAATAGTGGAGGTCCTAACACACACCTTGTGGGACTCCGTATTTAATAATCCTACTATTAGATCTGTATCTTCTTTCGTAACCAGTGCGTGGGCATATACGTGTTATTTCTAAAATCTGCTTTCTGTTGTGTAAGTAAGATTCAATAAGATTCAGTATGTTGCCTCTTATACCATATTTCTCTAATATATTTAATAGTATTTTAGAATCTACGTAGTCAAAAGCTTTTGTAAGGTCCATATATACAGCACATACGGCATTTTTTTCGTCTACCTTTGATAAGATAGGGCGTATCAGATCATGGATACCCATGTTAATCAGTGGCGTGCAGTGATTCTCCTCGGAGGGTAGGCTAGTAACTTTGAATAACTGCCTTTGTGTTTTATAAGCCAAAACATAATAAAACTTGTATTATTTCAAAATTTAAAGCGAGCTATGTTTTTTTGAACCTAAATTATAGTCTTACTCAGTAGGCATCAAATAACATCATAATAGTGACCACTCTTCACACAAAATTTGAACTAAAGATATTAATAACATCGCGTTGACTAAATTTCTAGTCAAAAAAAATACCTACACTACGTCAGCAAATCATTACACACCTTCGAACTTTTAACTAAATGGTATGGAATGAATTGGTACTAAATCGTTTGTTATTAATCAAGCTTTTTTTTTAAATTCACAATGACTAAGTACAAACTAGCAATTTACCTAATAGTTATATCACGTTTTTATTAATATAAAGATTTTTCTGACAAAATTATAAACTAACTATTGATTTAATCATTCAATTTACAAAACGATTCGAAATTCACATGTATCATTCGAAAGGCCATAAAAACAGGAACAAAAAGGTATATAATATTGCTTACCAAACAAATAACAAACTCCTACAACGATCACTTCAAAACACAACCACAGAAAAAATAAACAGCTACTCAAAATTTAACTTTTTCCACAGCGTATAAAATTTTAATTAAGCTGATTGGAAACAACGCCATCTGCCTAAAATATGAGGTATTTCAATGGCTTTCTATCAGTACAAGAACGAAGGATGTCGCTTCGTTAGAAAAATTCTAAAAAATAACACAGAGTGCGCTGTCAACAAAAAAAATAAGTAATATTAAAATTGGGCGTTGAGAAGTTAAGCTTTTTCGTTCCGGTCCCAATTTAGACACTTGGGCGTGTGGACAGGTATTAAACAAAATGCACGGAAAACAATATAATTTATTTGTGTGTAAATTAGAAGCGCTTACCCACACAGCCAGCTTAAATGTTTCATAATATTTTGAAGATTGAAATGACGAGTACGAGGTGAATTATCATATTTTTGGATTAACTCTCGTAATTCGGGTATACATCTATCTTTAGACACCACATGAATCTTATCATTAAACGATAATTGCGAAAACTTATTGCTTTTAACTTCTAACACACATAATCACCACACACTTCACAACAGAATACCATCTTTAAGTGTAAATGTACTTAACAAATAATATTTACATGAATGTATGTTTCAAAACGAATGACTTATAAGTTATAACTTAAGTTAGATATAAAAACATTCATGACTGAGTATAATTTGCTTGTCACATGAAACAATATGGCTACTACATTTTTTTCTAACATAAGTGACAGACGACAGTAACGGTGGTGTTGTCATAATTTTTTTCCAAACTCCCCAAAAATCAATGCGAAAAATAAAATTCATGTAGTTTTTAATTATTTTTATAGGGCTTTTGCAATTCTTATAAATACAACAATTTATCATTTTTGTGGAAAGTATAAATTCGACAATAGCACCATGTTCTTTTAATTGTATCTAGTAGTCATTAAGGAAACTATCGTGTCTGTCTCTTTTGCTCGAATTCCCCGCAAAATAGGGAAATGTCCACAAATTGGGAACACTACTCTAATATTCTTTCATTCATAAATCTAGCTAGCCAATCATAACTCGTGGTGATCGTCTACAGTGAACGGAGTTACGCCCATAATCTACACATGTGTGCCGTTCCTACACACGGAAATATGTAACAGTGTGCGTAAAATTATGAATGAAATATATTGTTTTATAGGCTTTCTGACGTCTAGCCTCAGAATTGACAATTTGTAGCTACAAACTTACCTTACAGTATAGTGTGAGTTTGAGTTACGTCACACGGGCGCGACAAGTTGCTATAAGTGTTCTAACAGGAGTTTTAAGGTTTTTTTTAATATTTTGTATTATTTTATTACAAAGTTATAATAAATGCATTTGGCGTTGTTGGTAGGGTAGGCTAGGCCTAATAGCCTGTATGGACGGAACGCCCCTGATGTTAATTGTCCTGTTCTTGCGAAATCCTTTCTGTTCATCAAGTAGAATGTTTGATTTCTCTAGGTAAGTATAAAGTGCATAATACACGAATATTTTTACATCGTTCTGGAGCCGAAACATAGTAACTCCAGTCGAGTAATAGTTACTATTAGCATTGTTATTGTTTTTTTAAGACATCAAATAAAGAAGTTAGAAATTTATCACTTTTATTCTGTCATTCGAGTTAAATCTTAGTAGCGGTTTCACTATTTCATTCATAAACGCAAGGTCGTGCGCTCGCGGTGGGTCAATGGACTTCGGACGAATAACCAGCTGAAAAAGTACTTGCAAGTAGATATTTCATTTCAGGTACGATTAAGGTTGGTCTAAGTTCATTTACCTCCATCATCTCTCGTCTCCTCGTAAACGAGAGAAATTAATTGACAATTCATTCACCAGTCTCGCATCACGAAATCACTAATACTCGTACTTATTCAACTACACAACGACGAGTACGCTTGGGAGTTGTTTTTAAGGCATTGAATCGAGTGTTGATCAATCGATCTAATAGGTACTTAAGAAACATACCCAATACCCTACCATATGATAAATAAAAAATAGTATTACAGCTTAAAACAATTTTGTTGCGGCAATGCTAGTGGCGGCTTCTACAAAGGCAGGCAATTCGAACAGAAAAAGACCCTATTTTTATAACGTTAACCGTGGAATTCGGTTGTGCATCCTTGTAAAGTGTAGTCGAACACGATGCAATAGATTTCTCAGAATATTTTTTAGTAAACTGCGTATTTACCTAGTTTGATGAAATTTCTAAATTTCACGTCGTAATTTCGTTTACGGTTAAGAAATAAAGTCTGAATTCGCTTTTCGTGTTATTATTTGTTTACCTATTTATCTACCGCGAATGTATTTTTATTTATGTTGATGTACCTATCTTAAAGAACACGGCGCCGAATTATTGCTTGATTTAAATTGCGTTTATCTACTTATAAGTTCAATAACTCTAATTTTTCCGTCATACTTTCTACAGGCTTAGGAACGTCGGGTCATTTTACGTATCTAAATACTTACTTACTTGTACACTTTTAATGTCAAGAAAAATAAATACAGGCGCAGGCGTATTTAAAAAAAATGAGCTATTTACAAACATAATCATTATTCACAATTTATACTTCCCTGTATTCTGTATTCCTCGATACACAAACGGGCATGTTTAATGAGATTGTCTTTTAATTTAGCTAATGCGTCTCTGTCACTTTTCACAATATTAAACGCGTCCACAATCGCACTTCTTAACTCATCTCGAGTAGTATGTTCCTCGAAATAAACTAGTCTTTTTATCTCAGACCACAAATAAAAATCCAGTGGGGCTAAGTCAGGGCTCCTTGCGGGCCAAGCCACAGGGCCACCACGACCTATCCACTGCTCACCAAACTCACTGTTCAGATACGTACGCACTAAATTCGCATAATGAGCAGGGCATCCATCATGCTGATAGTACATACCGCGTAAATAAGCCAGAGGCACATCCTCTAGCAACTCCGGTATCATATTCTGCAGCATATCCAAATAAGAACCACCAGTCAGGTGCCCTTCAATAAAAATAGGCTCTATTATTTGGTCATTAATAATGCCTGCCCAAACATTCCATGATCGAGGAGGCGCTGGGTTACAGCCAGATTGGTGGAGGTGAAGGGAACTTGAAGGTCGGTGATTCCACGAGCGCGCAGTGAGTTCAGGTTTTCTGGCTGAGCATACAAGAGTCTAGCCTCTTCCAAATTCTGGTGCGCCATCCCATAAAAATCCACCATTGCCCAATACTCCACATTGGAGTAGACATATTGCCGAATCATTTTTGACACGTGATTAGGTTACGCGTGAGTGACCTAATACAGCGAAACGCGCGACTATACTAGAAAGGGCGCCGATCGCGTCGGCTAGACTGTGTAAGCGTGGGGTGGGGGCGTGGCTTACGGATCAAGCTGTCTGATCGATGAATGGATTTTTCAATGGGTACCGTTTGCATGTGTTGCCGATCGTCGATACGTTACGTACACACACATATGCATTTACCGCAAGGACTACTACTTCGAGTTCTCATTATTTAACAAAAAAAACAATAAATTTAATTTTTCGTGATTTTTTTTATTGTTACTTTTTGAAAAAAATAGTCCCAATCGTTTCGAGTTCGATGATCGAGTTTATGGCTTTCGGTTCCAGAACGACCTAAAAGTAACCGTGTATATGACCTTTTCAAATACTTTTGCAAATATGGTTATCAAAGCAATAGGTCTGTAATTTTTCATTAGACATTTGTCTTGCTTTTTATATAGTGGGGTAACTATGGAGGTTTTGAGATTCTCCGGGAAGATACCACTCTCAATACTTAAATTAATTATGTAACTTAGATGTGGGGCTATGTATTGAGAGACTGTTTTTATGACTTGTGCATATTCCATCACTGCCTACACTGTTTGTATCTCTAAGAGACCTGATATGATTCATGATGTCATGCGGCAAAGTTGGTTCCATAAATAAAGAGTTCAAAGTGTTTGAATGAATGGGGATTTCTTGTGTTATGCTATGATTTGAGTTAGAGACTTGGTTAATAAAATATTCGTTGAAGGAGTTTGCTATTTCAGTGGGATTCGTGACGATCTTTGTGTCAGTTTTTATTTCAGTTATAGGTTCTTTAGGAAAGTAGGCTTTATTCTTGTTAATTACGGTCCATGTCGCTTTGGATTTATTTTGTGACGTTTTGATAAAATAATTATTTTGGGATTTTTGGGTTAAAGATATAATTTTTTTAAGTCTACGTGAATATGTTTTGAATGCATTTTTATTCTTGATAGTGGGATTAGCTCTATATTGCCACAGAAGCATACGTTTCCTTTTACTGCATTTTTTTATTCCCTTTGAGATCCATTTAGATTTTTTTGTTAATGACTTGGTAATAGTTTCGTAAGGAAAACAGAGGTCATAAAAGCATTGAAATAGATCCAAAAAATAGACATAAGACTCATTAGGGTCCGAAGTACTGTAGATGTCTGAGAATGAGAGACTTTTTACACAATTTTTAAATTGTATCTAAATATTCTAGGCAATAGTTCCTTCGTCTAACACGCCATGACTTAATAGCACATGTTTTTTTAACCGGGCATCTTAAAACCTGTGTGGTGTGGTCTGACAGTCCAAATTCTATAATTTCCCCCTTGCAACCTCTGATATTGTGCGCGAAATTATCCAAACATGTCCCACTACTTATTCTAGTGGGTTGAGAGAATTGCAATTGTAAATTAAAGTTTAAAAGAATGTATTCAAAATCTAGGGTCTGTTTATTTCTTTTTAATGTATTTATGTTAAAGTACCCACAAACGATAACCTTTTTATTACCTTGAATGCATACTAGATGGAGAATATTTTCCAATTTGTCATAGACTGTGTTTAAGTCGGAATTTGGGACCCTATATATACACACAACGATAATACCATGTTCGGTTAATTCAATTGCGCAACATTCAATCAAATTTTTATACAGTAATTGTTTAAATTTATCACTTTATAATGATGTCCAATTTTTGTTAAAACACATGCACCACCTCTTTTACATTCTCTTGAGAAACTTATAGCTATGTTATAATTAGGTATATTTAAAGATTCTTCTTGCTCAGGCGTCATAAAATGTTCCGTAATACATACAACATCGATAGATTTTTTCTTACTTTGAAGCTCTTCCAAACCAGACACATAGGATGTCACTTTTGTTTAGGAGTCCGGCGATATTTTGGTGTAGGACATATATGTTCTTATAGACGAAAGAAGTTTGAATTTTCCGTGAGGCTTGCGTTTTGCTCGTTTCTGTCGGAATAACTGTCATTTATGATACTGTAGGAGCGCTGACACATCGTTTTGTATTCATGATACGTGCAGCGCCCGGCGACGCTAGTTCGCCCGTAACCACCGTAAACTATAGACGCGCTCCCAACCTGATTAGCTACTCCTTGTAATATTTCGTAAAAAGTTTAATGAGTAAAGTAATTATATAGTTCCGCAGCATTTCATTTCTCTCCGTACACACAACCCAAAGACCCTATATACACGCACACTAAATTGGTGACCCCGACGTGATCTAAAAGTGTTGTCGTGATTTTAAAAACTAGGAACGTGACTTTACCATCAGTGATTTTTAAAGATATTGTGTGTACGTGATTGAGAACGGGTGAACTCACTCAACATCAGCGTCTACAGTGTGGAACCTTTTTTAAAAAATCGGCGTGAGTAGTTAACATCATGGAAGACAAAAAAGCAGCCGACGAATTTTCCCTGTCACCGGTCTCCATCACCGACAAGTTAGAAGATTTTTGGCCGAGAGCACCAGAATTATGGTTCACCAAGGCAGAGGCGATAATCAATTGCCGGAATATGTCCGACGATTCTAAGTATCGGATAATATTGTCAAAATTAAACCTCGAAGTCACAGAACAAGTTGCGGATATACTATTAGACCCGCCACAGGAAAAGAAATATGAGGCCTTGAAGCAAAAGTTAATTTCGGTGTACAAAGAGTCAGCGGAACGACAAATTAAAAAGCTGATTGGTGAAATGGAGCTAGGCGATCTGCAGCCTTCGCACCTCCTACGCAAAATGCGGGACCTGGCCAGAGGAAAAGTAACCGATGAGACGCTCAAAGTGATGTGGAAAAACCATTTACCACCATCAGTACGTGGAGTATTGGCAGTCACAGATGAGGAAAACATGGAGAAATTGGCGTCAATTGCAGACAAGGTCGCGGAGACTATCACCCCAATTCAAAGCGTCGCCAGCGTAAAAGAGAAACCAGGATTTTCGGACAAGGATAATTTGGTGATAGCGGAAATTAATAAATTAAGCGACAGATTACGCAAGATCGAGAATGGTTCCCGAGGTCGCTCGAGACATGGTAGATCCAGAAGCTGGCGATCCCGGTCAAGATCAAACTCCAGGTCTAGAAACGTGAAAGCACCTGAAGACGACCCCAACTGGTTATGTTTTTATCACTTCAAGTACCGCAACAAAGCGGATAAGTGCGTCCAACCATGCAATTGGAAGAAGAAGGATGCCAAGTCATCGGAAAACTAGAGGCGGTGCAGTCAGCGACGGAGGGCTGTGACCGCGTGCACATCAATCACCGTCTATGCGTCAGGGACAGGAATTCAGGTTTGAACTTTTTAGTGGATAGTGGTGCAAATGTGTCTGTTCTACCTCGCAGAGTTGTTTTTAAGAAAGATAACGCACATAGTGCCTGTTATAAGTTGTATGCTGCGAACGGTACCGAGATCAATACGTACGGTACACATATTTTAGAACTAGACTTAAAACTAAGACGAGCGTTCCGTTGGTTATTTACGATAGCGGACGTACAGCAACCCATATTAGGTGCTGACTTCTTAGCTAAACATAACTTGTTAATTGATTTGAACGGACGAAGGCTAGTGGATCAGGTTACTAATTTAGGTACGATAGGGAATCTCTCCAGTTCCACTGAGTCAACTTTAAAAACCATCACTGATAATTGCCACTATTATGAATTGTTGTGTAAGTTCCCTGAATTAACCAAGCCTGTTTCATATAAGGAGACACCTAAGCATGGCGTTTGCCATCAAATAGAGACCACAGGTACTCCAGTGCACGCACGAGCGAGACAGCTACCCCCGGACAGGTACGTAAAAGCCAAAAATGAATTTAGGGTTATGCAAGAGCTTGGGATCTGTAGGCCGAGTCACAGCGCTTGGGCAAGTCCCCTGCACGTAGTACCCAAGAAGGACGGTAACATTAGGCCATGTGGAGATTATAGACGTTTAAACGCGATTACCAAACCGGATCGCTACCCTGTGCCCCGTCTTCATGATTTTACGTATATTTTGGCTAATAAGAAGATTTTTACGAAGTTAGACATTAATCGAGCTTATAATTGTATACCTGTCGCGGAAAATGACATAGAAAAAACCGCCGTTATAAGACCTTTTGGTTTATTTGAATTTATGCGTATGCCTTTTGGATTACGTAACGCCGCGCAAACTTTTCAGCGTTTCATGCATCATACTGTTTTGCAAGGTTTAGATTTCTTATTTAATTATGTTGATGACGTAATTATCGCATCAGAAAATGAGACGCAGCATAAACAGCACTTAGAAAAAGTTTTTGAAAGATTTAATGAATTTGGTATAACTATTAATTTCTCTAAATGTAGTTTTGGCAAAGAAAAATTAGAGTTTTTAGGATACGAAGTATCCGTAGAAGGAATTAGACCGCTAGAAGATAAGGTTAACGCCATTGTAAATTTTCCCAAACCGGAAACTATTGAGGAACTTAGACGATTTTTGGGAATGTTGAATTTTTATAGAGCAAACATACCTCACTCAGCCGATCACCAGATAAAGTTAAATAAGTATCTAGGGAATACGAAACGTAAAGATAAAACTAAAATTAACTGGACAGAGTTAGCCGAACGCAATTTTGAGCAATGTAAAGAAGACCTAAAGAATGCAGTCTTATTATCGTATCCAATGTCAGATACCCCTTTGGCATTGATGACCGATGTGTCAGACACTTGTATAGGTGCCGTATTACAGCAAAATGTTGATAACAAGTGGAAACCCTTAGGATATTATTCAAAAAAGTTGACAGACGCTCAAACGAAATACAGCACTTACGATAGAGAATTATTAGGAATATATTTGGCTATAATTCATTTTCGCAATATGGTTGAAGGTCAAGAGTTAGTTATATTTACAGATCATAAGCCGTTATCATTTGCATTTAGTAAAGCAGGTACCAATAGGGAAACCTCACGAAGAGCTAGGCAAATTATGTTCATTAGCGAATTTAGTACAGACATAAGGCATATTAGTGGGAACGATAACATAGTAGCAGATGCTTTATCTAGAGTAGCAACAATATCGTGTCCCACGATGCTCGATTTCGCAGAGCTCGCAACTGCGCAGGAAACGGACGCCGAGCTAGCAAAATTACAACACGAATCAAATGACAATAACAACGTTGTGTTGAAACGTGTAACCTTATACAATAGTAATAAATACGTTGTTTGCGAAGTTTCAACCGACTCAGCACGTCCATACTTGACTGGAAAGTTTCGACGTTTAGCTTTTGATTCAATACATAATTTGAGCCATCCAGGTATTAAGGCAAGTAGGAAATTAGTTTGTGAAAGATATTTTTGGCCTAACATGAATAAGGATGTTGGAAATTGGGCTAAAACTTGCATAAAATGCCAAAAAGCGAAAATCCAAAAACATACTGTTTCCGATTTAGGAACTTTTTAGAGTAGTAAACGATTTGAACATATTCACATAGATATAGTAGGACCCTTACCAACTTCACCTGAAGGATTTAGATATTGTTTAACGATCATAGATAGATTCAGACGTTGGCCAGAAGCATTTCCGATAAAAGAGATAACTGCAGAAGTAGTAGCAAAAACATTTTATGAAGGTTGGATTAGTCGTTATGGGTGTCCAGTTAAACTCACAAGTGATCAGGGAAGACAGTTTGAAAGTAATTTATTTAAAGAATTAATGACGTTAATGGGAATTCAGAAAACGCGTACAACTCCATATCATCCTTAATGTAATGGAACTGTAGAACGATGGCATAGATCTTTAAAAGCACGTTTAGACACCAAATGCTGGGTAGATGAATTGGCAACGGCAATGTTAGGGTTACGCACAACAATTAGGTCTGATACAGGCGTAACCGCAGCACAAATGTTGTATGGTAGCAATATTAGGTTGCCAGGTGACTTTTACGACAGTAGTAATGTGAAGTCGTACGATGATAACAGTTTTGTAAACAAATTAAAGGCCGTGATAGATGGATTTAAACCGTCCAGTAGAGAAAACAAGTCACCCCACAAGATTTTTGTACACAAAGATTTATACACTAGTGATTTCGTATTTATTAGGAATGACGCAGTACGGAAACCTCTACAACCTCCTTACGATGGACCATATCGCGTCATTAATAGAAACGACAAAGTATTTCGTGTACAGTTGCCAGACAGACAAGCAAATGTGTCTATAGATCGTTTGAAACCAGCATACCTATTGATAAATAGTGAATTACCATCAGAGAAATTAGATAAGCAGTTAATAGATAAAACCGATGTTAAAAAAGGCGAGAAAATTCACAAAAAAGTAACTTTTCAAACGAGCAAATCCAGTGAAAATACATATACAACGAGAACTGGACGATTAAGCAAAAAACCGTTGAAATATCGTTAATTAAGCAGTATCGAAATCTAGGCCAAATACATTGAAACGAATGACATCGCGGAACAAAAAGTCAATACATATCAGACATTAGTCAAGAAGCCACATATAATTGTAAAACAGTTACATTATTCTTAAATCATGGGTTCCATTCAGACAAAGGAAAATGTCATTGTAAATGAAAACCTCTCAAACGTAGCCCAGCTAGAGAATAAACTAAATCATATTGGCATCGTTATGATAGTAACAATAGTGTTATTTGCCATGTTGTTAATATATGCAGTAAAAAGAAGATGTATAAAAGGCATAAGAAAATGGTTAAAGAAGGAAGTGGTGGCAAGTTCAATGGCCTTACTGAGTATTAAAGTAGAAACTGTGCAACCGCCACAAACATCGCCTAATCCCAAAGTCATATACTGATTACAACCAGCCAGAAACCATACTCCATCGTCCATTCAAGTCAGTTATGTTCAAATATGTGTAATAGTGCAAAATTTTTGTTATGTGTAATACTTAGATAAGAACAGTGAATGTGTCGTGTATCAATTTGTGTTGTCATTGGCGTCATCATGACGAATACTGTGGACTCCAAGGGGTGCTATTTTTTTTTATTGCAGAGTATGTAGTCATGGTGACTACCTTTAACTTTTTGTTACTTTTATTTAAAGCAACTATTTATAAGAATTTCAAGACGGTACCTTGAAAAATAGGTAACCGCACCAAATGGATTATTTCTTGGTTGTTTATATTTTGCTGTTCAATCGTAGGACAATCAGCAGATTTTGTGTTGTTGGCCAAGCCACAATGAAGCCAAGAGAGGACAGCAGAATATAAACCAAACAATAGTTGTAAGGCCATGTAAAAGAAAAAGTGTGTCCTCATTGTTCATGTAGATTTATTACGTCAAAAAGTACAGAATGTAAAACAAATATACCGATTGTAACGCTCAAGAAAAAACAAACACTGCTTGTACCTTTAGTAGTAACAGCGCGATAATATAACTAAAAACTTTCAATTTATAACATAGTTTAAAGCGTATACATTATAAGTAGCGCAACCGCGCACCTTCTAGATATCTGGTTACAACATTGTTGATTGTAATGAAATGATGTATAAGCAAATTCTTTGTAACTCGTAGTTCTGATAAACTTATACTTAGTTTTAGACATGTTATTTTTGTTCTTAGAAATGATTATGTAAAAAACTTATGGTTTTTTTAAAAAAGGGGAGGAATAGTGTAGGAGCGCTGACACATCGTTTTGTATTCATGATACGTGCAGCGCCCGGCGACACTAGTTCGCCCGTAACCACCGTAAACTATAGACGCGCTCCCAACCTGATTAGCTACTCCTTGTAATATTTCGTAACAAGTTTAATGAGTAAAGTAATTATATAGTTCCGCAGCATTTCATTTCTCTCCGTACACACAACCCAAAGACCCTATATACACGCACACTAAAATACTATTATTCTGACCATTTGGTGGGTGGTCCACAGGGAATAATTTCATGTCAATTTTAATTCTATTCATTATGTTTTTAAACATCTGTAGTGTTCCAGCTTTATTTAATTTACCAGATGTGCTAGAAAACATGTCAAATGTTAAACCATAGTTGGAGTCGAAAAAATGTGCGTATTTATTATATTGTATGTTCATGCAAAGGAGGTTATTGAATAGTTCCACCTTGTAATTGTAAATTAGTGCCCCCCGTATGTATGTGGGCGCGGTGACAATTATATTAGTGTGAGTTAAATTTGAGAGACCTTCATTGATTTCTCTCACTACATCAATGAAGTTATCATTGTCTCTGATTTCAGTTTCTCCTAATACAATTATACAGTAGTCATTTAGGTTAAAATCTCTGAATTTTGATTCTATGCCGGCTAAAAGGTGCTTTATATTACAATTAGGTAAGGAGTAACTACAATAATTAAAGTCGCTGGCGAAATTATCTTCTACACTTTGCAGCCTCCCCCTTTCTGAGCTGTTACTCAGCACACACAATTTTCTATGCTTGATATCTTTCGGCATTGTCTGTTTGGTGTTTAGAGGTATAATTTCCTTTTGCGGCGTCGAATTGGTGGCTATGTCGTGGTTTATTGAATTTGATTCAGCCCTTGAAGTCTGGTTACATTCTGTCATAACGGGCGTAGCCTTTTCATCGTCATATGGAACTTTCTTTAGTCTCGGTGTTCTGTCAGTCTTTTGTTTAATTATATTTTTTTGGCCAGATCGAGGTGTAGCCTTATTTTTGTCCATTAGATTTATAGTTTTATATGCATCTATAACTTTAAAATATTTCTGAAGGTCAGATTTTAAACGAAAGTTTTCAGAGTTAAGGTTCTCAATTTCGTGGTGCGCTATTAATAAATCGTCCGAGAGTTGCTTAACTTTTTCGTTTAAGTCCATTACAGTTTGACTAGTATTTAATGAGGTGTTTGGCAAGCTGGTCATGGTCGCATCGAATAGTGTTGAACTGTCTCTGCTGATGTCATTTAAAGAGCTGGTTCTTTGAATTTTACGATATGTTATATTGTTGCATACCTCCATTGTATACCTCGATAACAATATCAATATTCTAAATTTTATAAATCTACGTGTAATGGAACGTCGTCTCAAAAAGCTGGTATTCAATACAGTAAAGTCAGGTTTCCGAACGTAGATTAAAATGACAAGTCACTGTCAACTGTGTGATTGGTCCTGATTGGTCAATGATTTGTCATTTTGTTTAAATGCACCGTTAATGAGTCATCTGTTCTTTGTTTACGTTATTATAAATATCTGCGACTGTGTCTTGTTGATGATTGTCGTTAGTATGACCCAGTATTCCGTGCGTAGACTTATCGTTTTAAATAATTTACAGCCAAACCTGTTTTTATGGTGTTGTTGTGTTGTTAAGCGAAATGCACTGTTATCACCTTCTTCAACGCGTATTTGCAGCTTCTAGCCTTGATAACACTGTCACTGAAGTTACAACTTATTTAGAGTGTATTACTGTAGTTTTAGGCCACTTATATTGGGCTGTGGGACTGTTCGAAAGAGATACCGCGGCCCTGGAACACAAAGGGCAAAGAAGGAACATGGATGGGTTTTAGTCAGTACAAGTCTGACACTCCCTTCCGCTCCGCCCAGAGCGGAGGGGGTCATTGGATGATTTCCCACCCTAAAAAAAAAAAAAAAAGGCCACTTATATTGGGATAATATTATTATTTATGAATGAAATCACGCAGAACGATGTTTGACGTAATGTGAGAAATTTACAGTTAATTCTGAGCATTTTTAGTACTTTTATGGTTTGGAATGGGATTTTTTAAATAGATATTCCATACATATTTCTAAATTCTGAAGCCACCAGGATCTTAACCACTATTTAAGAGATATTATATAATATTGTATTTCGTCTGCTTGTGTACAATGGTTCAATCCATTCGCTCGGAAAAGTTATCGCGCATTTTAGGAAAAACTTGCTCTGGAAATTTGGCTTTATATAAATAGATAAAAAAATACGGAAAAGAGAGACTGCTATTAACTACACTGATAGCTATTCTCAACTACTTAATAAGAAAAAGTGGTTAAAGTCTTTCAGTTTCTCAGAATAAGAAAATACGGCCGAAATATACTAGGCCTCTTAAATAGTATAGTGAACTCAATAATGAATCAATATTAACATCATAAAATATACCAGTATTTAGGAATAATAATAATAATGGTTCGAGGAGGAATGGGAAAAGAACTCATGGAATTGGGGGAGGCTTTTGCCCAGCTGTAGTGGGACAGATCAGGCTATTAAAAAAAGGAATTACTAATTTCAATATGTTTTGTAAACATTACAGGTTTGATGCAAGTAGGCCTCTGCCTCCATTTCCTACATGTACAATTCCTAACAAAAGTGGTGCAATCAAACGAGCTGCAGGATCTTATGAGGGTAATTATCTTGCTACATTAATAAACAGATTTTTTTGCCAAAGTTCCAAGTCCAATATTAAAAAAGAATGGGTACCGAATGAAATGGGTACGGGAATTTACCCCATCTTCCTATAGCCATAAGATAAAAACCAACGCAATGTTAATTAATTTATTAGTATGATTTTACATTACAAGTTACATTTCGGGGCAAACAACTATTTCAAGCATACATAAAATATTTCAGAGTGTTAGAAGACAGGGTGCATTCACATAAAAAAAAATAAAAACTACTTTTAGTTTAATTTAATGCCTTTTTCTGAATTGAGTAATTAAAGTTTAGGACAAATACATTTTGAAATTCAAGTGCTTCATTTCACTCAAGGAATCATCTTTAATTGAGTTTGACCAGTTCTCTATTCAAACAATCAAATCTGAAACTGGCAGTTCATCCAAATATTATAATAAATTACACAAATATTCCCCTAGGCTAAGGCTTGAAAAAAGTTTTGAGAGAGCTCATTGTATAAATCTTATTGCTATTGAGAGATGGGGCAGATTAGATGATTTAAAATCAAAGGAGTTAATTGCTCAGCGAAAAGCAAAAAAGACTGTTAAATTGTTTTCAATATTAAGATCAAGAAAATTTAAAATCACATTAAAACATTCTAGCATGCGCGAATACTTAGCACACAATATTATTGAATACCTTAAATTTAATTATGGATTTACTGTGACATGCAATATCCCTTTTACAATCATTACATAATCAGTTTGTGCGTGCAACAGATTTTTGTTTCTGATAACACACACATCATAACATTGTCTAATAATGTGCTAATTTGTTGTCACAGTTTGTACACAACACATACATACACGAACATACGTACATTTTTTTTTGTAATGTAAATTTTCGTAATTTTTGGGCCATGACAGATTATTATTTTTTTTCCAAACTAATGTTTGATTAAATTCACACAAGGTGCTTTCAGATGTTAATAAATGGTATAAGGCTCCATTAATTTAGGTGTTATTAGTTAACAGCATTAGTAGTTTTTTGGAGAGCCTATCCACAAAAACCAGTCTATTCACTAAAACAACTAAATTGATTAAAAATCTCTTGCTGGATTTGATCCTTACTAGCAGTACTGTCATTGGGTACCAAAAATTTTGGGATTGGTTGCTGGCCTATACTTTTTCTCAGTTTTCTTTGTGAATAATATTTCATCCTTAATTTTGTTTATTAAGCATTTATTTGTGTTAAAAAGCCTTATAATATCATTTTTTTATACCATTATTCTTTAATATTAAATATTGAAATGAGTCCTCAGGTGTTCCACATTTTGTAAAGTCAAGGAAAAGTCGGAGAAGCTCAAGGTGGTCAGGGAAAGTCAGTTAAATCGAGGGGCCATCTGGAAAGTTGGAAAAATTGAGACAAAACTGTTTGCGTCCGTAATTTCCTAGTGATTTTACAAATGATTGATATAATGAATTCAAGCTCTAGTCTATTGGTTCCCAACCTACGGTCTGCAGACCGCGGAAAATTTTCGAGCTCGCTTTGCTCGCTCTGGCTAACTTTTTCTTTCTTTTACGAAAGTTGACAAAGTTATTCTTATTTCTGTATGGAGCAAAGAAAACCCATTCTGTTCCAGGCGGGGTTCATAATTTTTCGAGCTCACTTCAAACGCACTTGCATTCTACATTGTTTTAATTCTAAAGTTTTTTTCTACCCTATTTGAGATTTGGTGCGAAATTTTTCGAGCTCGCTTCGGTCGCTCCTGCATACTACATTCTCGTGATCTATAAGATTTTCTGCATAATTTCTAATATTGTATTGTGGGTACTTTCCCACTTGTGTCGCGATATTTTTGAGCACAGTGAAACACACGATTTGAGATTCAAAATGGAACATTTATTGTCAAAATCCAAGCTCCTATATAACAAGTGGAACTTGGATGTAGTAGCTGGTGGACTTTCACATACCGCTGTTCTCCGTAGGCTCAGTGTTAGCACGTAGTCACGTACTATCTATGTATATTTAAACCACCTATTAAAGGAGAGAGGGCAGTTGAGGACTGTAGTTGAGCACAGTCGAGTCTCAGTTCACAATTGACTCTCAAAGTAATACACGTCATGTTGTTTACTCAACCCCTCCTCAACCCCACATCGCATGGCGACCCTGCCAGTCGGCTGGACGGCGTTATAGTTCTCCGTTCGAGGAATTCGTAGCAGCAGAGGTCGACTAGGCTTCGGTGAGAGCTTCGCGTCAATGTTATTGCAGCTGAGGTGGACTAACATCCAAGCCGAAGGCGCGTCATTATCTATTATAACTATGACTGTTTCGTAATCTATTAAACATTTCCTATTTGTTTATTTGACATTTATGTAATTTGGTTTTAAATAAATTATTAATTTATTAATTATTAATGTATTTATGAATTTCGTTATAGAGTAGCAAAATTCATAAATAAGCGATATAAAACAATAATATGACTAAATAGGGTTTGGAATCACGCAGCGTGCGGATCCCGCACATAAAATAAAATTACATGAGAGTAATGTAATTTTATAGAATTAAAACAACTTGCATGTTAGATTATGTTAGTGATTATTGAATAGTTTTATCGAAGGCTTACTAAACGTTTATGTCGAAATTAGCATTTATAAAATCAATAGAAAAACTTTCATACAGATCTTTTTCCCCCTTCGGAGGCTGTTGCAAGCTTACCCTTTTGACCGCCACGTCAATAACGAAAATCTGTGTTCTCTACGCCAAGCGCTTTAAAAAAGTGTTATTTTTAACTGTAAAATGTTAAATTTGTTGATATTAAAAAAAAAAACTACCCACATTTTGATATCACATTCAAAAACACTCGATGCTAACGGTTGCGATCCATAATTTATATGTCGGAGTTGGTTGTCAATTAAAAATTGTGGGTAGTCACCAAATTTTGTTAAGAATTGAATTTCTTATTTTAATTGATTTTAACTATCAATTATTGTCTAATAAATCGAAACATAATTTATTAAGTTCCACTAAATGATTTTTGGCAACTTATTTCGATAAGTGTGACCGATAGTTTTGTTCAAAACAATTGATGCCATGTTGCTTTAATTTTAAAATGATTTACTTTGTAAATTCACCATTGTTTATTTACGACAATTATTCTTGTATTATTTGATTACTTTATAATGTAAGTCTTATTAGATTTAGCACATTTTGTATCAAAGTAGACACGTGACGTACCGCAGTGCGTCAACGGACAGAGTTGTCGTGGAGGGGTTACAAAGTGGGGGCATCGTCCTATAAAAGAGCGTGCACCCGGTAAGCTCGTCAGTCGGTCTTTGGATTCGACTCATTAAAGAGCTCCCCTGCTCCCGACAAAACTGTCGGTTTACTTGGTACAGCGCTGCTGTATATTCGCATAGCTGTATTTAACTTGCTGATAGCGAGCGATACACTTTGCATTTGGGTGGCTTGACCACTGTACGAACTGTGACCTTAAAAAGTCTGTTCGCCTAAACTGTATTGTTACTTTTTTACCTGCTTTATCTTTTTATTGCCATTATTTTATTGTGTATCATTATTTTATTGTGTGTTGTTTTATTGTGTGTTTATTAATTACTGTAATAAAAACACTGTAATTGCCTATACAGTCTTGTTTGTCCCAATAAAATGGGAACTCCAAACCCTGACGAAATACCCCTCGGCACTCCTGATCCTACATCAGAAGTGGGATTAGGTGTAGCCCAGGAATCGGAAGGTGTTGGTGATCCATGGCAAGCAATGTTAGAGCTTCAGAATCAAAATATGACTCAGTTAATTGAAGCAATTAAGACGCACTCCGCTTCGTCTACTGTAACTCCTTTGCCCGATTTCGACCCAGACCTACCCGATTCCGACGCTCAATCTTGGAGTACAACCGTTGATATTTGCCTATCGGAAAAGCCTCTTCAAGGTGGCACTCTTGTTATTGCCCTTACTAAAGCCTTAAAAGGTAGTGCTAACGTATGGCTTTCTCAAGTGTCGTATGCAGGTATGACCTGGACAGACTTTAAGAGTCTCTTTCTCTCTCGTTATGCCGTTTCGGAAACTCTTGCCGCTACCCTCATAAACCTTCATAATAGTCAACCAAAAGAAGGCGAATCCTTAGCCGCATATGCCAGTCGACAGGTTACTTCACTGACTTCTAAATGGAATAGCCTGAGTGTCGAACACATTGCTGCTTCTACTGTAATGGCCCATGTCTCCAAATTGGATTCCCGTGCTCATCGACTAGCATTTACTACCGAAGTACATACTAGGCATAAACTTCAACAAGAACTGAGTGTCTTGTCCCACCTTAAGAGAAAGTCTCAGATTTCCTCTGACCAGCAAGACTCTTCTCAACCTTAGAAGTTCAAACCAGGAGCAATAGTATGTCACTTTTGTGGTATAGTGGGGCATAAATCTACCAACTGTCGCAAGAAGGCCGAGAAAACAAACAAACATCTTGGACCAGCCAGCTCGTCACATAAGGCGACACCAAAGAAGATAGTCTGTTACCGCTGTGGGGAGTCGGGACATGTCGCTCCTCGCTGCCCAAAGGCGACCGGGAGTCGGCCTTCGAGCAGCCAACCATCTGTGAAGCGTGTTGAAGCTTGTGATGTACGACCTATCACTGGTGTGCTGCAGCAATCTGGTGAGTCGCTTGCATTTTGTTATGACTCTGGGGCTGAATGTTCTCTTATTACTGAAACATGTGCTGAAAAGTTATCTGGCAAACGTATTTCTTGTATGGTCAATATAATGGGTATAGGAAATTCTAACATAATATGTACCGAACAAATTCTGAGTGAAGTAGAAATAGATGGTTACCAATTAGAGATACTGTTTCATGTGATACCGGATGTCTCTATAAGTCATAGTATCATGATAGGCCGTGAGATACTAAAATTAGGCAAAAAGTAATTTCAATTCTGACTAATGAGCCAGTTTTAATGATTTATAACCCTGAATATCCCATAGAATTACATACTGACGCTAGTGCTGATGGTTACGGTGCCATTCTTTTTCAAAAAGTTGATAAAAAAATGCATGTTGTAGAATACTATAGTAAAAGAACGACTGCAACTGAAAGTAAATATCATTCCTATGAATTGAAAACTTTGGCCGTTGTTAACGCAGTTAAGCATTTTCACCATTATCTGCAAGGACATAAATTCACTGTTGTAACTGACTGTAATTCCCTTAAAGCCTCGCGCAGTAAGGCTGATTTAACTCCCCGAGTACATAGATGGTGGGCTTTTCTACACGCCTATGATTTTGACATCATGTATAGAGAAGGCAGATATATGAACCACGTAGACTTTCTCTCTAGAAACCCCCTTCCACACTCAATCAACAAAACAGAACAGAAACGTGTTGATATTACAACTCTGTCTAATAATTGGCTTTTAGCTGAGCAACAGCGTGATTCTGAGATTTTAACAATCTTTTCTAATCTAAAAAGTAACTCTCTACCCCCTGATATTGCCCAAAGTTATGAATCACGATCAGGAACCTTGTACCGTAAAATACAACGCAATGGACAAACTCGTTGTTTACCTATTGTCCCAAGAGCTTTTAGATGGTCTGTTATAAACCATGTCCATGAAGCAATCATGCATTTAGGTTGGGATAAAACACTTGCAAAGGTCTATGAGCATTACTGGTTTGATAAAATGGCTAGATGTTAGAAAATTCGTAGATAACTGTATCACGTGTAAAATCTCAATCTAACTCGGGTAAAATTCAAGCAGAGTTACACCCAATACCTAAAGTCAGTATACTTTGGCACACCGTGCATATAGACGTTACAGGAAAACTTAGTGGAAAGAGTGATCTCAAGGAATATATCATTGTTATAATTGATTCTTTTACAAAGTATGTTTTACTGTACCATACCACCCAGATAGACGCGTCAAATTGCGTTAAAGCCCTTAAGTCCAGTGTCTCTTTATTTGGAGCACCTTCTCGGGTTATAGCTGACCAAGGTCGTTGTTTTGCTAGCAAAAACTTCAAAGAATTTTGTGATTCCCATAATGTTGCTTTGCATTTAATAGCTACCGGTGCATGTAGGGCTAATGGGCAGGTTGAACGCATAATGAAAACATTAAAAAGTATGCTTTCCGCCGTTGAGACCAGTGAGCGCTCATGGCAAGATGCCATTGAAGACGTTCAAATTGCTTTAAATTGCACAATTAATCGGGTCACTAAATCTAGTCCTTTAGACTTATTGATTGGACGAGTTGCTAGACCTTTGGGTTTGATGACTGTTGACAGTGAAGAGATAGAAGTAAATCTGTCCCGTGTAAGGGAACAAGCAGCCCTGGGTATAACTAAAAGTGCCGAATACGATAAAGCCCGTTATGATAAGACTAAGGCTATTTTGAAAAAGTTTCAAGTTGGAGACTTTGTACTTATTGCCAATGAGGAACGGAACCAAACTAAACTAGATCCTAAATTTAAAGGCCCCTATAAAAATTTAGAACTACTGGATGGTGATAGATACTTGTTAAAAGCTTTGAGTACCAATAGAATTTACAAATACGCCCATGATCGTGTACGAAAAATGCCTGAATGTCCAGTTACAGTTAGTGATGATGTCAATACCGACACTGATGATGATTCATCTGCTGCTGACATAGTTTAGCTGAATTGACAAGATGTCTATGATGACTCTTGTTTAGCTTGACGCTTAATCGGATGTCTATGTTGACTCCTGGATTTGGACGTTGAACTTGACGCCTATGCGGGTTGTCTATGTTGACGCCTATGCGGGTTGTCTATGTTGACGCCTATGCGGGTTGTCTATGTTGACGCCTATGCGGGTTGTCTAATCAACTCCCAAATTACTTCTCGAATCCCATGGTGTGATTTCGGCTGAGAGATTATGTCTCTACTTTAGTTGAGCTATGTATTGTCAGTAGCAGCATGGTCATTTTGAATGGTTGCGATGCAACTGCTATTGATAATAATTTGATTTGACTAACTCAGGATTTTTCTTTTGAACATGCCTTTTGTTAAGGCTTTTGTTTGTCAGAAAGGCCGATCGATATTCACAAGAAATTTTCTTTTTTTCAGAATCACACGAGGTCGTGTAGAACGTCAGTTCTGGCCGTGTCGGAGTTGGTTGTCAATTAAAAATTGTGGGTAGTCACCAAATTTTGTTAAGAATTGAATTTCTTATTTTAATTGATTTTAACTATCAATTATTGTCTAATAAATCGAAACATAATTTATTAAGTTCCACTAAATGATTTTTGGCAACTTATTTCGATAAGTGTGACCGATAGTTTTGTTCAAAACAATTGATGCCATGTTGCTTTAATTTTAAAATGATTTACTTTGTAAATTCACCATTGTTTATTTACGACAATTATTCTTGTATTATTTGATTACTTTATAATGTAAGTCTTATTAGATTTAGCACATTTTGTATCAAAGTAGACACGTGACGTACCGCAGTGCGTCAACGGACAGAGTTGTCGTGGAGGGGTTACAAAGTGGGGGCATCGTCCTATAAAAGAGCGTGCACCCGGTAAGCTCGTCAGTCGGTCTTTGGATTCGACTCATTAAAGAGCTCCCCTGCTCCCGACAAAACTGTCGGTTTACTTGGTACAGCGCTGCTGTATATTCGCATAGCTGTATTTAACTTGCTGATAGCGAGCGATACACTTTGCATTTGGGTGGCTTGACCACTGTACGAACTGTGACCTTAAAAAGTCTGTTCGCCTAAACTGTATTGTTACTTTTTTACCTGCTTTATCTTTTTATTGCCATTATTTTATTGTGTATCATTATTTTATTGTGTGTTGTTTTATTGTGTGTTTATTAATTACTGTAATAAAAACACTGTAATTGCCTATACAGTCTTGTTTGTCCCAATAAAATGGGAACTCCAAACCCTGACGAAATACCCCTCGGCACTCCTGATCCTACATATATATTAAAAAAAAAACCTATTTATTTCTGAATTTTAATGAAAACTACATTAAATTACTTTTATATTACAAAAACTGTAATAGTTAATTTGTCAAATAACATTAAATCGATAAAGAGTTTGAAGATTTTTGTATGAAGCCTGACCGGCCTAACTTATCATTACAAACATTTTTTGTAGACAAAGCATCACGTTTCCGAAATATAAGCTATCTAAGTCAGAATCTGTTCACTGATGGTACCTTCATGGCTGCATTACAACTTTGGTTTTATTAGTCACGCATAAAACCTGCATTAATGAATAATATATTGTTAGGGTTTGTGAATTTTGATTTTGCTAATCGATTATTTTAATCGATATTCGTATTAATAGAGCTTTCATCTTAATATTTTACACTGGCAACGTTAGCCTTTTATTATGTTCGTGGTCGTTCTGTGATTGGTTGACGCAAAATAGCGGGAACCAATCAGAGAACTCATTTCTTCCCGCTCAAATGGCGGGGTTAACGTGGGCTAACGAAACGTTTGGCGGTTGCACGGTTCTCTTGGGGGTTTTGAAACTTGACGCAATAGGTTGTGCTAGAATTAATATTACCTAGTGTTAAGAATTGTATTTTGTATGTGCAGTACAAGTAAAATATAAGAGTAATTCGTATATTCATTGTCTCATTATTCGACTACGTCCTGTTCCTGATAGTGTTTCCTACAATATCCATATAAACAGGTATTGTTTGGGGCAATATAACAGATTATATTTCTGAATGTCTTTGCTGAGATTATAAACATTCATCCCCGAATGAAGACGTGTATTGAAAAAACTATGTTAACTGCTTCGTATTAATGTGTCATTATTGTCCTAAGTGGATGTAGGACGAGCGTCTTCAAATTATAAAAATATTTTAATTAATAGAAAATCGTACCACTGCTAATTTGGAACAACAATTTTCAAGGAAAAAAAAAGATAATTTTGTATAAAATTATGTCGTAGAAAATTTGGTAAGTTAAAAAAATCCAGTACTTATTTCAATTAATTTTATATTGCATATTTGTAAACCCATCTTATCTAAGGGCTTCGTGGAACCCCGTAAATTTAGAAATCATTAGACGGTCGCTGTATGTATATACTGTATTCTGATTCATCTGGTTAGGCTAGCAGCCAACCCCAACAAAGTTTGAAAAAGACCAGGCATATAAAGAAAACCTGATTAAAATGTTCATGTGAAAATTTCAGTTAGTCAATTTTGTTAAACAAAAGTGCATTTTGTTTCGATGCGGCTAAGTAATCTAAGAATAAGGATAATCTAAGACTTATTATATTGAAACGATTACATAGGCTCTAAAAAGCATACGTTTGTGTTTGGTTCAAAATCAGATATGCCTTTAAACTCATTTATTTATACATGGGTTTGATAAACCAAGGATGACTAAAAAAATTTGATGCTTACATGACTAATCACACTACGTAAAGTGAAGCTATGGTATTTTAATTTATTATGTTGTATTTATTTATTTAACATTATTCCGGTGGTGAAAACAACTCAACAAACGTTAAGAGTTTGCAGTGGAATAGTGAATAGTTCCAATTTTAGTAATCCTTTGTTTATAAAAATTGCGTTTGTTTAAGTTCAACTTCTTTTAACCGTATCACAATTAATAAATTCAATGCATTTTGCTCATATTTATATACCTAGTAATAAAATAAACTTAGGATAGCTAATTTTATATGCTTGGCGCGTATTTATTTTGTTCGCAGCCGGGCCAAGCAAAGCGAGGAAAGCGGAGTGCTCCAAAGTAGTTGAAACTCTCTGCGATGCTCGTGTGCCGCAGGACATCAGGTTTGAAATGATAAGATTCTTCTCCATATTCATTTGTACGCATGATATAAATTGAGATATATTTAAGTAATAATAATTGACGCTGTGTTATTTTACCGGGAATTTCTGTTTGATATGTATGATGAAGTATGAGAGTGGTCATGAATCGGCGAGTGTTTATAAGCGGAGCGCGTTCTAATTCCAATTATAATATTTTGAGAAGCGAATTTTTAGCATTCAGTATGTAATAATGTTTATAGCTTGCATAATGCAAAATTTTATAGACATCTATCTCGTCAAATAAAGCTGTCCGGCTTACTTTGATGAAAACTAACATCTTAATGGTAAAGAATTTAATGATAAAATACCTGCGGGGTTGAAATGGAAATAAAATGCTGTGCGATATAACAACTAAAGCAAAAGGTCAATTCAAAAAACATAATTGAGCCAAAATACTTTTCCGAACTAGTATTTAATTCAGTAAGCAAAGCATTATAAATGCTATGTTATGTATACAGGTGAATTTTTCAAGTGGGCGTGGATGGCCAAATCCGAAACTATGAGAGTAAGCGTTAAATACTCAAAGGAGTCTCGGGCCTGATTTCGATGAACTCTAAAACTGCATAATTAGATTTCTGAAAAATCGATGTTCCTACCCAAGAAAAGAACCCGTTGATTTTGGAAAAAAAAACACTATTATTACACTATTCGATAGTGTCGCGATACTAAAATCTGGGAATCAAATTCTGGGAAGTACATACGGTAAACTTAAGAGAGAATATCTTGCTCACTCAAACTTTTCGCTGATAGTGGTGGGTGTCGGATTATTTAGTGCCCTTCTAGATGGTTGAGCTGAATGCATCATGTTCGTAAATGGGCACTGTCAGTTGGGAGTGGTCATCACTTAGCTGCTACTGTTTATTTTAATTTCTTTATCGATTTACTGTATCGAGGATGGCCGTTTTCACACTAGGCGATAACGATAACGACACGAAATCGTTGGACTGGTAGTTTCATTCATTTTGTAACGATGTAAGTTGCTGGCGGGACGCGACTAGGCACTCGAGACTGCTCAGGGGCATAACGCGTACAAGCTGTTGGTTAATGTCGTCTTGACATCATCGGATAAATGAAACTACCAGTATAACGACATCGTGTCGTTATCGTAATCGAATAATGTGAAAACGGCCATTACATATAACTCAACATGAATGATGATTCTTCTCCATAGAGATCTACGCAATGGCTAACTACAGTACGTTCACAATTTACTATGCTTTTGACTGGGACTGCAGCTTCATCCTTTTCTCTTTGACATTCAAAAGTGCCTGTGATGCTCTAATTTAAATGAATGTTTTGAGTTTGTGTTAAAGGAAAATTTTAATGAGCTGATCCCGCAGGGTAGTCGACTTTACATCATTCTACTCGTATTTCGTTTTTATCATCTCTTTGCGGTAAAAGAACGTGAAGTGAATTAGAGACAATAGTGATTTTGTCCGACGTTTCGTAGATAAATACTAACTGGTTACATAATGCTTTGTATTTTTATTAAAAACTATCTGACCCACGCAACTTCGTCTGCGTCACAACAGAGAGAGAGGATGGGAGGAGGATATTAGTATATGCGCGAGCAGATTATTTGATCATTATTATCTGCGGAGTTATTTTAAAACTGATATCTCCTAAGATATTCATTGAAATCAAATGATGGCAAATGAAGGGCAATTTTGTTGAAAATTAAATATTTGTGATGAATAACGTATTTATTTGGATAAGGATTAATACCATATTTATAAAAACACCATCCCTAATAATGCAATAGTTTAGAAAAAAATACATTACTATAAAAAAGGTTATAGTGAGTTAACCTTAAAGGATGATAGCATCCTTTTTCCGCCGACATTTTTTAAACTTTTTAAGAGGAACAATTCCGTCGTACATGATTGTTGCGTAATTTTAACGGGGATCAGACACTTTGGGGAGGCCTATGTCCAGCAGTGGACGTCTTTCGGCTGAAATGATGATGATGATGATGATGACGTAGCGCATGCAACGGAGGCTCCCACAGGAAAAAATAATCCCCGTTTTTACAACATGTCTCATTTGTACTCCGCTCTCATTGGTTGTAGCGTGATGTTATATAGGCTATAGCCTCGGGAAACGGGCTATCCAACACTAAAATAATTTTTCAATTCGAACCAGTAGTTCCTGAGATTAGCGTGTTCACACAAACAAAATCTTCAGCTTTATAATATTAGTATAGATGAGCTCTTTCCTTTAGTTTGCAAATGCCATTACTTCCGAGAATTTGATCCTTAATAGCGACGCTATCGAATAGTGTAATAATACAGTGTTACTTTTTTTTTCAAAATTAACGAGTTTTCAAAGATACATGCTAACACTTAGCTACATGCTAACACACGCCTGCTTGTATGAAAGTATTGCATAACTAAACTTTTAACATGTCTTTAGCGAGATCGAGCGCGCCTTGGATTACGAAGACATCCTCTATGAGCAAGCTATTAAACGAAATAGAGATCTTCGGAACGTATTATTAACAACACTAAATCCGGATGTGGCGCGCTTACTGATGGCTTATATAGAGGTAAATCGTATTGAACACCGTCACCAAATATTTCAGTGAACTAATGTCAGACACAATTTAGTCAATAATTAATGTATTATGTTCATACAGCCATCGATTGACTACGTGACGGTTCAAGGTCTGCTGGCTCAGTTGAGACATCAAAATACGCAGTTGGAAAATGTAAGTAATTTTTTTTTTGTTGCATTTGTATTGATATATGCATTTCACCGCCGCTTCCAACTTGACCTTTGCATTGGCGATTTCTACTGAATTGTCATTAAAAAGAAGTTCCTTTTTTAAAGAACACCTACAATATTAAATCATCACCTACTCAAGTGGTTGTTATTTGGTTTTTTTTAATGCACCGTCGCAACAAGAACTCCGTTTGTGTGGGCAACTAAAATTACACATTTTTCAATACAATCTTGGAATCTTGGCCTTCCTTTTGTTTCAGAAACACCTTGCCAAAAGAAGTCCAGCAGTGCTCGTAATTATGTTTTTTAGCAAATAATCTGGTTATGTAGTGCAGACGTCTGATTGAAGCAGTCAAAGATTCAGCTACGTATATTGGCTTTGCTGGTCTAATCATATTCAGATTAGTAGTACTCAAACGATTTTCACGATTTGTCTTATTATATGACCCCGTAGCCTTTATAAACTGTTCTCTCTTTATGGTTGATGTGAAAATCTACGATTATAAGGCCTATGGGTTTGTCTTTCAGCTTTAGACGAGACACATCTCGAATATCGGAGTCTAGGATTGGAACATTAAAAAAATTTTCAATCTTTTTTGCTATCTCAACTAGCTGTTCTTTGTTCTCAGATACAGGGACTGGGACATTTCTTAACTCGACCATAGTAGACCGTGCTTTTTTTTTCAAAAAGTTCAATTTTTGCATCCAAAGTCTTTATATGGCTCTTTAATGAACAGTTTTCCTGTTGAAGAGTATTCAAGTCACTAAGAACGTCATCGTATTTTTCGGACAACAACACCATTGATTTATTTATTTCAGCGTTTTGGTTTATTAACTCCATCAGAGATAGCTCCAAGGTAGTAAATTTAACGTCTTGCTGCTTTTTAATATCGTCCATTTTGGTCAATAAGTCGGACAGTGAGATATCTGCTGTGCTTGACGGACCGTGATGGTCCCAATGGCGATTTCACCATAAAGTAATCCTTAAATACATCCGCAATACATTTCGGTTCACTCACACCGTTGACGCTCACGGGTAAGCCCGGCTTGTTATTTAGCCTACTAGTAGTTTTCCAGAAGTTCCGAAAGTCATGCTTCGAATGGTGAGAAGCAAGGATATCCATCTTTATCTGCTCCCTATTATTTTGGCACCACTTTAGGCGTGATTTAAAGATTTTACGACTCTCCCGCATCTCCTCCCAGACCCGTCCTTCACTCGGTTTACCCCACAGTACCCATTCCATAAATTAACGCCGAGCTACCCCGTGAGCGTCATGAACATGCTTGTTCCTTCCAATCACCAGTTGTTTTCTTCTCGGCTTAACAATAGTATGACTCTCAGAGGTGGCTTTACACAATGCACTAACAATCTTATTATACATAATGTTAATTATACGCATGTGGTCTCGGTTGTCACAACTTTTATCACCACAGTTACTAAGTTCAGGCGGAAAATCAATTTCTTTTAAACTATCATTACATAATTTTCTATATAAATCTATTTGTTCGTGGTTTCTCTCCCCCCATTCTATTTTATTACACTTAAATTTTTCCTGCAAAATCTTTGGTTTTACATTATTTATATTACACTTAATAATGAGTGGCAAGTGATCAGACCACACCGGGTTATACTTGATGTGAGTATCGACTATAGTTTGAAAAGCCGACTCAGTTACAACGCAGTGGTCCAACCATATTAACGCCCTATTAGCGTCACTTATAAAACTAAATGCGTCAGACAATAAACCTAAATGAATAATATCGGCACATTTCCAATCCAAATCGTTACAAAAATTTGAAAGTTCGTAATAGAATTGCTCACCCGGGTGGGCGTTGAAGTCGCCGAGCATAAAAACACACTCAACACCTTGGCCTTTGCCACACTTGGCGGAAATTCCGTCGCGGATCTTCCGCGTCGGAACGCCAATACATGTTATTGCATATAAATGACTAATAACGGGCAAACTACGCGGATAATCGGTCGTTCGGTCGCGGACAGCTCGCCCTCTGCGTCTGTTCCGGATTTACCGCAACGGAAGTTCGGCGTCGGAATTTCCGTCAAGTGTGGCATAGGCCCTTCATTAGCCACTACTACGCTCAGCGTCCCCAAACAATCCGTAAACTCGACTAGATTCACCGCGTTATCAGTCGGCATGTACACTCACCTGCAAAATTGCATGGATACCTTAGAGTCTATTTTCCAGTAAACATTAGAGTTCAAGTTTTCAAAAATAAAAACTAGATGGCGTTGGTTTCTTCATAACTATGGCTAATTTACGAAACGTATTAACTCCTTAATTAGCAGTGTCTCTTGTAAGTGAAATAAAAACGGGGTAGATTTTTATATTTTTGTTCTAACTAAATGTAACATATTCTGTTGAGATATTGAAAAAAAAAAACGATGACCTTGGACCTGGAATTGGAGAGGATTGTAAGGAGTTAGGAAGAAACGTATTAAGTAGGATTAAAGCTATTTTGCTTTTTTTTTTTTTTAAGCTGTTTTGTTTTTCTATTCTATTCTATTCTTAATACATTTATCTAATTATCTATGTAAGCTTTAGTGAAGCATTACATTTACTAGCATACGTAGGTTAAATGATAAAATCTAAAGAAACCGATAGGAATAATTATATTCATTAAGCTAACGAGTGGGTATTAAATGGCAGAGTTATCGCAAGTAAACAGGCTCGCCAAACAAAAAGACACTATTAAACAATTATAGAGGTTTATTTCTTACAATTTATTATTCATATTTAACAGTCAGTTTATTAATTATCGTATAGCATTATAATATTACGTAATACTTCTTATTGAGGTCATAGCTTAAGTATTCGTTTCCAAAATCGGAAAGAGGATTGAAGCTTATGTAACCTCAATAAAAAGAAACAGGAGACCAGATTATTATTTTATCACAAAAGTTATACGGATTAAATAGGTAGGCTAAAAACTACAAAATTGAACAAAAACATACCAAATGGTTAGTAGGTAACATAAAAAATAAAAAATTATGTTGTGTTTAAGCTTGAAGTGTTCATAACTTTTTTAAGTTATTAAAAATACGTAAGTAATAGGTTATACACACAACCAGGTCTCCAGTTAACATAAAGAATAAGTACTAAGTATATTTATTAATAGCTCGTGTAACCACCATTCTGGTCGAAAACAGCTTGCATGCGGGAACGCATTGAATTAATTAAATTTTTACGCAAATCTGAACCACGAGTACTCTCCCATATTTGTAAACAATAAGCCTCTAACGCATCTGGAGTACGCTCATTTTGATTATTCCACCGTTGAACGATAACACTCCATAAATTTTCAATGGGATTTAAATCCAGTGATGTAGGCCAAGGAATAACGCAAATGTCATTATGCTGACGAAACCACGCCTGCACACTGTGCGAACGGTGTATTGGACAATTATCCTGCACAAATTTTATGTGTGGTAATTCTTCACTTGGAAATACATTTCGAACGGTAGGCAACATGGTCTCCTTCAGCACTTTATATAATTTGCACTATTTGCACGACTTGGTAGTCTGACTAGTTCTCCCAGATCGGCTGCACTCATCCATCCTCACATGTTCACTGTAATATGACCGGATTGCATATTGGGCACTACGTGACCACTTGTGTATCGCATATTATTTCGGCGCCACAAACATAAGCGTCCGTGTTCACTGGACTTAAAAGTATTTTCATCTGAAAAGATGACATTACTCCAATCGAAGTTTATGTGATCCAAAGCGAACTGTAATCTTGCCCTTTTATGGTTTTCTGTAAGCAAGGGTTTCACAGCATGCGTCCGATAATGCAGCCCTTTACTATGAAGAGCACGACGGACAGTGTCAACACTTGTGTCAAATAAACCAGCATAGTGGTTCGTCGACAGAAATCTATTTTCTTCATACTCCTTTATCATGGTTTGACGCTGCAATGTGTTTATAAGTCGTGGTCTACCAGTTCTTTGATGGTGTTGCAAAGAACCCTCCTCTTCAAATCTTCGTACCCATGAAACAACTTACTGTTTTCCTCTGCAACAATAAAACAGAAATATATAATACGCAACAATGATTATTATGTAGTATAGTAACTAATAATAATGGAGTTTTTTTTTATAAAAGTGCAAAAACAAAACTACTTACGTTAAGACCGGTCTCTCTGGCTATTTCTGACAAGTTTTTGCCTTCATTATGCAAAGCAATTATTTGAGCTCTTGTAACAATATCTACACGAATACTTTTACATCGTTCTGGAGCCGAAACATAGTAACTCCAGTCGAGTAATAGTTACTATTAGCATAGTTATTGTTTTTTTAAGACATCAAATAAAGAAGTTAGAAATTTATCACTTTTATTCTGTCATTCGAGTTAAATCTTAGTAGCGGTTTCACTATTTCATTCATAAACGCAAGATTGTACGCGATGCGCTCGTCGATGACGTAGAGCGACACAGCTGATCGTGCACTCGCGGTGACTCAATGGGCGTCGGACGAATAACCAGCTGAAAAAGTACCTGCAAGTAGGTATTTCATTTCAGGTACGATTAAGGTTGGTGTAAGTCCATTTACCTCCATCATCTCTCGTCTCCTCGTAAACGAGAGAAATTAATTGACAATTAATTCACCAGTCTCATCACGAAATCACTAATACTCGTACTTATTCAACTACACAATGACGAGTACGCTTGGGAGTTATTTTTAATAGGTACTTAATAAACATACCTAATTATCTACCTACCATATGATAAATAAAAAATAGTATTACAGCTCAAAACAATTTTCTTGCGGCAATGCTTGTGGCGGCTTCTACAAAGGCAGGCAATTCGAACAGAAAAAGACCTTATTTTTATAACGTTAACCGTGGAATTCGGTTGTGCATCCTTGTAAAGTCCAGTCGAACACGAGACAATAGGTTTCTCAGAATATTTTTTTGTAAACTGCGTATTTACCTAGTTTGATAAAATTTCTAAATTTCACCGTTTACGGTTAAGAAATAAAGTCTGAATTCGCTTTTCGTGAACCTATTTATCTACCGCGAATGTATTTTTATTTATGTTGATGTACCTATCATAAAGAACGCGGTGCCGAATTATTGCTTGATTTAAATTGCGCTTATCTACTTATCAGTTCAATAACTCTAATTTTTCCGTCATACTTTCTACGGGCTTAGGACCGTCGCGTCAGTTATACATTTTACGTATCTAAATACTTACTTACTTGTACACTTTTAATGCCAAGAAAAATAAATGCAGGCGCAGGCGTATTTAAAAAATTTGAGCTATTTACAAACATAATCAACGTAATAACTAAGGCTAAGGATATTAGATTATTCACAATTTACACTTCCCTGTATCGAAGCAACTGCTCAAAATGGAGTCCATTTCGCTCGATACACAAACGGGCACGTTTAATGAGATTGTCTTTTAATTTAGCTAATGTGTCTCTGTCACTTTTCACAATATTAAACGCGTCCACAATCGCACTTCTTAACTCATCTCGAGTAGTATGTTCCTCGAAATAAACTAGTCTTTTTATCTCAGACCACAAATAAAAATCCAGGGGGTTAAGTCAGGGCTCCTTGCGGGCCAAGCCACAGGGCCACCACGACCTATCCACTGCTCCCCAAACTTACTGTTTAGATACGCACGCACTAAATTCGCATAATGAGCAGGGCATCCATCATGCTGATAGTACATACCGCGTAAATATGCCAGAGGCACATCCTCTAGCAACTCCGGTATCATATTCTGCAGCATATCCAAATAAGAACCGCCATTCAGGTGCCCTTCAATAAAAATAGGACCTATTATTTGGTCATTAATAATGCCTGCCCAAACATTCACGCTGAATCTAACCTGATGGTTATCTTCGCGAATGAGGTGAGGGTTTAAAACGACCAATAATGTTCGTTGTGAACGTTATACAGGCCCACTCGTGTGAACAAGGACTCATCCGTCCACAGTATGTTGGCAGCGACATTTTCTATCAACAACTGACATAGGGCGATTCTCCTTGGACCGTCGCCTTCGTAAATAGCATGCGCTCGACGAAAATGGTATGGATGTAATCCATTTGAATTCAATATTCTCCATACGTAATATTGGCTAACATTGAATCGCCTGGCCGCCATTGTGGTACTACGACGTGGGTCGCGTTCGAAGTACTCCAGTATATCTTCCTCCAATTCTACCGAGTATGGTAGTCTACCGCGGCCCTGCGCGTGTGTGGGTGCTCGAAACTGTCCATGATCGAGGAGGCGCTGGGTTACAGCCAGGATGGTGGAGGTGAAAGGAACTTGAGGGTCGGTGATTCCACGTGCGCGCAGTGAGTTCAGGTTTTCCGGCTGAGCATACAAGCGTCTAACCTCTTCCAAGTTATGGTGCGCCATCCCATAAAAATCCACCATACTCCACATTGGAGTAGACATATTGCCGACTCATTTTTGACACGTGATTAGGTTACGCGTGAGTGACCTAATACAGCGAAGCGTGTATATTACAACGCGTACTCATTTTGATAAATAAGTAATTCGCCTGAATAAAAATAAAAACTGAACAAAAGGCACTTGAACGAGGTAATCGAAATGAACTTAGCGAACGATCAATTGAACTTAGTCATAACTCATAACTCTTCGATCTAATTATTTCTACTACCTACCAATTTATTTATAAATCCATATTCAACCTACCCTCTCAAGTTTGGAAACTAAAACTTGGTAAATCACATGCTTATAAATTGATTTTTAATGTTAACATAGTAGGTTATAGTTAGGAACAAATTTCCTAAAAATAAACTATTAATTATTTGAATGTTTGAAGAGACAAAAAGAAACAACAAAAATATTTTATGCAACGCCCTCTAGTAACAGCATAATTAAATTTTGTTAGTCGACAACTGGTTTACGCTAGGAGGCGTCATTTCTCGCTTCACACGATTTTGTTTCTCTATTGTCCATGCATTTTTGCAGAGCACTGTACACACTGAATACTAAAAATTACCTTTGCCCTATCACCACTTTAATACCGCACACTCGAGTATTTTCACATCGCACTACAGTAACATTATTAAAGATTTTCTTATTCCATAACAATGCAACTCCACCTCACGGTCGTCCTGAGATCATCTCCTTTGATGTGTCCATGGGCGACACACCCGTATAAGCGTAGACATCATCTATGCAGCTCAGGAAATGAATGTCGTGAGGTAGTAGCCAATGTTCTTGCAAGGCAATTATGTGAGATGTTCGACATACTGCCGCACATCATCTACTGAGCGCTTCACATTCTTACAGTTGAAACTTGTAAAGTTGTATAATTCCTTATTTGCCATACAAAATACAAATACAAAATGTTTTATTCTAAAAATTTGTTACAACAATGGGCGGTCGTGTTTGGGGACTCTTTTTAAGCAATATTAGCCTGTGTTAGGAGACCCCGCTCTTCCATAGCAAAATAATTGCAGCGTGCGTGCGCGCGTGCGTGCGTGCGTGCGTGCGTGCGTGCGTGCGTGTGTGTGTGTGTGTTTGTATTTGATTTTTAGATTGCATTTTTTGCGAGTTGTGTGTTTGTGACAATTCAGTAACATAATGTTTTGTATCTTGCTATTTAATACATCCATCGGCCAATTATCACTTATATAATTTTAAGCTATAATTTGTAATTACTTTATTTCAATAAATTAGTCTAAAGTAAATTGTTTTTTTTTTGGATCCTCCGGCTCCAGCTAACGTAATTGGCGCAGTCGGTAGGATACTCGCGGGCCGGTTCGCGAGAGTAAATTCATAGGATCGACCTTAGGATCGCGACTCGCGAGTCACCCGGGTGACTATCAAGCACCGTACGAGTATCCGAATCTTCAGAAGCTGTCGTCGGGAGGAGGATACTCCTATACATCGATACCGCAGAGGGACCAATTATGTTCATGTGAGTACTTTAGAATAGTTCTTGAGTTGCTCATCCTTATCCTTAAGTGTTAATCATAAAAACCAAGATTTTCCATCCCAGGCAATCGAGGACCCCTAGGTTAGATATATCGTCCAGATCATCATTATTAGATTCATTTAGGCAATTAGAAAATAGAGAAATAACTGTAGAAATGTCGGCGATAGACGAAATTTACAAGGCCTTACGTACTATAACATAGTTCCCAAATTTGACGGAAACCCTAATGTACTCACTAGATTCATAAAACTGTGCGACCAGTTAGTACAGTACCTCTACCATGAGTTTACACAGCCAAAACTCGCTAGCGTCTACGTAAATTATTTGTATGAAATATTGTATAGCGCCCCTAGCGGTCACAGAATGAATTAAAATACATACCATGAGCACTATAGATTTCGATAGGTTCAAAACCTAACGTAATCTATTCGATAGTTACTAACGTTTTTCAGCTGTCACCATACAAAACGGTACCATGAGTCACTAATTCGACAGACGCTATCGATTAATACGCTTGCGATAGTAGTTACGTAGCTCACTAGCATTTTGACGTGTGAAACATATGTTTACATTAAAATTATATACATTTTTGAGTGTAATAAAGCGAAAATAATGTCTGCAAGAGCTTATTTAGCCGGGAATATGTTATGTTTTAGACATTTTACCTAGACTTGACTATATTATTACTATTTTACGTACTAACAAGCTGTGCCTTTAAATAAAATTTAGTCAAATCATATTCATAACCATTTTTTTGTTTATTTGTTGCTTTCCTCACGTTTTTAGTATTTTTAGACACTTGAACTTATCTCACTTATAACACTTTCAAAGTTTCAAGTGGCTTGGCATATCTACCTGCGTTGAGGGGGAACTATTTGGGAATTCTGTAACTTTAAAATAATTTAATAGAAATTAGAAACATACCTATCCATGAACTCCAACAACAATTGAAACTGTGAGACACTGGTCCTCATTGTATTAAAATATAATCCAAATAATCTATTGTTTTAAACTCTCAAACCACACAACGCACTCCGTGACATAACGTCAACAAACAAAATAACCAATTGAAGGGCGACAGTGCCATAAGGAATAAAAATTCAAAAACCCCTAAATACCATAACTAGTCCACTACCCGTCAACTTTTCTATTTTGTCGGTTTATTTTGTGATATTGACTGTCTTAACATTTTTAGCATAGCGATAACACTACATTTTGAGCTTACAAGCCGTTCTCTCTTCTTATTAGTGAGAAAAAAAGAAACAAAACATAAGTAGTGAAGCATAGACGAAAGTATTCTAAGGAGTAGAGTGAAGTTAGCTAGAGGACACGATCTATCGAGCTTACCTTAGCGCCTGCGTAAGATTCCGTAAATCTCATGGTGCAAGCATTATCGAAATCTATTTGATCCACGTTAGCACGCTAGCGAGTTCAACGCTAGCGCGTAATTTTTCGATGACATCTCATGGTAGAGGTACAGGCCTATGTATCAGCTGAACCAGGGCGCGAATGAATAAATTTGGCTCTTTTAAACGGGATTCTTAACAAGGTCACCGGACCCGCAGCCAGGTTAATTAACACCAACGGCGTACCAGAAACTTGGGATGGCATACGTAGTTCTTTAGTTAACAATTTCTCTGACCAACGCGATGAGACCTCGCTTTATAACGACATGGCTCTGTTAACTCAAGGCTCTTCCACACCACAGGAATTCTACGAAAAGTGCCAAACTCTGTTTGCCACTATCATGACCTATGTATCACTACATGAAACCGTTCAAGGTACAATCGATTCGAAACGTTCCCTTTATAAAAAATTAACTTTGCAATCATACTTACGGGGCCTTCGTGACCCCTTAGGCTCACGCATTTGATGCATGCGACCGGACACGATCGAAAAAGCACTTGAGTTTGTTAATGAGGAGATGAACACTCTACTTACAACAACGAAACGAGCATACACCGGCTAAAAAGCCACAGCCTCAGGCACCGACCGATCAGACCAAATTATTCAATCCTGTCATGCCGCACATTCCCATGCCCATGCAGAGGCCATTTCATTTTAATATGCCCGGTCCCTCTCGACCAAATATAGCTATGCCACACCCATTGCAACGTCTACCGCAAATGTGGAAACCAGGCTTTAACCAGCCACAAAAGTTCCAGCAGCAAGGTCCATCGCGTACGCAACAGATATTCGGGGCACGTCCTTCAACTATAATCCACAAAATAATTCATCTGGTAATAATCAATTTAAAGGGCCAAACATAAATGATACACCAAAACCAATGAGCGGTGTATCTCATTTTGTACAGAGACAAATGCCATTCCGGAGTAACGATTGGACTAGGCAAGGGAACCCACCACCTTCTAATTATTTTAAGACAAGATAAATGAATTTCAACGAATGCTTTGAATATCCATATATGTTTGAACCTTATTGTGATAGGAACTACGACGGTTATCAGTATAACTTCTTTGAACAGCCCGACTATTTTTACTATGAAGCTTTGAATGCATATATGAACCAGCAGTTAGGCTCGACCCCAGAGGTAAGTCAGGCAACATCTGAAGGGAAATCTACTGAGGAGTCAGCAATGATGAATGATGAAAATTTTCCTGGTTAGTTCAGAAGAGTCGGACTACAAACGAATCAAAATGGAGGTCAACCTACAAACCCAACGCTACTTACCATATATAATAATTTCACACCCACCATTAAAATTCCTAATCGACACAGGAGCAAACCAATCATTTATGACATACTTTTAAATAAATTTGCGAGGTTCGGTTTTACCCCAGCCCTCCTAGAGTTCTTTGCTAGCTACTTGGGCAACCGCAAACAAATGGTAGAATATGCAGGTTATACCTCTTTGTCGTATTTTACTATTACGGGGGTAAGTCAGGGGACAAATTTAGGACCTTTAGAATTTATAATTATGATTAATGATCTTCCAGAAGTCATTAAAGACGCTAGCTGTTTATTATTTGCTGACGATCTCAAGCTATTCTTGCAGATCACAGAGGAGTTGCACTGCGGACTGCTCCAGCGTGACATCGATCGGGTGGTAGCGTGGAGTGAAGAGAATAAACTACTCTTCAATGTGACGAAGTGCAGCGTAATGTCATTCACGTGGGCCGTGGTACCCCGACGCCATGATTATTGCATGGGTGGTCACATCATACCGCGGGTGGGGTCAGTCCGAGATCTCGGGGTTACTTTCGCTGGGGATCTTTCGTTTCGTGCTCATGTAGTACAGGTTTGCAAAAAAGCGTTTAAAAATCTTGGTTTTGCCATGCGTAAAACTCGTGACTTCACTAATATGGCAGCAGTGAAAGCACTTTATAATGCGTTGGTGCGAAGCAACTTGGAAACTAGTGCTATCATCTGGAATCCTTATGAAGTGAAGTATTCCCAGATGCTGGAAAAGATGCAGAACAAATTTACCCGATATCTGTACTGGAAGCAGTTTAGTGTCTACCCTTTCTTTCTATCCACTTATGTATCCAACTCTCTTTGTTATAGGTATGGTTGGGTACTATAAGTTGGAAGTAAGGCGCAACCTCGCTCTCGTAAAATATGTTTTTTATGGTTTTTCGTGGTATGCTAAATAATCCACAAATACTGGAATCGTTGGGATTGCTCGTTCCAGACAGGAGACTACGGTTGGGACCGAGGGAGGGTCCTTTTAAAGTCCCGGCAACCCGTACGAACTTATTAAAGTTTGCACCAGTATTTCGTGCATTAAAAATACTAAATAGTGTCTCTCGGCGATTGGACATATTTTCTTGCTCTTTGGCGGAATTCCAGAGGGTGGCACTTATGTTGTCTACTGTATAACTTATGCTTCCTTCCCTTCCCTTCCTTCCCTTACTTGGGACTGGATAATTTGTAACTTATGACTACTTTGTTAGCTTGGGTCTTACCTGTAAAAACAAATGTATGTGTTAAGGAATAATAAATAAATAAATAAATTTATAAGCCCTGAAGCCGTTCAAAAGTTTTATCCACATTTGCCATGGAACTATGACCCTTTTGAGGTAACAAATGTGCACGCAACTAGCCGTAATGATTACTCCATTAACTTACCTTGTTTTCAGGAAATAAACGACAATAATGATTTAACATTCTACATTTACAGGTTTCACGATTACTTTGACGGTCTTATCGGTTTAGATTTGTTAAACAAATGGGAATCAAATATTGATCTTAAAAATAATAAGTTAATTACAAAAGCTGCAGTCAACCCAATAGTTATGTACAATTCGCGCAACAGCAATTTATATGAAGATATTATCCCAGCAAATTCCTCAAAGTTAGTCAGAGTCCCAGTTAACATACAAGATGGTGATGCTATAATTCCTGATCAGATAATTTCAAATTGTTGCATAAACGAATGTATTAAGAGTGTCAAAAATAATCGAGGTTATCTAGAAATTTTCAATTCAACTAGCAATGATTTAATTTTTTCCATGGACCAACCTATTCAAGCGGAAACATATAACTTAGAATGTACTCACCAATCACCTCAATCCCGGGTAGAGGAAGTATTATCTCGGTTACGCACGGATCATCTAAATGAAGAAGAGCGGGCTAATCTGAAGTCTTTGGTTTCGCAATATATTATATATTTTATATAGAGGGAGAACCACTTACCTTTACCAATAAAATAAAACACAGCATACGTACTTCAGATGAGGTACCAGTTTATACCAAAACTTATAGATACCCATTCGTGCACCGCGAAGAAGTACGCAGTCAAATTTCAAAACTGCTAGAACAGGGAATCATCCGACCTTCAGAATCGGCTTGGAGCTCACCCATTTGGGTAGTCCCAAAAAAAGCTGATGCATCCGGTAAAGCCAAATGGCGAATTGTAGTGAATTTTAGGAAACTGAACGAAAAAACCATTGATGATAAGTACCCTATTCTCAACATAACTGACGTGTTAGATAAACTAGGCAATTGCCAATATTTCACAACTCTCGACCTCGCCAGTGGCTTTTATCAAGTCGAAATGAACCCAAACGACATCCCAAAAACTGCATTTAACGTAGAACATGGCCATTTTGAGTTCCTACGTATGCCAATGGGACTGAAAAATTCACCATCAACTTTTCAAAGAGTTATGGACAATGTGCTTAGGGACCTCCAAAACTATATTTGTCTAGTATATTTAGATGACATCATCGTATTTAGCACTAGTTTACAGGAGCATATAATAAATTTGGAAAAGGTTTCTAAAAGACTCAGAGATTCAAACTTTAAAATACAAATGGATAAGTCGGAATTCTTAAAATTGGAAACGGCGTATCTCGGACATATAATCAGTAAAGATGGCATTAAGCCGAATCCCGATAAAATTTTAGCTATCCAGAAATTCCCACTTCCCAAAACAGCCACGGAAATTAAAAGATTTCTAGGGTTACTAGGGTACTATAGAAAGTTCATTCCCGATTTCGCCAAAATCACGAAATCAATGACCCAATGTTTAAAGAAAGGCTCAAAAATAATTTGCGATGATACCAACTATGCAAATTGCTTCGAAAAATGTAAAACACTACTTACCAACGATCCGATTTTACAATATCCCGATTTTAATAAAGATTTCTTACTCACAACAGACTCATCAAACCTAGCCATAGGAGCCGTACTCTCCCAGGGGCCTATAGGTTCAGACAAACCAATAGCCTATGCCTCGCGCACGCTGAACACAAGCGAGATCAATTATAGCACGATAGAAAAGGAGCTACTAGCTATAGTTTGGGCAACCAAATATTTTCGGCCATATCTATTCGGACGTAAATTCAAGATTATAACAGATCATAAACCGCTTCCATGGATCATGAGCCTCAAAGAACCTGGCTCGAGACTAAACCGTTGGAGACTCAAGCTCAGTGAGTATAATTATTCATTAGTTTAAAAGCAGGGCAAAAGCAACACGAATGCCGTTTGAAGTAGTTCACCTAGATTTGTTTACGGCCCAGAACAAGAAATACCTGACTATCATTGATGCTTTCTCTAAATACGCTCAGGCATACTATCTATAGAGCACAAACACACATCCAATCTTGCAAAAAATGCAATCTAAAAATCAAATACAAACATACACACACACACGCATGCACACACACATGTACATTCGCACTCGTCACTCACACACTTTTACACTATTTTGCTTGTTTTTGCTATTACTAGGTTATTTTTTTTGTTTTGTTTTTAACTCTTATTTTTCCTTTTTAAATTAAAAATAAATAATAATAATAGAAATAAGTAATAAAGTATAAGTTTAATTACCCACATATTGGTTACTGCTGTAATTATTTTGCTATGGAAGAGCGGGGTCTCCTAACACAGGCTAATATTGCTTAAAAAGAGTCCCCAAACACGACCGCCCATTGTTGTAACAAATTTTTAGAATAAAACATTTTGTATTTGTATTTTGTATGGCAAATAAGGAATTATACAACTTTACAAGTTTCAACTGTAAGAATGTGAAGCGCTCAGTAGATGATGTGCGGCAGTATGTCGAACATCTCACATAATTGCCTTGCAAGAACATTGGCTACTACCTCACGACATTCATTTCCTGAGCTGCATAGATGATGTCTACGCTTATACGGGTGTGTCGCCCATGGACACATCAAAGGAGATGATCTCATGACGACCGTGAGGTGGAGTTGCATTGTTATGGAATAAGAAAATCTTTAATAATGTTACTGTAGTGCGATGTGAAAATACTCGAGTGTGCGGTATTAAAGTGGTGATAGGGCAAAGGTAATTTTTAGTATTCAGTGTGTACAGTGCTCTGCAAAAATGCATGGACAATAGAGAAACAAAATCGTGTGAAGCGAGAAATGACGCCTCCTAGCGTAAACCAGTTGTCGACTAACAAAATTTAATTATGCTGTTACTAGAGGGCGTTGCATAAAATATTTTTTGTTGTTTCTTTTTGTCTCTTCAAACATTCAAATAATTAATAGTTTATTTTTAGGAAATTTGTTCCTAACTATAACCTACTATGTTAACATTAAAAATCAATTTATAAGCATGTGATTTACCAAGTTTTAGTTTCCAAACTTGAGAGGGTAGGTTGAATATGGATTTATAAATAAATTGGTAGGTAGTAGAAATAATTAGATCGAAGAGTTATGAGTTATGACTAAGTTCAATTGATCGTTCGCTAAGTTCATTTCGATTACCTCGTTCAAGTGCCTTTTGTTCAGTTTTTATTTTTATTCAGGCGAATTACTTATTTATCAAAATGAGTACGCGTTGTAATATACACGCTTCGCTGTATTAGGTCACTCACGCGTAACCTAATCACGTGTCAAAAATGAGTCGGCAATATGTCTACTCCAATGTGGAGTATGGTGGATTTTTATGGGATGGCGCACCATAACTTGGAAGAGGCTAGACGCTTGTATGCTCAGCCGGAAAACCTGAACTCACTGCGCGCACGTGGAATCACCGACCCTCAAGTTCCTTTCACCTCCACCATCCTGGCTGTAACCCAGCGCCTCCTCGATCATGGACAGTTTCGAGCACCCACACACGCGCAGGGCCGCGGTAGACTACCATACTCGGTAGAATTGGAGGAAGATATACTGGAGTACTTCGAACGCGACCCACGTCGTAGTACCACAATGGCGGCCAGGCGATTCAATGTTAGCCAATATTACGTATGGAGAATATTGAATTCAAATGGATTACATCCATACCATTTTCGTCGAGCGCATGCTATTTACGAAGGCGACGGTCCAAGGAGAATCGCCCTATGTCAGTTGTTGATAGAAAATGTCGCTGCCAACATACTGTGGACGGATGAGTCCTTGTTCACACGAGTGGGCCTGTATAACGTTCACAACGAACATTATTGGTCGTTTTAAACCCTCACCTCATTCGCGAAGATAACCATCAGGTTAGATTCAGCGTGAATGTTTGGGCAGGCATTATTAATGACCAAATAATAGGTCCTATTTTTATTGAAGGGCACCTGAATGGCGGTTCTTATTTGGATATGCTGCAGAATATGATACCGGAGTTGCTAGAGGATGTGCCTCTGGCATATTTACGCGGTATGTACTATCAGCATGATGGATGCCCTGCTCATTATGCGAATTTAGTGCGTGCGTATCTAAACAGTAAGTTTGGGGAGCAGTGGATAGGTCGTGGTGGCCCTGTGGCTTGGCCCGCAAGGAGCCCTGACTTAACCCCCTGGATTTTTATTTGTGGTCTGAGATAAAAAGACTAGTTTATTTCGAGGAACATACTACTCGAGATGAGTTAAGAAGTGCGATTGTGGACGCGTTTAATATTGTGAAAAGTGACAGAGACACATTAGCTAAATTAAAAGACAATCTCATTAAACGTGCCCGTTTGTGTATCGAGCGAAATGGACTCCATTTTGAGCAGTTGCTTCGATACAGGGAAGTGTAAATTGTGAATAATCTAATATCCTTAGCCTTAGTTATTACGTTGATTATGTTTGTAAATAGCTCAAATTTTTTAAATACGCCTGCGCCTGCATTTATTTTTCTTGACATTAAAAGTGTACAAGTAAGTAAGTATTTAGATACGTAAAATGTATAACTGACGCGACGGTCCTAAGCCCGTAGAAAGTATGACGGAAAAATTAGAGTTATTGAACTGATAAGTAGATAAGCGCAATTTAAATCAAGCAATAATTCGGCACCGCGTTCTTTATGATAGGTACATCAACATAAATAAAAATACATACGCGGTAGATAAATAGGTAAACAAATAATAACACGAAAAGCGAATTCAGACTTTATTTCTTAACCGTAAACGGTGAAATTTAGAAATTTTATCAAACTAGGTAAATACGCAGTTTACAAAAAAATATTCTGAGAAACCTATTGTCTCGTGTTCGACTGGACTTTACAAGGATGCACAACCGAATTCCACGGTTAACTTTATAAAAATAAGGTCTTTTTCTGTTCGAATTGCCTGCCTTTGTAGAAGCTGCCACAAGCATTGCCGCAAGAAAATTGTTTTGAGCTGTAATACTATTTTTTATTTATCATATGGTAGGTAGATAATTCGGTATGTTTATTAAGTACCTATTAAAAATAACTCCCAAGTGTACTCGTCATTGTGTAGTTGAATAAGTACGAGTATTAGTGATTTCGTGATGAGACTGGTGAATTAATTGTCAATTAATTTCTCTCGTTTACGAGGAGACGAGAGATGATGGAGGTAAATGAACTTACACCAACCTTAATCGTACCTGAAATGAAATACCTACTTGCAGGTACTTTTTCAGCTGGTTATTCGTCCGACGCCCATTGAGTCACCGCGAGTGCACGATCAGCTGTGTCGCTCTACGTCATCGACGAGCGCATCGCGTACAATCTTGCGTTTATGAATGAAATAGTGAAACCGCTACTAAGATTTAACTCGAATGACAGAATAAAAGTGATAAATTTCTAACTTCTTTATTTGATGTCTTAAAAAAACAATAACTATGCTAATAGTAACTATTACTCGACTGGAGTTACTATGTTTCGGCTCCAGAACGATGTAACAGTATTCGTGTATACTAGTGTTAGTAGACACATGTTTTATGTAGTGTAGAGTTTCATCCAATGTCGCAACATTGGAGACTCCCATCTATCTGCGAATAAACTCAAGATACTATACAATACAATACTTGTGTGATCGCACCCCGCGAGTGTCAGATTTCCGTCTGGAAAGTTAGAGAAGAGAGTGAACCTGTGTGTGTATATCACTTGAATATCTGATCTCCTGATTCGTTAGTCTCGTGGTTGCAAGGGTTCGATTCCCATGCCGAGCAAAGTATTATTGTTTTCCATCACGTATTTCTCAGCAGCAGACACGGAGTCCAGATTTGTGGCTGGTTGGTGGCAATAGGCTCGCCCCTTGTGTGCACTATTAGGTACACCTTTGCCTAACCCTTAACGGATTACAGGCGTGACATTATGTTATGAAAAAATGATTGATAATCAAGTACCTAATGAAAAAAAAAATCTTAAAATTAACACATTTCTCTTTCTATTTTAGCAATGACTGCAGAGTTCGCACTCACGTAAGGTCGCGTGACGCGCCGAGTGAAGCTAGTCCCTGCGCCGAATGAACACATATTTTATTATATTATATACTACATAACACTATGTATGTACCTGCCATCGCAACTAGAGCTGTATGTACGGCCCACTGCTTGGCATATGTGAAATACGCGATGCAGACAAGCGGTTTCAGTCAAATATACTCCAGTATACAGGGTGTAAGGGACAGTCCTCCACAAACTGACAGGGTGCATTCAACTCCTTATTTTGAATCATATTCCACCGGAATTTTTCTCAAGAAAATTTTATTTTTTTAATTTTTTTTTCCAATGTAAAATTACCTTGTACACAGCACTCCATTTATGTAAATAATACGGCTAAATTCAAAAATCAAAGTATGAGGAAATAAAACAAATCAAATTCATTGGATTCCCAAAACATTCCTGAAATAATTTCTTGTACCGGTCATCTTAGTATGATATACTGAATTCACCCCAGTTTATGGAGGGCTGTCCCTTACACCCTGTGTTATAGAAGATTGTAAGGTAGAAAAAGCGGAGTTAGGTGGATCGCAGTACAATTAATATGTTTTGATTTCATCTCACACAGGATTGAAAACTAACAACAGTGTTTTTGCTGAAAATGGTATTTTTTTTGTTGATGGAATGGTCTCTACGAACAGGCCTAGGTACAAAATTGTAGAATTTGGACGAATATTGAAACACTGATTAGAAACTTTATGGAAAAAATACCCGAGTTGCATTCAAATAGACATTGAATAATTATTTGAAGTTACTATTAGGTCCGTTTCTTATATTTTAGAATTTATTATGATTATTATGTAAATGATAAATATTTAAATGAAAGCAGGTAGGAACTTTTTGGTAAACACACAGTTTAAAGGTTTTAGTCAGTGCGACTGATAAATGAAACACGACCTATTGTTTACGAATAGTTCTTTTTTTGCGAAAGGCCTGAAATTTTCGACCATTTTTTCTTACATCCATGCTTTCGAAGTGCTTATTATTAATATTTTATGTGAATTTAAGGTACACAAAGTGATTAACTTCTCTGTTTACTACAACAACGATTTATGGGAAATATTTTTATAAAATATATGTTCATAATTAAAGGCGCGGAATTTTGTGATCAAAATGACGTATTACGTAATTTAGGGTTGCCCGCCAAGGGTCTGTGTGGACATGTTAAAAAAAACAACGATAAAACATGGCAACACCATATTCAATGTTGCCAGTTCATAATCGGTCTATAACGTCACTATGAAAAACGTGAGGTGGAATCGATAAATAACGCACGAATATTGAAAGCATAAAGGCAGTTGTGTTTTTTAATTTTATACTTAAATAAAATATTTATTCGGATACGTATATTATGTACGTAGTGATTAGGTGACATGTATTAAAGTTACTTTTGAGTTTTATTTTAGGGTCAAATAAAAAATAAAAAAAAACGAAAATTAAAACGATTATACAGTAAGAAAAATTCAAAGTACATAGGTTGTACATTTAGTTAACAACTCGGCCATATTACATTTTTATTACTTAACTTTTTAATGTCATTTTAAAACTCTTTACCCCAAAAATAAAACTCAAAAGGTGCCGTTTTTAAATAAAATATATAATTGTAATATCCATTTAGCGTCAAGTTATATTATTATTATTCTATATTTATTGTCTTATAAGCGTATATGACTACGCCACGTTAGATTAGGTGACATATATTATACATAGTATGCTATCAATCAATCAATCATCTTATTGCCAGGCAATGGGTAAACTATTATAATAATAATAAATGTAAACTGAATAGGTAATGAGCAGTCAAAAATCGACTAATAAGGGTTTGGGTAAATTAGACACTTTTATAGCAGTAATCTAATTTATTTTATATGTTTTGAATCGACAATGCAATCCGCGCTAGCGGCGCGACACAACGACCAAACTTACAAATAACATACTTAGATGGCACTGCTCGCGCGCTTCGTCATAGCTTAACACCTCCCCTCGAAGTCGTGAGCAGATCTTCTTCGTCATCAAGTATTTCTTTATATTCATGCCTAAATGCTGTCTCATTCATGAACTTCACGTCACGAGTAACGATAATCTTTCTTGTTGCAGGATCATGTATCCTATACGCTTTAGATTGAATATCATAGCCCACAAATATTCCTAGCTGTGAACGTGACTCAAACTTTCTTTTCGGTTTTCCCTTATCTTTATAATAAGCCTTCAAACCAAACACATGCATATATATAACTGTAGGTTTCTTTCCTTTCCACAGTGTAAAAGGTATTTGCCCAATTAAGGCTGTTGTTGGACACCGGTTTCTTATATAGTTAGCAGTATTTACCGCTTCAGTCCAAAATGAAGGAGGACTTCCGGCTTGATGCATCATACATCGTGCCATTTCGACCAATGTCCTGTTCTTTCTTTCTGCAATACCATTCTGTTGAGGCGTATATGGCGCCGTCAATCTTCTTCTAATTCCAGCCTTCTTCAAATAATCATCAAACTCATTATTCACATATTCTCGACCGTTATCAGACTGAAGATTTTTTATTTTCTTCCCAGTTAAATTCTCTGCATAGGCTTTGTAAGTTTTGAACACGCTTAAGACGTCACTTTTACTAGCAATGAAGTAGACTTCACACCATCTAGATTTATCATCAATGAAAGTAACAAAATATTTTTTACCGCCATACGACTGATAATTCATGGGGCAAACATCACTATGCACTATTTCTAGTAGTTCGGTGGTACTATCTTCTCCTTTCTTTGGAAAAGGCGTGCAAGTTTGTTTTCCACTAATACAAATCTCACATTGGGACAACTTTTCGCCATCCTTGAATGTTAGCCCGTGTACTAAACTATTGTTCGCCATAGTTTTCAAGTCGCGTTCGTTGAGATATCCGAGTCGTTGGTGCCACATGTCTATTGAATTCTTAACTGCTTCAATATTATTAACAGAATTCTTACTCATTCGAACATGGTACAGATTTCCAACTCTTTCTGCACGCATATGAATTTTATCATTGTCATCAATCACAATCGCATCATTCTTCCTAAAGTGAACCTCGAACCCGCGATCTGTCATCTTAGCCACTGATAATAGGTTTGTTCGTAAATCGGATACGTAGAACACTTTTTCTATATTAATCTGGCGTTCTTCACTGCCCGTTTCTATAGAAATCTTGACCTTACCAATCCCAGTAATTTGTGTTCTGTCGCTATTAGCTAAATTTAGCTTTGAATCTAGCCGCGTAAAATTCTCGATCATTTGCTTCTCATTGCACATATGACCTGTGCATCCACTGTCAATGCACCAAATAGGATTTACTTTCTCACCTTGCATAACCTCTTCAGTAGTACTCAATAACATTGTTGTCTTTTGCTCTTTGTCGTCTCTATTTTCCAAACTTTGTGCACTTTGTTTATTCTTGTTGATATACTTAGTTAAATTGGAAAGCACATATAGACAGTCTGTGTAAAAAATTGAGTTCATCCGCATATGTGTTATATAGACTATCCTCCATAGTAGATGTCAAAACACTTCTTACGGCTTACTACGGAATAGTTGAATCGCACTTGCGCTACGGTATTATTTTCTGGGGGAACTCAACTGATCGAGATATAGCTTTTAAGGCCCAGAAAAGATGTCTCCGATCATTGTTAAAACTTAAATCGACAGACAGTTGCGCGCCTTATTTTAAGTTACATAAAATTTTGACACTTCCCTGTATATATATTTTCGAAGTAGCTATGTTTGTTAAGCAAAATCCCTCTCGTTTTGAGCGCCTGGCTGTTGTATTCCCAAGGAATAGGCGTGACAACAGTAAATTATGTCAGGTATCATGTCGAACTACCTTGATGCGTAAGAGCGTTTCTTGCATGGCCCCCATTATCTACAATAAATTACCGAGTAGTTGGAAAGCTTTAAACATAGCAAAATTTAAGAGTAGATTGCGGAATTTTTTGGTAGATAAAACGTACTACAGTGTAACTGAGTTCCTATCGGAGAAAATATTTGTTAATTAGTGAGTCTTTTTGAAATTTTGATGTATGTTATTTTTGATTTTTGACATTTTGATCTTACATTTAGATTACTGACATTTTGAGTTTAGAATTGTAATATAATGAATAATTGTAATGACATGTTAATTGATGTAATGATAATGGTAGGTAAGACATATGTACATATAGTAATGACATGATATATAATCTTATGATACTGACCTATATTTTCCTTTTAATACAAACATAATTATATTTTTAATAGCTGATGATTTAAGAATTTTATAATAATAGTAATTTGAATTGTAATAATAATGATATAAATAATTTCAAATGTTTGCATGCTGATTGGTAAAATGTGGCTGGGCTAAATTTAATCTTAAGACCTATTATGTATTACCCATATTTGCAAAATAAAATTCTATTCTATTCTATTCTATTCTATTCTATTAGTTCTGCAGTCTCTCGCAAAATGCCCACGACGACCACAACGATGACATTCAAAATTAGTTTTATTGCCGTGGTTGTCCTTGTCATGATTCTTCTTCAGATTGGCATTTTTATTTTTATTGATACGTTTGACGAACATAGCCCCCTGATCAGCTGTCTTGGACTTACGAGCTTCATGATCCTCGATAATCTTCACTTTTAACGTTTCCGTTGATGGTAAATCATCGCGTGATTCCATTGCCGTTCTAAACATGGCGAATGAATCCGGTTAACTGTACAAAAATAATATGGCTAATAGTTCGTCTATAACTTTTAAACCGATTACTCTCAATTTCTTAACTGCATCAAAAAATTCCGAGATGTGTTTCTTCAAATCATCATCTTCTTGCATACGAGTCAGTACCAGTTTCTTCAACAAGGAGGCCTTTCTAGCAGGACCGTTGGACTGATACATAGATTTTAGTTTTTCCCAAATGGCCTTGGAACTTTCCAAACCATCTAATGCGGCCAATTCACTTGGACTTACCGCTAACAGTATGTCGGCTTCGGCTTTTCTGTCCATTTTCAACCATTCAGCATATTTTGGATCATTTAACTGCGGTTTGGGCAATAATCCCGAAACAAACTCCCATAAGTCATTTTTAATTAATATAGCCCGCATGTGAATTTTCCATGTATCATAATTATCACCAGTAAGTCGATCAATCTTTATAGATGTCGCCATAATGAAGTTTCTTCAACTCCAAAAGCAAAACAAGAACAATGAATAAAAATCTTCGTAACAAAAATGTAGTAAACAAACGGCGACGGCGAACGTAACTTGAAAGTCCACGTTACACTAATTAACCTTCACTTAACTACACGCGTTTATAACTTTAATTACGACGAACTGTTTTGGTTCAAATCACTGCAATTGTTCAATAATATGTTCTGTTTTTCACTCACTGACAGTCTTTGGGCCCATAACCTGAAGGGTTTGGGTAAATTAGACACTTTTATAGCAGTAATCTAATTTATTTTATATGTTTTGAATCGACAATGCAATCCGTGCTAGCGGCGCGACACAACAACCAAACTTACAAATAACATACTTAGATGGCACTGCTCGCGCGCTTCGTCATAGCTTAACAAATCGGTTACATATAATCGACTAATTTATTTTTTATCGATAAGTACATCATTAGAGTAATTTAAAAAAAAATCGAGGATTTTTTTGTATCTATGATTTATATTAAGAAATCTTAATTTTTGTAACTACTGTTGTCCAAAGGAATTTAGTAATTGATTTAACATTTACGATGATATAGTAAAATAACTTTTCGGGGCTCTAAAAACATGACAGGACCCTAAATACTGAATTAATATGGGCGTTAATAATAAAACACTGACATTCTCATAACTATTAATTATAAAACTATGGATTTGCGCCCGTTTGATGGTAATAGGCTCGACCCCCATTACATGGGACTTAAACATAACTGGCGAAATGTGGGTGTACTATAAGGTAAACCTTTGCCTAACCCTTCAGGGATTACAGGCGTGATGTTATGTTATTTTCATAACTAACTAACACATAGACACTTAAACAGTTTATTCAGATTGAGTAGATTCGCAATAGTATTACCGAAAAGACATCAAAAGTAATAAGAATCTTATACTCACTAAACTATAGTAATGGTAAATCTAGAAGGCATCGAATATTTGCAGAAACTACAGATTTTAATGACCTATGTCTCAAAAAGCCATTATATCTCAAGAAAAAAAAAGCACAATTTTAACATTTAAAACGTAATAGAATGGCTGTACAGGAAAAAAATAATCAATTTAATCGTCATCTGGCGTAAGAAAGATTTCAATTCAGAATTTTTATTGCGAATAATTAGTTAATTCTGAGCCTAACAATTACTGTTCATTACCTAAACTAATCCCGGTTATACTATAACACTAGAAAAAACCCAGGATACCCTTAACTTTCCATTAGAACGTCTTTCCATAAAACATAAGTTTTTAATCTATACTAATATTATAAAGCTGAAGAGTTTGTTTGTTTGTTTGCTTGAAGGCGCCGTCCGAATTGAAAAAATATTTTAGTGATGGATAGCCCATTAACCGAGGAAGGCTATAGGCTATATAAAATCACGCTACGCCAAAAGAAAACAAGTCAGAAGCGGCGGGTGAAACCGCGGGGCACAGCTAGTCCCTCTTATAATTCATATTTTTGTAGTGGCAACATTTTCAAATTTATTTTCGTAGTGGCAATTTTTAGCTTCCATTTTTTAATTATCGAGTCTTTGTTTTGGAGGTGACTACTAGTTTTACTAGATATCTGATATTTACCTCCGATCTTATAGAATTGAGTTAGTAATGTCTTGAAAACAACATGAGAACATCTTGTGAAAACCTGATCTAGAATCAATAATTCGAAGATATGCAACATCTACAAACGCGCTCAGGTCCAGCGTGGTGGATTGCAGCCCACTCCCTCTCATAGACAGGAGGCCTGTGTCCCACCAGTGGGAAAATTAGACACCGATTATGTCAATGTCATATACAATACAAAAATACCCTAAATAAGTATTATAAATGATTTAATTCAATGAAATCCTTGGGATTTTTTAACTTTACACAAGCAGTATGACCATTTGTCATTTGCAGCCCATAATGACTATATACCATACATACTCGTCCTCTGGTAAACTAGTAGTCAGATCTCGACTTTTATAAAACATTCTCTGTTCAGACAATTTGTTAGAAATTCAGACTTATCTGTCCGTTACTATTAAATCACTTTGCTTGGTGCCTAAATGCTCAGATTTTTGCTACACATGGCTATCTTTGTCCAAACTTTTACTAAGACATTCCTAATGACAATATGACTAAATAATCGTGATTTTTAATGACTTTGAAGGTGAAAGGGAGCTGTCTGTTCAAAATGGAAAGATTAAATTCGTTTTTAAATATCCGAATTTGAACCTTATTCTTCTACATGCAATGTTGATATCGTATGGTAATTAGGTGATTCGTCATCTAATTTTCCTTGGCAAAATAAAATCTAAGTCCGGTCTGCGAAATTTCCCCTTAGTCATAAAAACTTTTATAATGACTGTTTAGTACGTTAGGGTTCAATTTTGTTTGAAGGCACGGATGTAGAAAAGAAATACGTCCACTCGCTTTGCTACTTTATTTCGCACTACTTACTCAATGTTTTTTACACATTCTAATTAGTATCGGACATACCGCCCACCAAAAACAATAGTTTTTCAGTAAAATACCTAACTAACAATATTAGAATTCATGCAATGGACTGTAACTTACATAATGTATTTTCAAATATAGTATAAATCACAACAAAATTTAAATTTAATTCACACTAGCATTTTACTGAACTTGAATTTACTGGTTACTCACTTCCATCAATATAATTTAAACAAATTAGTAACAGAAACAAATTAATCAGTTAATTAACAAACCGCCCACCATAGCTCATTCGTACTCAACGTTTTTGGGCAGTGGTATCAGTTTAGATACAGGTCTTTTTAATTCATGGTTACCCTTGCACTGTACTGTAACCACTCTTACGAGGTTATCTGCTCCAGGATGTAAATGCTTGATCTTGCCTAGTAACCATTTTGCTGGTGGTGTATCTTCGTCCTTGATTACCACAATATCTCCCACAGTTGGTGATGAAATAGGTACTTGCCATTTGTATCTCTGTTGTAGCGTGTGGAGATATTCTGTTTTCCAGCGACGCCAAAACTCCTGAGTCATCCTTTGTACCATTTGCCACCTGGTTAATAAACTGGTCTTTTGTTGTTCATAATTTATATCAGGTACATTTATTAGAGATTCGCCCACGAGAAAATGACCCGGAGTTAGTGGTGTCTCTGCTGTGGTGTTATCTATTTGGCACAGTGGTCGAGAATTAAGGCAAGCCTCGATCTGTGCTAACAGAGTGGCCATCTCTTCATATGTTAGTTTGGTGTCCCTATTCACTCTAGCGAGGTGTCTTTTAGCGGATTGAACTCCACTTTCCCATAAACCACCACATGTTGGCATTTTTGGTGGAATGAAGTGCCATGTGGTACCATCATTGGCTAGGAGTTCTGCTACTTCAGTTGCCATGCTATGTTTTCCCTTCTGGAAAAGCTGCTTTAGTTCCTTGGCAGCCCCTACAAAGTTAGTCCCATTATCGCTCCACAAATGCATGCATTGACCTCTTCGTGCCACAAATCTTTTGAATGCTGCCATAAACCCTTGTGAAGTAAGATCTGTCACAGCTTCAAGGTGGATAGCACGAGTAGCCATACAAACAAACAAGCAAATATATCCCTTTGTTGCATGGTGGCCTCGACCTTTAGATGTCCTGATTAATACAGGTCCAGCATAATCGACACCGCTGTTTATAAATGCTCGATGTGGGTTGACTCGCGCAGATGGTAACTGGCCCATAAATTGATTCTTTACCTTAGCTTTGTCTATAATGCAAGTTTTGCAGGTATGAATGTGCTTCCTTACGGCTGATTTTAAACCAATTATCCAATACTTGCTTCTCAAGTACGCCATCATCAATTGAATCCCACCGTGGAGTGTTTTTATGTGAGCTTCACTTACCAATAATTTTGTGATATGTTGATTATTAGGAATAATTATAGGATGTTTAGTATTTTCTGACAAAGAAGCATTTTGTAATCTTCCTCCTACTCTAATCAAGCCCTTCTTATCCAAAAACGGTGAAAGCGTAATCAGGGAACTTCTAGTCTTTACCTTTCCATCCTTTGATAATTCTTCTACTTCCTTTCCATAAATTAACGTTTGGTAATATTTTATACAGTTTTCTAAAACCCTTTCCATTTCTTCAGTTGTTAGATATTTTTGTGCACGTTCTGTTCCCTTTTCTTTCATCATTCTTCTGCAATATGCCAGTACTCTTTTCATTCTCGATATTGTTGAAAATCTTTCCTAAATTGGTTTCTCCTCTAATGTATTGTGTAATGAACTCTTTAACTCTAATTCTGTGTGTTGAACGACTTGTCTTTCAAAATGTAAATTTTCTCCTTTTAGCCATTTAGGTCCAGTCCACCAAACTTCGTTAACTGCTAGATCACATGCTTTGACGCCTCTTGTAGCGAAGTCAGCAGGGTTATCAGCAGACTGAACATGTCTCCATTGGCTGTTATCTAAGACGCGGATGATATCAGCTACTCTATTGGCTACAAAGGTTCGCCAGCGACTAGGCTGAGATTGTAGCCATGCCAATACAACCATGGAATCGGTCCATACATAAATTTGGTCTTTAGTAACTTTCAGGATTTCTGTAAGATCGTTAATGAGTTCAGCTAGCAATGCAGCAGCACATAGCTCTAACTTTGGAACAGATATTTGTTTCAGAGGTGCAACTTTAGTTCGGGAGGCAATCATCGTCACATGCACCTCATCTTGTTGAACGACTCTAAGGTAGGCGACGGCAGCGTATGCTTGAGTAGATGCATCTGCAAAACCATGCAGTTGTATATCTTTGTAATTTATAATTGTAGTTTTAAACCATCTTGGTATTTTAATTATTTGCAAATGCACTAACTCTTGCCTATACGCAATCCACTCTTCGCTTAATTCAGACGGCAACTCATCATCCCAACCCAGATTACACAACCACAATCTTTGAATAAGAACTTTAGCCGTGATTACGACTGGTGATAACCATCCGAATGGGTCGAACAGACGCGCTACATCCGAAAGTATGGATCTCTTCGTTATAGGATATCTCATGTCAGGTAAGTTTACTGTAATGTTGAATGTATCATCCTTTCTATCCCATGTTAAACCAAGAATCTTTATAATTTTATCAAGTTTTATCTTTATTTGATCTTGAGACCTTCTGTCTCCTTGTATGTATTTTAAAACTTCTTCAGAATTACTTGACCATTTTTGCATGTTAAATCCTCCCCTGTTCAGTATAGTTCTAATTTCCTCACACATTTTCTTTGTTGCTTCTATATCTTCATTTCCCGCCATTAAATCGTCCATATAAAACGATGTTTTTATTACAGGTGCAGTTTCAGGATATGTTAGTGCTTCATCGTCAGCAAGTTGACATAAGATTCTCACGGCTAAATACGGAGCTGCAGCCGTGCCAAAAGTAACTGTTGTTAAATCGTAAAATTCAAGGTCTTGTTTGGGGTCATCTCGCCATACTATGCGCTGCAAACTTGTCTGTTCTTCGGTCATATTTATCATACGGTACATCTTTTCAATGTCTCCTACTACGCAGATTTTGTGTTTGCGCCACGCTATAATAAGGCTTCTTAAATCAGGTTGTAGAACAGGTCCTACCATCATGGCGCTATTTAAAGAATGTCCATTAGACCCTTGTGCAGACGCATCATACACGACTCTGACTTTACTTGTCTCTTTATCTTCGCGCACCACCGCATGATGAGGCAAATAAATTGAATTATGGTCATCTTTTGTTTTAGATTTCTTCATATGACCCATTTCCTTGTATTCATGAATGACTTTCGCATAATCTTCTTTAAATTGTTTGTTGTTTTGAATTTTTTTCTCTAAGCTATTGAATCTATTTATTGCTTGTTGTTTAGTATCCCCGCATAATTTTACGGTTTCTTCTTTACTCTGTTTCAAAGGTAATTGTACTACGTATCTTCCATTATCATCTCTTCTAGTAGTTTGTTTGTATATCTCTTCACACCTCTCTTCTTCCTTTGTGAGTATTTTCTTCTTTTTGTACAAATCTGTTTCTATTTCCCAGAACCTTCTTAGCAAATCATTATCTTCCGCTACAATACTTGTTACATGAAGTGAAATTAAATTGTGTTGATCATCCTTGTTGTCTCTTTGACCCGAGAGAATCCACCCCAAACTTGTCTTCTGAGCCACAATCCCATCTGGCATTCTAATTAGCCCTTCTTCAATAATCTTACAAAAGATGTCAGAGCCAAGTAACATGTCAATGTTTGGAGTCCTGGCCAGTCAATCACGATGTTCTTTGAAGGAAGACTTGTTGATATTGTCTTTAAAACATAAGCCTTCACTTGTATGGTTTCCTTTTCATTGAATCGAGACTTGACTGGCAGGTCAACTAAGTGTTTGATTGGTACCTTCGTTCCTTCCCCCACTCCAGAGACTGCACCGTTGATATTAGTCCTTTTTAGACCCAATAGTTCAACCACCCTTGCAGACACGAATGAAGCCTCTGATCCTTGGTCAATTAAAGCACGAAGCAGGTGTGTGTTACCATTACTCGCTGTGACCTCAACTTGTGCTGTTGCTAATAAAACTTTATGACCAGGTTGTTCTTGAGAGAAGTGTGCAGTTGTAATCTTTTGTTCTGGTTGTGACTTTTCTTCTTGATTTGTGTTCTTACTTTGGTGCAAAAGCGAATGGTGTCTTCTTTGACAGACTCTGCACGATGTTTTTGATTTACATTTGTATACAATATGATTTGGAATGAGGCAATTAAAGCATAGATTTTTCTTCTTAACAAATTCGTGTCTCTTGTCTACTGGTAGTTTCGCATATTCCTTACAATTGAAAATGTAGTGACCGACCTCACTGCAATAAGTACATACATGTTTTGAATCGACACTCGAATGTGCCGAGTGAATCTCATTATGTTCACTATCTTCTGAAGTAATGTGGAATGATCTTTGTGTTGAAGGCTTCTCTTTCGTTGTAGTTGTTGTGATTGGAGCTATTAGTTCTAATGTTCTGAATTTGGACTCGAGAAATTTCTTCATTTCTGGCCATGTAGGCAGTTCATCAGAATTGTCTTTATGAGCTTGTTGTTCCCAATCTTTTAGCGACTCTGTATCCAATTTCTGTCCCACCAGAAATACTATTACTGGATCCCAAGAATCAGTAGTTATTTTTAAATTATTCAGACTAGTTAAACATTCCGCAGTAGTGTCAAGTAGTGCTTTAATTTGATTTGCCGACTGATTATTAACTTTCTTCTGTGCGAACAACCTTTTTAAGATCGAATTCACTATCATTCTTTTATTTCCAAATCGTCCTTTAAGTATATTCCAGGCCTGTGTATAATTACTCCCTGTTGTTTGTATATTGCGTAATAAAAGTTCAGCTTCTCCAGAGACACTAGTTTTTAAATAATGAAGTTTTTGTACATCGCTTATTGACGTGTTGTGTACAAGTGCTTCGAATAAATCTTGATATGTTGGCCAATCCTCATACTTTCCCGAGAATGAAGGTAATTGTATCGTAGGTAGCTTAGCGAAAGGCGGTTGATCATTTTGCATAGATGTAGACATGTTTGGAGAATCGATTGACCGTTGTTGAATAATCAATTTTGACAAAAAATCTTCCAAATCCGCTCGTAAACAATGATACAATTCTTCGACTTCATAATATTCTTCGTTCAGAAAATATGGAAAAGCTCCCCGTTTGTCTCGCGGAGTGCAACTAGTAAGGTTGTTATGTGCTTGCTTAAATATATTCCAATCATCTTCGATAGATTTCAATCTACTTTTTACGTAACCTTCGGTCAGTCGTTGTTTTGGACATTTCTTAATGTTTATTTGTGCCTTTTGTAACATCTTGGCCACATCTTCTAAAGTAGATATAAACTTGCTTTGTTCCGCCGTCGGTGTTGTCATTTTTCACTTTATAATTCACTTAAATCACCGTAACAAGTCAATCGTAGTTATGTTATTAATTATTACACTTAAATTCACAAGTTCGTAAACAACTGCCAAGTCCATATAGAAAAAATCCTTATCTCAGGAATGCGGCTCCCTATTGTATTCGCGCGCTCGAGTTAATTAGCCGTGCTATCCGGCTCGAAGGACCATTATGTTTAGTACGTTAGGGTTCAATTTTGTTTGAAGGCACGGATGTAGAAAAGAAATACGTCCACTCGCTTTGCTACTTTATTTCGCACTACTTACTCAATGTTTTTTACACATTCTAATTAGTATCGGACAATGACCAGTATGGTTTTTACAAATTTAGAGATTAATTAATAAATAAGAGGGTTCCTCTAACCTGCCTTTACAAATTAATTTCACGTTACAAATGCAAACAAAAGTATTTTCGAGAGCAGGAATAATCTAGAAAAAGAAAATCTTTTTAGAACTGACAGCTTCTTACAGGCTTCATTATTTTTAAGCTTCGACTGAACTATTGCCATTCCTTTTTTAAAAGACAGAATCTATTGCACGCAATCTTTTCTATAAAAACTTTTTGTATCTCAAAACTTTTCTGAAGAAAATCAAATACATGTTCGGAATACGGAGACACAGTCATGCGTTCAGAATTCTAAAATACAGGGAACAATATTGATTTGTACTAGTTAAGCAAAAATGTAATGACTGTTTATACTAAGCGGCATCTAAACCTGGTCGTTCGAGCCGGATTTTCCTTCGACGCTCCACCCATGTCTGAAAACAATCGCTGTTGGGAATTTCAAAGCTCCTCCTAGACCTGAAATTACAACAGTAGTATAACATTTAAGCATTCATTTAGAGAGATATCGCTTTGTGAAAACAGGCATTAGTATAAAGTTCATCATTCAACCTAGATTTTAATAGTCGTATAATTGTAATAATAACTGTCTATAGAATAGTAATCCATTACTTAATTCAAACATTGGCTCCACTATATCATATAAACATATATGTAAGTGGGCAAACCTACTACCATGAAAATCTCTGCGACAGGCTGACAGAAACATCAAATAATAAAGATTTCATTTATGGAACCTGATAAAGCAGTAGTAGAGTCCACGTGAAAGGACTCGCCTGGGGAAGTACTACCACCATACCTATTTCAACCGCTAGCAGCCTTGCTGTGATGCGGTTCGAAGGGTATGGGTGCCGGCGCCATTACAGGCACATGAGACATTCCAACTTTTGTTTCCAAAAGGTGCTCTTCTGAAGACAAGAATCGCAGCGTTGACACTCCACACCAACACGACTTTTATTTATTGTTACCGTATGAGAACCTTGAAAAGGCGACGGTTTTAAATACGGTTACACAGAAACCAGTCGTGTTACTGCAGTCTGTCATTGCAAATGGCCGTCGATTGCCGCTGCGATTTGCGTGCGGTCACATTCGGAAGGGTACCTTAAAGATGTTACCGGTCACTCGACCGAGATCAATCGGTGTCTGTCATCTAAAATCCGTCTGAAGTCTTACAGGCTGGTCTTACGATAACTTCGATTGATTTTGGTCTAGTGGCTGGTTTTTCTTACGAAGTCTTCGTATGATCTTTTATAGCAGTGTTGTTTTAATCGTCCGTTTGGGAAAGATATGGAGTTAGACGTCCTGTATAGCTCCGTCTCTTTCCCTTTTTGAAGTGACATTAAAGTAATATTGCCATAAGAGATAGTGAATCAGAATTCGTGAGATGGAACATCTGTTAACATCCTACAGTTGGCAACGCAAAGACAGTCCGCTCTTGAGTTGCAGCTAGTTTCCAGAACCTGCAACCACTTTCTATAGGCGGATGTTATGTTGCCAACCTGTAAGCTTACTGTTTTACTGTGATAGTAGCATTTAGTATCATCTTAGTTGTCGAACCTCCCATCTGTCGTCCCAAGCTGTCACAGTCAATACCATCAGTCTTCCTAGAATCATAACATCTTAGGATAGGTCCTTTTAAAATTGCTTCTCATCATCTGCATGTGGCGTATATGCAGATGAAGATGATTTCTAAAATTGCTCTATCCATTCTTCGAGGCTTGCTCCGCTAACATCTGGACATAAGCCCTTCTTCTGCAACCCGACATAGGTATTTCTGGCATTAAACAGCATCTCATCAGCTGTACATAAGCTCTTTTAGAATGCTTCGCAACACCTTTTCACCATTCCAAATTCTTTGAATAACTTAAATGATTGCTATTAATTAGGTTTAAATATAGAGTAAATCTTTCAGTCAGTTAGGTTAGTGTTAGGTACCAATAGCATAACATCAGCTGTACATAGGCCCTGAGGTTTGCTTCTCCACCATCTGTACATAAACCATTCCGGAATTGCTCTGTAACATCTCGACTTACAGCTCTTAGGTGTCGAACCTTCCATCTATCGTCCAGGCCTGTCACAGTCAACACCATGAGTCTTCCTAGAATCATAACATCTCCAAGAAGACTAAAGACTACAGGTCAGGACTACAGGTCAGGTGAAGACTATAGGTCCTTTTAAAATTGCTCCTCATCATCTGCGTCTGGCGTATATGCAGATGATGAGGAGCAATTTTCAAAGACAAAATTACTATCCTTCTAATATTGCTCTATAACATCCTTCGAGGCTTGTTCCACTAACATCTGGATATAAACCCTTCTGCAACCCGACAAAGGTTTTTCTGGCGTCAAATAGCATCTCATCAGCTGCGGAGTGCTTCGCAACACCTTTTCACCATTACAAATTCTTTGAATGACCGAAATGATTGCTAATTAAATAGGTTTAAGATATACAGTAAATCTTTCTGTCAGTTAGGTAGGTACCAATAGCTTCTCATCAGCTCCATCATATCACCTTTTCAACATTCCAAATTTTTTGAATGACCGAAATGATCATAAAATAGATCTTTCTGGCAGTTATTAGGGTACCATTCATTAAGTGATTTAGGTTAACGCAAATTACGCTTAATCTAGAACTAAGTTCACCATTCCATATACCATCAGTTAAAATAAAGCTTCGTCGATAGCAGATGGAACAATATCATCCGTCACCAATATCCGAATACTGGCACCAACTAAGCCAATATTGGTTCAAAAGTTGGTACGGTCGCCTCAAATCATTTTCGTCGATCTCAGACTAGAACCAAAAGTTTGGGTGTGGCACAATAGTTGGGGCCAGTGTACTGAAGGCTAATCACCACCTCATATATCATCAGAACTATTTGAATCTTACCTCAACGTGGGATGAAGCTTGGAACTCCGTCTAGCTCCATCTCCCATAATGAAGTAAGGTTAAAATAATACATGACTATGGTTTATGAGGTAGTGGAATAGTTCCAGGTCCAGAGTCATTTAAAATTAGAGTATAGCTACAGAGTACAATCAAGCCATATCAAGCTTCACTATTCAATTAGATGTGTTTTTTGTTAAGCACTTTTTTTTTTGGGATGGGAAATCATCAAATGACCCCCCCGCTCTGGGCGGAGCGGAAGGGAGTGTCAGACTTGTACTGACTAAAACCCATCCATGTTCCTTCTTTGCCCTTTGTGTTCCAGGGCCGCGGTATCTCTTTCGAACAGTCCCGCAGCCCTGGCAGGCATCGGCCCGTGCGGACCGCTACGTGGTTGCTGACATCTCTTTGAGGCGCGCGTGGAACACGAACGCGCCGTCGACACGGCCTATCGTCATAAGACGGCCGGACGGCGAGCTAGCCCATAACTCGACGTCCACAGGCCCGCGCCTACGGTGGCCGGGGGCCACCACGTGACCCCCGACGCCCAGGGCGTCTCCCGCGGCGGCTGGGACTTGAGGCTCTTTCCCTCTCACGTTCCGCCACCTCCTTCACTAGCATGACTGCTTCGCAGAAGGAGGTGACGGCTTCCCATCCCCTCTCGCTCCGGACCATGGCTTGAACCAGGGCCGGGCGCGAGAGGTCGCCGCCGCCAATCGCCTCTACGAGGACACGGCGCTGCTCCGCCCAAGCGGGCAGGCCTCCACAGTGTGCTGCACCGTGTCCTCCGGACGATCCTCACAATGGAAACACCCGGGCGTTTCCTCCCGCCCGATTCGGTGCAGGAACCTCCCGAAACAACCGTTTCCGGTGAGGACCTGCGTCAGGCGGAAGGTGAGGGCGCCGTGGCGCCTCTCTAGCCACTCCTCAAAGAGGGGACTTATCGCCACTATGGTGGCGTGCCCTGCACGGGGTTGCGACAGTCGCTCTCTCCATGTCACCATGAGATCGCGCCGGATTTGCCGCGGCAGCGGAGTTTCCCCCCGACGTAGTGCCTCCGCGCGCCATTCGTGAAGGCGTGCGAGGACTATCGCCTCCAGATCCCATGGCGGCAATCCGGCAAGGAGGCTCGCCGCCTCACCGGAGATCGTGCGGTACCCCCGGACTAGCCTTAGGGCTATCCCCTTTTGGGGCGCGTTCAGGTAGCGGGCGGCTTGCCGCCTCAGAGAACGCGCCCACACCGGGGCCCCGTAAAGGGCCATGGACCGCACGACCCCCGCGTAGAGCCTCCGGCAGGAGGCGTTTGGACCCCCCAGGTTGGGCAGGAGCCGCTTGAAGGCAGCCCCGGTCCGTTCCAGTTTGGGGGCCAAACGTCGGAAATGCTCCACGAAGTTCCACCGGCTGTCGAGGACGAGTCCCAGGTACTTCAGCGTCGACCCGACGCCGATGGAAACCCCTCCTGCCGTCAGTAGGGATCCCGACGGTGGCGCATTCCGAGGCCCATGAAAACACATGGCCTCGGACTTGTGCAATGCCACCTCGAGACCCAATTGCCGGATCCTCTCCACGACTATCGCAACCCCGCGTGTCATGTTTTCGGCCGCCGCCTCGTGCGACCTCCCTTGTGCCAGTACCAGCGTGTCGTCAGAGTAGCAGACTACGCTGACGCCGCTAGAGAGGTCGGCGCGCAGCACCCAGTCGTAACCGATGTTCCACAAGGCCGGCCCCAGAACCGATCCCTGTGGAACACCGCACGACATCTCTCGCCGGTTCCATTCTCCGCTCTGACCGGGGTAGATGACGGTTCGTTAAGCCCTCAATACAGATATTGAATTTAAGATTTACGGAGCTGTACTAGGATATAAAATGGTGCTTTCAAAGATTTAAGAATGTTGATTAAAGAGGAAAATGCTACTGACGAACAACCTAACATTACAGTCCTCGTTCCTGAACATATTCCACCCAAAAGCTTTTTCAAAGAACTGAACGCTTTCATGCAACCGCTTCTAAAGTTGCAAGGTATTCAAACCATCCGGCGTATAACTGCCCGACCTTCCAAGCTTTGATATCAATAAAATTGGTCTCCAAACATCCTCCACATCAGTTTCAGGGCTTATCCCGTATAGGGGTATACTATGCCACCAATATCTGTCTCTGCCATCCCGTTCAGATGACAGAAAACACAGTATTGAGACGAAAATGAGTACTACGAAAAATCGCCCTTTAAGATCTTGGCCTCTCACTCCTCTTTTTCTAATACTCGGTATGTCATATTTACGCCAGGCTAATCCATCAAGCTTGCATTCCAACCAGTAACAATACGATCGAAAAGTAGCATATTCCGAAGTCCACAACCTACCTAAAGCATAATTTTGGGGGATCACCATCATCCCCCCTATCCGATACAATTCCCCTCCGTCACCGGGAAACCGAATCGTAAGAGGCGATGAACCCGGCCATGAGGTGGTAGAGACTTGACTGACGTACTTTGACGAAAGCACAGCTGTCCTGCCTCGACTGGGTCAGCACCACCCTCTTACTTAAGTCTGTGGATTTTTCCCTGAAAGTAAGAGAACAGACCGATCTCAAAAACTTGTACATGGAGATTGGAGAACAGTATTTCACTTTAGTCGAGAAACATCTCTAGCTAGTGGACCCATTTTTGGAACGGGACTCGTTGGAACAACAACTTGTGACAAGATTGGTGCTAAAGAGGTAGTGTTTTAAGGCGAACATTGTGGAGTTCTGGTTCAGATTTTCGTGTACATGTGATTGGGGATCGTGTTAGTTGTCAGATCTTTTTTACCTTCACCCTGTATTTAGGCTAGGCTTCAATTTGTTTCGAATGTGTCGCCAGTTAGCAGTTCTCTTTCAATCTTCGTCAAATCTATGTGTATAGTTCATTCAGTTAGCTAAAAGACTTTGTGGTGTTCAGTTCGTGCCTTGCTCTTTTTGCTGAAATCCCGGTGGGTATCCTGCTGATTAACAACTAAAGCGGGTTGCCTGTGCACTCTTCTGGGGTCCCGCCTTCAAGGTAGTAAGATGATTTGACTCTACCCAGATCGGGCCCCCAAAAGACGTGGGATACTGGTTTCTTTTGCACCATTAGACTAAGTTCACATGTAAATATCCATGATCTGCGTGGACCTCTTATAGCTGTTGCTTTAATCTCACTACAGTGTGCTACATCACTCCCCACATTGAAGTGACACTAAAGTAATACAGCTATCAGAGTTACGAGCCCTGTAAATAGTTACCTGCAGACGTCATCCGTCAATCCTTCAGCATCGAGTTTAGAAAGATGTCAAGAACGTCTTTTAAAATTCGAAGCTGGGGTTTTGGGTTTATATTCATCTCCTTTGTAAATAAACCTGTGTAGTACATATCGACAGCGACGATGTCGAGTTTCCACTTTCCTGGATATGGTCGCGTTGATATTTAGGACCCCTCTGTCTGCGCGAGGCTTACATTCAAGGTTAATGTCCAAAGAGTTTATAACAAGTCTCCGATTCTCGCAAAAAAGTGGGATTTGGGGAAGTGTACGACGTTTTCGACATTTTCAACTCGAGTAGTCTTGGCTGTGTCTCTGTAGGACGGATTAAGCTGTATTTGATTTTCTTCACCTTCTATTTTGACGTTAGGCTATCACTAATTTTGCCGTTTTTTTAGTTCCCAAAATTACGTTTGGGCACTTTCATATTTGGCTAGCCGAATAAGTCTAAGTGAAGCGCACTCAAACGAAAAAATGGAAAAGTTTGAATGCCGTCAAAATCTCCGTCTCTGGCGATCATTTTTATTTTTCCATTTTCTTATTACTTTTTAACAGTTTATTTTCAATACTTTTAGTATCATTTGATCTTCCTCTATAGTTTATTTCCAACTTTTTTATATGCTATAAAGGGATTCAAAGGACTTGGCTCGACATTGCCATAAACAAGTCCTCGAAATATACCATTACTATTATTCTCCGTACGTGCATTTAATGTTGGCAACATTACAGATTATCGATATTCTGTCACTAAGACATTGTTCCCGTGTCTGTAAACTGGTTGGCTCATCGTAAGAACTAGAATATTGATAAATCCATTGACTTCCCGCGGTGTATTCATGATAACAGTGTACCAATATCATTCATTAACTGCCGACGCAACCCAAGATCTTCAAATGCTTTGAATAACTAATTGGTATACTGTTTCAGATACGCTGTGGTAAGTGCGTGTGGCTCTTATTTTATTGCACGGTAAAATAACGTAACATTATCGTTACGGCATTCAAATATGGGATTGGTTAGAGTTGACCACCTTTAACAGTCCTGTGTTTATATAAGTCACCAGCCGTGGAAGTGACGTTTTCTTGCCGTGCAACATAATAATCCCAATGTCGTTTCGCGAGCCTTGATCATTTTCCACAGCGTCATTTATACAGTGTGAGTCTTTATAATATGCACATACCGAAATGAGAGAATCTATGCTTAATTTTATCGATGGAAAAAATATTAAAAAAAATCTAAATATTTTTTTTATATTTTTTATGGAATTTTTAAAAATTTTGTCCACTACTGTGACCCCAGTGTAAACAAAACGGTGTAACATTTAAACTGAATTATCTATCGCGATGAAACAAACTCCATAATGATTGGAACTAATTAAGCTTCCTAATAAAATTAAAATTCTGGAAAAAAACTACCCTCAATTGAAAATAAACATCTTTTTTTTGGCAAAAATCTGTTTTTTTGTCATCAATTTTTACAATAATTGTAAAATTTCTCAATAAGACGCCCCCATTACCTACCTTTTTTATTACTTTAACGTATTTTTCATCGTATTAGCTACCCAATAGTAAAAATGGCTTGTTTATAACTCAAACATAACATTTTATATCAAATGTTAAAAGATGGCACTCCGAACGCGCCATTTATTGTTCTCTTAAGGATGGTTTATTTGGGATGATAATTAATACAAAAGAGTTCAATTAAAAACCATTTATTATTTGACACATAATTTAATGCATCAGGTTCTCAAAATGTCCACCTCGTTGTTGTAGGCACAAAGCCGCGCGTATTAAAATTTGTTGTGTCGCTCTCCTTATCATTTCGGGATCATTGCGAATATTATTCGCACAGTTAATTATGCGGTCACGCAAATCGGCCTCACTGTTGATGGGGGTACTGTAGACGCGTTGTTTCATGGTCCCCCATAGAAAGTAATCACGGGACGTCAAATCGGGTGAACGCGGAGGCCACCCTACAGGTCCTTGCCGGCCGATCCATTTATCACGGTTATTATCGTTTAAAAATGATCTAACATTTGCAGCATAATGAGCTGGGCATCCGTCCATCTGCAAAAACATCCTTCGACGCAAAGCTAGTGGTACATCCTCCAGTAATTCAGGTAGATCATTAGTCAATAGACTTAAAAATCTTGCACCGGTCAACGTTCTCGGCAATATGACTGGTCCAATCAACATATCATCGATAAGACCAGCCCAAACATTTACTGAAAATCTTACTTGAAAAGTTGACGAACGTTTCAATCTCGGGTTTTCACGTGCACGGCACCATCTGTGTAAATTTCGACAGTTAGTAATACCGTCTCTAGTGAATGTCGCTTCGTCCATCCATAGTATTGTTTTTGGAAAGTTTGGGTTTGCTCTAGTTTTTCTTTGTATCCAACTGGACATTACACACCTTGGACGGCAGTCTACGTCTTCATGTAGATGTTGCACCCTTTGGTAGTGATAAGGATGCAATCCTTCTTTCTTTAAAATGCGCCACGCTGATTTTTGGCTTATTCCGTGACGAAGAGCCAGTCGTCTAGTACTTATGGATGGATCAGCAAACAAATCACTCAGAACTGCTTGTTCAGTAGCTACATCGATAATTACTGGAGGCGGCTCGCGACGATCTCTACTTGATCCAAGTCCAGTGATCGACAACCTTCTGTGAACTTCCTGAAAGTTGCGGGCAGATGGCACTGGTTGCCTGTTAGGAAACGCAGCTATGTAAGCTGCGCGCGCAGCTCTGGCGCTTCCTCGTCCCATTCCATAATAAAAATGAATGTCGGCAATGTGTGCTGGGGAAAATTCACTTAAACGCGGCATCATGTAAAAGCGAACGAAAGTTACGAAACTCAGGTAGCAGCGAACGAAAGTAACGAAACACATGTAGCAGCGGCGAATAATTCGGAGCGACTGCCTGTCTGTCATAATTGAAGGTCCCTTCGGCTAGCCCTACCTCCCCGCACCCCGACCCGCGCACATTAATAATAAAATTCACAGAAAATGCTGTCTACCTGCTAAACAATAGTGCGTAGCCGTGCGCTGGGCCTTTCTTTAACAGTTGATAAGAAATGTTGGGATTAAGTTAAAAACATGCAATTTTTACCATTACGTGGCTAATACGATGAAAAATAACGTAAAGTAATAAAAAAGGCAGGTAATGGGTGCGTCTTATTGAGAAATTTTACGATTATTGTAAAAATTGATGAAGAAAAAACAGATTTTTGCTAAAAAAAGATGTTTATTTTCAATTGAAGGTAGTTTTTTTCCCACAATTTTCATTTTATGAGGACACCTAATTACTTCCAATTATTATGCAGTTTGTTTCATCGCGATAGATAATTCGGTTTAAAAGTTACACCGTTTTGTTTACACTGGGGTCACAGTAGCGGACAAAATATTTAAAAATTCCATAAAAAATATAAAAAAAATGTTTAGATTTTTTTAAATATTTTTTCCATCGATAAAATTAAGCATAGATTCCCTCATTTCGATATGTGCACATTATAAAGACTCACACTGTATAATACCAAGTCAATCCAATTAGCTATATTCCATTTATGACAGTATCAGCTGTCAATCACGCTTAGAAATATTTATCTAAGTGAAATGTTTCATGACAATGTCAGATGACGAGCGTCAACCAAATACATAAGCTTTGAGGAATTATCTAAGCAGTAATAAGGTGGATTTTTGATTGGCAAATATTTTCATATACGGCAGTATGGCTAAGGAATCCTAAATGGCGCTGTGTGAAAATGCCAAGTTCGTGAAACGGTAATAATGTTGCCAATATTTTTTTTAATAAACCCTTATTTAGTTCTATCCCGCAATCATTTGACGTAAATTTTCTACTCTCCTATGCATTTAATTTGACGACTTTGTTTTGTGTAAAAACCACAAAAAATAAAAACTTGATATTTTTATTTTTTGACATATTACAAAGTTTTTCAAATTAAAAGTTTAAATGTTTTCTGTCAAGCGGCTACTGTGATTGTGGAGTAAACGAAACTACATTTAGTAGATAATTCGCTGAAATATAATTTACGATTTTAGAAGCAAAGTCCCCATACACAGTAGCGCCATTGACAGAAAAATTTGACATGACCGCGAAAACGCGGGAAAATTACGTCATAACTTTTTTTTTTGCTAACATCACTTGCCGAAGACCGACCACAATCGGCCTATTTGTACAACACTAAATTACACAAACAACTTATAAATACGAACAATCAGTTTTGATATATTTTACCTACTTAGGAGTAAAATCCTCTTTTGGGATTTCTTAATCATTAAGACAGTTCGCTTTTGCGTACTCCGCAGTCGCCTACCCTTGACCTGAAATGTATAAAAAACCCCTTTTTATGTAATAAAAACTGTCCTATTAACACATAATGTAAAAAGTTTCCTCAGACTATGACAAGCAAAAGTGTAACATGTCCAATTTGAGTTTAAAAACTGGTGCTCAAATCATGTATTTATTCCATTTTTTAGTTATTGAGTGACTACGCATTTACGATAGACAAATATGTTTATTTAGATTTTTTTTTCGCCCAAAATATAATGATACCCTAAAAAAACGTACATTAAAAAATAGTAGTGATATATTATTATGTAAGTAAGGATAAGTATTAAAATGTTAAACTAAACTAACCAAATTTTAGTTGGGTTACTAATTTTATTATTATTATTATTATTGGTCTTACTTATGTCAAAGATTGAAAAGAACGTATGCCATGTAGTGAGCGACGTTGAACAGGTGAATAATGCATTGGCTCCATATAGTTTATATAATTATTATCTAGGAGTTTCTGTGGTTATTTGAAATATATAGAACAGTTCTGTGAGAACTGCCGATGATTTAGTCGATTTTCTAATTCACGCACTAGTTTCGAAGTTGTTTTTAGCTTAGGTTAGTATGAATTATTGAACCTTGTAATAAAATATCCAAAAATGTAGAACGAATACTAAGCCATGAATAACTTAACTAAGCTAGAAAAAATACATAAATGAATTATAACAACAGTGTTGAGCACTACCTGTTAGAAAATCGACTATTTAGAGAATTATCCAGTATTTTTGTTTATAATAAACTTAAATTTATATTTTTGTTAGTAATTTTTTGTGGTGCATTAATAATGTAAGATGAATTTATCTGTAAGGTGTGAAAAATATAAGTCATTAGAAAATGCAACATATCAGTGTCACTTGTAATATTGCCATATAACAAAAATAAGTCTGGAATTTGTGGGCTTGACTTGTGCCCAAGATCTCTTTTTCTTTATCAACCTTTTTTTGAATGAAATAAGAATGAATTTCAAACCAACATTTAGTCAAGAATGAAAATAAGAATCACTGAATGACTGAATAGATTTATTTTCAGTAAGATAATGCGAAAGAGAAAAAAAGACATGATTAGTAAGGCCTAGGCACTGTAGTTTGATAATAATAATACATAATAATATAAGAAAAAACATTTCTAAGTTTTTTTTATTTTGCATTTTCTAAGTTATATTTTCCACATCTTTACAGCATGTATATTGAAAGAAAGTAATATATATATAAGAGGTACGAAACGGAATGCGGGAGGTAGCTTGTTGTAAATGTACATAAACGCTGGCGTCAATAAACGGATAAATCAATTATTATGAGCGTTTTTATTGTTCGTTTTGAGTTTATTTGATTTAAACCTCTTTTCTTTATACATACTTGAATAACTAAGTACTTACACATACACACTCAAGAGAAATATACAAGGTGTAAACGGACCCTTTCACGAAACCGTCAACCAAGCATTTTGTACATCAAACTACGTAACTACTACTACTGGCTTTTACTTTGGCCAAAGGCTAAGTGTTGCCATACTACATGGCAACGCCGCCACTTTCTTGGGCACATTACCAGCTGACAGCGTTGAGGAGGAGTTTTTTGATGCCCTTTTATAGTTTGTTGTTAGTTTATTTATTTTAGGTTATTTGATAGTTTTTAATTAATAATGTATTTAGTTAGTTTTGCAATTAATCATGAATAAAATCTCAGCCTGCAAAACTACGTAATTACGCAAACATTTATGCTGGGAGACTTTTTTTAGAAGGTAGGACTCGATGTAACGCACTCAAAACATTGTGCTGTGGTCATAGAGGTATTTAAAGTAAAGTTATATCATTAACGACTTGTTTTTTTTTTAAACTTGTTGAAAAAGTTGGAACTTTGACCTCCAATATCTTCGTAACTAGAAGGTTCCCAGTTATGGTGCAGAACAAAAAATATCGCACTGCCGGGGAGAAGTGCCTTTCGGCTTCGTGAAGGGTCTTTTTATATCTTGTATGTATATTATAAATACGAAAGTATGATCTCTATCTGTATGCCTTTTACTTTTTCACGCCTCCACCCCCAACAGTTGTAACGGTTTTTAATATGGCACACATGTAGAGACATAGGGACAGGTAGGATGATTTTTATCCCAGTAATACTTTCCTATGGGATAATTCTAGAAGAGAAGCTCGTAAAACAACTTCCTAACTCTGTGCTGCTACTAAGAAATTCCTGCAGGAAAAACCCAATAACAGTGCCTGTATGGGGAATCGAACCCAGGGCCCTACAGGAGTCTAGCTGGCGACCTTTGCCTTCACCAACGTTTTTAACTTTGGGCTGCTAGTGACAAATTCCTGTCTGAAAAAACACTGCACTACCTGGGAATCGAACCCGGTACCCGTCATTCAGCGGTCGTGTCACAATTATCCTACACCAGTGCTCCTGACGACTGCTACTGAGAATTTCCCGTAGGAAAAACCCAATAACACAAGAAACCCAAGCTGCAAAAAAATTCAATTCCAATTCTCAAAAAAAAAACAAAATAAAAAAAAATCAAATTCAAATTCTCAATTCTTAATTTTATTTTTTTTCTATTCTTTTTCTTTTTTTTTATTGTGTTTCTGCTGTAAGAAAACCCAATTCTGGGTTAAGCTCCCCTTTGTACATAAGCTATATTATTATGTTGTAATTATGTATTTCTCTTATGTTGTGTGCAATAAACAATAAGAATAAGAACACTCCCCGACAGGAACCTACATGCAGAAGTCGAGGACGAGCACTGAGGTCCTAGCACGAGCACGCGGTGTAATCGTAACGTAAGTACGTCGAAAATTATAGTGTCACTTACGGGATATCTTCCGTGATTGTTCATTATTTTGAGTTCCCGATATTTCGACACTGTTGCAAGCGCCATGATCACGGGTTGAGTGGAGAATGCGGGTGGATGGAAAATAAATAGTTAAGAGCAGACAAAGCTATTTACCCTTTTTCTTTGAAAGCTACCGTGAAAGCTTAAATTAGTGTTTGTAAATACGTCGATTTTAAAAGTAAAAATACTCGTTGCACAGATAATATTTTCATATTTTTTTAAATTTATTCCTATGGATGATATTGATTGTGATTGGTGTAAACAATTAAACTATAATGCTACAGGATAATTGCATTTTCCATTAACGATTAGTTGCGCAAAAAAATACCTATAAAAAAATACCGATCGATTACCTACGATAGGTTTTTTTTTGCGCAACTTATCTTCTCCCGCCAAAGGATATACCTTTGCCTGAAGAAGATAAGTTTCGTCACGTAATGTACATTGGTGAACGCACCTTAGATAACGTGGCGTCGCGTCGCATGTATATTTTTTGTTAGCCATCCGCTATATTTTTTGTTTAACGCTCACATAGCTATGGACTCGCTAGTCGGGTTCTGGGCATGAATACATGTCATCAATAGCTAATTATAACGACGACTCGGATACGGGTTGTGGGCACACGAACGAATTATTGTTCGACCCATATGCTGGGTGCTGGGCACCGAAAGTATCTTCCGAGAGATCTCAATTACGGAGCTACTCGAGGTCACTGAGCACACGCCACCAATCCTGGCCTGGCTACTAAGTACTGTTGGTACTATACAACATTATTTTTAGTATATGCGAAACCTGAATATAGTTTCTTCAGAATAAGTAACTGAATCGATTCCAATAATTTTTAAACCACGTTATATTTTTTCCCAAAAATTTTTAAAAAAGTTAAAAGCGACTTTAAGTACCTATCGCAATAATTTAGGTACCTACTGCCAAATTATTAGTTTCAATGAGCTCAAGACGACGCTGGAGGCGCGCGCTGCGTGGTGACCACGAATTTGTGCGGACAACTAGATAACAGAATAAGCATCACAAAATAAAGGACAATGACCACGACAATATGGACCACGGTACAGAGTTGCGTCAATTCCAAAGTTGTTTTAGATGGTTTATAAATTAACCAAATAACCATCTACAATTGCCATTTTGGAATCAAGAGCCGCATTTCCAAGTTTTTTTAGAAAACGTAACTTAACCTCAAAATAGAAATATCCGTCGTGTATAGAGGTAAGCAAGGTCGTAGTTTGGAGAGCAGATTAATTAGCATATCTGATGGGATAGAGACTTAAATAAATCAGTACCTTGCCTTTATATTTCCTGTTAAAACAGTTACAAATACAAAAAAAGGAGAGCTGTAAAAAAAAACAATAGAATTCAAAGAGATCTTTAATTTGATCCAGTGACACTGGTAGCACTTTAAACATGTAGGTAGGTATATAATCAATCATAGTATATCTAACCCTTACAGTAAGTAGGTAGGTACCTATTCATATAGGAACAGCGAATGACTTCATTCATCATTTTCATTAAAAAAATCATCTAAATAAGATGCTGGAGCAGTGATATCATTATATCGAGCCCAACTCAAAAACCACACCACTGTCATTATGTGAGCACAGCAGCCAACAGTTCGCTTACCAACAAGGCAGTTGCAACAATAACCTACTATGGCTTGTAATGTATTTGCTACAGCATCGTCTCTGCTTATTAATAAATACGTGTAATATGTACGACTGTTCACATGCCTGGATTTAATCCTACCTCTTAACAAATAATTATTTAGACCTAAAATCGGAGGAATATCCTCATCAATTTCAGTATTCACTTCCACTGAATATATTCCAGACTGACGAACATGTTCCCCGAAGTAAGATCTGGCCTGTTTTAATTGATATGTACCTAGAGCAAACCGCTTAAGGTCAGTAATTGTGAGTCGTGGGAATCTATCCAAATGAGGATGATTGCCATCAATTGTTTGGAAGCTAGCTCTCCTTCTGTTAAGATTTTCTTGCTCTACATATGTTGCCAGATGGTTTACTAGAAAAAGTCTACTTTTAGCTATTGTAACATATTCCAAAGCCTCCGGTGGGTCATCTATGGCAACATGAAACTTATTTAATAAGGCACAAGAAATCCTAAAATCATCACTGAGGTGCATAGCAGCTCTATTATTGAATACATGACGGAATAGTCTATAGTCTCTTTTTATCCTACCGTTGACTATTTCTACAACCCAGCGACACATGGTTACTAGAGAGACCGATTTGCCTGCTGGGTTGTTAATTGGTGTTCATTTTCGAGGAGAGACTCTGGCATGTGGGTGACAAAACCGTGTTCTTGGAATTCATTTATAACATCTCGAAATCCTCTATCAAGAAGAAAAATATCACCTCTTCTAAAAAATTATCTTATACAAGATCCCTCATTATTTAAGTTTAAACTTGTTATTTTAGCATCATTAAGAGTGGCTTTGTATGGACCAAGACATTCCACAATGTGGCCATCGCAACACACAATCAAAAATGGTTTAACTAGGTTGTCTAGTTTTTGTAAACTGTAGGTTTGTTTCTGAAACAAATAATTTGAACTACTTTGCACAAAAACATAGGTAGCATCACATATAACTACTGCAGGTTTAACATCTGGTGGCAAATCAGGATTACTAAACAGTCCTTCTGGTATAATCTTATTTCGAGAAGCAACATCTTGTACAGTAAGATGATTAAATCCTAAGTGCAAGGGGACAAAATCACTCATTAAACAATTTCTTGCTTTTGACATCCACCGTTCTAAAGTGGTTCGAGGTTTATTAAAAAGAGTAGCCAACCTTTCATTACTGTCACCAGTTCTTACCTTAACTAAATATATGCACAAGTCTATAGAAGCATTTGGTACCTGTTCTGCTAGATTTGGGATACTGTTAAGTAAATCATAAAACTGGTCAGCATTGAATCCAAGCCAATAATGACATAAATATGGAGGCATCATCCTAATATTTGAAAAATCAAATCTGTTATTAGCTGCTTGCTGCATCATAGTCATAATATTATCAAATTGACTACCAGTAAAATCCCTCAATTGGGAGGTTAATTCATTCCAAGAACCGTGATCCAAGTGGTGACGACAAACACGTGCACCAGATGGTACATAGAATTTATAATGATACAATAATAAATCTTTTATAGCACTTGGTACAAGTAGACGTTCATTTTCAAAACAATTAACGAATATGCAGTGGCCAGATGTGTTTGCAGCACGTCTATATAAAGATGATGTGATTTTTGGTGCCGCTAATTGAACTGCTATTGGTCTTGAAGATGGAAGAGAAGGTGGCTCAGGAATATTGAAATCATCACTTGACACAGCATGTGCTACAGTAGGACGATTTGAATCATGCTGCTGTTGCCTCTGTACTTCTCTCATAGCTGATCTCCAACATGCAGCACATACACGTTCCATTCTGAAAACCTAAAAAAAATAAGGTGCTTAAATATTTTTTCTGTTAGCCCAAGTAGACAGATTCTGTATTAGACACAATAAGATACTAATAAATATTTACCAAGTGCAGTGGAACCAGTCTCATTAAAATGTTTCTTTCTTGTCAATCATGTCGCACAGGGTATGTTCTTGGTGCTCGTAAGATAAAATTTCCACAAGGAAAGCAGATTCTTCTATGTCCAAGAGCAGGCAAAGGCATAGCACTTCCTTCGCTCATTGTGTTAACTCGATTTTGAAGCAGTCCAAAACACTCGGAACAAATTATACTTCCTGGAGACAGCTGTAACCAAAAAAATATATTTGAAATGAAATATAAAAAAAAGGTCATTAGAATATAGTATAATAGAATGAGCAAAGGAATGTCACAATCACCGACTTCAAGTCTAACTGAATGGGCCGCACAACATAATTATATTTTGTGCTTACAGCACGGAGTGCTTCCAATTTCAGCATTGTGGCATTGATTTTATGCTATCATTTGTCTATAGTTTTTAATATGTGATTTATAAAAAGCAAAAATTAAAATATAAAAACGAGAGAATGACTGGGTAGGTTTAAACTGTCTGAGAAATCAAGAAATAGACTGATAGGTATGAAAACGTCAATAGAATGTGCTTACCTGAGTAGGAGTTATCCATGACTGTAACACATTGATCATCTGAGTAGTAGCTTGTTCCAAAGAATACCTGCGTTGGTTTCTTAGGATTGCAAAAAAACAGTTGATACACCGGTTTCGCCGGTCGATTGTTCTTGTTGTCGGTACCTCACGCGAAGTGGTCGACATTTTCAGTAGTCGCTAAGTAGTACAGTACAGTACAACAAAATACGAATCACACACAAACTTCAAACAAAGTGAAAACTTCCTGGCGTAAGATTCACAATTTCACATTAAAGTTAGCGATAGTGATTGAAAACAAGAAATAAACAAATAGTTACAATGAATATCACAATTACTGTGGAGAGTAGGACTCGATCAACATAAAAAACTGTAATACTTAAATCGCAATGAACAAACTTAGCATGCACCACGCGCAATTGACATTGGACTTTTTGACAATGACAATTCAATTTGAGACACCAACACCAATGTTGCCACTTTAGATTTTAAATGAAAATCGATTACTCGAATAAATACACTCGACACATAATTATTTCAAATGACTGATTTAGTTCTATAATCATTAATTTATTAAAAAGGTTCGATTTATATCAAACCGAAGCAAGATAATTAAAAAAAAATCTATGCAATCATTCATATGTATCGTTAGCCAACAAAGTGAAATTGCTTTAAAAAGTTTTGAAAGCAAAATAATAAGACTACTGTGTGTGTGAAATACTAATTATTTCACACCACAGTAGTATCATCTCGCTTTATTATTTATAAAAACCCCGCGATTTACCTTTCCAATGACTTTACATTTATATTAATTTGTAATCGTATACAAAAAAAATCGATTAGAGTTGTCAATATATTTACTTATTTTGATTATGGCAACACTTTAACGTAAGAATAGCCGGCAGTAGGTAATTCATTTTATCAAAACAATTTCATAACTTATTAAGTTTACAAAAAAGCAATTAGAATGCCAATTTTGTATAGGGGTTCTATACAAAATTGGCATTCTAATTGCAGAATGACTTCAAAAATAAAGAAAATAATTGTAATATAATTTTTATCTTGAGACATGAGAAAAACCAGTACCGTTGATGGTCATGATCCAAAGTGATTTTTCATGATAAAGTTCTGAAATTTGTACATAGATTCTTTACATAAAAATACTAGACACGTGTATCAGGTTTCGCATATACTAAAACTAATGTTGTATAAAATGCGGCCCAAAGGGTAAAAGTGTATATCTCCGTGCAACTGGAAGTTGAGAAACCCGACATGCAGTCAGTAGCGACGGCAACTGATTACAACACCACAGGCCCACCTGCCGTCATTTCATAACAGATCCTGTTCCTAAATTATACAAGGTTGATGAAATTTTAGTTTTTCCTAAATCGTGTTATTATTAGTATTAAGGTCGGTTTGCCCCCAGATCTGAAGATTACCTCAACATCTTGTAAGTATCAAATATTACCCGTAACAAACGTGTCTATATTAGACACTAACTTTTTCCCGCGGCTTCGCTTGCGTTATGGTCGGAAATTATCCCACGGGAACGCTTTAAACAAAGCCTATGATGACTATAATACTCGGGAGATAATGTAGCTTCTTATTAGTGAAAGAATTTTCGGAATCAGATCAGTAGTTTCGGAGATTAAACAATACATACAAATTTCACTTCTTTCTAATATTAGTGTACATGTTGTTTTTAGTTTTAGCTTTAATGTTGTCCCGTTGTTTTTGTGGGCAGTGCTGTGTTGTTCACACTTTCTTTACCACTCTGTTTTATAATTTTAGATTTGCGATTGGGAAGTTGGTTTACTTAGACGGAAGTGGCACAACAGTTAGCCATCTTAACTGTCAAAGCTGTCAACCTTATGTCAATTAATCATTCAACAGTATATTTTTTACTATTATTATAATATATTTTTATCTTTATTCCATTACATCTGAATAAAACATTTTCCAACAGTGACATATTTAAGCGGGTAACATGTTTAAGATTTTAAATAGTCAGCGACGCTTAGAAATCCTACGATTTACTTAAACACTAATTTTTAAACTTAATTTTTTCATATAAATATATGTAAAAAAGCCTATATATTGTATAATATGTCAGCAGGGATACATAAGTGTTGTACTTATTTTAATAATTTAAGTAGATTTTTGAAAAAGATGCTTTTGTGCAAGCTTTTTAACGTAGGTATTATCACAACATCCTTATGTTTTTGTCTGTGTACGGAGATGCGATGTAAGTCCTGGAAAAGAAAAAAAACACGTCAAAAAAACTTATAACATAAAAAAAAACGAATATTTTAGAAGTAGGTGGTATATTAGCTGAAGATATGACCGTTCCCAATGAATGATATAAAACTAACTACAATATACCTACTATTTTGTATATTTATCCATTTTTTTATTATCTGCGCACTTCAGCCAAAGTAACACCTCTTCTGTAAACAAAAAATATATAATTTCGGGCTAAATTCTATTAACTACACCAAAACAATATTCAAGGCGACATGGATCTTTTGCCGCTGACAGAGGGGCGCTGTTGGTTAATTTTTTGTGAAATGTATTGAAAAAGTAGGTAGCGATATTAATTCCGATTTTAACCACGCGTCAAAAGATCCTTGTACAGCAATAAATTTATACGGCATGCAAACGACATCAAATATAGAGCCAATAGATATACATAAGAGAAATAAATCTTTATAAAATAAGTGAGTTTAATTTTAAAGCGACATTTTATTGCAACATTTTCCTTCAGCGAAATTGATCTTACCTCATTTTTTAAATAAATACAAGTGTGTATCTAATAAAAAGTGTGCTATCTACATAAATAGGAATTATTAAAGAAAACCATGCAAAATAGTGTGACTGTTCGTAAATTACCCTAAGCTGATAAAATTTTCGTTTTTCCTAAATCATGCAAATATTAGTGTTAATGTCGGCTCCAACTGAAAGTGGAGAGGCCGCGCCCCACCATCCGCACGGCCTTGTAAGATTCGACTCCAAACTTGGGCATCTTTCCACCGACTTCTAACCAACTGACCTCCAGCCCTGTCCTGACTTTAGAAGCTAGGTGACAGGGAGCGGACTGGGTGAAGTTAATATTGGGGGTTCACAGTTAAGACATATACATGAATAATATCGAATCTTATAAAACTAAAGTAATAATAAGGTATGAAGCTAATGAGACAAGAGGACGCAAAAATATGATATATAATGAAATGTTTGGTAAAGGAAACGTTACGCTTGCGCTTAAGAATTTATTTATTCGTTACGTTAATTTATTTGATTCCAAAATACTAGATGCCGATTCGCAAACGCAAACGATTCCATGTTACAACATGGAACCGTTTTACAACGTTTGTCCGGCGTACGTGTACCGTTAGACCTAAGTGCATAGCCCTACTGAGGACAGTAGGACACTGCTACGAACTCTAACAGGTCACGTTCCCTAAGCTCTATCTACATGTCTTTCCCAATCCTAAGGCAGTGGGTTGTGAGGCCACTGCCATTGAGGAAGACAGGTTTCTAGTATTTCTACTTATACGCGTACCCACGTTAATAACACCCTTATGGCAGATTACCCCAATTACTATATTATAACACAATTTGCACAAGCGTACCGTAGACTCGGTCTTTAGCAGAACATATTGCGATTGTTATTGGTGGACGCCGAAGTGGTTATTCCATCGTCACTTCACATTTCTTTACTCTGCCCCATGTCGTGGTTGCGTGTCTCGCTAAACAGTGTCGATTCAGTAATAGGCCTACCAGTGGCCGGGTTTGGGTTTAACGAGATAAACAGCCGAGGTTTGACTTTCTGTCCCTAGCGTTCTTTAGAACGGAGTTATCTAGTTTTGGATACTTGGTGAAACCTACCCCCGCTCCCTGAAATGTGCGCCAACAATCTCTACGCAATGTTTCTGAGCTAGACCTTTACAGGAAGCAGTATTCATCAGCAGCATTTGGTTGATTTGTACCACAAGTACATGTCGGCATTATATTACTGAGCAATATAGCTTGTTTTAATCAATCCTTGAATATTACGATGCTGCCTACACCACTGAATAATATAGGTTATTCTAATGGGAATGCGAATATTACGGTTCTGCCTTTCATTTCTGGTGAGTCAGATCAAAGTCAATAGTCAATAGTCAGGTGTGTTTTCGTTTAGTATGCATGTCGTTTGCATATAATGTGTGTGCAGTGTAGCGAAGGCGATCCCCGTTCCCTAAAACCAAACGCAGATGACGAATATATGCCAAGGGTTGGATTAGGAGGTGGAACTCATAACACATGAGAAAATAGTATACATTGTGATAATATAGTGCCGCCGCTCCGTCATGCTGAAATAAATGATTATTAACACCTCCCCCTTCTCTACCGTCACAGTTATTATCTATAAAATACTATACAAATTACCCTACGAAAATTATGAAAGGTCCGCAAAGATATTCCTCCACGTTAATTAGTAAATTAAAGGTAACACTTACCAAGTAGGTCCTTGAAGTGAACTGAAGTATAACCCACTTACAATACGCTGCACCGATTACCAGTCTCGCCTCTGCCGAACCCGCGTTCTCAAATTCAAATTCAAATTCAAAATATTTTATTGTGGATCATACATAGGTACGTACAGTTCTTAAACAGTTGAAAATTTTGATCAGCTATGTCCCGCCCGTAGGGCATACAATAATCACACAGAAATTGACTGTTCGATAAAATTAACATTATTACTAATTATTATTATTTTCCCTCTAGCACAATAAATAAAAAAAAAAAACCAAAAGGGCACAAATTAAGAGAAATGTCAAATTCAAATTATATAGAAAATAAAATTACATTAAACACTCAAAAGATAAAAAGATAAAGTCAAACATAACAAATTAAGATAGGAACATGTCAAATTATACACATAAAATTAAATTATTCATAACAAATTAAAATGTCAAATTGTAAAAATCATACATAAAATTAAAAAAATAGATTATACTGAAGAGAACAAAATTAATTAAAGTCTGTAGGTCATCGAACACATCATGACTGGGTGGGACTATATTTAATCAAAGACTTGTCGGATAGAAATTCTTTTACAGAGTAGTAACTTTTGTCTACTAACAGATCATGGAGAGTCCTTTTTCAAATTTTCCTTTTTCATAATTGTTCTAATAGGCCCTTATTTGTTCTATTATTAAAGATTGAGATGAGTTTTACTGGCTACTGTACGTAATTTGTCCTTACGCCGTATACGCGTGTAATAGCTAAACATGTGGATATTGTTTTTAACAAATACTGCAGCCTCCAGTATATAGATACATGGCAGTGTTAATAATTTAATGTTTTTAAAAAATGGCTTACAGGAGTCAGTTCCGCATAAATTAAATATAGCCCTGATGCAGCGTTTTTTAGCAATGAAAGCGCGCTCTTTTTCCGTACTGTTGCCCCAAAATATAACACCGTATCTGAGAATAGAGCCAACGTAACCATGGTAAGCTGTTAGCAAAGTACTCTGATTCGCTATTTTCCTTAATCTATATAGTGCATATGAAAATTGTCCCAGCTTTTTGCAAACATGCTCAATATGAAATTTCCAATTAAGTTTGTGGTCAATATGTAGCCCTAGAAATTTCGTTACTTCCGTTTCCTCAATGTCACTATCTAGGTAATGAATTTTTAAAGCACCTGTACGTCGAGTTCTTATTTTAAAATTCATTATTTTAGTTTTATCAATATTAATCATTAAATTATTCATTTTAAGCCAATCTATAATCAATAGTATTGTTTGGTTAATGTCAGATTCTAAATTAATTGAATTATCATTAGCAAATAAAACGGTGCTATCATCAGCAAACAGTGTAACGTCATGAATAGTTACCGAAGGCATGTCATTTATATAGATCAGAAAGAATAGAGGGCCGATAATACTCCCTTGAGGAACGCCGAATCTAACTGTTCTATATTCAGATACATATAGTTCTTCTGTTTTAGTACTAAAATTTATCCTCCTTACTTCTGTGAATTGTTGCCTGTTGTTAAGGTACGATTCTATGAGTTTGTACACATTTCCTCTTACACCATATGCATCCAACTTTCTTAAGAGGATTTTGTGATCGACACGATCGAAAGCTTTCGACATGTCCATGTATAATGCGACAGCTGACAACCCTTTATCCAAGTTAATCATTACCTTATGTAAGAAGTTATAAACTGCTACGTTTATGGATTTGTTTTTTCTGAAACCATATTGATTGGGCGTTAGGATGTTTTTTGCCTCAAAGAAATTATAAAGACAGTTAAAGATCACCTTTTTTAAAGATTTTCCCAAAAATAGGTATTAATGCAATGGGCCTGTAATTACTCATGTTGGTTTTGTCTCCTTTTTTAAACACTGGCTTTATAACCGATATTTTTAGTTTTTCTGGGAAAGTGCCTTCTTCTATAGATAAATTGACAATGAAGCTAAGTGGTTTTGATATAATATGGGCTACATCTTTAACAATATTTGTCATAATGTTATCATAACCGGCACTGTTTTTATTTTTTAGAGCAATTATTATTTTATTAATGTCATCAGGGATCGTCGGTGTCATAAAGATTGAATTAGAATTATATGTCAATTTATTGAATGATTCCTGGGGTACACTAGTATTGTTATTGCTGATGTCAAGAAAAAAGTCATTAAACGAATTAGCAATGTCTTGAGGATTATTTATGGTTACGCCATTTGTAATTAATTGAGCCACACCTTCATTTGGAAACTTACATTTGATGTCATTTCTTACTTTACAAGTAGCTTTGTTCTTATTTATTGCAGATTTAATAAAGTAATCGTTTTGAGATTTTTTAGTCAGTCTAATTATAGTTTTATACCTCTTTGCATATGCTTTAAAAGCAGTTTTAGTGGTTTGATTTGGATTAATCCTATATTGCCACAATAGTTGACATTTACGTTTGCTACATATTTTTAATCCACGTGAAATCCATTTCGGTCTAGATCTGTTATGTATCTTGGCTTTTTTAATAGGAAAACAGAGATTGTATAGCATAACGAAATTATCATGAAATATGTTGTAGGCAGTATTCGCATCCGAGCAACTATAGACGTCACTATTGGTTAGCTGATTTAAATATTTTATAAATATTGCTCTGTTGCCTTGAGAGTAATCCCGTTTTAATATATACCAGTATTTTATGTTGCAGGTCTTTTTAACTGGAACCTTTACTATTTGCGCATTATGGTCTGATAGCGCTAATTCCTTCATAGTGCCTTTACAAGCTCTTATGTTATGGGCTATGTTGTCTATGCACGTTTTACTAGCAAATCGCGTTATTTGATTGAATTTTAGTTTTAGATTATATCTGGTTAAGATTTCTTTAAATTCGATGGACAGTTTTGTATGCTTCAAAGTATCTATGTTGAAATCTCCGGACATAACGATCTTTCTACCGTGTGAGCAAACGTTATTTAATATTTTGGTGAAAAAGCTGTCTATAGTGCCTGCGGAGTTATTAGGTGGCCTGTAAATGCATAGAACAACTATTTGATGTTCCATCAGCTCAATTGCAGAACATTCTATCGTATTACAAATGGAAAGTTTAGTGATCTCATTAAGAATTCTGTATTTCAAGTTGTTTTTAATTAATATACAGGAGCCTCCGTGCCTTTTTTTTTTTTTTTTTTAGGGTGGGAAATCATCAAATGACCCCCCCCGCTCTGGGCGGAGCGGAAGGGAGTGTCAGACTTGTACTGACTAAAACCCATCCATGTTCCTTCTTTGCCCTTTGTGTTCCAGGGCCGCGGTATCTCTTTCGAACAGTCCCGCAGCCCTGGCAGGCATCGGCCCGTGCGGACCCCTGCGTGGTTGCTGACATCTCCTTGAGGCGCGCGTGGAACACGAACGCGCCGTCGACACGGCCTGTCGTCATAAGACGGCCGGACGGCGAGCTAGCCCATAACTCGCCGTCCACAGGCTCGCGCCTACGGTGGCCGGGGGCCACCACGTGACCCCCGACGCCCAGGGCGTCTCCCGCGGCGGCTGGGACGTGAGGCTCTTTCCCTCTCACGTTCCGCTACCTCCTTCACTAGCATGACTGCTTCGCAGAAGGAGGTGACGGCTTCCCATTCCCTCTCGCTCCGGACCATGGCTTGAACCAGGGCCGGGCGCGAGAGGTCGCCGCCGCCAATCGCCTCTACGAGGACACGGCGCTGCTCCGCCCAAGCGGGGCAGGCCTCCACAGTGTGCTGCACCGTGTCCTCCGGACGATCCTCACAATGGAAACACCCGGGCGTTTCCTCCCGCCCGATTCGGTGCAGGAACCTCCCGAAACAACCGTGTCCGGTGAGGACCTGCGTCAGGCGGAAGGTGAGGGCGCCGTGGCGCCTCTCTAGCCACTCCTCAAAGAGGGGACTTATCGCCACGATGGTGGCGTGCCCTGCACGGGGTTGCGACAGTCGCTCTCTCCATGTCACCATGAGATCGCGCCGGAGGTCTGTCCGCTGAGCGGCGATTTGCCGCGGCAGTGGAGTTTCCCCACGACGTAGTGCCTCCGCGCGCCATTCGTGAAGGCGCGCGAGGACTATCGCCTCCAGATCCTATGGCGGCAATCCGGCAAGGAGGCTAGCCGCCTCACCGGAGATCGTGCGGTACCCCCGGACTAGCCTAAGGGCTATCCCCTTTTGGGGCGCGTTCAGGTGGCGGGCGGCTTGCCGCCTCAGAGAACGCGCCCACACCGGGGCCCCGTAAAGGGCCATGGACCGCACGACCCCCGCGTAGAGCCTCCGGCAGGAGGCGTTTGGACCCCCCAGGTTGGGCAGGAGCCGCTTGAAGGCAGCCCCGGTCCGTTCCAGTTTGGGGGCCAAACGTCGGAAATGCTCCACGAAGTTCCACCGGCTGTCGAGGACGAGTCCCAGGTACTTCAGCGTCGACCCGACGCCGATGGAAACCCCTCCCGCCGTCAGTAGGGATCCCGACGGTGGCGCATTCCGAGGCCCATGAAAACACATGGCCTCGGACTTGTGCAATGCCACCTCGAGACCCAATTGCCGGATCCTCTCCACGACTATCGCAACCCCGCGTGTCATGTTTTCGGCCGCCGCCTCGTGCGACCCCCCTTGTGCCAGTACCAGCGTGTCGTCAGCGTAGCAGACTACGCTGACGCCGCTAGGGAGGTCGGCGCGCAGCACCCAGTCGTAACCGATGTTCCACAAGGCCGGCCCCAGAACCGATCCCTGTGGAACACCGCACGACATCTCTCGCCGGTTCCATTCTCCGCTCTGACCGGGGTAGATGACGGCCCTATCCGTCAGGTAGTCCCCGACCACACGACGAAGGTAGGTCGGCACCCGGTGATACTGGAGTGCCTCCCCAATGCAGCTCCAGGGCATGGAGTTGAAGGCGTTGGCGATGTCAAGAGACACCGCCAATACGACCCCGCCCCGGGAAACCGCATCCCCCGTCGTGAGGGCTCTCACGCGCATGATGGCGTCCACCGTCGAGCGCCCCTTGCGGAAACCAAACTGGTGTTCCGCAAGATCCGGCCCCATCCCCGCGAGGTGCCCGGCGAGGCGGTTAGCAATAACTCTTTCAAAGAGCTTGCCCACCTCGTCGAGCAACACGATGGGCCGGTATGCGGACGGAGAGTCCGCAGGGCGCCCTGGCTTCCGGATGAGGACCAGCTTCCCCGTCTTCCAACGAAGCGGGAACTGGCCTCTCTCCAAGCATGCGCTTAGGAGCCCTTCCAGTCGAGGCCCGAGAGCCTCAGAGGCCAGGACCCAGGCTTTGCCAGGCAAGCCATCGGGTCCCGGGGCGGTATTTCTGGCCTTCAGCCTGCGTACCGCCACTCTCAGGTCTACCCCAGTCACCTCCGGAACGTCGTCATCGGTGTGGTCCGCTTCCGGCACCGCAAGCGGCGGCGGAGCCATAGGCGGGGGAGGATGCCTCCCTCGCGAAGGGAACAGAGCGCTCACCACGTCCTCCACGAGCTCAGGCCGGAGACTCTGCGTCAGCGGGGGGGCCCGGGTGCGGAGTTTGTCCCGCACCATCTTGTAAGGGCGCCCCCACGGATCTCCGTTCAGAGACTCCAGCATCTCCTCGCGGGCCAGGTTCTTGGCCCGCCGGACAGCCTCCTGGAGGGCGGTCTTCGCCGCTCTGTACCCCTCGTAAAGCTCCGCCTCAATGGCTGCCGCATCCGGAGGGCGGATGCGGAGCCTGCGATGCCTGGTGTACCGGTGCCACGCGGCAACGCACGCCTCACGCAGAGACGTCAGCTCTCGCGACCACCAGTACACCTGACGTCGGGCGCTTCCTGGCCGAACTCGGGGCATTGCCACGTCGCAAATCTCGGACATGGCCTCCTGGAACCAACCCGCCTCGTTGTTGATGTCGGCAGGCCTGGCTGGTGATGACACCCAGGCCTGCACGATCGAGGCTTCCAGGAGGAGCTCCCGGTCCAGCTGCTTCAGCGCCCATCGCGGACCACTCGGGGCCTGTAGGACCGGCGCGCTTGAGGTCTGGGTGGAGACGTCGAACCGGATGTACCGGTGGTCGGAATAGGTCTCCACCCCCTCCATGACGCGCCAGTCAACGACACGCGGCAGAGCGGGGCTAGCGAACGATATGTCCACCACCGACTCGCCCCGCATCCGCACGCACGTTGGGACAGAACCCCGATTTAGGACGACCAGGCCTGTCTCTAGAGCCCAGTCCTCCACCATTCTACCCCGCACATCCGTGTAACGAGAACCCCAAGCCAAGTTCTTGGCATTGAAGTCCCCGAGCACAAGTACGGGGAGAGAATGGCTCCCGATGACGACACTCAACTCCCTGAGGGAGTTGAGGAACTCGGCGAGAGTTCGGTTCGGGGAGAAGTAGACTCCCACTACAACTATCTCCCCGAAACGTGCTGCTACGCACCCCTGACCCTTCCTGACACTCTCAAGGGTCGGGGTACCGGCGGCGGCCGACGCAATTATGGTCACTGAGCCGCTAAGGTCCTCCACCCAGTCATCCCTGGGCGGGACAAAGTACGGCTCAGCGACCACGGCGATGTTAATCGACCACTGCGCCATGCTCTGGATCAACAGATCCTGAGCGCAGGCGCAGTGGTTGATGTTCGCCTGGAGAAGGCGTAATGGGGCCGTTACTGGCACTCCATTTCAGCCCCCTCCCGGGCCTCCTGCGAGGGCCCCGCTGCAGTAGTTGCAGCAGTGGCGGCCGCGGCGGCGACAGTGGCGGCGGCTGCGGCGGTGGCGACGACGGTGGGGGTTTTGGAGGTGGTTACGGAGGGCCTTCCGTTGCCCCTGGCCTTGGTGGGTGTACCGCAGGCCTTACTCCCTGCCCGGTGATCGGCCGGCTTGCCAGATGCCGCACATGCGGCGCAGTGCGGCGCGGCGGAGCAAGCCGCGGCCATGTGACCGGGCTGGCCGCAGCGGAAGCATAGGCCACTGCGGTCCACCTCCGAGGTGCACCGAACCGACACGTGGTTCCCCACATGGCAGCGGAAGCACCTCAGAGGTCTGGGTTCAAGCAGCTTAACCTGCGCCGAAACCCAGCCCACGAAGAGCCTTCGGCCCTCCAAAATGGCTTTCGCCGCCGTCACAGGGCAGCTTACCGTTACGGTTCGCATGCCCGACAGGTCCGGACGTAAGGTGCCTTTTTTTTTTTTTTTTTTTTTTGCGATGTGGAAATCCTCTATGGATGTCCTCCGCCCTGGGGAGAGCGGAGGGGTCTGTCAGACTCGTACTGACTAAAACCACACCGGTGTTCCCTCGCACACTTGCGTCGGGGGGCAACGGGATCTGATGCGACTTCCGCTGCCCCGGACTGACCCGCCTGACCTCGGCGGGCCTCGTCCCGGGGGGGAGTGAGGTGTAAAGCTCCCCCCGTTACGTCTGAGAGAGGCGCGCGTGGAACACTACGCGCCGCCGTCTCGGGTCCAGTGTGATCGGGGGCGACGGACGTCCCCGAATCCGTCGCCCCTGGACCTATTTAGGGGGGCCGGAAGAGGGCGTTGTCCGCCCTCTGCCGACGCCCGGTGCGTCTGCTGCGGGATGGGCGGGAGCTCGTCATCTCCCTCTCCCTTTCCGCAGCCTCCTTCTGCGACATGACGGTTTCGCAGAAGGACACCACCGCGTCCCAGGACTCTGCGCTGCCGACCATCGAGCGAACGACGGTCGGCAGCGACAGGTCTCCTCCCACCTCCGTAACGAGCGCACGGCGCGGCTCATCCCACGCGGCGCACTCGGCCAGCGTATGCCGCGCCGTGTCCTCCAGACAGTGGACGCAGTGATGGCACCGGGCGTCCGGCTCCCTGCTTATGCGACACAGGTACTTCCCGAAGCAGCCGTGCCCCGAGAGCACCTGCGTCGCCCGAAACGTCAGGGAGCCGTGCTTCCTCCCGAGCCAGTCGTCGAGTACTGGCCGGATCGCCTCGACCGTGTCGAGGCCGGCGGTAGGGAGCTCTAACCTCCCCCGCCATTCCGCCACCATGACCTGTCGGAGCTGAGACCGGTACAGCGTGATTTGTCGCTGCACCAGCCCCTCGCCCCGATCATTGGCCTCCTCGCGCCACTGGTGCAATGTCGCGAGGGTCTTCGCCTCCAGGTCCCACGGCGGGGATCCAGCCAGTACACAAGCCGCCTCGTAGGAGATCGTGCGATATCCCCGTATGACCCTGACGGCCATCGCTCTCTGCGGTCTGCGCAGAACCGCGATAGTGCGGGCCGTCAGGTCTGTCGCCCAAATCGGGGCCCCGTAAAGGGCCATCGATCGCACGATCCCCACGTACAACCGCCTACAGGCGGTGCTCGGGCCCCCCAGATTGGGAAGCAGCGTTGACAGCGCGCCCGCAGCGCCCATCAACTTTGGCACCAGCCGCTGAAAGTGGGGGCCGAAGTCCCAACGGCTGTCGAGCACCAATCCTAGGTACTTCATGGTTGACTCGACAGCGATCCGGACCCCACCGACCACAATGTGTGATCCCAGCGGCGGCGCCCGTCGGGGGCCATGAAAAGCAATGGCCTCCGACTTGTTGAGGGCCACTTCCAGCCCCAGGCGTCTTATGCGGCTCACCACCTGTGAGACCGCAGCCGTAGCCAGCAACGCTGCCTCCCTGTACGAGCTCCCCCGAGCCGTGACCAGCGTGTCGTCCGCATAACACGTCAGGTCCACTCCCGGCGGGAGCTCGCACCGCAAAACCCAGTCGTACCCGATGTTCCACAGGGGTGGGCCCAGAACCGACCCCTGCGGAACACCGCACGACATCTCGCGACGGCCCGTGCCGTCGCGTCCCATGTAGGTGACACACCTTCCAGACAGATAAGCCCCCACAATGTTGCGGAGGTAGGAAGGCACCCGATGGTATCGCAGGGCCTCCCTAATGCAACCCCAGGGCAGGGTGTTGAACGCGTTGGAGATGTCCAAGGACACCGCCAGCACCACCCCACCCTGGGACACCGCTTCCTCCGCCAGGACTCTCACCCTCATGATGGCGTCGATGGTGGAGCGCCCACGCCGGAAGCCAAACTGGCTGTCGGCCAGGTTCGGCCCCTCTGTACACAAGTGGCTGACGAGGCGATCTGCGATTACACGCTCGAGCATCTTGCCCGCCTCGTCCAGCAACACTATGGGCCGATAAGCCGACGACGAATCCGCTGGGCGCCCCGCCTTCCTGAGCAGGACCAGTCGACCAGTCTTCCACCTGCTAGGGAACTGGCCCCGCTCAAGGCACGCCGAGAAGAGTCCCCTCAGTGGGGGCTCCAGCTCCTTCAGGGCGAGGACTAGAGCGCGACCTGGCACTCCGTCGGGCCCCGGAGCAGTGTTTTTTGCCCGGAGCCGCATCACGGCCGCGCTCATCTCCGCCTGTGTCACCTCTGGGATGGTTTCGCTCACTTCTTCTTCTTCCGACTCTGCAGCTGTGGGCAGAGCCATCGACGGTGGCTCGTACTCGGCTCTCTCAGGGAAGAGAGCCGAGACCACTCGCTCCAGAAACTGCGGCTCGAGACCTTCCGTTAGCGGGGGCGCCCACGGCCGAAGTTTCCCTCGGACCGTGCGGTAAGGGCGCCCCCACGGATCCCCGTCTAGGGTCGCCAGCAGCTCCTCTCTGGAGCGCGTCTTTGACTCGACGATGGCCAGCCACAGAGCCTCCTTCGCCGCGCGGTACACCTCATACAGCGCGGCTTCTTCGTCGGGATCCCGCAGACGTCTCCTCCGACATCGCGTGTACGGGCGTCTGGCGTCTGCGCACTCGACACGCAGCCGCTCTACCTCGACGCACCACCAGTACACGCGGCGCCTTGCGGACAGAGAGGAGACGCGTGGCATGGACGCGTCGCAGATTTGCGTCATCGCGTCGCTAAACCACTGCGCCTCCCGTTCGACGTCGACGGGACCGACGGTAGCCGACTCCCGGATCCAAGCTTGGACGATAGTGGCTTCCTCGAGAGCCTCCCTGTCGAGGCGTTTCAGCGCCCAACGCGGGCCGTCTCTTCGGGGGGCCGATTGGCTACGACCTTCAGCGGTCTGGGTGGAGACGTCGAAGCGTATGTATCGGTGATCCGATAGCGTCTCCACCTCCGCTTCCACGTGCCAATCACGAACGCGGTGCGCGACAGCGGGACTAGCGAACGACACGTCCACAATGGATCCACCCCGCTGTCGCACACACGTGTAGGCCGAACCCCGATTTAAGACAGCCAGGCCCGTCGTAACGGCCCACTCCTCTAGCACATCGCCTCTCGGGTCTGTGACCGGGGATCCCCACGCCGCAGATTTGGCGTTCAGATCACCGAGAAGCAAAATGGGCCGAGGATGAGACCGGCCGACGACGGCTCCCAACTCGACAAGGAAACTCTCGAAGTCGGCGAGACTCCTGTTGGGCGAAAAGTATGCCCCGATCGTGACGATCCCGTTCACAAGGGCGGCAACCCAACCGTGACCCCGGGACACGTCGACAAGAGTCGCGCCGATGATGGCCACCAGGCCGTCCAGATCCCCTGCCCAGTTATCTCGGGGGGGACAAAATACGGCTCAGCGACCACCGCCACGTTTACCGACCACTCCGCCATGCTCAGGACCAAGAGATCCTGAGCTCTGGTGCAGTGGCTGATATTCGCCTGGAGGAAATGGAGCGCCATCACTGGCAGTCCATTTCCCCGGCGCCTCGTCCAACCACAGGCCGGGAGTCGGCCGAAGAGGTGCTAGGGGGTGCGGCCCCCGCAGCCTTGGTCCAACGCTTGCTGCGCTTTCTGGGCGCGCCGCAAGCGTTGCCGCCAGTTCTGTGCCCCGCAGACTTTCCTGCAGCCGCACAGAGGCTGCACTTTGGCTCCGCGGAGCACTGGGACGCCTTATGGCCGGACTGACCGCAGCGATAACACAAATCGCTGCGGTCTGCTTCGCTAGTGCACTGGGCCCGGACGTGCCCTTTCTCCAGGCACCGGTAGCACTGCATGGCCCTGGGTGCCAGGAGTTTAACTCTCGCTGACACCCAGCCCACCAGGAGACGTCCCGCGTCGGCAACTTTCCTTGCCGCAGCTACTGGGCACCGCACCCAGATGGTGCCCAGCCCTCCAGCGTTGACGCGGATTTCGCCCGCCCGCACATTTTCTGGCGTGCATCCACCGCTCCGGGCTATGGCCACCACCACCTCCTCCGGGGAAACAGAGTCGTCCAGCCCATCGACGCGCACCTCAGCCGTCTTGATGGGTCTGGACACCCGGACCTCCTCGGGGTTGAGGACGTCCCTCAGCTTTGCAGCTAGAGAGTCCGCCCTCTCGGCACTGCTGGTCCCCGCCAACTCGAACATCTTGGCCCCCGTGGCTGCCGTTCTAAAACGGAAGCCATCCGGGGTGCCAAAATCGGCAAAGACCAGCTTGCCTCTCGCCTCCGCCAGTACCTTCTGGTACGTCACGCCTCTCTCCTTGGCTTCGGGCTGCAGCGTGACTACTACAGCCTCGCAGCGAGGGACGCGGATTTTCGGGGCCTGCCCCTTGGAGCCCGGTGCGTTCTTGGCCTTGCGGCCCCTCTTCCGCCTCTTTTGGCGGCTTTCGGCCGTCTTCCAGGCACCCTCTTTTTCTTTGGGGGACGAGCTGCTCCCTTCAGTGGCGTTACTCGTCCCCTTCACGGCCTTTTTGCCCGCCTGCGTGGGCTTTTTGGGCACCTGCGTGGGCTTTTTTGGCGCAGGTGGCGCTTTAGCCACCTGTGCCCACGTTGGCCCAGCTGTTGCTGGAGCGTGCTCCGCCTCCTTCCTTCGCTTATCTGCCGCCAGCGGCGGACGAAGGCGAACAGGGGGGTTGAGCCTGGGCTCTAGGCTGTCCAGGCGGGCGGTCATTATGCTCAACAGCCGGTTGAACTGGTCTTCCCCCAAAGACCCGTTCTGTGGCAGAGCACGACTGTCCGCAGTCGTCGCACCCTGCTGCCGGCTGAAGTCTGCCCTCAGGGCGCTGACCTCCCGCTGGAGCTCCTCCATCCTCGTTTGGAGACGGTGATTTTCCTCTCGGAGCTTCACCGTCTCCTCCGAGATCGTGCGGTCAAGGAGGACGTCCACCGCCTCCTTGATCCCGTCCGCCGCCTCTTTCAGGGCCCGCGTGAACGTCCCCTTCAGGTTGCCAGATTTCGTGGCTACCTTCAGGACGACGTCCACGCCGTCCAGAACTTGGCGGCTAAGGGCCTCTGCCGTCAAGCCTTCAGGAGCTGCGGCGGTCTGTATCCGCCTCTCCCTTGCCCGTCGAGCCAACTCAGCGACCTCGTCGGTCGCGATGGCCTTCCGGCCCTCTCTCCTTGCGGCATTGAGCTCCGCCTTGGTTCTCAACAATGCGATGGAGGCCTCGGCATCACATTGCTCCACCTGCATTGAGCCGTCGGAGTCACTAACTCCGCTGGCCATCGGCGTATCAGGGCGCTTCAAGAAGCGGCCCCGAGTGTCACGAGACGGTGCCGGAGTGTTTGCTCCGGAAGCTGTCCCGCGACCTCTGCCCCTCCTGGCAGTCGGCACCTTCGCGGCCGGCAGGTTCTCCTCGCTTGAGGACAGACCCGCCGTGCACGCGTCCGACTCACAGACACGCGGCCGCTTCCCCCAAAATTTGGAGGGAGCGGCCATAACTAATGGCGGTGTGTCGTCTACCTCCGACAACACACTCACCCTTTCCAATACCACGCGAGGTTCCGCTGGAGCCTGCGCTCCCGGCCTCTGTGACGCAGCGCCAGAGTCCGACACTGCGTCCGCCGCGTGGCGCTCGACCCGTCCTTGTTTAAAACTAAAAGAGATGAGGTCTTCAAAAGACCTCGATCTCGAGGAGCCTCCTCGGCTCTTGTTGCCATCGGCAAGCGGATGACGATTGTTGCCCTCCCCAGAGTACGAGGGGCTTGACGATCCCGAAGGGATCGTGGCGGATTCTCCAGCTGCTGAGCAGCTGGTACCGCCCTGGGGTATCTCTTTACATATCGTCTTTTTCATTATTTGATTGTCCTTTGAAGGGTGTGGTCCCTATCTCCCTACTAACCATCGTTTCCCCCCCCCCTTTTGTTAGCTTATGACAATTCTATCACCCCCACGGTCACGTCTGATGAGCAGACGCGTACCTGAGGGCGATGAATGTCATGATTCCAGAACATGCCCTGCAACGACCGTCTCGTGGCATGTGAGGAAACATCCCCAACCCTGATTTACTCCCCGAGGAGTGAATCACTAATCACGTACCGTCCGATGAGCCCGCTCCGTGAGCCATCGCACGGTACACGACGAAATAACCCCACCCTGATTCACTCCCCGAAAACTTCGAGGAGTGAATCACTAATCACGTACCGTCCGATGACCCGCTCCGTGAGCCATCGCACGGTACACGATGAAATAACCCCACCCTGATTCACTCCCCGAAAACTTCGAGGAGTGAATCACTAATCACGTACCGTCCGATGACCCGCTCCGTGAGCCATCGCACGGCACACGATGAAATAACCCCACCCTGATTCACTCCCCGGGGACCCCGAGGAGTGAATCGCCAATCACACATCGTCCGATAGACCCGCTCCGTGGGTCATCGCACGATGTACGATGTGTCCCTCCCCATATTCACACTCCGATGACTCGGAGCGTGAATCGCGCACTGTCCGGAACGACGGACAGGGCACCCCTCGCAGAAGTCTGAGGCGACCCCGGCGTGTGTGTCTCTCTTAGTCTGGCCTCTCACTTGGAATGGGAAAACTCCAAGATCATTGAGACACTCAAGCCCCACCACGACGACAACGTGGAGACACCTTCGGTGGGGGACGTAAGGTGCCTGCCTTGACCTGCTCAGCAGGGCACCCACCGGTCCTGGTGACGGCGGCCACCACCTCCTCCTCGGTCACCGAGTCGTCCAGACCCAGGATGCGCAGGTCTGCGCATTTGACGGGCCTGGACACTCGGGCCTCGTCCGCATTTAGGGACGCTCTAAGCTTTTCAGCTAGAGCGTCCGCGGACGAGCCACGGGTTTCGCCGGGGATCTCCAGCACTCGAGCCCCTGTCGCGGTGACTCTGAGGCGGAGGCCCCCGGTGATCCCGAGCTCCCCCAGATCCACCGTCGCCCTCGCCTTAGCGAGCACGTCGCGGTATCTCACGCCCCTTTTTTCCGCGTCCGGCTGTAGTGTAATCACTACAGCTGCGGTCTTCGGGGCGCTGAGCTTAGCCGCGACGCTCCGCTCCTTTTGTCGGCGCTTCCGCTCCAGCTTCCGGGCTTTTTTGGCCGCCTTCCGCTCCCTTGTCCTTTCTCCAGCCACCTGCCATCCGCTCTCGGCCGCGGAAGGCTTAGGGGGCGGGGGGGGCGGTGGTGGCGGCTGTCTCGCGGGTGGCGCTGGCACAGTCGCCACCTTGCCCTTCTTTTGCGCCGCCGCCTTGCCCTGCCTCAGGGCCGCCGCCTTCTTGGCCGGAGCCGGTTTTGCCGGAGCCGGCCCTTCGGGGGCCGACGCAACCCTGCCGGAGGGCCGGCCAGCCGGCCCCGGTGCGGAGGCCGCAGCAGCCGCATATGTGGCCGCCCTCGGTCCCGGGGGCGCCCTGTTTGCCGCCAGGGGGGGGCGCAGTACAATGCCCTCCAGGACGGAGAACCGCGCCTGGAAGGCAGCCAGCTCCTGCCGAACCAGGTTCAAGACCTGGTTCTCAACCGGCACGGGCTGGCTTAGTTGCTGCTGGCCCCCATTTTGGGGCGCGGACTCGCGCAGACCGGCCAAGTCTGCTCGGAGCTTGCGGTTCTCCTGTTGGAGAAGCTCTGTGGCAGCCGTCAGGCGAGCGACCTCCGCCCGCAGTTTGGCCACTTCGTCTGACGGGGGCCTCTGGGGATATCTGGCCTCCGCTGACGCCACGATGGAGGCGATTGCTGCGGGCATGGCCTTATGCCTGGTGGAGGGCTTCTGTTTGTATGAGACAGCCCTCAGCGCCGCCTCCACCTCCTTCGCGAAACCGGCCTTACGCTCCGCATCGGAGCCGCCGTCTGCGCCAGCCTCGTCGCCAGAGGAGCCCGAACGGGCCACCCCGCGACCGGCCACCCCCGGGTGGCGCCCCTCCTCGGCAAGCCGCGCCGACCTCTCGGTGGCAGAGAGGCCTCGCCCCTTGCCACGGATCCCTCCACGCTTGCTAGTGGGGATCTTGCGAGCCGAGGCCAGCTCTTCCTCTGACGACGACCCTCGGTCGCCCTCTGGCCAGGACCGCTTGCGGAAGAACTTTCCATTCACCGCAGCAGCCCCGGGCCTCCCGCGCCGGGAGCTCTCTGAGCCTCCCGCGCTCATATCGCCGGATGCGGCGCCGGACTCCGACCCCGCATCCCTCTCCTTCCTTCCTTCGCCGTTACCGGCCGCGTTTCGGGTTATATTTTTTTCCATATAGTTCCCACGAGTATGGGGGAAATAAAAAGTCCATCTGGGCAGTGCCCCCTGTACCCAGATAAGCCATAGCCAGGCTCGGCAGTGGTTCGCACTAGCAACTGATTTTCCAAAGGAACCCGTCAGCCATACATCTCCTCGCGGTGCGCCGCCGCTTGAGATTCGGGGTAACTTTTTATAGAGGTTTTCTCCCTCGGTCCCAATCGAAGCCGCGAGACGTGATCCACGACACTTCGACGGTGAGATTACGATATCGACGGGGACAGCGAATGACTGCGTCCTTCACTGCCTGCTCGGAGGCAGGGTAAGTGCACACCGAGCCCGCCCTTGCTCCTCCGCTGTGCCCTCTGCTTTTCAGAGGGTCACGCGGAGCAACGCCCCCTTGGTCCATAAAGGACCCCTCCCATGTCAGAATATTAGCCATGGACAGTAACATTCCCCGGGGAATAAGAATCTCTTCCCATTCCTCGGGGAAGGATACTGCCCACGCCCAGGGTGCACCGGCCCGGCAGCTGCTATTCCCTCCCGACGTATCGAAAGGGACCGGCAGCCATCAGGCACACGAGGAGGAATTCTGACAACGCACCCCGAGCCTCCGTGCCTGCTATCTCTCATAACGCAAGTTTATAATTTGGTATTGTTAGATACACTTCGTCACCGTCCGTCATGTTGTGTTCAGTGATACAAAGTATGTCAACAGGATTGTTCTGGGCAGCCAAATCGTTAATACAAACAGAAAGCATATCAGATTTATTGAGCAATCCGTTAATGTTTTGATGAAGGATAGTTACAAATTTATGAACGAAATAAATCATTAGAGTTAGGATTTTCAATTTTGCTACATTCCGATTCACCGTGCTCGTTGATTGTTTCATTTATACAGTCTGTATTGATTCTATTTATTGCACTTTGGTTCAGGTTTAAATTAACTTGCACGTATTTATTTTCAAAACACTTTTTATTTTTAATTTGACACATCTGTTCGTACTGCGATGCTTTGAAATGGTAATGAATGCACAATATTTCTTTTAATAAAGACCTTGCAAGATTTAGTGCATAATTGCGTCTACTCGATGAGAACCTAGCGTAATTCATGTCCATGAACAATACATTTTTATATTTCTAACAGATAAATCGTAGTAAATAGTTAATTTTTGATTCCTTAAGAAATCTGTTACTGGGTACTTCACTTATAATGACATTTGTATTTGAAGTTGACGATAACCAACGATGTAAATTTATATCCATATCAAGAGGGTTTTTATCGCAGCATCCGCCCAAGATAATCACGTAGTCGCTTTTTGTTAGTGCGCTTATTTCGGTGTTCGGGTACTCTAGGATCTTATTCAATATAGCACCTGGTTTTATGTAGGATACCACGTCGTAATCAGATCCAAGCAGATTTTGTAGTACGGTGTGGTACTTGCCCATCACCTAGGATGATTACTTTGTGTTTGTTATTCTGAGTTACAACTGGAGCCGTACTTATAGCATAGTGTGGGTTTCTACACACTTTTTTGTCAACATTGCAAAGTTGGCTTTCCGACTGAACAGTTTTAAAGCATTCTATATTATCGTGCTGGGTTGAACGAGGGCTGGGGCTATTCATATATGTGCTTATAGCAAGTCGTAGAGGAGAGTGGCGGGGAGTGTTTACTCTCATACTTAGTATTCGTTTCGAGATGGGAGACGAGTTAATTTTGCGCTGTGGGGTAGTGCAGGTAATTTTTTTCAAAAGTTCTATTTGTCGTTGTTGATCCTGTGTAACCTGCATCAGCTTAGTATTTTCATAGTTAAGATTTTCAATTTAATTATTAGCACTCTTTAATTTTTCTTTAATTTCATTTATTTTTCGCCTCTGATCCTCTGAATATGACTGATCGTAGTTTTGCGTATCACTCTGGATACTCATCATAGTAGAATCGAACATGGTAGAATTCAATAGGTCTTTGCTAGTTGAAGACGATAAGTCTATTTGAGATTGTGATCTTATCAATTTATTGCGTACAGTTATATTGTCCATCTTGCCAAGTGATTTCGCTTTCTGAAGATATTGTTTACTATTTGGCTCACGTAACGTGGCGTATGCTAAGTCTGTTACAATCGCGTAGCGTAAACTAAAGATGTTGAAACAGGGGCTATTAGGTTTAACTACTCGACGCTAGATGGCGTAATATCGGTCGATAAAACAGTTCCAAATTTAGTGCACCATAGGCGCTGTCACTGCGTTTTGCAACTCGACGCTAGATGGCCTAATATAAATCGATAAAACAGCTCAAAATTTTGGTTCGGCTACTGGCCACCTGAGGCGCTATCACTGCGCGCTTTTCAAATGTGTGAAAAATAACCGTCGTAGATTGGTCTTATCACACAAATGCACTTTATTATACTGTTTGATCAATAACACAACGTTCACTGGTTAATTTGTAAATTAACGTCGTACCTTGCTTTAAAGCTTAAGTAACTTACTACTACTTACTTTAAGTACCTTGCTTTTTTCTCCCCTGTCTCCTTTCTCGTCTCGAACTCACTCACTACTCCTCTTATTACTAATACTTATATTTAACTTATCGCAATACTCGCTCGCTCACTCGCTTATCGCTTTTGCTTAATCGCTCTCTTACGGCAGTCCTCTGGGACACGTCCATCTTGGTACCAAGAATACGCTATCTACACGAACCTAACCTAGGACGTCCTAGCTCTTTAACCGTTTTTAGACCGACTCCCTGACTTAGCTCCACCCCACGTGTGGACTCTTCCGCGATTTCAAATCAACTGCCCCTGTCCACCTATCTTTCTCCCGGCTCCCGCCTCCAAAAACCGCCACGCTTGGGTCGCCTTTTTGTGCATCGTGTTTTTTTGTACAACCGTCTCAATTGTTTTTAACTGCCCTCTCGGCGCCAAAGGCCGGAGTAAATTGCAACCAGATGTTGCACTGGTATTCAGAGATGCCTTTAGAAATCAGATATTTTTATCTGCTTCTTAAGAACTTGTTGAAATATTACATTCGGCCTGTCAGTTAACTATTCATCTCCAGTCCCTTTCCCATTAAATAAAGAATTTATGCGTTTCCAAGTGATGCAATATTTTTTTACAATTTAACGGAAGAAAGGACGAAAGAACACTTGGTTATTAATTACGGTAACTTGTCAGCCTGTCAAGCCATAAAATACAAATTTAATGTGTTTGTAAGTGGCCCATACCGTGTGATGATTTGAAATAAAAATCAAGGCTAAAATATTTACTTAATAATTAGGAGTACGTGACAGACAGTCACAATAGCTATTCTAAAATCACGAAAAGAAACAAGAACTCCGTTATCTGAGTTTTTTCTTTAGTAAAATCTAATGCAAAAAAATAAATAAAACGCCATGCAAAACACGAAAACACAAAAATAATTAAATATTGACGACTACAAACTTCAATAGTTTTAAAGAACCTGAGTGAATATTGCTTGTTATATTTTTTTAATTTTTTTTCTTGCAGTCTTCTCGCTTAGCTTGACTATTCACTTAACACATGGAGCATGGATCTAGAAAAATAGTATTTTCTTATGTTAATACATAATTAATAAAATAATATGACAAATACACACATTATTTTTGGTGTCCTTTATTTATCTACACTTTTAACATTTTTTTTTTACGTTTTTTTGATAGAGATAATAATGTTTATTCCAAATTTCAAATTTTATTCCAAAAAATGAAACTTGAAATGCAAAACCAAACAGTAGAATTAACTAATACGATAATGGAAAAAATGGAAGAAAAATTAAAACCTGTACTGGAAGAAAATAAAATTTTGAAAGATAAAGTAGAAAACTTGGAACAAAAGTTAGAATACTTGGAGAGAGACAGGAAAACTAACAATGTAATAATACATGGGTTAAAGGAAGACGAGAAATCTATACGGGAGTTACTTGATAACGTGACAACACACATTTTCGGATGAATTAAACTTTACCTTAGAAGATCGGGAAGTAAATAAAATCTACCGTATTGGAAAATTCAAAAAAAGACAGTAAACCAAGGCCTATAGTCCTTTCATTAGTTAGCGGGTGGAGGAAAAGTGAGATCATGAAAAACAAAAAAAAAAACTTAAGAAATTGTATATAACTGAAGACTAGAAACTTTAGAGAAGAGGAAAGCATTACAACCTAAGCTAATGGAAGAGAGGAAAAAGGAAATTTCGCCTCAAAAAATATGATAAAAGGAAGAGAGAAGCATCAACCTCCCCTCAAGAAAAAGTTCAACCAAGAAAACAACAATTGCTAACCCCATCACCAGTAGAAAAAATGCATATGATATGATGAGGATTCGGTCTAACTCCTTTTCAACCAGCCCAACTGCAACTAAACAACGGCGATCGGGAACACAAACCTAATAAGAAAACAAATAACAAAGAAACGAAACCTCCTCCCCCAAGCCGACTGGTCCTCGTGGGGGAAAAGGACCACGACCCTTTAAAGACGCACAAACTTACATCGGATTTATACATAGCCACTTTTAACGCTAGGTCACTAAGAACCACTGAGAAACGCCTGGAACTTGAATTAGCCTTAACAGACATAAAGTGGGATATAATAGGTATCAGCGAAATGAGAAGATATGGAGAAGGGATACATGATTACGGAAATTATATTTTATATTATAAAGGTGAAACACATGGACAATATGGGGTGGGATTTTTAATTAAAAAGAACCTAGCACACAGAGTAGAAAAAATTACCCACACTCGATTCTGTTGAGCGCAGAGCCAAGAGGCGCATTGGTGACGATAAGCTGGTTGGCTTCATAGCCTGGCCCATCGGCGCAAAGTTGCATGTTTGTCGGTCTTTTACAGATTGTACTTCGGTGAGTGTGCTCAAGAGCTCCACGAACTCATTCCACCATCTCCTTTCTTCCATCGGGAGTCCAGACGTACTGCAGGTTATAACCCATACCTTGTCGAAGTTCCACACATTCGCACGAAGCGCTTTGCTACATCATTTATTATGCGCACAGCCAAGGAGTGGAATTCCCTGCCTGCGTCGGTGTTTCCAAGTTCATATGACCCCAATCTATTTAAATCGCGAGTTAATAGGCTTCTTTTGGGTTAGCTCGTTCCATCGTCGACCTCATCTCTGTCCTCAGGACTAGATTGAGGTCAAGAGTAAGCCCATACAGAATAAAAAAAAAAAAAAAAAAGAAGAAATAAGAGGAATATCTGAAAGAATAGCAATACTGAACATAACGTTGCCTTTAAATAAAGAAGAAAACTGGTCAATCGTCCAGGCATACTCTCCAACTGAAACGAATAAGAAGGCTGATGATGAAAGATGTAAGAAATATTGAAAAATTCTATGAAGATCTGAAAATTACTATGCAAAGTTCCAACAAAAATGTTATAGTAATGGGTGACTTCAACGCACAAATAGGAGTACGCAACAACAGCGGAGAAGAATATACGGTCGGACAATATGGAAAAGGAAAAAGGAGCAAAAATGGATCCAGAGTGGTCTCCTTTGCCCTAGAAAACAAACTTAAGATCTTGAATAGTTTTTATAAGAAAAAGAAAACAAAGAAGTGGACATGGACCTCCCCAAACGGACTCTATAAAAACGAAATTGATTTTATTATGTCTAATAATGCCAAAATCATCAAAGACATATCCGTCATACACCGCCTGAATTTCAATTCGGATCATAAAATGGTTCGTGTAAAACTAACAGGAACAAAAGTAAAGACCAAAAGGCAATTTCATACAAATAATTCAGCCATTGTATGTACTGGTAATACCACTCAACTTTTGAATAATCTACAGAAACTAACAAATAATGAAACAAAGGAACCACTGTCGATTCAGGAACACTACGAGAAGATTATAAATATATTGAGAACAGAAACGAAGAAAACAAACGCAGAGAGTAAAAGAGTAATCTCAGATGAGACATACCAGTTATTACAAGAAAGGAAGGAATTATTACAACAGAAAGAAAAGAAAGTTATGCTGGAAGAAATTTCTTTAGAAATAAGCATCACCTTTGTACTATTTTCTGTTCCTTTCTTCTTTTCCGTATTTAGTGTGTACATAAACTGTTAAATAAATAAATAAAGTTAATCGTCCCAGAATATCAGAACTCAGCAAAAAGATCAACCAAAACATCAGGAAAGACAAGGAAAATAAAAGGCATTCCACATTAAACAAATATATAGAAAGAACCGGTGGAATTAAAAAAGCAATAAAGGAATTAAACAGTAAAAAACATTGGATGCTAAAAGTAAAGAATATAGATAACAATTATAAAAACAAAAGAATAGAAATACTAAAGGCAGCTACAGACTATTATCGAAAGCTTTACCAAAGCAAAAACCAAAAAGAAACAGCAAATAAAATAAATTACAAAGATTCTGAGGCAATCCCTAAAATATTAAAGGAAGAAACAATTAGAGCAATCAATACGCAAAAGACAGACAAGACACCAGGTGCTGATCAAGTCACAAATGAACCGTTAAATCTACTACACAAGTCATTGGTCCTATACCAACAGATATATTTAACAAAATAATAGAGACCGAAATTATCCCCGAAGACTAAATCAACAATAATATTATTACATAAAAAAGGAGATGTAATTACAGACCTATAAGCTTGATGTCCAATGTCTATAAAATCTTTTCAAAAATAATTCTGGCACGAATTACTTCTACCCTCGATGAAAATCAACCAAGAGAGCAGGCGGGTTTCCGCAGTAAATATTTAACAATAGACCATATACATGTTCTAAGGCAGGTTCTACAAAAATATAAAGAGTTCAATAAAAAATACTATTTGGGATTTGTGGATTACAATAAAGCCTTCGACTCCTTGGAACATGAGTATTTCTGGAAAGCACTACGTGTACAGGGGATACATGATAAGTACATACGTACTCAGTGGCGTGCAGTGCTATTCCTCGGAGGGTAGGCTTGTAACTTTGAATAACTGCCTTTGTGTTTTATAAGCCAAAACATAATAAAACTTGTATTATTTCAAAATTTAAAGCGATGACCCTATGATTTTTTGAACCTAAATTTTAGCCTTACTCAGTAGGCATCAAATAACATCATAATAGTGACCACTCTTCGCACAAAATTTGAACTAATAACATCGCGTTGACTAAATTTCTAGTCAAAACAAATACCTACACTACGTAAGCAAATCATTACACACCTTCGAACTTTTAACTAAATGGTATGGAATGAATTGGTACTAAATCGTTTGTTATTAATCACGCTTTTTTTTTAAATTCACAATGACTAAGTACAAACTAGCAATTTACCTAATAGTTATATCACGTTTTTATTAATTTAAAGATTTTTCTGACAAAATTATAAACTAACTATTGATTTAATCATTCAATTTACAAATCGATTCGAAATTCACATTCGAAAGGCCGTAAAAACAGGAACAAAAAGGTATACAATATTACTTACCAAACAAATAACAAACTCCTACAACTATCACTTTAAAACACAACCACAGAAAAAATAAACAGCTATTAATTCACTCAAAATTCAACTTTTTCCACAGCGTATAAAATTTTAATTAAGCTGATTGGAAACAACGCCATCTGCCTAAAATATGAGGTATTTCAATGGCTTTCTATCAGTACAAGAACGAAGGATGTCGTTTTGTTAGAAAAATTCTAAAAAATAACACAGAGTGCGCTGTCAACAAAAAAAATAAGTAATAATAAATCTGGGCGTTGAGCAGTTAAGCTTTTTCATTCCGGTCCCAATTTTGGCACTTGGGCGTGTGGGCAGGTATTAAACAAAATGCACGGAAAACTGCCTACACAAAACAATATAATTTATTTGTGTGTAAATTAGAAGCGCTTACCCACACAGCCAGCTTAAATGTTTCATAATATTTTGAAGATTGAAATGACGAGTACGAGGTGAATTATCATATTTTTGGATTAACTCTCGTAATTCGGGTATACATCTATCTTTAGACACCACATCAATCTTATCATGAAACGATAATTGCGAAAACTTATTGCTTTTAACTTCTAACACACATAATCACCACACACTTCACAACAGAATACCATCTTTAAGTGTAAAGGTACTTAACAAATAATATTTACATGAATGTACGTTTCAAAACGAATGACTTATAAGTTATAACTTAAGTTAGATATAAAAACATTCATGATTGAGTATAATTTGCTTGTCACATGAAACAATATGGCTACTAAAATTTTTTCTGCCAATAGGTGACAGACGACAGTAACGGTGGTGTTGTCATAATTTTTTTCCAAACTCCCCAAAAATCAAAGCGAAAAATAAAATTCATGTAGTTTTTAATTATTTTTATAGGGTTTTCGCAATTCTTATAAATACAATTTATCATTTTTGTGGAAAGTATAAATTCGACAATAGCACCATGTTCTTTTAATTGTATCTAGTAGTCATTAAGGAAACTATCGTGTCTGTCTCTTTTGCTCGAATTCCCCGCAAAACGGGGAAATGTCCACAAATTGGGAACACTGCTCTAATATTCTTTCATTCATAAATCTAGCTAGCCAATCATAACTCGTGGTGATCGTCTACAGTGAACGGAGTTACGCCCATAATCTACACATGTGTGCCGTTCCTACACACGGAAATATGTAACAGTGTGCGTAAAATTATGAATGAAATATATTGTTTTATAGGCTTTCTGACGTCTAGCCTCAGAATTGACAATTTGTAGCTACGAACTTACCTTACAGTATAGTGTGAGTTTGAGTTACGTCACACGGGCGCGACAAGTTGCTATAAGTGTTCTAACAGGAGTTTTAAGGTTTTTTCTTAATATTTTGTATTATTTTATTACAAAGTTATAATAAATGCATTTGGCGTTGTTGGTAGGCTAGGCTAGGCCTAATAGCCTGTATGGACGGCGCGCCCCTGCGTATACTCCAGAACGTATACTCTAAAAGCATAGCCCAAATCAGGCTTGAAACTACGGGTGAAGAATTTCCTATAGAAAGAGGCGTCCGGCAAGGAGACTCAATTTCTCCTAAGTTGTTTTCGGCGGCTCTAGAGATAATATTCAGGAATCTGCAATGGGATCACGAAGGCCACAGACATAAACGGTGAAAAACTAAACCACTTACGATTTGCAGTCGACCTGATCATATTTTCAGAATGTCCAATAAAATTAGAGCAAATGTTGCAACAACTGTCAGATCAAAGCGCAAAAGCTGGACTTTCAATGAACACGGCAAAGACAAAGATTATGACTAACTCTTCAAAGACGCATAACATCATAGTCAATTCAGAGATGATAGAATATGTCGAAGAATACGTATACCTAGGACAACTCATAGCCGCTGAAGACACCATGCATAAAGAAATTGAAAGAAGGATAGCCAATACTTGGAAGAGATATTGGTCACTCAGCAAAGTCATGAAAAACAAGGACATGCCTATCAAAGACAAAAGAAAAGTGTATAATATGTGCATTTTACCATGCTTAACTTATGGTTGCCAAACATGGTCATTGACAGATAACTTAATAAACAAAATAAAGGTATGTCAAAATGGAATGGAGAGAAGTGTAATGGGCGTCAAGAGGAAAGATAGAATAAGATTAGAAAAAAATAAAAATACAACTAAATTTAAGGATGCAAAGAAAACATGTAAAACTTTAAAATGGCGATGGACTGGACATATGCTTAGAGATACGAATGTAAAATGGACAAAAACCATAACAGAGTGGTATCCCAGGAATGGGAAAAGAAGTAAAGGGCGTCAAACAAAAGGATGGGAAGATGACCTCAAAAAGGTAGCGGGTCCAGAGTGGACGAGAACAGCGAGACACAGGCAGAAATGGAAATCTTTAGAGGAGGCCTTTGTCGGAAGACAAGCTGTAAAGTGAAACCGATTGTTATTATTAAGAAAAATGTGTGTATTGTAAATAGTAGAACAGCAATAAAGGGTTATTTTATTTTATTTATTTTTTAATAATGTTTATAAGGTCCGCTTGCACCACATCTAACTAAATGCGTTTAACGTTTAACTAAAACATAATTCTGTCTCTGTCATCTTCAAACAATTAATAGAAGCAGAACGATGTTTTAAATACGTTTATAGTTAAACGAATTACGTACGCTGCAGACGGTGGATCGAAAAAAAACAAAGATATTTTATAACTAATTTAATTTAAAAGAAATTACTACAATTAATATGGTGAAACCTATTCGATGTTAGAATATGGAATGACAGAAAAAATACTTAAAAATAATTAATTGCTATGGTGAATTTCGCTGCGTCGGCGGCTCGTGGCTGGACGGATGTCGATGCTGCAGTTTTCGTGCGTTTGGCGTAAACATGCAGGAATGTGCGAGGTCGGCGATATCCATTAGGGATCCGTATTTAACACCTCCATCCGCAGAACAGCAACTATTTGCTCATGTTGAGAGAAAATGTTGCTGGGAGTTCATCTCGTTTTCTGGTCACGTCTTCATACGTGTGTATCTTAAGGGTTTGTTGCTTTTCCTTGTTGCCTGCTCTAAGGTTCCAGCATTTGTATCTGCGGCTTATTACCAAAATGATAAGTATGGTTGCGCAAAGTACGATGATGTAAAATGGTATGGTGGTATGGTATAGGACAACCGGTTGAGTCTGGTCGATCTGAATAGGGCTTTCCATCAATAGTTTGTTCTGGATGCCATGAAGTTCTTCCAAGTTGACTGAATTGAAGCCGATGATGTGGGTGGAGTCAGTGGTTTGATTCTTGTCGTTATAAGGGATCTTTGATAATTTTAGTGGCTGTCCCTTTATCTCGTTGCTGTCGTTAATGATTGTGAATTCTGTTGTTTGCAGGTAGCAGTCCATAGGTATGGTGACGAGGTAACTTCCCTGGAGAATGTTGAAGTCTTTTCTGCCGCAGGCTAGCTGTACTTTGGTCGGCTGGGGCAATGATAAGACGTAATGTTGATCGTCCAGTTTTTCTACTGCTTGTTTGGAGAGTGAAATCTTGGTGAATTGGCAAGTGTCTTCTAGACCTTGGTTGATGATGAGCTCTTGGATGCAATCAGGCTTCGTCCGGATCTGATGGCTTGTCTTCGTTTCACAGAGATGGATGCTGCTGTACTTCGGGCATTCAGCCTCTATGTACACGAATGATTTCTCGTTTGTTGCTATGTAGGGAGAGGAAGGAATAAGGGCAAGTTGTTGCTTATTGGGTACGATGGATAGTTTGTATAACTCGTAAAGGTCTATAGAAACTATAGGGAAGTTGTATATTATTATTATTCTTTTCTCAATAAAATAGGAACCTGGTTTTATAAGATTATAATATTCTCGTAATTCTAAATTTAAGACTTGATCTTGGTTGTATATGGATTTTAATCTATCTACCATGGATCTTAGAACTTCTATATCTATCATGGAGTGATGAGTGCTGGACGCACGAATAAAAGCCATTATATTTTCTATCCTAATTATCTCTAATGTTAAATCGTCTACATTATTAGTTATGATTCCTAAAATTTGGGCAAACTTTGCAAAGTTTATTAAGCTGTGGTCTGTGTAAGCACTTTTGTCTAGAATTAATTCTAACGTTGCGTTAACCATTTCCTGGTTTTTTGTTATTTGGTCTAAGATAGTACCATGTTGGGACATCCATTCTTTACTTAAGCTGATATGATTGTTGAATTCTGATACTATTTTATTTTCATTATTTTGTAAAGTCTTAATAGCCTCATCATATTTCAAGGCATCTAGATAATCTAAGTTGCCAGTAACACTTTTTATTACTGACCCAAGGCCTTCTACAAGACCTCTTTTGACTCTAGCAGGTTCCAAAGATTTTACTTGTTGTAGTACCTTACTAAGTTTGTTAGTAAGATAGTCAATCTGATATTCGTAGAGCATGTAAGACTCATTAGTAAGTTTAGTTTTAAAAGTCTTTAGTTGCGTCTGTACGGAGTTTATTTTATCTTCTATGTCGGTTAATTGTATGTACTGTATAAATGAGTGGTAATGTGTAGTTAGTCTGGTCGGTCCTAATCTGTATGGTAACAGTCCTGGTCCATCGGCTAGAGTCTCAAGTCTTATCTCTTGGGGGTGAGTCACATGGATTGTCAGTAGTAGCAGGATTCTGTAACAATTGGCTTGTTTTAGGAACACGTTTCAGCCGTGCTTTGGCTATGGGGCCACGTTTTTTTGAAGTGTATATGTGTATAGGCAGATCGGCGAGTACTGTGTCTTGCGTATAACGTAGTGCAGCTTTCTGGCGACTGGCAAAGGGGTTTTTAATAAAAACTTGTTGTTGAGGGGCATATTCTACTTCAGGCTCGCGAGTTTTATTCCTGTTGTTGATTAGGGCTGTACGATTTGCAAGAGATGAGTCGTTAATGATTTCATAAACTTGCTTCATCTGTTGTCTATGATTCTGCGCATATTGTTGTAAAATGTGCTCGGTCAGGTCTATGTCGATTGGGTCTCTGGGGTCAAAATGTCCGGTCAAACGGTCTGCATTTCGTGAAACTATGGATTGAACTATTATATGCAATTATGGCGTATGGCATGAGATTAACTATCGGTTCGTCTTTGTTTTGTAGTTTTAGAATTCTAATGTGTTCTAATAAGGTTGAATGAAAACGTTCGATATTGCCATTGTCATTCGGACTATGGGGTAGAATTTTATGGTGAGTTATCTTATGTAGACGTATGAATTCGGAGAAAAGTTGGTTCGTAAACTCAGTGCCATTATCGGTGATAATAGTCATAGGTAGTCCATGGTGGGCACAGAACCGTAGTAGTACCTGTATAATACTAATAGCGGTACCATCTCGCAAATGACACGCTTGGGCATATTTTGTGAAGACATCCATAAAGGTTACATATTTTTCGTTATGTACTGTAAAGAGGTCCATGTGAATAATTTCAAGTGGTTTGGAAGCTGGGGGCACTATGTTAAATTGAGGTCTTATTGGATTTCTGTCGTATTTAGCTTGACCACAGATGGTACACTCATTGATAAACTTGGTGATTTGTTCTTTCATCTTTGGCCAGTAATATTTTCGTGAGAGGGCTAACTGACATTCATTTATACCACGGTGGTTCGTCTTACCGTCATGATAGTGTCGGATAATGTCTTGCTGTTGGAGGTATTCCTTAACGTTCTCGAGTTCTATCTTAGCTAATACTAGGTTAAGTGAGGAACTTCTAAATTTGTCTTGTATAATGGGTATTATTGAGTACATGGCCAAAGGTGGATTGATCAAGATAGCCGTTTTGACTTTAGGGTTCACGTATTATTTGATAGCATTAATAATGTCGCTCTCTAGGTTGGATTCTGATATTTGAACTGCGATTCTAGTATGATTTTCGAATGGTTTGGTTACATGTGGTCGGCGTTTTAAGTCACCTACTATGTTAAAGTGAATCTGTCGATGAAATTTATTGAGAGGTTCGTCTGTGATGGGGATTTCTAGTATAGGATGTTCGTTGCTGGTATGCACAGTGTCAGTCGAGGAGTTTGTTGGTGGAGGTGGTGCCTCCGATGGGTTGTTGATCATTGATCTAAGGTCATTAGTATTTTCGGTCAATATGTCGGTGTCAGTCGAGGAGTTTACTGGTGGAGGTGGTGCCTCTGATGGGTTGTTGATCATTGATCTAAGATTCTTGATATTTTCGATCAATGAATTGATCTCATCTGTTTCTTCGTTGTGGATTTCCACACGGGAGAGAGCATCAGCGTTGGTATTAAATTTTCCTTTTTTGTACAATACGGTGAAGTCATATTCGCTTAATCTGAGTCGCCATCTGGTCAGTCGTGAGTTGGGTTCTCTCAAGTTCATCATCCACTGCAAGGGTTTGTGGTCGGTCAGTACTTTAAATTTTCTACCGAAGAGATAAGGTCTAAAGTATTTTGTAGCCCAGACTATGGCGAGCAACTCTTTTTCAATTGTGCTGTAATTTAGCTCACTTTCGTTAAGTGTGCGTGAGGCATAACAGACGGGTTTGTCAGAACCTATAGGTCCTTGAGATAGCACTGCTCTAATAGCGACATTCGAAGCGTCTGTTGTGAGATTAAATTCCTTTTTGAAGTCTGGGTATTGTAGAATTGGGTCATTAGTTAATAAAGTCTTACAGGTTTCAAAGGCATTGACATATTCGGGGCTAAGAGTGATTTTACTACCTTTCTTAAGGCATGAGGTAAGAGGTTTGGTGATGCGAGCGAAATCGGGGATGAATTTTCGATAATAACCTAAAAGTCCTAGAAATTGTTTGATTTCCTTAGGGGTTTTTGGAATTGGATATTTTTGGACAGCACAGATCTTGTCAGGGTTCGGCTTGATGCCATCTTTACCAATGATATGTCCCAGATAAACAGTTTCGAGTTTAAGAAATTCGGACTTGTCCATTTGAATTTTGAAGTTGGACTCTCTAAGTCTTTGGAAGACCTTTTCCAAGTTGTCCATATGCTCTTGAAGGGATGTGCTGTATACTATAATGTCATCAAGATACACGAGGCAGATATTATTTTGAAGGCCTCTTAGAACATTGTCCATAACTCGTTGGAAGGTGGACGGTGAATTTTTAAATCCCATGGGCATACGAAGGAATTCAAAATGCCCGTGTTCCACATTAAATGCTGTTTTTGGTATATCCTGAGGGTCCATTTCTACCTGATAAAAACCACTTGCCAAATCTAGAGTCGTAAAGTATTGGCACTTGCCTAACTTGTCAAGAACGTCAGTGATGTTTGGTATGGGGTATTTGTCGTCTATAGTTTTTTCGTTCAATTTACGAAAATCAACTACAAACACAAATGGGTGAACTCCACGCGGAATCGGAAGGTCTTATTATACCTTGTTCTAGCATTTTGGAAATTTGGTTCCTAACTTCTTCCCGATGGACGAAAGGGTACCGATAGCTCTTAGTATATGCGGGAATTTCGTCTGTTGTTCTTATTCGATGTTTAATTTTGTTGGTGAACGTCAATGGTTCTCCATCAATGTAAAATACGTCTGCATAGCGAGAGCAAAGGGTTAAGAGATTAGCTTTTTCCTCGGCATTAAGGTGGTCCGTACGTAAACGCGATACTACGTCGTCAACGCGATTTGATTGTTTCATTTGCGTGCACTTAGCATTGAACAGTTCCGCACGAGTTGGTTGGTCTAACGATAATATAACGTCATTAGGAGTTGGATTTTCTAACTCCACATATCCACGACTATTGGTAACAGTGGTGAAGCATTCGTGGATAATACAATTACAAAACACTTGCTCATTTACTAACACGTCGCCATCCGGTGCATTTATAGGTATTTTAACTAACTTAGAACTTTTAGCAGGGATGATATCCTCATACAGATTAACATTGCGTGAATTGTATACTTTAATCTGATTCGTAGCAGTACGCGTTATTAATTGGAAATCTTTTAGATCTATTTTAGCCTCCCATTTGGATAATAAGTCTAATCCTATTAGGCCATCAAAGTAATCGTGAAAACGGTAAACGAATAATTTTATACTATCGGCCTCATTGAATTCATTAAAACACGGTAACGTTATGGAATAATCATTTCTGCTAACGCCATGTACGTTGGTAACCTCGAAAGGGTCATAGTTGAGTGGATATTCATAGAAAAACTTTTGTACAGCCTCGGGGCTTATAAATGACTGGTTAGCGCCAGTATCAATCAAAAATTTTAAAGGAGGGCAAGAGATTTCTATGTAGGGTAACTGTCTTTGGGTCTGTAAGTTGAGGTCTATCTTGGCTCTTTGGATGTCTTGTCCGACTGAAAATTCTGGTTCTGACTCTGATTTGCACTGCTAGGGCCTGGGTGTGGCTCTGTCTCACTGGCCACCTGATTATCGGAAGTTGTAGTCAAGTTGGAATCAGTCGTATTAATGTTGTAGTCAAAGTCACAAACAATGTAACAGTCATTACCGTCCGTGTAGTAGTCATATACTGGCTCGTAGTAATAGTCAGCAGAATAATAGGAACTATCAGGCAGAGCAAGTTCGCTGAGGTTTAATTCACGCGTCTTAAAATAGTTATTCGGTGGTGGGTTCCCGTTTCGTTGCCAATCGTGCCCTTTTTTTTTTTTTTTTTTTTTTTTTAGGATGGGAAATCATCAAATGACCCCTCCCGCTCTGGGCGGAGCGGAAGGGAGTGTCAGACTTGTACTGACTAAAACCCATCCATGTTCCTTCTTTGCCCTTTGTGTTCCAGGGCCGCGGTATCTCTTTCGAACAGTCCCGCAGCCCTGGCAGGCATCGGCCCGTGCGGACCCCTACGTGGTTGCTGACATCTCTTTGAGGCGCGCGTGGAACACGAACGCGCCGTCGACACGGCCTGTCGTCATAAGACGGCCAGACGGCGAGCTAGCCCATAACTCGCCGTCCACAGGCCCGCGCCTACGGTGGCCGGGGGCCACCACGTGACCCCCGACGCCCAGGGCGTCTCCCGCGGCGGCTGGGACGTGAGGTTCTTTCCCTCTCACGTTCCGCCACCTCCTTCACTAGCATGACTGCTTCGCAGAAGGAGGTGACGGCTTCCCATTCCCTCTCGCTCCGGACCATGGCTTGAACCAGGGCCGGGCGCGAGAGGTCGCCGCCGCCAATCGCCTCTACGAGGACACGGCGCTGCTCCGCCCAAGCGGGGCAGGCCTCCACAGTGTGCTGCACCGTGTCCTCCGGACGATCCTCACAATGGAAACACCCGGGCGTTTCCTCCCGCCCGATTCGGTGCAGGAACCTCCCGAAACAACCGTGTCCGGTGAGGACCTGCGTCAGGCGGAAGGTGAGGGCGCCGTGGCGCCTCTCTAGCCACTCCACAAAGAGGGGACTTATCGCCACTATGGTGGCGTGCCCTGCACGGGGTTGCGACAGTCGCTCTCTCCATGTCACCATGAGATCGCGCCGGAGGTCTGTCCGCTGAGCGGCGATTTGCCGCGGCAGTGGAGTTTCCCCACGACGTAGTGCCTCCGCGCGCCATTCGTGAAGGCGCGCGAGGACTATCGCCTCCAGATCCTATGGCGGCAATCCGGCAAGGAGGCTAGCCGCCTCACCGGAGATCGTGCGGTACCCCCGGACTAGCCTAAGGGCTATCCCCTTTTGGGGCGCGTTCAGGTAGCGGGCGGCTTGCCGCCTCAGAGAACGCGCCCACACCGGGGCCCCGTAAAGGGCCATGGACCGCACGACCCCCGCGTATAGCCTCCGGCAGGAGGCGTTTGGACCCCCCAGGTTGGGCAGGAGCCGCTTGAAGGCAGCCCCGGTCCGTTCCAGTTTGGGGGCCAAACGTCGGAAATGCTCCACGAAGTTCCACCGGCTATCGAGGACGAGTCCCAGGTACTTCAGCGTCGACCCGATGCCGATGGAAACCCCTCCCGCCGTCAGTAGGGATCCCGACGGTGGCGCATTCCGAGGCCCATGAAAACACATGGCCTCGGACTTGTGCAATGCCACCTGGAGACCCAATTGCCGGATCCTCTCCACGACTATCGCAACCCCGCGTGTCATGTTTTCGGCCGCCGCCTCGTGCGACCTCCCTTGTGCCAGTACCAGCGTGTCGTCAGCGTAGCAGACTACGCTGACGCCGCTAGGGAGGTCGGCGCGCAGCACCCAGTCGTAACCGATGTTCCACAAGGCCGGCCCCAGAACCGATCCCTGTGGAACACCGCACGACATCTCTCGCCGGTTCCATTCTCCGCTCCGACCGGGGTAGATGACGGCCCTATCCGTCAGGTAATCCCCGACCACACGACGAAGGTAGGTCGGCACCCGGTGATACCGGAGTGCCTCCCCAATGCAGCTCCAGGGCATGGAGTTGAAGGCGTTGGCGATGTCAAGAGACACCGCCAATACGACCCCGCCCCGGGAAACCGCATCCCCCGTCGTGAGGGCTCTCACGCGCATGATGGCGTCCACCGTCGAGCGCCCCTTGCGGAAACCAAACTGGTGTTCCGCAAGATCCGGCCCCATCCCCGCGAGGTGCCCGGCGAGGCGGTTAGCAATAACTCTTTCAAAGAGCTTGCCCACCTCGTCGAGCAACACGATGGGCCGGTATGCGGACGGAGAGTCCGCAGGGCGCCCTGGCTTCCGGATGAGGACCAGCTTCCCCGTCTTCCAACGAAGCGGGAACTGGCCTCTCTCCAAGCATGCGCTTACGAGCCCTTCCAGTCGGGGCCCGAGAGCCTCAGAGGCCAGGACCCAGGCTTTGCCAGGCAAGCCATCGGGTCCCGGGGCGGTATTTCTGGCCTTCAGCCTGCGTACCGCCACTCTCAGGTCTACCCCAGTCACCTCCGGAACGTCGTCATCGGTGTGGTCCGCTTCCGGCACCGCAAGCGGCGGCGGAGCCATAGGCGGGGGAGGATGCCTCCCTCGCGAAGGGAACAGAGCGCTCACCACGTCCTCCACGAGCTCAGGCCGGAGACTCTGCGTCAGCGGGGGGGCCCGGGTGCGGAGTTTGTCCCGCACCATCTTGTAAGGGCGCCCCCACGGATCTCCGTTCAGAGACTCCAGCATCTCCTCGCGGGCCAGGTTCTTGGCCCGCCGGACAGCCTCTTGGAGGGCGGTCTTCGCCGCTCTGTACCCCTCGTAAAGCTCCGCCTCAATGGCTGCCGCATCCGGAGGGCGGATGCGGAGCCTGCGATGCCTGGCGTACCGGTGCCGCGCGGCAACGCACGCCTCACGCAGAGACGTCAGCTCTCGTCAACCCGCCTCGTTGTTGATGTCGGCAGGCCTGGCCGGTAATGACACCCAGGCCTGCACGATCGAGGCTTCCAGGAGGAGCTCCCGGTCCAGCTGCTTCAGCGCCCATCGCGGACCACTCGGGGCCTGTAGGACCGGCGCGCTTGAGGTCTGGGTGGAGACGTCGAACCGGATGTACCGGTGGTCGGAGTAGGTCTCCACCCCCTCCATGACGCGCCAGTCAACGACACGCGGCGACAGAGCGGGGCTAGCGAACGATATGTCCACCACCGACTCACCCCGCAACCGCACGCACGTGGGGACAGAACCCCGATTTAGGACGACCAGGCCTGTCTCCAGAGCCCAGTCCTCCACCATCCTACCCCGCACATCCGTGTAACGAGAACCCCAAGCCAAGTTCTTGGCATTGAAGTCCCCTAGCACAAGCACGGGGAGAGAATGGCTCCCGATGACGACACTCAACTCCCTAAGGGAGTTGTGGAACTCGGCGAGAGTTCGGTTCGGGGAGAAGTAGACTCCCACTACAACGATCTCCCCGAACCGTGCCGCTACGCACCCCTGACCCTTCCTGACACTCTCAAGGGTCGGGGTACCGGCGGCGGCCGACGCAATTATGGTCACTGAGCCGCTAAGGTCCTCCACCCAGTCATCCCTGGGCGGGACAAAGTACGGCTCAGAGACCACGGCGATGTTAATCGACCACTGCGCCATGCTCTGGATCAACAGATCCTGAGCGCAGGCGCAGTGGTTGATGTTCGCCTGGAGAAGGTGTAATGGGGCCGTTATTGGCACTCCATTTCAGCCCCCTCCCGGGCCCCCTGCGAGGGCCCCGCTGCAGAAGTTGCAGCAGCGGCGGCCGCGGCGGCGACAGTGGCGGCGGCGACAGTGGCGGCGGCTGCGGTGGTGGCGACGGTGGGGGTTTTGGCGGTGGTGGTGGAGGGCCTTCCGTTGCCCCTGGCCTTGGCCTTGGCGGGTGTACCGCAGGCCTTGCTCCCTGCCCGGTGATCGGCCGGCTTGCCGGTTGCCGCACATGCAGCGCAGTGCGGCGCGGCGGAGCAAGCCGCGGCCATGTGACCGGGCTGGCCGCAGCGGAAGCATAGACCACTGCGGTCCACCTCCGAGGTGCACCGGACCGACACGTGGTGCCCCACATGGCAGCGGAAGCACCTCAGAGGTCTGGGCTCCAGCAGCTTAACCTGCGCCGACACCCAGCCCACCAAGAGCCTTCGGCCCTCCACAATGGCTTTCGCCGCCGTCACAGGGCAGCTTACAGCCGTCTCGTCCCTCTGATCCGAGAAATTATTAATTAGAGCTGATCTGATACCTGCCCAAGTTTCAGGAATGCCATTTGAGTTGATGGTGGATGCGGCAGGCCCTGTTATCTTGTTTAAGATGCCATTTAAAAGACACAGGTTCCCTAGCTCATTGCCTGACTCAGCGCTTGCATACTGAGATACTATGCGGTCACAGATGTTAATAAACCTCGTTAGTACATTGGGGTTTCCGTCAAAATCGGGCACAAGGCGTAAGGCCTTGAAGATTACGTCGGGATCGTAAGGCATTTTAGGTTCAAATAAACTATTTAAATTAAAATCTAATTCACTATCTAAATCTCTGCTAGTATCTACTATTTGTCGGCGTGCCTGTCGCGATGCAGGTTCCTGACGATTAGACCTTCCGTGATGAAAAATCTTGGACATAAAAGTAACTAGGAATAGAGAGGAAGCAACACGAGAAAGATTCTGGTGTACTCACATATGTTTCATCTCTGGGTCTTCGCCGTGAATCGATGTCTGGATTCTCCACGCGGCTCCGCAGCTTTACCGTAGATTCTGGATACTCGTGATGTGACTTGATAGCCGCCCGGGTGACTCGCGATCGTGGTGGTCGATATGAGATGACTCTAACGCGATTCGCGAACCGGCCCGCGAGTATCCTACCGACTGCGCCAATTACGTACGCTGCAGACGGTGGATCGAAAAAAAACCAAAGATATTTTATAACTAATTTAATTTAAAAGAAATTACTACAATTAATATGGTGAAACCTATTCGATGTTAGAATATGGAATGACAGAAAAAATACTTAAAAATAATTAATTGCTATGGTGAATTTCGCTGCGTCGGCGGCTCGTGGCTGGACGGATGTCGATGCTGCAGTTTTCGTGCGTTTGGCGTAAACATGCAGGAATGTGCGAGGTCGGCGATATCCATTAGGGATCCGTATTTAACAAACGTATTTAAGACGAGCTTCCTCAAGTAAACTGAACGCGATCAGCTTAGTTAAACCGCGTTCAAGAGCTGTCAGTGTCATAATTGCTATGGAATTGACACTGACAGTTCTTAAATGCCAATGCCTTTTTTTTATTTATTTATTTATTTATTTTTTTTTATTTATTTTTTTTTTTTATTATTATTTTAAAGTTAAGTTATAAAGTACAAAAAAAAATTCTTTGATCTATTTGATTTCAGGAATTGTTATTGTAATTTTTGATCAGTTTTAAATGTTATATGGCTAAGTAGGTAATTGCGTGATATTGTGCTAAGTAAGTATACTGTAAAATGCATATTTTTACTTTTATCAGAAAACTTTTGTTAATATCTTACTTTTTTAAATATTTTTACAAGATTAAAGTTAAAACAGCTCTGATAAAAGTATAAAATATTGTGGAAGTTCGAACGCCATAAGCTTTTTTTATCTAATTTTGAATAATTATAAAAGGCAGCATTAGCAGCTTATGTTTCGAGTAAAAGTATACCTAAATAGAATAATGTAATAATTACAGAACTAGTGTATCTACAGATGTTATGACACTCAAGAATTGTGTTTATAAAATGTGGTAAGGTCTTGTAAGATTACATTCAGTGTCTTATTTGAACCAATATCAGGCTAAACCTTATTTATATTTCATTATCAGAATTTGAATATAAAAGAACACCAATACAATTTCATAGTAAAATATAAAAAAAAACGTCCAAAAACAATGAGTTTTTTTTTTTGAAATATTCAAATATGTATTACAAAAAATATCTATTTGATTTTGTTTTTTTTTTTTAGTATATTTTACTATGAAATTGTATTGGTGTTCTTTTATATTCGAATTCTGATAATTTGAAATTCAGTTTTTTGTTTTTCATTTTTTAATCTTATTTCCAGTGTAATTAATAAATTACTGAATGATTTTATTTTGACAGTGTATGTTGCTACCGCATTCCTAGCGATTATTTGTCCATTCAAGCAATTCAGATATAAAAATATGTTTGATTTCTCCTCTAGCATGGATGAGAGCAGTGTTTTGATATTATTAAAATATCAAGCGTACTGGAACAAATCCTTATTTATTATTTTAATATAACACACCTTGAAACTTTACTGGTCCTCGAACAGAATAGGAGGACTACAAAACATCAAAGTGTATTTAAAATATTATAAAAGATCAAAAGTGAAAACCTTTAAACAGTCAATCTGGGAGTTAAAAGTTTTTTTTTTTTTTTTTTTTAATAATCATAAGTAACGTTTCATCATAAGTAACGTTTATACTGAAAAAACATAAGTCATGAATAAAATATTATTGCTTCCCTGGTTAACTGTACGTATTGCTGAGGTAGACTGTAAAATATTTGTAAAATTTGTATTGTGGGCAATTTTATTGAATTTAAAATTAAAGATAATATAATCTTTCTCCACGCTGCTCTTATATCTCTTCAGAAGCAACGAATCCTTGTTTGTAGCATTGGTACTTCGATACCTTCTATACTTTGCGTTACTGACGCAGTGAAGAGTGTGCTATGAGCAAAAACATTCTATAATATTAAAGAATCTAGAAACTAGCACTAACTAGATGTTATGATACGTTATTGAACCTGTAATTCAGTATTTTGACTATTTTCTTGTCTGTTCCCTGTTCATAGGGGACTTACTATACTTATCGATGCAGATTGGAAGACCATTGGCTTGAGAAAGTCGGAAAGAGCCTTGTCTATAAATTAAATAGTCCGACGCGGTATCGGGACGGTTTCGTTTTCATTGTATGAGTATCAAGCTTTCCCTGCTCGGTGTAAACCGATGCTGCGTCGATAACTTTAGTTATTCCCTAAACCTATACAGAATAATAATCTCGTGTGAATACTGCATAAAGTGGTCACTTACAGCACCATATTGTGCACGGTGGAGCGGGGACAGTTGAGGGCGACCTTCACGTGGCAGTGTTTGTGACAGCGCAGCATGCAGTCTCGGCATTCGTAGCCCTGCTTGCCGAGCCGTCGCGCTATAGTCTTCGTGCATACCTCGCATACTGTGCCACTGGAATGAGTAGAATGAGGGGGTTAACTCGGTTGAAGGTTGAAGACAGATGGAAGTTTGTTCTTGAGCACAGCGCTGAATAAAAGAAATAGATCCATTCGATATACAATAATTAGCAGTGAATTTTGCTAGCTCACTTAGATTTCTGAGCAGTGCTGATACAGTGATTTCGGCCCCGACTTATGCCATGGTCCACAGCTACTCGTGGGTTCGAAACCGGAACCAAAACTTTGAAGACATGCGTCATCTACCAACCCGCCTTGGACCCTCGTGGTGGATTGTGGCTTTGTGGCCCACTTCTTCTCCCAGAGAGAACGCCTGCATCCTTACAGTAGGAATGCTATAGGCTGATCGTGTGCTTAAACGTAGTTTTAGTTAGGTCTACGTCTCCAAGAGAAAACCTTAGTAAGAAACTGGTACTGTCGACTCATCTTCAATCAATCATCCAAAGCTCGACTTCACTCACTGTTGGGTATAGGCCTCTCTTTGCTTGAACCAAGCTGACCTGAGGTCAGTTCCAAGAAATGTTGCTACCTGTAGGTTGACAGGACTTAATAAAATATCTCACCCACTAAGATGTTTTGCAATAAAAGTATGCTCATTATAAATATGCAGTTTGATCCCCTTCCGCCTCCATCTGGGCCTCTGGGCAATAGTCAGAGGCACCAGGTAGTGCTTTTTGATGCCAGCCTCTATGGTCTCCAGGACCAGGGTCGAAGCCTCGTGGATGAAGGTCCTGGCTGATGCTGTACTGAATCCGGAGGCCTCGCTGAGAGATGACCTTTTGGGTTTAATTTTTTTTTCTCGAAGGTAGTGAGTGAAAAGGAGGGTTTTCATGCAAGGTAAGTATGGTTTAGGACATTGGTGTGTATATCAAATAGGAAAAAAATATAGGCGATTTTAAAAGATGCCAAAATAAAATATAATTTTGAAAAGCGTAAGTAAGTAAGGAATTTATGGCAGAAGATAGGAAGGTGATAGGTATAACAAAAGGGCATGATTTATAAAGTAAAAAAAAAACAAGAAAGAAGTCAAATAGTGCAAAAGCATAGATCAAGACATAATAATAACAAAATCAAGCATTTTTATTCACGCATACAATGTAAAAATGTTGATAATGTAAAATAGTTTAGTATGAAAAACCAGTGTTACCAGATTGCAGAGTGCCATTGCCCCCAGCGCATTGTGAGTGTTGACAGATGGAAAAAAGAGAAAAATCTTTTATTAGTGTCGATGTTGCCATACTCTAAACAGTTTCAAAAATACTATGGCAAGACATCATTATTTTAGTTAAGCGGTGAAGTTAGTATTTATCTAAAAATGTATAACTTTAGAGTAAAATGTTGTTAAAAATTAGAAATAATGTACTCTTGCCAGGCATCTACGTTTTTTTAGGTATTACCCTTTATTTTTGTAAGCTCGGGTTTTGCCAATTGGTTATTGTAAAGCTAAATCCAATAAGAACTCAACTTCTACACACAGAAAAAAACATATTTTTATCTTATTATAGTTTCAAAATAAGATATACAGGGTGGAAAGAACGGGGTGCGTTGTCAGAATTCCTCCTCGTGTGCCCGATGGCTGCCGGTCCCTTTCGATACGTTGGCTATTCCCTATAGCAGCTGCCGGGCCGGTGCACCCTGGGCGTGGGCAGTATCCTTCCCCGAGGAATGGGAAGAGATTCTTATTCCTTGGGGAATGTTACTGTCTATGGCTAATATTCTGACATGGGAGGGGTCCTTTTGTGGACCAAGGGGGCGTTGCTCCGCGTGACCCTCTGAAAAGCAGAGGGCACAGCGGAGGAGCAAGGGCGGGCTCGGTGTGCACTTACCCTGCCGCCGAGCAGACAGTGAAGGACGCAGTCATTCACTGTCCCCGTCGATATCGTAATCCCACCGTCGAAGTGTCGTGGATCACGTCTCGCGGCTTCGATTGGGACCGAGGGTCTTGGCTTAACCGCCCGGACAGCGGAGGAGCAAGGGCGGGCTCGGTGTGCACTTACCCTGCCGCCGAGCAGACAGTGAAGGACGCAGTCATTCACTGTCCCCGTCGATATCGTAATCCCACCGTCGAAGTGTCGTGGATCACGTCTCGCGGCTTCGATTGGGACCGAGGGTCTTGGCTTAACCGCCCGGACCGCGAGGTAGAAAACCTCTATAAAAAGTTACCCCGAATCTCAAGCGGCGGCGTACCGCGAGGAGATGTATGGCTGACGGGTTCCTATGGAAAATCAGTCACTAGTGCGAACCACTGCCGGGCCTGGCTATGGCTTATCTGGGTACAGGGGGCACTGCCCAGATGGACTTCTTATTTCCCCCATGCTCGTGGGAACAGTATGGAAAAACCAACAACCCAAACGACGGCCGGTAACGGCGAAGGGAGGAAGGAGAGGGATGCGGGGTCGGAGTCCGGCGCCGCATCCAGCGATGTGAGCGCGGGAGGCTCAGAGAGCTCCCGGCGCGGGAGGCCCGGGACTGCTGCTGCGGTGAACGGGAAGTTCTTCCGCAAGCGGTCCTGGCTGGAGGGCGACCGAGGGTCGTCATCGGAGGGAGAGCTGGCCTCGGCTCGCAAGATCCCCACCAGTAAGCGAGGAGGGATCCGCGGCAAGGGGAGAGGCCTCTCTGCCACCGAGAGGTCGGCGCGGCTTGCCGAGGAGGGGCGTCACCCGGGGGTGGCCGGTCGCGGGGTGGCCTGTAAGGGCTCCTCTGGCGACGAGGCGGGTGCAGACGGCGGCTCCGAGGCTTAGCGTAAGGCCGGTTTCGCGAAGGAGGTGGAGGCGGCGCTGAGGGCTGTCTCATATAAACAGAAGCCCTCCACCAGGCTTAAGGCCATGCCTGCAGCGATCGCCTCCATCATGGCGTCAGCGGAGGCCAGATATGGGGGGCCCCCGTCAGACGAAGTGGCCAAACTGCGGGCGGAGGTCGCTCGCCTGACGGCTGTGCCATGTGGAGAACAGGAAGCTCCGAGCAGACTTGGCCGGTCTGCGCGAGGCCGGCTCCCGCAAGGTGCCCCAAAATGGGGGCCAGCAGCGACCAAGCCAGCCCGTGCCGGTTGAGAACCAGGTCCTGAGCCTGGTTCGGCAGGAGCTGGCTGCCTTCCAGGCGCGGTTCTGGGGGGCCCCCCTGGCGGCAAACAGGGCGTCCCCGGGCCCTAGGGTGGCCACATATGCGGCTGCTGCGGCCTCCACACCGGGGCCGTCTGGCCGGCTCTCCGGCAGGGTTGCGTCGTCCCCCGAAGGGCCGGCTCCGGCGAAACCAGCTCCGGCCAAGAAGGCGGCGGCCCTGAGGCAGGGCAAGGCGGTGGCCCAAAAGAAGGGCAAGGCGGTGACTGTGCCAGCGCCAGCCGGGAGGCAGTCGCCACCGCCGCCCCCCCCGCCCCCTAAGCCTTCCGCGGCCGAGACCGGGTGGCAGGTGGCTGGAGAAAGGTCAAGGGAGCGGAAGGCAGCTAAAAAGGCCAGAAAAAGGGAGCGGAAGCGCCAACAAAAGGAGCGGAGCGTCGCGGCTAGGCTCAGCGCCCCGAAGACCGCAGCTGTAGTGATTACACTACAGCCGGACGCGGAAAAGAGGGGCGTGAGCTACCGCGACGTGCTCGCTAAGGCGAGGGCGACGGTGGATCTCGGGGAGCTCGGGATCACCGGGGGCCTCCGCCTCAGGGTCACCGCGACAGGGGCTCGAGTGCTGGAGATCTCCGGCGAAACCCGTGGCTCGTCCGCTGACGCTCTGGCTGAAAAGCTTAGAGCGTCCCTAAATGCGGACGAGGCCCGTCAAATGCGCAGACCTGCGCATCCTGGGTCTGGACGATTCGGTGACCGAGGAGGAGGTGGTGGCCGCCGTCACCAGGACCGGTGGGTGCCCTGCTGAGCAGGTCAAGACAGGCATCTTACGTCCGGACCTGTCGGGCATGCGAACCGTTACGGTAAGCTGCCCTGTGACGGCGGCGAAAGCCATTGTGGAGGGCCGAAGGCTCTTGGTGGGCTGGGTTTCGGCGTAGGTTAAGCTGCTGGAACCCAGACCTCTGAGGTGCTTCCGCTGCCATGTGGGGCACCACGTGTCGGTCCGGTGCACCTCGGAGGAGGACCGCAGTGGCCTATGCTTCCGTTGCGGCCAGCCCGGTCACATGGCCGTGGCTTGCTCCGCCGCGCCGCGCTGCGCTGCATGTGCGGCAACCGGCAAGCCGGCCGATCACCGGGCAGGGAGCAAGGCCTGCGGTACACCCGCCAAGGCCAAGGCCAGGGGCAACGGAAGGCCCTCCACCACCACAACCAAAACCCCCACCGTCGCCACCACCGCAGCCACTGCCACTGTCGCCGCCGCGGCCGCCACTGCTGCAACTTCTGCAGCGAGGTCCTCGCAGGGGGCCCGGGAGGGGGCTGAAATGGAGTGCCAATAACGGCCCCATTACGCCTTCTCCAGGCGAACATCAACCACTGCGCCTGCGCTCAGGATCTGTTGATCCAGAGCATGGCGCAGTGGTCGATTAACATCGCCGTGGTCGCTGAGCCGTACTTTGTCCCGCCCAGGGATGACTGGGTGGAGGACCTTAGCGGCTCAGTGACCATAATTGCGTCGGCCGCCGCCGGTACTCCGACCCTTGAGAGTGTCAGGAAGCACGGGCTGGCTTGGTCGCTGCTGGCCCCCATTTTGGGGCGCCTTGCGGGGGCCGGCCTCGCGCAGACCGGCCAAGTCTGCTCGGAGCTTCCTGTTCTCCTCTTGGAGAAGCTCCGTGGCAGCCGTCAGGCGAGCGACCTCCGCCCGCAGTTTGGCCACTTCGTTTGACGGGGGCCCCCCATATCTGGCCTCCGCTGACGCCATGATGGAGGCGATCGCTGCAGGCATGGCCTTATGCCTGGTGGAGGGCTTCTGTTTATAAGAGACAGCCCTCAGCGCCGCCTCCACCTCCTTCGCGAAACCGGCCTTACGCTCCGCCTCAGAGCCGCCGTCTGCACCCACCTCGTCGCCAGAGGAGCCCGAACGGGCCACCCCGCGACCGGCCACCCCCGGGTGGCGCCCCTTCTCGGCAAGCCGCGCCGACCTCTCGGCGGCAGAGAGGCCTCTCCCCTTGCCGCGGATCCCTCCTCGCTTACTGGTGGGGATCTTGCGAGCCGAGGCCAGCTCTCCCTGCGATGACGACCCTTGGTCGCCCTCCGGCCAGGACCGCTTGCGGAAGAACTTCCCGTTCACCGCAGTGGTCCCGGGCCTCCCGCGCCGGGAGCTCTCTGAGCCTCCCGCGCTCACATCGCTGGATGCGGCGCCGGACTCCGACCCCGCATCCCTCCCCTCCTTTGCTTCGCCGTTATCGGCCGTTTTTTTTTTTTTTAAACAATTTTCCATGTTGTTCCCACGAGTATGGGGGAAATAAAGAGTCCATCTGGGCAGTGCCCCCTGTACCCAGATAAGCCATAGCCAGGCCCGGCAGTGGTTCGCACTAGCAACTGATTTTCCATAGGAACCCGTCAGCCATACATCTCCTCGCGGTGCGCCGCCGCTTGAGATTCGGGGTAACTTTTTATAGAGGTTTTCTACCTCGCGGTCCGGGCGGTTAAGCCAAGACCCTCGGTCCCAATCGAAGCCGCGAGACGTGATCCACGACATTTCGACGGTGGGATTACGATATCGACGGGGACAGTGAACGACTGCGTTCTTCACTGTCTGCTCGGAGGCAGGGTAAGTGCACACCGAGCCCGCCCTTGCTACTCCGCTGTGCCCTCTGCTTTTCAGAGGGTCACGCGGAGCAACGCCCCCTTGGTCCAAAACGGACCCCTCCCATGTCAGAATATTAGCCATGGACAGTAACATTCCCCAAGGAATAAGAATCTCTTCCCATTCCTCGGGGAAGGATACTGCCCACGCCCAGGGTGCACCGGCCCGGCAGCTGCTATTCCCTCCCGACGTATCGAGAGGGACCGGCAGCCATCGGGCACACGAGGAGGAATTCTGACAACGCACCCCGCGGGAGACGCCCTGGGCGTCGGGGGTCACGTGGTGGCCCCCGGCCACCGTAGGCGCGGGCCTGTGGACGGCGAGTTATGGGCTAGCTCGCCGTCCGGCCGTCTTATGACGACAAGCTGTGTCGACGGCGCGTTCGTGTTCCACGCGCGCCTCAAAGAGATGTCAGCAACCACGTAGGGGTCCGCACGGGCCGATGCCTGCCAGGGCTGCGGGACTGTTCGAAAGAGATACCGCGGCTCTGGAACACAAAGGGCAAAGAAGGAACATGGATAGGTTTTAGTCAGTACAAGTCTGACACTCCCTTCCGCTCCGCCCAGAGCGGGGGGGGGGGGGTCATTTGATGATTTCCCATCCTAAAAAAAAAAAAAAAAAAAAAAGGGTGGAAAGGACACCGAAAACGGTTACCACGTGTTCAGTACATCATTCTGAACACCCACATATACTTTTTTCATTGGTTATTTTTAAAAAATACAGCTGTTTCTTACAAAAGTGCAATACCTACACGGTCAAATGTATTGAAGTGTAAGAATAATTATGTATGCTCCTTTAGTTTAGTAAGTAAGTACGCTACTTTATAACCGTATGTATGCTGAGTGTGCACTATACCTTATATGCATTATTTTATATTATTACGAGTGCATTCATTAAATAGTACGTAACCGATGTGGTCGTTTCCTTGAATAACACCCATTAGGAACCCCAACATTACATGGCGACCCTGCCACGGGACTCTGCCAAGGGAATTGTTAGTTTTAGTATGGTTAACATAACTACTTAAATAGTATATAATGTGTTGGTCAACGGTGGAAAAAGAAGCGGTTTTCCTCAGCCAAAACGCGGCTGCAGGCAACAACGACGCCACGTTGAAAGGAATCGGAAGCCACGTGGAGCGGCTTAGCATCGTGACCTATATTGTTCTGGCCATTATTGGACTCGTAGCAGTTTATGTGGGCCTGCGGATGTACAGGAGCTGCCACCGCACATGGATCCAGCAGGAAATTGGGATGAGTACCATGAAGAGAATCAGATCATCCATCAGAGGGCGCACAGAAAGCAACGAGAACCAGTAATTAGAAGTGAAATAATAGTGAAAGTGAAAATAAAAGTGTTGTGGATTGTTCATCTTTTCGTAAAAATATAATAAATATCAGTGAGTGAGCTACTCGTAGTTACGCGGTATCATATTTCATTACGCTATAATTCTAAAGGTGCTAAAACCGTGCGAGAACTTTTAGCAATAAGACACCGAACGGAAACAAAATGCAACGTCGGACTTTTTTCTTCGCATTTATGTAGAATGTGTTACATATGTGTAATTCTATTATTAGATTAAGAATATAATGGTTGATATTTTGGAGAAAAACTATGTCTTTTTAGTAGAAATACGTAATTATTTAGTAAAAAAGGGACAAACTAGATATAAGGGTAACGTTATTTCCACTAAGTAAGATCAAGCGAAAAGCGCATACGAAAACTGTTGTAAAATATATTTACTTATTGAGAAAAGTAAAGATATTAATTTGGAATCAGCAATAGATCTTTATCAAAAAAAAAAACCAAAGGACGAGGAAATAGAGAAATTGTGTACTTTTCCCGCAACAGTAGATGTAGATTTAGGAAAAATGAATTTCGACATAAAGGTGGCGTGTAGTTTGATTCCAGTAATGGACGGTGTAGAGGCCACCACTAAGCGCTTAATAGACTCAGTGGAGATGTATGCTGACATGCTGGACAGTCCAGGTAAAGTATTATTAATTACTTTCGTTTTGAAAAGTCGGTTGAATGAAAATGCAAAATCCGTAACCTCACTAATTTCAGGTCCAGTTGAAAACCAGCGTCGGGCACTAGTTGTCCGGCATTTTGCTGAACTGGCCCTATTTGGCGCAGCCGTGAGGCACACGGTGTCACACTATTCTATTTTTATTTTTATGTTTGTTGTTATTTAGATTTAAGTTTTTTTATTTGTTATTTTTTTTTTTTTATACTGTGTGCACTTGTGGCATGTGCCAAATAAATATGTTTTCTTTCTTTCTTTTCTTTCAAAATTACGAACTGCAAGCTCATACAAAACTATCAAAGAATTAATTGATGATATGAGGAAATTTCTTTTACATAAAAAATCATTTATGGCCATACAGACGAAGCTTCAAAATATTCAACAAGGCTCGAGATCCATTGAGGATTATGGTACGGAGGTAGAAAAGTTATTTACAGAGCTGACAATTACCCAGGCAGATGGAAAAGAGGAAATAATTTCGATTTTAAAACCAATCAATGAAAGTTTTGCCATAAAACGTTTTTCAGATGGTCTGCGTAGCGCGAAAATGAGCACCATCATCTCGGCACGCGGCTTCAGCAGGTTGAAAGATGCCATACAAGCAGCGAAAGACGAGGAGTGCACGTCTTTCCAACCTCCAGGTAACATTTTGTATGCATCTAAAAATGGACGCCACTCGTCACACGATATTAGACGTTCTCAAGGTCAAAGAGGTATTTACCGTAGTCAATATGGTAACAATTACCATCGTAGGCATCAATTTAATAACCACTACAATCAAGGACATGGTTCTAGAGGAAATTCTAGAGCAAATTATCGGCCTTCATACAATAATCAACGAGGAAATAGAGGTTCTAGATATGTTAGGAACCGTGGACGAGGTCAAAACACATTTCCAGTAGAGAAAGTAGCTGACACTCGTCAATGCGATAAAGATGACAATGCAGGTACATCGAATCAGTTTTTTCGATCCTAAGCATTTTATATTATCATTACAAGGTGATGCGAAATATGTTACTTTAAATATTAAAAATATTAAATACTATTGGCTTGTTGATACGGGTGCAACATTGTCAATTATTAAAAATGAAGTATTACCAAAAAATATCGTTGTTAATAGAGATAATACTATAATAAATGGAATAGGTGGTCAGAGACGCTCTCAAGGTTCTGTAAATTTAATATTAAAATACGACAATGCCACGTTTCAGCATAATTTTCTTGTTTTTGATTCGCTACCACTAAAAGCGGACGGAATAATAGGCTTAGACTTTTTAGAAAGATTTAGTGTGAATATTGATTTAGGTTCAAATAATATAACACTTTTTAAGGGTAATAAACAACATTATCTACATTTTGTTGATGAACATGATAGGATGAAAAATTCTATGATTATTCCGGCACGCTCGGAATCAATTCATTTTATTATTGTGAATGAGAATGTAAATGGAGAAGTAGTAGTATGTAGTAAAGAGTTAACAAAGGATGTCTATATAGCAAACGCTATAACAACAGTTAGTAATAATAGAATTCCTCAAAGCTTGCCATCTTTCACACCAGATTTGAAAAGTTTGGACGATTATAATATTTGTCAATTTAATAAGACCAATATTGACGTTACTAGGGTTAAAACTTTACTATCAGAATTAAATTTCAATTATTTAGACAGAGAAGAGAAACAATCAATTGAAGCAATTTGTGCAAAATATTCAGACGTTTTTCATTTAGAGGGAGATAAGTTAACCACAACTAATATTTATGAGCAATCAATAGTTTTAAAACCAAATTCTACTCCAGTTTACGTCAAGCCCAAGCCAAGGTTACCCCAGGCATTAAAACCAGAAATAACTAAGCAAGTTGATAATATGTTAGAAAATGATATAATCGAAGAGTCAAATAGTGAATGGTCCAGTCCAATTTTATTAGTTCCTAAGAAAAGTAGTAACAGTAATGAGAAAAAATGGCGTTTAGTTATAGATTACAGAAAATTGAACGAGGTTATTTGTGACGAAAAATTTCCTCTACCAAATATTAATGAAATTTTAGATACGCTTACTGGAGCCATTTTACTCATCTTGACCTTCACCAAGGTCAAGGTCAGGTAAGTTTAGAGCCTAGTAGTCGTAACAGCTTTCACTACAAATACTGGTCAATATTGCATGAAACGTTTACCAATGGGCTTAAAGATCAGTCCTAATGCCTTTAGTCGTATGATGTCTGTAGCGATGTCTGGTTTAACTTACGATAAATGTCTAGTATATCAGGACGATCTCATTGTATTTGGAAGGAATCTATCTACCCATAACAAAAATTTAATAACAGTCATGGAGAGATTGAGAAAAGTAAATTTAAAACTAAATCCACAGAAATGTGAATTTTTAAAGAAATAAATTCTTTATTTAGGACATTTGGTCACAGAAAAAGGTGTTTTACCAGATCCAGAAAAAACAAAAGTATTACGAAATTATCCTACTCCCAAAAATGCAGATGAAGTAAAACAGTTTGTAGCATTTTGCAACTATTATCGTAAATTTATAAGAAATTTTTCGGATATAGCAATACCTTTGAATAGGTTAAGTAGGAAAAATGAACCATTTATTTGGTCCGATGAATGTCAACACGCTTTTGAATTTTTAAGAAATGCTTTAATATCGTCACCGATTTTACAGTATCCCGATTTTACCGAAAATCATGAATTTATTTTACAAACAGATGCTTCGGGTACTGCTATTGGTTCTGTATTATGTAATAAAGATCTTAGACCAGTTGCATATGCCAGCAGACCCTTGAATAAAGCAGAAATAAACTATCCAACTATTCAAAAAGAACTTTTGGCAATAGTGTGGTCAGTTAAGTATTTCAGACCATACTTGTATGGAAACAAATTCACCATAATGACAGATCACAAACCTTTAATATATCTTTTTAGTATGAAAGATCCATCAAGTAGATTACTTAAATTCCGATTAACTTTAGAAGAATATAAATTTAAAATAGTCTATGTGAAAGGAAGAGACAATGTTGTGGCAGATGCTTTATCGAGAGTTTGTATAACGTCTGATGAACTTAAAGGTATGAATGAACAAGTAATGGCTGTAATGACCAGAGCGCAAAAGAAAAAGCTGAATGAGTTAAGTAAGAGTAAGAATGACGATGAAAAGAAGGATCTTAATAAATCTACTAACAGTTGGACTGATCAACCAAGAGTTGTGGATATATTAAGAAAACCGTGTGATTCAGTAGAGATGTGTTTGATTGAAGGCAACAAATTAAAACGATTTAGAGATAACGACATGATAACTGAAGAATTCGAATGTTTTACATTTATAGAGGGTAAAAAGACATTATACATTAATCTTGATTTCAAGGCGCATTTCTCGCGAGCCGAATTTGTGCAGAAATTAAGATATTTTTGTGAAAAGATACGTATCAATGAAGTGTGTATAATTAAAAATAACGATAATATAGAATTTATCAAGAGTGTTTGTGATGAAATAACAACACTTAATAATTGGTCCGGACCGCGAATATGCATATTACGAGGTGTAAAAAGAATAGATGACGACAACGAAAAGACACTTATTATGAACGACTTTCACTTACTGCCATCCAGTGGTCATGCTGGAGTGCGCAGAATGATAAATACAATCAAAAGTCGATACTATTGGCCAAGTATCGACAAGGATGTCCAGGAATTTGTCAAAAAGTGTACAAAATGTCAAAAACATAAATATTTTCGTAACATAAAAGAACCGATGGAAATTACCACAACAGCTTCCTCGGCTTTTGAAAAGATATATTTAGATGTAGTGGGACCTTTAGATAGAGACGAAAATGGTAATTGTTATATATTGACTATGCAATGCGAGTTAACAAAATTTGTACAAGCTATTCCTTTGCAAAACAAAGAAACAGTGTCCATTGCAGATGCATTTGTTAGAGAGTTCATATTAAGATTTGGTATTCCGGCGACAATAGCTACAGATCGTGGAACAGAATTTATTTCTGCAACCATGGAACAGGTTTGTAAAATACTTAATATTGAAAAATTATCTTCTACAGCCTATCACCATCAGTCAATAGGAGCTCTTGAAAATGCTCACAAAACTTTGGGTGCATATTTAAGGATCCAGTGTGACAATCATACGGATACATGGAGCTATTGGTTACCATTTTGGTGCTTCAGTTTTAACAACACAGTCCATTCAGAAACAAATTACACACCATATGAACTAGTTTTTGGAAAACTTTGTAAAATACCTGATAGCATAAGCAATACCGTAGAACCATTGTATAATATAGATAATTATCCATTACAGTTAAAATACAGGTTACAATTAGCTCATGAAGATGCA